>OX422207.1:453577576-454260790 GCA_949130495.1 Sambucus nigra
TTATCAGGTCTGGTGACTAATCAATCATATTTTATCCTTTAGTCCTATTTCATTATATTGTTTTATTTAAATTACAAGTACAACCAATATAATTCCCTTTCATTTATCTTTCCTCGAAATCATCCGATATCCACATATTTTAATGGGCTCCACACCGCTGGCTATGCTACCATATGCTCTGACCAGTGATTTTAGGTCTTTCACCTTAGTGCTCTAGCCAGTGATTTTACCGTTTTTTCTCATTATACGATTTATGCCCCAATTTCACTTCATCAAAGTGCCATTTATCCCATAATTTTGGGATCAACATATTTCACTTCATTTGGAACAAGAACTCATCCTTTTTCTTTCAAAAAATCCTTTTTGTAATTTTATGTCAAAAATCATGTTATCGTTTTAGGTTTTTCCACATAAAATACATTTAAACCACCAAGACTATTTTTGACAAAATATCCAAAACTTTGCCCTATTATCACATGTGACCCCAAATATCATTTTTATTCATTCTAACAATATTTAACACATATTAGGGCTGTTTTTATTTATTTTATCATTTCTTCATAAAACCCATTATAACATGATTTAATAAGTCTAAAATATCATTTTCTATCTTACTACATGATTCTACACATGTAAAAGAGGATTTCACGCCTAGAAAATTTTCAAAATACACTTAGACAACATAATAATCACGGGTTTGTATTTTCACATGATTTCTTCTATTTTCAAGGTAAAAATGGCATTTATTTATTAAATAACCATTCTAGGTTTTGTCTTGTTAAAAATCCATTTTTGCAAGACTATAATATTTTCATTAAATAACTTCATTTAAGCATTAAATATATCTAGCAGTCATCCTACATATTTTTCATAGCTAGAAAATCTTGAAATTTGGAAAGAGGAAAACCCTACCTCAAGTTTGAAGAGGAGAAACTAAAAGGGAATGACTTGAAAGCTCTTAAAAACTCCTATGCTCTAAGAATGCAAAAACATCTTCAAATAGCTCCAAAAATGCCTTTTACAAGCTTTGCTCTACCCACTTTCTTCCATGACGCAAACTAGAAGATGGTAGAAAATGCTTAGAAATGGTGTATACTAGTGTTTAGAGGTGGTGGTTGGATATGGGGAAAAATGGTTGGCGAAGAAGATGGGTCTTCACACTTAGAGAGAGGGAGGGGAAATGTGATGAAAAATTATAGGAGAGACCCACCCCCACTCTCTCCTCTTATAACCCCATAAAACCCATTTAAAATTCAACCCACACATGCCAAAAATGTTTTGATCATTTGGGTTCACCAAACGTTGACACATCATCAGATCAAGGGTCCAAATCTTGACAACACACAAAGGCATCTTGATTTTAAGAATTTCTGAACAGGTTATTCGAATGAGATTGGGACCTTGTTTGAAAGAAATTACGAATCTCGATCGTATGGACTTCGAACGACCTACTGACGAGGTTGAAATCTTGAGGTAGAGATGGGTCATTAGATCCTCATTAGAAACCCACTTTGAATGAGATAGGCTTCTCATTCGAACCAGCAGCATTCCCGTTCGAACAAAATTGGAAACTCGTTCAAATGATCCTTAACTTCGTTTGAACTGCAAAATTTCCTTCAAATTCTAATTTCTCCCAATAACTTCCAACAATTACCACAAGGTCCACAAGAATATACAATAACTAACAACCCTCCAATTATAAATGTGACTCGAATCCCAAGGTTTATACATAATTAAAATTTTATAAGTAAAGAGATAAAATTGAGGGCATGGGTATTACATTCTCCCTACCTTAGGAGATTTCGTCTCTGAAATAGGAATAACCATCTAGGGAAAGATCTTTGGGTGCTTCCCGCATCCCTGACTCTCGTTCCTAGCTAAGACCTTCAATGAACTGAAATTTCAAAAAAACTTTTATCAATGGGATGACCTCGTTGCGTAGGAACCAGTTCTCGTGGTATAAAATAGATATTGGTCGCATACGAAACATGACATCTTCCTCTAACTCGATGAGATTCCAATTTATAGCATTTCGGGGGTCGTGAAGATACTTCTTCAACATAGAGACTTGGAATACATTATGCACTTGGGATAACTATGGAGGCAGGGCCAAGCGGTACGGCACGTCCCTAATTCGCTCTAAGATTTTAAAGGGGTCGATGCACCTTTTGGCCAGCTTCCCTTTATGCCAGCTTCTCCGTCATATCTTGAATTTACTTTGAATTGGTGAGATGCTTCTCATCCACCTTGGGTCAACAAACCAGCGGGGGAAAAGGTCTCCCATAGAGAGTCTCATAGGGAGCCATCTCGATGCTTGCCTGATAACTACTGTTGTAGGTGAACTCTGTCAGATGTAGATGTTTTGTCCAACTACTTGGAGTGCACACGCTCTCAACATATCCTCCAAAATCAAGATGGATCTCTCTCACTATATGTAGGTCTAAGGATTATACGTCGTACTCATATTCGAATCAGTACCCAACTCCTTTTGAAATTTCTTCCAAAACTGAGATACAAACTGGGGATCCTTGTCTGAGATGATCAAGAGTCGGACACCATGAAGCTTGACTATTTCTCTGACATACAACCTAGCCAACTTAGCCACGTTGTTCATGACCTTAATCGATAAAAAAGTGTGCAGACATTTTGAGCCGATCCACTATAACCCATACCGCATCATGAATACGCTCAAACTGTGGTAATGTTGTTATTAAATCCATCGTGATATGATCCCACTTCTATTCCACCATGGGTTGTAGTTGCAATAGACCTGCTAGCTTCTTATGCTTAACATGTACCTACTGATAGGTGTAGCACTTGGCCACATATGTCGCCACATTTCTCTTCCTGTCGGACCACCAGAAATCCCTACACAGATCCTTATACTTCTTGGTAGCACCGAGATGGATGTTGAAGCTGAGTGATGGGACTCAGTTAACACCTCATCCTGAGGTTCCTTGATAATCGAGACAATCAATTGTCCCTTGTGTCACACCCTGCAATCCTTATCCATGGTAAAAGTGTTGAACACTTCACCACTCTAGATACGGTCTCGATACTAAACAAACTAGGGGTAACAAGACTGGGAATCAAGAACTTTATGCTGAATGAGTGGCCTGGCTACCACACCCTAAAGATATGCCATATCCTAACCCTGTTGGATGTGCAAATCAGTCTTCTGTAACTCACCGATTATTTTCACCCGATGGCACCTCATTGCCGCAAGTACGAGATTAGAATTTCGGCTAAGAGTGTCAGTCACCACATTGGCCTTGCCAAAATGATACTCTAATGAGAAGTCATAGTCCTCCAGTAATTCTATCCACCGTCTCTGGTGGAGATTAAGATTACGTTGTGTGAAAATGTACTGAAGGCTCTTATGATCAGAAAACACCTCAAATCGTTCTTCGTATAGATAATACCACCATCTTTTGAGTTCAAATAGAATAGCGGATAGCTCTAGATCATGGGTAGGGTTGTTCATCTCATGCACTTTTAACTAGAGAGGTGTATAAGCGACTATCTAATCATTTTGCATCAAACTTCACTAAACCCTGACTTTGAAGCGTCACAATACACAGTGTAACCCCTACCATGCTCTGGGAGGATGATAACGGGCGCAGAGGTCATCCTAACCTTCAACTCCTGAAGGAACAACTCATAATGTTCTGAGCACTCGAAGTGTACATCCTTCCGAGTCATCATCGTAAGGAGAAAAATGACCCTCGAGCAATCTTGTACGAACCTATGATTGTTACCGGCCAAACCTAAGAAACTACGGACATTCGTAAATATCCTTGGTCTGTCCCACCCCAGGACATCCTCCATTTTGGAAGGATCGATAGAAATGCCCTCGTTAGAAACTATGTGGCCATGGAACTTGACCTGCTCCATCCAGAATTCGCACTTGCTGAATTTAACGAATAAATGGTTCTATTTGAGCACTTACAACGTCGTGCAGAGGTGCTCCTCATTATCTATGTCTGATGTCGAATAGACCAGTATGTCGTCCATGAAGACCACCACAAACAGGCCTCGATAAGGATGATAAATGTGGTTCATCAAGTCCATGAATATTGTTAGGGCTTTGGTGAAACTGAAAGACATCACTAGGAACTCTTAGTGCCCATATCGAGTCCTAAATGCAGTCTTAGGGATATCCTTCTCCTTGACATGTAAGTGGTGATATCTAGATTGAAGATCAATCTTAGATAATCTGCCCGCCCCGCTAAACTGATCAAATAAGTCATCGATACGATGCATAGGGTACTTGTTCTTCATTGTTACAATATTAAGCTACCTGTAGTCGATGCAAATCCATAGAGAGTTGTCCATTTTCTTTACAAAGAGGAGTGGGGCTCCCCAGTGGGATACACTAGGGTGAATGAAGCCTCTGTTGGTTAACTTCTCCAATTCAACCCTTAGCTCCTTTAATTTCGTTGGATCCATCCTGTGAGATGGAATAGAGATGAGCCAAACGCCCTGATGCACTTATATGTCAAAGTCCACCTCTCGGTATGGAGGAACCATAGTAACATCATCTATAACATGTTAGGAAACTCCCGCACCACCGGGTAGTCTAACACCATATCGTTCAGCTCATCTTGAGCAACCATACTGCTAAGCAAACCAAAGTACCGTCTCTACTTGCATATAGAAGAAAACTCTCAAGGATAATCGATGTCATGCTCACTATTAAAATGATGAGGGACCCGTCTGGAAGTCATACCAAGACACTGTGTCGATGGCATTCGATGACAACTTCAAAATATAACAACCAATCCTTACCAAGTATAACCTCGAATCCATCCATGTTTAGAAAGATCAAATACTCTGAAATAAAATCTCCATCCATAACCACACACCTATGGTAGACCCTATCGAGAATTATATCACCCCCAACCAGAAAACCTATGAAGATAGGAGGATGAAACTACTTTACCTCTAGTCCCAAACTAAGTTCCAAGGAACTCAAAATGAAAGAATGCAATGCACCAGAATCAAATAATGCCTTAATCCATGTATTGTACAAAATAATCATACCTTCCATCACCGATGGATCGCCGAAAGGTGCAACAAATTGAGATAGGGCATAATCTTTCCTGGGGTTGAACTTGCTACCCTGGCCACCGAGCACCTGACCTGTGACTACTCTTCCCCTGGCTTGGACGTGAACCGTCCACACTATCTCTCGCGGGCTGCTGATAGCCCAAGGAGAACTGATGCTACTATATAGGGCATGTAGAACTGAAACTCCATTCGGCACAAAATTAACAGTTTGTAGACTGCCCAAAGCTGCTGAGGGAAATCCCTCTTAAAATGAATCGGGGACCTGCAAGGGAAATAAGTCCTCTATCTCGGATCTATAGGACTCTGATCAGTGGTACACTAGGCTGATGAAGAGCCAACCCCCATGGCGGACTTTAGCTTCGTAAAGAAGCCTCGATCCCCACTTTGAGACTTCTTGTGATCGATTAACTGGGACCCGCTAGGCTCCTTCTTCTTCCGGATAACCTTACTATCTTTAGCATCAAGCTCAACATACTTACACAAGTTTTCAAACTTCATTAGGTACTTATTCACATAAGTTTTTCCCTGAATCAACTAGGTGAGCTAATCCTTCTTGGCATCCCTAATTCTCACGGGAAGTATCGATTAAGGAAGGCACTTTTGAAGTCATCCCAATCAATGGTCTTTATAGCACTAGCAGAATAGGCACTCCACCAGCGTTGGGCTTGTTCTGTGAGATGGAATGTAAAAATCTTGACTTTGTGCCCATCTAGCACGTCAAGAATCTCCATTATCCTAGTGATTTCATCGAGCCACTCTACTACAGCCTGAGGTCTAGCTGCCCTATTAGAGGTGTATGGGTGGAGACTCCTGAACCCATTAAGGACGGAGGCAGAGGTATTGATCTTGAATATCCCATTGGGGTTAGCCCACTGCTGTTGTGTGAGGGAGTCAATGAGCTGGCGCATGGCTTGCTCCATGCGTCTAAGCTCACTAGTTCCCGACCCACTAGCTATATCACATCGTGGAGGCATCTACACAGGAAATGAAAGTTCAATACACAATGATACGAATAGAAAGTGGTAGTGGAAATGATTTACTAAACAATATTAAGGCATTAACTAAGCAGGACCGTGTACGAAAAGAATACTAAGAAATCGTAAACATTCCTTCACACCCGAGGATCCTATTACTCTGATACAATTTGTAATGCCCCGACCCGGGTTTGGGTCATCATTAGGTCAAACTGGACCAAGTCAAGGAGCTAAGGAGGAGGGGGAGAGTCCATTTTACTGTATTCAATAAAATCCTTTGATTTCTCCATTAATTAAGAACTAAATTTGTTGATTTTAACTTGATAAAAGAAGTGATCACGTTAAGTAATTAGTCAATTTACAAAACTTATTTACGAAAACTTAAATTACTCCACAATGCTAACTTAATAGGAAGTAAAACACATTCATCCTTGTACTATTACAAACCAAGGCCAAAGTCCCGAATAAACGTTTAAAATACTGGGTTAACAATGTTTCAAAATGTTATATCAAATAAATTACAGAGCTTCTAACGACGTTGGTTGCCCTATGGGGCCTTACTAACGTACTTTTCGGCATCCCTACTCGATGTACCTGGGGTGGGAGTGGGGATTTTAACATAAAAATCAGGGGGTGAGGGAACACTCAGCAGTGTGGGTAATACTAAGCTATACTTTTTCTATAGAAATACTATACATGTGATGTGTATTTTAATCAAATTTGAAAACATCTAACGATTATCTAGTATTAATACAACTACTATGCAATGCACCCGAACGATATTCTCACACATACATTTAACCAATTTCATCAGCCTTTATCGAGACTAGACACTAATTAATCATATTTTATATTTTAGTCTCGTTTTATTAGGTTGCTTTGCTTACATTAAAATTACAACCAATGTAATTCCCTTTCATATATCATTTCTTAAAATCGTCCAATATTCACACTTTAACAAGCTTCACACTGCTAGCTACGCTACCATATGCTCTGGCCAGTGATTTTGGATCTTTCACCCTAGGACTCCGAGCCCTCCTTAATTATCCATGAGTCATCTAAGTCCAATTTAATGTGTGCTAAAATTTTATCATTTTATCGTTTTTCTAATTCCATGGTTTGTGCCACAATTTCACTTCATCAAAGTGCCATTTGTCCCATATTTTTGGGAAAAACATATTACATCTCATTTGGCACAAGGACTCAACCTTCTTCTTTCAAAGCATCCTTTATATTATTTTGTGCCAAAAATCATGTTATCATTTCATGTTTTGCCACATAAGATACATTTAAACCTTCAAGACCATTTTGACCAAATATCCATAATTTTACGCTACTATCACATGTTACCCCATATATCATTTTTATTCATTCTAATAATATTTGACACATATTAGGTATATTTTTATTTATTTACTCATTTCTTCATAAAACCCATTATAACATGATTTAACATGTCTAAAATATCATTGCCTATCTTACTACATGACTCTACACATGTGAAAGAGGATTTCAAGCCTAGAAATTCCTCAAAATGCACTTAGATAAGATAATAATCATGGGTTTGTATTTTCACACACTTTCTTTCATTTTCAATGTAAAAATGCCATTTATTTATAAAAGACCATTCTAGGGTTTTGTCTTATTAAAAATCCATTTTTGCAAAACTATAATATTTTCATTAAATAACTTCATTTAGGCATTAAATATTATCTAGCATTCATCCTACATGTTTTTCATAGCTGGAAAACCTTGAAACTTTGGAAGAGGAAAACCCTACCTCGAGTTTGGAGAGGATAAACTGAAAAGGAATGACTTGAACGTTCCTAAAATCTCCTATGCTCCAAGACTCCAAAAGTTTCTTCAAATAGCTCCAAAAATCCCTCCTACAAGCTTTGCTCTACCCACTTTCTTCTTTGACACAATTAGGCATTAAATATTATCTAGCATTCATACTACATGTATACTAGTGTTGGGAGGTGGTGTCAAGGTGTGGCTATAGGGAAAAATGGTTGGGGAAGAAAATGAATCTTCACACTTAGAGAGGGGGAGGGTAAATGTGCTAAAAATGGTGTGGGAGACCCGCCCCCACTCTCTCCTCTTATAACTTATAAAACCCGTTTAAAATTCACCCCACACTTTCCAAAAATGTTTTGATCATAGGGTCTCACCAAACGTTCACACGTCATCAGATCAAGCGTCCAAATTATGACAACACGTAAGGGCAAATCAATTTTATAAATTTCTTAATAGGTTGTTCGAATGAGATTAGGACCATTTTCAAACGAGATTATGGATCTCGTTCGAATAACATGTGAACAACTTTGTAATGAGGTTGAAATCTTGAGGCAAATATGGATCATTAGATCCTTATTAGAAACCCACCTTGAATGAGATAGGCTTCTCGTTCGAACCAGTAGTGTTCTCATTCGAATGAAATTGGAAACTCGTTTAAACGATCCTTAACTTCGTTTGAATCGCAAAATTTCCTCCAAATTCTAATTTCTCCTAATAATTTCCAATAATTTCCACAAGGGCCATAAGAATATACAATAACCAACAACCCTCCAATTATAAGTGTGATTCGAATCCCAAGGTTTCACTTAATTACAATTTTACAAAGAAATAGATAAAATTGAGGGCGTGGACATTACATCAAAGCTTCCAACAATGAAGCAAATCACGAGGCATTGATCACAGAATTTGAATTAGCACTCTCTTTGGGCACCGAGAAGGTACAACCACACAGCGACTCCCAATTAATTATGAACCAAGTGTTGGGTGTATATGGAGTCTAAGGTGAATTCATGATGACGTACTTGGATAAAGCCCAAGACATGATGTCCAAATTCCAAGCGATCAAACTAATCAGAATTCTAAGGATTGATAATGCCCAAGAAAATGTGCTCGCTCGGCTTGCCTCTGTGACCAGAATTGAGTTGAGAAGAACCATCCCAGTAGAAATCCTCACTCAATGGAGGATTAACAGGGAGAGAAGCAATTTGATTGTGTTGGACTTATGACCCTCATGGATGGATCCACTAAAGGAGTACATTAAGAAGGGAATCCTTCCGACCGACACAAAGAAAGAAAGGAAACTAAGGTACAAAGCAGTCGGATATGTCTCTGAAGGAGGAATTCTAAATAAAATAGGATTCATCGTTCACTGCTCAGATGCATCCATCCAGTTGAGGTGCAGAACTTGATTAGAGAAATACATGAAGGATCATATGGAGATCATTCGACAGGTCGATTGTTAAGTTAGGTGAGTTCCATACAAGGGTATTATTGGTCAACCATGAAAGCAGATTGCACCGCTTATGCCAAGCGTTACGATAATTTCCAGAGATATTATACTATAACCAGAACACCTGGAGGTATGCTCACACTGATCACATACCCTTAGACCTTTGCCATATGGTAAATTAACCTGATTAGTCCCTTTATCGAAGACGAGAGGAAGGTTCAAATACTTGGTCATTGATATAAAATATTTCATCAAGTGGGTGGAAGCTCAACCTCTAGTAGACATTCCTTATGAGAAGGTCTTCCTATTTATATGTAAGAACATCATATGTGGATAGGATATGATGTATGCCTTCATCACTAATTATGGGACACAATTTGACAACCAGTAATTTGAAGATTACTATATCTAATCCAAAATCCAAAAATTGCATTCCACTCCTGGACACCCTCAATGCAAAATGGGCAAAACAGTCCATTTATCATGGTAAACAACACTTAGTGCTATGTTTCCTCGAGTTCTAACACTATACGATGTCCTCAAGTCATCATCCTTCTCTTTAAAACAAAAGCCCCCGACTGCCATGTTGATCAATCCTAGGGTCGCTAATCCTAAGGAAAGCGAATATTGTGAGCAAACCGTGCAGTCAAAAGTGAAGCCACTTGTATGCTAAACTTTGCGCAATATCAAAAATACCTTAGATTGGGGTGCACCCAGTTACCAAGCTACATTGACCATGCCACGTCCATCCATACACTACTGGGCCAAACCACACCATACTATGACATGGTACAAATTCGGGCTACCACAGCTGTGGGAATACCAATCCTCGATTATCGGAGCCGAAAGGGGCACACAAGAATGAAAAGGAATAAACGACCATTCCAAGAAATCCCATACGTACGCATCATACTATGGTTTATGAAAAGAGAACCTACGCTATCCACTTTGAAGTCTACGAGTCCTCGCAGACATTCTCACTGGGTACCGGCCTAGCCACACCCTGGCTCGAATAGTCAATCGTGATGAATCAAATCATAACTATTCATCCTTACCAGAGGGAAGCAACATACAAACCTATTGTCCTTATGGGAAGTTGAATACTGGACTCCCCTCCTTAAGGGTAGGGTTCTCTCCTTACATCCTTGGCGAACCTGAGCCACTCCGATCGACGAATGCCAATGCTTTTATCCATATCGACTTTGTCCATCTTTATAACGATGTCTTGACCAATCTAATACACCTAGGTCTTTGTCGATATTATCATACCATGATAATATCCCAACGTATCCATAGGAAGACCCCGTTAAGTGAAACATTCACCTTATAGTAACCTTTACCTACACGAGGTCGTCATTAAGATTATCTCCAGGTTCTACACAAACTGAACTTACGCGGCGGCCACACCGATCTCCATTGGCATTCTAAGGGTAGTAAGTACCACACAAGATACATCTTCTAGTCCATACCTTCTTGTCAAGACATGCCAAGAACTAGTCCCTACCTTGCTAAGGATATCCTAACTTTTGATGTCGACACACGCCAACATTCTAATCATGCTTTGATATTTCCCTCGGGGTGACATATTCATCTCTTTATTATGAAATCATCAATCTAAGATCCAGTTTCATTTCCTAGTACCCATCAGAATCAAACATTACACATCCTACTTTAGCCATATTACGACAAAGGCATTATTTCCAATCGTCGTACTAATTTCTAATTATCCTTAGAAGGTTATCTCACTTACTTACATCAAATTGGACAACCTCACTAAGGACTGCACGATTCAACTCACTTGAGTTTGACCAATATCCCAAGATCATCACCTGGATCTCAATATAATCATCAATAGAATGCTAGCACTTCATAATACCAAACTTATCTGGTTCCTAAAGGATACTCAACATATTACACACAAAAGTCCTAAAAATTCGACAGGATTTTACCATCCATGACTTCCTCATCGTAGGTATGCTCTACAAACTTCTCAATACCCACATCATGATAATTGGGTGCTTCAAAAGATACTAGTATACAAACCTCTATATATAGCGCACCATAACCATTGAACATCTTAAGACATCACAACAAATCGATTTTTATTCCCAGTGACATCACACATAATCAGTCCTACGGACACTCCAAGACACCCTTAAACCATACTCCCACTGGAATTGTCTCGCATCTAGCCATTACTTAAGCTGCTAAAATGGGATCACCCTGATACTTAGATAATGATCTTATCTCCCTTTCAAATGACTGTGGCTATAAGCCACTTACCAAACCACAGAATGGCACTAATAAGAATTTCGGTAGGATATGGGACGTCGCATACAACCTATAAGTCTCTAGGTTTACATCAATGACATCACTAGAGGTCCTATTCCTCAAAATTGCATCATATCTCCTAAAACCCTGATATATCATTTAGAGTTCACTCCTAAGTCTCCTTAACTGTCATTATTGCATACGTAATACACATACCTCAATTTGCTCGTAACTCTCATCACACCTTGCAAAGTACAACTTTCAATCATCAACCACCAAGACATTTACAAATAGCAATAGTATCTACCAACCCTAATGAAGTACACATATCAATGTGTTGACCACCACGATTCCTCATGTTTACGAAATCATCAATTGCTTTATGACATAATACTACCCCACGGATCAAATTCTCCTAATTACATCATCATTATTATCTATTCTAAAGTACCGCACCTCAAAACTTAATATATCCTCATCATAAATCAGTACTTTTTAGCCCTGACACTCTCGTCACCTAATCTCCACGGATGACTTTACACAATTCAATTCTCTAATTCAATGGACGTCATTAAGCTCTATCAACATCCCAATAGACCTCTCATATCATCAAGGGTTGACACACAAGCACATCACACTAAAAATTGTGGTGTCGCCCCTATTGGCTTGCACAGACACTCGTAAATCACTAACATATCTAAATCAGAAGTGCAGAAGTGATTAACTATAATTAACTAGGTCTCAGGCCACTTGGCAATGAATTACCCATCGTGAAAATATCTTTGACTTTACCATCGAGAATACGAACTAAAATCGTCACCAATCTAATGGGACCGACCCAAAACCAACATCGATATCGAAGGATCCACTATCGACCTCACCATATCACTCTCAAAGGAACCTTGGACCTGGAGATCTGATACCATTTGAAACGCCCCAAACCGAATTTATAGGTTACCCATGGTCAACCCGATCTAACCTAAGCGTTAGGTGTGAAGTGCAATGAAACAACCTACATAATCTTGCTAGTCCAGTTTTAGTTCATTAATATTTTACTTGTTTAGCATTTGATTTCCATTTAAATCATGCCATGTGAGGGACCGTGGGAAGTGTCCACGAAATCCAAGCATACAGAGCTACTAACCTAAAATAAAAAGAATACTTACCTGCGCAATGCTCTCAAAATACGGAACCGCACCCAACATGCCGTAACAAAGATGAGGGAATGAGCTGAATGCCCAGTGGGAAATTACAACAATGCAATATAGAATCGGACAACATAAAGGACACTCTAACACGTTATATCTACGTTCACATGCACACACACACACACACACACACACACACACACACATATATATATATATATATATATATATATATATATATAATTAAATGTATGAAACCATTTCTATTCTAAAAACGTTACTTACCCCGATTAATTCACCTTAATATTGCAAAAGAATTCACCTTTTACTTGACTTGACATTTATTCCCTGATTTAACACACCCAATTAAATACTTAAAACAAATACACTTTGTTTAAAGAAAAATCATTTCTTTTCCCGAAATTTCCCCTTTATTTATACCAATTCACGTTAGTATTTTCATTGAAAATCACCCCTTCAACACACGCAAACACCGTATTAGAAAATACCTATTTTCCTTGAAAACCTTTCATATACACACCCTTGTGTTAATTATGGGTCAAACCTCTTTAGGTTTCTTAACTACCCATTTAATCCCTTCACTTTACCATTCCTATACCTTATGGACAGTAATCAATTTTCGCATTTTTTGTCCACTTTATCCTTTACTGGAAAATTTATTAATTCATTCAAGTTAGGTTGTCTTTTCACATATTCACCACACAAACCATTTCTTGACATTTTCCATTTTCATTTCTTTTTCTCAAAATCTTCCAATATCCACATACTTTAACGGCCTCCACACCGCCGACTATGCTACTATATGCTCTAGCCGGTGATTTTGGGTCTTTCACCCCAGGGCTCCGGGCCCTCTTTAATTATTTCCACCATCATCCGAGTCCTTATTAATGTGTTTTAATATTTTTCAAATGTCCACATTATTCCACTTTTCATTTTCCTAGCCGAAGCCAAAAACCCGAGGTTTCACTCCAACTTATGTTAAACTTTAAAATCATCATTTCTTATCCCAAAATCATATTCATTTAGGACCATTTAGTGTAACACCCTTTCTAACATTTTTGTTTCATAAAAAATATTTCACTTTATGTAAAATTACAATTTTACCCATTTGTTTCCATACTTGTCCTTTTTCTCCATTTTCACAAGTGTTATTTATCAAAACACCATTTTGTTACCCACATTAGCTTCTTAAGTGTTTTTAGCTCATTAAGACTTTTTTAACACTTTTGGAGTAACACACATCTCAAGTTAAAAATCTTTTTATTTCATTACTTTCTTTTCCATGAAATCATTAAATGTCTAAGACTACTTTTTAAGAAAAATATTATTTTCCTTCATTAAAACATGTAGTCTTAAAACCATACACTTGTCACCTTTTTAACACCTTATTCATACACTCTAAGTGCTGAAATTTCTAGTTTTTTATTTCATGTTTAAACTCAATAAAACCCTCATTAAACTTGTTTATATGTTCAACCTCAAAATACTACAAGTTCATATGCATGAGAAGATGGATTTTAAGTCCAAAAATCCTATCAAATGGGTCAAACATGCGATTTACACTAGAAATTTCATAATGTTTGCACAAACATACTTTTTAAGTGAAAGGACATTTTTCTTTCTTCAAAAATTGAATAAAAAGTCCATTTATATAAAAATCCCAATTTTTCATAAGAAAATTTTGAAACATTTATTCATAAAATATTTCCAACAAATGAGGATACTTCCAACATTTTTATTCCAGAAAAATGTTTAAACACCAAGTTTCCTTGAAATATATCATTTTTTCTCAAAACCATTGAAATACCTTTTAAACCCATTTCACAAACCATAAGAAATATCATTCTTATATCATAAAGGCATCCTACTCTTATAAACTCTAACTACATGACCCACACATGAACATAGAGTTTCTAACTAAAAAGTAGAGTTTTCCCACCTCAAATGGAGCTCCAAAAAATGGTGGATGAAGAAGAAAATGATGACAAACCCCCACCTCCTAAGGTGGACACAAGGAGGTTGCCAAGCTCCACAAGCATGCTCCAAGAAATCTCCAAGAAGACCCTCTTCAAAACTCCATAAATTTTTACTCTTCGACTCCTTCTTTAAAATCCCCCAACAACACCTCAATAAATTCGTAGCTTTGTTCAACCATGTAGGAAATGGTTATATTGGTCTTAAATATGGCGCAGTACTTATAAAATGTGGTGGCATAATGTGGAGACATAGTGGTTTATAGTGATTTGTGGTGGAGGGAGAAGGGCAAAAGCTCTCAAGAGCTAGAGAGAGAGAGAGAGAGAGAGGAGAAATCTGAAAATGGTGGGGGAAACCCACCCCATCAACTTCTCTTCCAACCCACAAATAACCCAAAAAAATCCTTATAAAAATAATCCCAAAAACTAAAATCCCATTTTTGACCATCTGGGTGCATTATAGTCGACACGTCGTCGATTTAATGGTCTAAAACGTGACAGCACACAAGGGCATTCCGATTTAAAATATTTCTGGGCAGGTCATTCGAACGAGAATGGGACCTCGTTCAATCTCCCATCGAACGAGGTTGGAACCTTATGCAGATGAGGTTGTTGGATCGTCATTGCATGCCCACTTCGAACGAATTGGACTTTTCACTCGAACCACTAGTAACCTCGTCCGAACGAAATGAGAATCTCATTCGAACAACTTTTAAGCTCGTTCAATTAGCCACGCTCCTTAAATCTCCAATTTCACCAACAAACTTCCAACAATAACCATCAAGTCCATAAGAGTAAATCAAATTGAGATAAAATCCCATATATATAATGACCCAAATCCCAAGGGTTTCATATGATTACAATTTATACGAGGAAAAATAATAAATATTAGGCACGAGTATTACAGTTGTAGTATGTAGTTGTGTACTTTCTTTTCGTTATTTTTATAGTTATTTGGGGTTTACACACCCCAGGTCCTGCTTCTTGTTATGAGTTGATGTCCTTTTAGCTCGTTGTTACCTTTTTGGCAAGTTGCATCTGTGCGTTCGTTTCAGGAGGGTATGCCCTCCCTTTTGCTGTAACTATTTTTATTTATTTATTCATTTTACTTACTTACCAAAAAAAGACTATTATACTGAAATTTGTTGACCATGTCAAAGGCATAACATATTTCAATATTTGCTCAAAATATATATAGCATTCATGAGGCTGCCCACTGTCGGAGCCTTAGGTATATTCCTCACTCCTTCCACATATCAAGTGTCATATGACATTGATCCCTAGACAAAATGATTCCATTCTTGAAAAAAAATCTTTTCATGGAATCTCGATGCTAATCCAATGTATGCACAATGATATAATCAACTTGGGATAAGCCCGACATCCTTTGTAACTGATTTAACAAAAACTTATTCATAGAGAAGTGCTTGGATTATGCTAAATACTTTATATTGAAAATCCAGACAACCGCAATCCTATGTAAGACAATACTCACCTCATTCCCGATTAGTCAGGCATTATCCCTAAATTGTAATAGAAATACTACCATGTTTTCGTCGTGCTTCATACATAAACAGGTACTTTCGAGCTTTGATCAAAATCGAGACTTGAGTTCCTCATCAACTGAATGACCCAATACCTTGATGTTATCTTAAATCCATAAATATCTGACACAAGCTTACATCACTTTGCTCTCCCGGCTTATTATTATGTTCTTCGTAAGAAAATCATTTAAGAATGCAGTCTTGACGTTAAAAGAATTCCGGCTGACTTTAGCATGGCTAAAGCAAGAAGACTTTATCAAAGTCAATCCCCTTCTTTCTGAGTAAATCCTTTTGCCAACTTACCTTGAAGGTTTTCACTTTCCTATCCATATGTCTTTTAACTTCTTGTAGGTCCACTTATACCCTATGGATTTTACCCCATCAACAAGTCTACAAGCCCCAAAAGTTGATTTGAATACATTAAATCCCTTTTGGTATCCATAGTCATAAGTTAAAGAAAAAGAGTTTGTCCTGGAATGCCTCATTATAGTTCCCAAGACTCGGCTTGCGTTTTCTTGTGATCATGTCAAAATGATCACCTAAAACACTAACCATTCAGGATGACTCTTTCCCACTAGGATGTGGCTCCACTTGTTGTCCAATATAGTGACGTGTGTATTTTAATCATTGATAATGCTCCTACTAACACAAGGTTGTGTATTATCGAAATTAGGTCGTATTTCATCATATACGGGTGATCTAGCAACATTGGTATTTATATGTTCCATTACACCTTGTAAGTTCAACTTACACTAGGATTTTGCTTTATAACATTATCCTCTTTCAAGAACGGGGTATTAACGCAATCAATGACCTTCTTGTACTTAAGAGTATGATATAAACTACATTTGTAACCTTTGGGATAACCAATGAAGAGACATACATCTTTCCATAATTTCAACTTCCTTATCTCGTTCCATAGAACGAGTGTCGGGCACCTCCATATCCGAACATGCCTTAAAATGATCTTGCGTCTACTCTAATGTTTATAGAGTGTTAAAGAGACTAATTAAAAAGAAACTAAACTATAATGTATATGGATGTACCTTACATAAAAATCCCAATATGAATGTGGCTGTTGATGTAAAAAACTAGATTGATCTAATTTATTAATCACAGATAAAAATGAATAATTAAATAAGACAAATGGATTTTTAAAGTGGTTCGGCTATCAAAATGGTCTACATCCACTGTTGTTGTATTGCTGACTGTTTTCCTTGAATCTCGATAATAGGTTTACCCAGAGATCCAAAAGTCCCCTTTTATGACTGGGTTACAATGTATTTATAGCCTTGAGGCTATACATTCGAAAAGGTAATGCGCTGTTATCTAGTAGACATATACATCTGTACAATAATGCGGATTTAATGCGTAGTCACCTTTTGGTTTTCTTGATTGGATGCTCTACACGCTAAGTATGTCGGACCGCCTAAGTTGCTCGGTATGCTTAAGTAGCTCAGAACTCCTGAGTAGCTCGGTGAAAGTATGTATCTGCCACGTAGGATGACACGTGTCTTTATCTAACTGGTCCATGTCAGCTGACTAATTTTTGTATCAACAGAAGCCCCCAATGTTTCACAGTTGAAGTTAAATAAGAAAGTGTGGAATATTTTTCCTAGATTACAGATCTCCAACACTTAGGACATTTTTATTGCATTTCTTTCGTTTGAGCGTGTAATGGCAAACTTGTAAATATTTTGAATTTTAGCATTCGCTTCGACATTTGCGCCTTTCTCGTGATTTAATTATCTGCTTCGACATTTGCACCTTTCTCATATTTAATTTTTGGAAACGCAAATGTCTTTCCTGATAATCAGTCCTTTTCTCTTTTTCCGATGCCAATTATTTAAGGGCGAAAGAAATCCTATCATTTTTTACTTTTGACATCTATATTTTCTGAACTCTTCACTTTCTCTTACTGTCATTCTTCCGTCGTCCTTCATTGGCAGATTTCTCTGTTCTCTGTAAGATTTTCTTCCTTCATCTTTCTTTGATTTAGTCATCATGGTTTACCTTGTTGAATCTTTAGATAAATTTCGTACTGATTTTTCAATTCCTTCTTGGGTTATTTTGGAGGAGCTTTCTTGTCCTTCCGATTTGTTTTCTCTGGCGGAGGGACATTGGTTTCCCTCCCTTTTTGTAGCGGAGTGTGGCTTTTCTTTCTCGCCAAATCCCTTATGTTTGGAGTTTTGCCAATATTTCGATATTGTACCTGCAAGGGTAGCTCCAAATACATGGAGGGTAGTTAATGGCGTATACAGGTTGAATCAAATTCATGGAACTCACTTAGGAATTCCTGAAATCATGTTTTATTATAGATGGGTTACCAGTGACACTACTTTTTATTTGAAAACTAGGTTTTCGAATAGAGCTTTAGTTGTCAATCTTCCCAATGCCAATAGGGACTAATTTGATCATGGGGTTGTGATGAAAAATTGGCAAAACCCCCCATTAAATGGAAATGATGTGTACCAAGGTCCCAGATCTCCGCTTTATGGCAATGGGATAGGTTGTTTTTATTTTTTGCATTTAGCTTTATTCATGTTTGAGAAAATGCGTCACTGACACTAATTTTGTTTGTTACAGTTGACAGTAAAAGGAAGCCCCCAAAAGAGATTGACGTTAACATAAAAGATTTAAAACTTATCTGGAGCTTGTATCAATCAGTTGCTGGGGAGCATATTAGAGTTGCTTCTTATTTGTTGAGGTACAAAAACACCACCTCGTCTTTCATCGTGCGTTCTATTGCATCTCCTACAATAATTGACCTTGATCAGTCGCCAACGTCTCGAATAAGTGTGGGAGAATCCTCATCTGATTTGGATATTTCCATTGTTGATTTGAAGACGAAGAAAAGGAGGATGCCTGAGTTCTTTATTAAAGATGCCCCTGGTGTTGATGGGGCAAAGAAAAGTAAAGTGGACGTTCCAACTGAGGGGATGAAGAAAATGGACATTGCTCCATCTAAGGTAACCTCTACAACTGTGAAGGAGATGAGTAAGAACCCCTATTTGTTCCAAAAGAGGAAGCAACTTTGATTAAAGGTGATGCTATTATAGAAGAAGAGGCAGCACCTTTGATTGAAGGTGTTGATTGAAAGTGCTCCTCTAAAGAGACTAAGAAGAGGTCTTGATGAAAGACCTGCAGAAACTGTTGCTCATCCTTCTGATATTGAAGGTCCTTTGAGAGCTAAGGCTCCAGCTCTCGTCACTCCAAGTTCGGCCAAGGACTTGAACAAATAATGGGTCCTTCCCGAACATCGAGCTGCTGAGGATTCCCTTTCTCGGGAGAAGCTCACTGATTTAGCCGCCCAACATATTGCGTCAGTAAGTTTCTTGATCCTTACTATTTCCTCGTCCCAAGCAGATTTCATTCATATTTTGAGTTGAATTCTTTCCTTTTTCAGTTTATGGCTTGCTTTAATGGCATCTTGAAGAAAGATGAATCTATTAGGGCTTCCACCTCCTCAGGTGGGGTGGAAGAGGCTTTTACAGGTCTATCCCGCTCTTTGAATGAATCCCGTCAGAAGTACGAGGAAGAAAAAACTGCTTAGAAAAATGAACTTCAATCTGTCAAGACCACTCGAGATCAAGCTATAAATGATTCTTAAGAGTTGGGGACTAAATTGAAGGCCGCTGCTGGCAAGCTTGAAGAGGCTGAACGGTGTAACAAAGACCTTGAGGATAAGCTGACATTTGACGAGGAGGTTGAGGTCAAGCTTAAAGAGGCTGAACGGCGTAAAAAAGAGCTAGAAGAAAAAGTGAAGCTTGCCGAGGAACATGCTTCAATGGAGATAGTGAAGAGAAAAACTTGTGTAAAGAATTCTTTTAGCTCTGGCTGGGATAAAGGATGGAACAAGGCTTTAACTGCCATTACTTGTCAGATGGAATACGCCAGCTTGAAGTATTTTAGAGATGGATGGGTTGCAGCTTTGAAAGAATTAAAGGTTGCAGATGATTCTCAATTATTTCAGAAACATACTCATGTCCCTCCTCTTGTTATTGGTGAACAAGAAGAAGATAAAGCCCCATTTGATGAGTCATCTGTGATGGTAGCAGAGCAAGTGTTTGTTACTGTCGTTTCTCAACCTCCCGAGCAAGTTTATCAAGCAAGAACTTCTTCCGAGCAACCTGCACTGCCTCCCGAGCAACCTGTACTGCCTTTCGAGCAACTTGATATTCCTTTCGAGCAACCTGCTCTTCCCTCCAAACCAACTGAAGATATTGTAGTCAATAAGGAGAAGGTGTAAAGTTGTTCATTTTCTAATGTTATTTTCCTTTTCCTCGGTTATAACTTGGAATGTACTTTTCCTTTTGTATGATGAATAAGAATGAACCTTTGTTATTTATCTCGCGTCTTTTTATGACATGTCTTGTATCAATATTGATGCATTTTATTTTCTCCTTGTTAGTTTATGGCCAGGATGGAACTTGTCACACCCCAAACCAAATTAAATACTAACAATTTCTCATTATAATAATTAGATCATGATCTTGAGCCCGTTGGAAATAAAATTCATTTATCAATATTTTTCTTACATAATGTGCACAATGAATATACTATTATTCTTATTCCATACCGAAATCAATATCAGAGTCGTAATTAAGCAGACATACAATAACGTGATTAACTATGATCAACTCAATCCATGCTAAATTTATCTATACAATATGTGAGTGTATTAAAATCTTCAGTGTGACAAGGTTAAAATCCCTATATTTAAACCCCAGCTCTTCCAACGGTGCAACTCTCAAAGTTACCGGTCATATAGTATCCTAGCTGGCAGCATACAAACCTGAAAATGTTAAAATATAAACCGTAAGCATTAAGCTTAGTGAGGAACTTTTCCCCTGCAATGGAATAACAATTATATATCGAATATGTGGATTTAAAATCCGAACAATCTAGCCCATTGGCAATAACAAATCCTGAATCATAAGATCCAAATAATTCTTCCCATTGGCAATAACAAATCCTGGATCATTAGATCCAAATAATTTTGCCCATTGGCAATAACAAATCCTGGATCATAAGATCCAAATAATTCTGCCCATTGGCAATAACAAATCCTGGATCATAAGATCCAAATAATTCTACCCATTGGCAATAACAAATCCTGGAACATAAGTTCCAACAAATCATTGGATCTATGTCCAATTCCAATCCTAGATCATATGACCCAAATAAATCCTGGATATTTTAGTATCCAAACAAATCGTGAATATCGAAGTATTCAAACAAATCCTCTCTTAGAGCTATATTCAAATCCAACATGTCATTTTCATATCTATATATGAAACAATCATAAGTACACTCACCTTGACAGCTTAACTGGCTTTTCCCTTGCCTTTATCTGGTACTTGTTCAATCAGCTCTTCTTCCCTTCCTATCATTCTTACAATATTAGTGTCATCATAACAATATTAACAATTCAAAGAATAACTTTAACATAACTCAATTCGTAAGCATCATACGATTCTATTCAAATCATTTGTCAGAGATGAAGTTTCATCCAAATTCATGTTAATATAATTGTCATATCCAAGTCATAGACCAAACATATATTCATTTATTCTTGGTAATTAAATTCTTATCATATTATTATTCCAATACAAAAGACGGTACATCATTTCAAGTCGCCTAGAGAAAGATATACCCATTTCTTTACCACATAGCAAGTCTGCCATGTAGTCTCTTTTATCGTTCATTCAACTTCCAGGAATTTTCATAATTTTTCTACATCATAAATTTATATGATATTTAACCAAATATTAGTAAACATATTTAAAAATACAATATTAAAATTTCATAATTTTCAGAGTTCATTTGCTATGTCAAGTAAGACATCAAACATATGGTATGCATACTTTCACCCGTGGGGCAGATTTCATACCCGAACTTCAAACTCTCACCAAAGACTCATTTCTTCGTATTTTCACATGATTTTCGGATATGTTATACATATATAAGTCCAGGTTAATCTCCAATTGTAATCAATCAATTCCAGTAAGTATACAAAAATATATGGAAGTTTGAATAAACAAGGTTCCTAAACAAAACAATCTCAAGGGTTTACACATTCAAGTTTGCTTAAACTTATATCTATCCATAAGTACACATCATGACATGGAATTTCAATAAAGAAAATGATTATTTCAATCATTTAAATAAGTAATACAAAAAAATAAACAAGATTTATGGATGGAAATACCTTAGGGGCTTTTACTTAATTTTTCTATGAATTTTTCTTCAATTTCTCCAAACACTTTCTTCCAAAACTTCAAAACTCTCTTTCCTTAGGTTAAAACTCTTCCATGGCTGAAATATGCTGAAGGAAGAGCTTAATTCAAGGGTTATAAGTCGGCATAAGGTCACCCCCTCTTGGTCCAATCAAAATCAAACATGTGGCATTATATAAAACAAAATATCATTTAAGGCTAAATGATTACTTTACCCTGGGTTCGTAAAAAGATAATATCTTCCCACTCGGATGTCCGTTCGATGAACCGTTTGTTTTGTTATAAACCTAACTCATATATCTACAAATATCTAGTTTACACCTCAAGTTCATTTTTATGTCATAAAGGTCAAAACTAGCCTCCAACAGGAACATTCCTACCGAAAACTTTAAAATTTCACAGTTGTAACTAATTCGATACTTCAAGCTTTATGAAGGTAGGATTAAACTAAACATAATTAATTAACATTATATATATACTAATAACATATTATGCATATCACATAAGCTAATCATGATTTAAACATGATTTATCATAATTATATTCGGGTTGTCACAATTCTCCCCCTGTTAGGAAATTTCATCCCCGAAATTGACATACCTTGGTTGTCTGAATCAAACAAATATGGATAATTAATCTTCATGGTATCCTCGCTCTCCCATGTATCCTCTTCCATGGAATGCCTTCTCCACACAACTTTCACAAGTGGGATCACTTTTGATCTCAATATTTGTTCCTTCCTATCCACGATAGCAAGTGGTTCTTCCACATAACTCAAGTCTTCCTTTAACTCAATTAGGTTGTTCCACCAACACATGTGAAGGATCCGCTACATACTTTATTAACATAGAAACATGGAAAACATCATGTAACCGAGCTAACTCTGGTGGTAACACTAACTTGTAGGCAACCATCCCGACTTTCTCAAGGATTTCATAAGGTCCAATGTAGCGTGGACTTAATTTCCCTTTCATTCCAAACCTCATAACTCCTTTCCATTGCGATATCCGAAGAAACACATAATCCCCTTTCTTGAATTCCAAATCTTTTCGTCGTTTATCCGCATAACTTTTCTGTCTGCTTTGAGCTGTTCTCATTCTATCTTGAATAATCTTCACTTTTTCAGTGGTGACTTCAATCAATTATGGACCCTCTATCTTCCTTTCACCAACTTCACCCCAACATATCGGTGTATGACATCGTCTATCGTACAATGCTTCATATGGATCCATACCAATAGTAGACTGAAAACTATTGTTATATGCAAATTCTATCAAAGGCAAATATTCATCCCACTTACCTTTGAAATCAAGCACACAAGCTCTAAGCATATCTTCCAAAATCTGTATTGTCCTTTCAGACTGCCCATCTGTCTGGGGATGAAAAGTCGTACTACACTTTCAGTTGGTACCCATAGCATACTGCAAACTATCCCAAAATCTGGATGTAAAAGTAGGGTCCCTATCTGAAACAATAGAAACAGGTGCTCCATGCAATCGAATAATTTCATTAACATACAATCTAGCATACCTATCAACTGTATATGTAGACTTGACTGCTAGAAAGTGAGCAGACTTGGTTAACCTCTCTACCACTACCCAAATCGAATCTGACCCCTTCTGAGATCGAGGAAGCCCAACCACAAAATCCATCGTTACATGATTCCATTTCCACTCCGGTATTGGCAACGGTTGAAGAAAACCAGCAGGTTTATGATGCTCCACTTTCACTTGATGACATATAAGGCACCTAGCAACGAAATCAGATATTTCCTTCTTCATATTATTCCACCAATAATGCTCCTTCAAATCCCTATACATTTTAGTACTACCAGGATGCATAGTATAAATGGAATTATGAGCCTCATCTAAAATTTCCTCTTTCAATTCACTCACATTAGGCACACATAACCGTTGCTTGTATAATAAATTACCATCATTAACAATACAAAAATCATCAGACTTACCATCTCGGACATCTTGCCATTTTTTCTCAAGAAAAGGATCCTGACTTTGCAAATCATGAATATGAGTAGCTAATAAAGGCCTCACGCTTACATGAGCAAAGAATCTATCGCCATCTGCTAGTTGTAATTCCACTCCCATCAATCTCAACTCCATAATATGAGAAACTCTAGCACACTGAATACAAGATAACCTGCCCGAAGCTTTTCTACTCAAAGCATCTGTAACTACATTCGCCTTCCCCGGATGGTAGTGAATTGTACAATCATAATCTTTAATTAACTCCATCCACCGCCTCTGCCTCAAATTCAACTCCTTCTGAGTAAATAAATACTTAAGACTCTGATGGTCAGTAAAAATTTCACATACTTCACCATATAAATAATGACGCCATAATTTCAAAGCAAACACAATAGCAGCAAATTCCAAATCATGTTTAGGATAATTACGTTCATGTGTACGCAACTGCCTAGAAGCATAAGAAATAACTTTACCATGCTTCATAAAAATATAACCCAACCCCTAATGTGAAGCATCGGTATAAATAACAAAACCATCTCCACCGTGTGGAATAGTAAGAACAGGTGCAGTTACCAACTTCTTCTTCAATTCTTCAAAACCATTTTCACAATCAGAATTCTATTCACACTTAATATCTTTCCGGGTCAATTTAGTCATTGGCAAGGCAATTGAAGAAAATCCCTTAATAAACCTGAAAAGACCCGGATTTTAATAATCGCAAATTAAAATGTAATTTCCTTTTAAACAAATGCGGAAGCATTGAATGATGGTTCACAAATAAACAAAGCCAAATTTTGTTTTCTCAAAACAAATTAAAACATAGTTCAAGTCCTAGAATTTGCCTAAGTCATAATTACCAAATTATATCAAACGTTAGGCGAAACCAATTTTAGCACGTGACTTGAATAAACCAAATTTTACCCAATATTAAATTAAAGTCCCAATTTAAATTAGGGTGATTGTAAAACCAAATTTTATCTTGAAATTAGCCTAAGCATGGATTCTAAATGATGTGCAAGATAAAATAAACAATGTCACACTACACCGCGATGTACGAGGAAAAACCCACTAACGGGAAAAAAACCTCGGGACGGCCCTAGCCTCAAATCCACTAAAAACGGTATTACAAAATACAAGACAAAAGACTTACTTCCTAAACTCGAACCCTCTCAAGCCGTGATGCTTCTTCTTGTATCGACCTCCAATTAGCGGATAACCAACGGAGCTCCACCGCGGTCTCGGACTCCCACCGATCGGGCAATTAGGCACACCGTCACCCTAACATGGAGCCTTTCTCCAAATGGGTAGAAATGAAACGAACTTCTCTTCAATTCGGTGTTGAGAAAAAACCGGTGCCAAAACAATCTCCAAGCAATTGATATGTATATAGAAACTTGGATAAACAATTGGGTGTAAACTAGAGTGTGTATGAAATTTTTCTTGAAAGAATTAACACTCAAAACATGAACATTTTCCCTAAATAAATTAGCTCTCAAACTCTCTCTAAGAGATGGATATGGAATGGAAAAGTTGTCTTGGAAAATGTGTTTCCTGCACATTATAATGTATGAAAAAGTTGGTTAAAAACCAAGTGGGGAAAGTGGGAGAAAACTGCAAAAAACTGCCAAATAACTGTTCCCGCTGGAATCTCGTTCGAACGAACTTGATTCTCGTTCGAACGAGACTTCTAACGAGTGACCAGCCTGGGCTCGTTAGAAGTTCGTTAGATACCTCGTTAGAACGAAGAGTCGTTCGAACGACATATCGAACGACAGTCCAGATAGGGTCGTTGGCAAAACTCGTTCGAACGAACTTGGTTCGAACGACAAAACTCGTTCGAACGAAACCTGGTTCGAACGAAAAACTCGTTCGAACGACATTTCTAACGAACGACCAGAAAGATAGAAAAATTCGATTTTTGGCCCAGAAACTTTTATAAACTTTTATATACTTATTTTAAAGTTTCTAATTGATTCTTTCTAAAATTAAAATGCAGTTTTTATTTCTCCTAACACCCAATACAAATTGTTCCAAGCTCATATATATAAATATAATTGCATTCATACCTTGGGAGCATGGAACTAAGTTGATGACGTACAAACGAGGCACATAAACTACGGCATGTTGATGATGCTTTATACTCTTTGCCGCTACGTCTTCAACAAACACTTCATAGGTCTTGAATATTACAATTAAATAAAATCCTATGAATAAATGTTTTTGTCCGGAATTGAGCCAAAACTATAAGAGGACTCAATTAGAAATTTGTGTCCTTACAAATCTCCCCCTTTGGCTATTCCGGGACAAAAACCAAAAACAAAAATCCTAAAGGGCCGTCAAGCTCAACTAGACTCAAAACATAACCCGCCCAATCTTGACTCAACCCAAGGATTAAATACTTTGCCTTTTAAAGATGCCTCTTTAGAATAATACCTGCACACTTAAGCAAACTCATCAAATGCATAGGGAATATCAAAATATTAAATGCAATTAATTAAATACTCCCCCTAAAATAATTCTCCCCTTTATCAAAACAATAACATTTCTCCCCCTATCATCATTCTCCCCCTTTTTGTTCAGGAATAGACAAAGGTTTAAAGAATCAAAACATGAAAGCATGTTGAAGCTTAAAGTGATAATCATGAAAGCATACGGGCAACAAAAGCATAACTAATCCAAGATAGATACCAATAATGAAGTATAAGCATGGATGGACTAGAAATCAAGGCAAAGATAAACAAATATCATATATATATGTGTACCAAAAATATATCAAAAGAGCTCTTGCATATATATATATAGATATAAACACACACATGACACAAAATACAATAAGTTTGCACACTCGTATGGCAAAAATGTGTCATATGGAAATGGAAGTGTAGGGGTGTGAACTAGCAACAATTAAATTTAGACCCAAACACTTAATAAACGTTCACGGAGTTCTCATTTGATTGCAAACTTCATCACATTTAAATATAACCTCATGTGACAATATATATTGAACTCGATGAACAAACATACACAATGCATACAAGCCTATCATATTAATGATTCTACAAACCAATAGAGTCATGACAAGAAATATGCAACTAGGATAAACGGACATTGTGCAAACCGTTGATATACCATCCAATCTCCCTCAATTTTGCATTTATATTAATGTTGAATGAATATATCAATCAAACATAGGCCTTGGCAATTTATTTTTCTTTATGCCATATATTCTGTTTTTAGGCCTTGGACCACGTATTTCTTTTAGGTCCATTTAAAAACGGTGGCTTACTATTCGCAAAGGATCACTTAGTCCTTTCGGAGACCTTCCCCGTGCATATTTATATTTATCATGTTTTTAATTTTCGCACAAATCTCACATGCAACGGATTTTGACATGCACTAGTCCTCCTAAGCCACAAATATGTAGATGACAAGATTGGTAGGAGAACACTTCACAAAGCTCAAATATACATATGAAGTTAAGATTTCAAAAGAGCTCGTGCATGTGTGAAATAGAGGCATATGAAAATAGAATCCATTTAATCAATACAAAATCCAACTACTCCAAAAAAAAATGGTAAAGAACATTTTAAGGATTGATAATCTAAACCAAAAGTTCTAGCCACGTGGGAGCGTTAAAGGAGGGATTCAAACACAAGTATATGCCACATAAAGTGTGTCAAACAAAAATACACACAAAATAAAATCTTTTTGAGATTTTTAATTTTTTAATCAAAAATAAATATATATATCCTCAAAAGGATAAACAAAAATCATTTGAAACTTTCATTAAGCTCTAATTATCAAAAGATAAAGTCCAAATGATAAACAAAAATCTTTTTATATTTTTCAATTAATTCAAACAAAAATATAATACAAAAAGATAAACAACAATCATAATTCTATCATGGGATAAGCATGGATTAAAGACTAGAAAATGATTAAACAAGCATACATTTAGCATATGAATATAGCATGAAGTACAAAAGCTAAAGTATGCAAATACTAACACATTCATCGTTTAGATTTAGCATGGGAGGAAGCATGTGAAAGTAAATGAGAATCAAAATCCCTATTTTGTAAGGCAACCAAATCGGATTTCCTAACCCAAATTAATGAAGAGTAACAATCTTGGGGTGTAGGAACATTAGCTATCGTGGTTACTTTACAATGGGATTTTCTAGGAATTCGTTTAAGATCAAAACAAAATTTCCTAAGATGACCTTTTCGACCACAATGAGTGCAAGTAAAAACATGTCGAAAAGATTTCCCTAAGGAGTGATCATTAAATGCATTCCTAGTTGATTCTCCTAAAATGTTGGTTTTGACTTTAGGGTTAAATTCATTACAAGTATTGAAGTCTAAACCAAAAGTGTCATTTTTAATTTGGACCGTTCCTAACATTTTATCAAGTTTTTGCGAACGACATTCCAAATCAAATTTGACATTACTAGAATCTTTTAATTTATTTTCCAAATCTAAAATGGTAGATTCTAGTGAAAAATTTCGCTCTTCAAAAGCAAGAAGCTCCTTTTTCAAGGATTCCATTAAATTCCTAAGGCTATTTCTTTCGCCTTCTACATATTCTAACTTCTCTCGAAGAGTCCTCTCACGTGTCCTAAGGTCTTCTATTAAGGCACTTTCATCAATGACCTTGACACTCTCTCTTAAACTCGCTTCTAACTTCAAATTAGCCTTTTTCAATTTGATAGATTCTTTATATAATTCATGAAAAGCATTTTGAAGTTCACTCTCATCAACCTCTTCTTCATTTTCACTCTCTCTTTCTTCTTCACTCTCACTATCATCAAAAATAAGAGAATCATGTACAATGACCTTGGAAGTGGCATGTGCTATAATTTCATCATTCGATGAGTTCTCATTATCACTCACATGTCTAGCCATAAAAGCCACAAAATTTTTCTTAGTTGGGGAATCGGGCTTTTCTTCCTTATCACTATCACTAAGGGTTGCATTATATGAAATAGGTCGCTTACCATCTTTCCTTAGTTTAGTGGGGCACTCATAAGCCCTATGGCCATAACCTTCACAACCAAAACATTTATTAGACTCGTCCCTATCAATATTTTCATTACTAGGTTTAGGGATCTTATCGGCTTTAGATATCTTCTCGTTTTTATCATGTTTAGAAGATTCAAATTTCTTAAAATCATTTTTAACTTTATCTTTGTTAAATTTAAGAAATTTTCTAAATTTGCGAGCAAACAAAGCCATATCTTCCGAGTCACTATCACTATCGCTCTCTACTACTTGTTTAACCTCTTTGCGGGCTTTTAAAGCAACGCCCTTTTCAATTTTCTTTTCATTTTTAGAGGGAAACATATCAAGTTCATAGGTTTGTAAATCACCTACAAGCTCTTCTAATTTTGTAGAGGCTAAAGTGGGTAAAGAATTTAAAACGGTCACCTTTGGAATAAATCTATCGGGTAGGGACCTTAAAATTTTCTTTACAACACGGTCGTCAGGAATTTTCTCTCCCAAGTTAAAGGATGAATTAACAATGTCAGAAAGTCTAGCATAAAATTTATCAAAAGTTTCATTTTCATCCATTTTGATAGTTTCAAATTGAGTGGTGAGGTTTTGGAGTTCTGAAGCTTTAACGACACTAGTTCCTTCATGAGTTAATTGTAAAATATCCCAAGCTTCTTTAGCGGTTTCACACGTCATAATACATCGGAATTCATCCGGTGTGACAGCGCTAAATAAAGCATTTAAACCACAGGAATTAAAATTTGCTAGCTTAAACTCATTTTCAGTCCATCTATCGATGGGTTTGGGAACACGTTCATTTTCAATTAGATGAGTTGGTGGGGAGTACCCGGTAACAACAGACATCCAAACACGTTCATCGATAGATTTAAGTGCCGATTTCATTTGCGCTTTCCAATACGCGTAGTTAGAACCATCAAAAATAGGAAATTTTGAAAATGGGGAAAAATCCATTTTAGCCAAAAATTAAAGGATCTCAACGAAATAATTTATTGTTTTTGGCTCTGATACCAATTTGAAAAGACCCGGATTTTAATAATCGCAAATTAAAATGTAATTTCCTTTTAAACAAATGCGGAAGCGTTGAATGATGGTTCACAAATAAACAAAGCCAAATTTTGTTTTCTCAAAACAAATTAAAACATAGTTCAAGTCCTAGAATTTGCCTAAGTCATAATTACCAAATTATATCAAACGTTAGGCGAAACCAATTTTAGCACGTGACTTGAATAAACCAAATTTTACCCAATATTAAATTAAAGTCCCAATTTAAATTAGTGTGATTGTAAAACCAAATTTATCTGGAAATTAACCTAAGCATGGATTCTAAATGATGTGCAAGATAAAATAAACAATGTCACACTACACCGCGATGTACGAGGAAAAACCCACTAACGGGAAAAAAACCTCGGGACGGACCTAGCCTCAAATCCACTAAAAACGGTATTACAAAATACAAGACAAAAGACTTACTTCCTAAACTCGAACCCTCTCAAGCCGTGATGCTTCTTCTTGTATCGACCTCCAATTAGCGGATAACCAACGGAGCTCCACCGCGGTCTCGGACTCCCACCGATCGGGCAATTAGGCACACCGTCACCCTAACATGGAGCCTTTCTCCAAATGGGTAGAAATGAAACGAACTTCTCTTCAATTCGGTGTTGAGAAAAAACCGGTGCCAAAACAATCTCCAAGCAATTGATATGTATATAGAAACTTGGATAAACAATTGGGTGTAAACTAGAGTGTGTATGAAATTTTTCTTGAAAGAATTAACACTCAAAACATGAACATTTTCCCTAAATAAATTAGCTCTCAAACTCTCTCTAAGAGATGGATATGGAATGGAAAAGTTGTCTTGGAAAATGTGTTTCCCGCACATTATAATGTATGAAAAAGTTGGTTAAAAACCAAGTGGGGAAAGTGGGAGAAAACTTCAAAAAACTGCCAAATAACTGTTCCCGCTGGAATCTCGTTCGAACGAACTTGATTCTCGTTCGAACGAGACTTCTAACGAGTGACCAGCCTGGGCTCGTTAGAAGTTCGTTAGATACCTCGTTAGAACAAAGAGTCGTTCGAACGACATATCGAACGACAGTCCAGATAGGGTCGTTGGCAAAACTCGTTCGAACGAACTTGTTTCGAACGACAAAACTCGTTCGAACGAAACCTGGTTCGAACGAAAAACTCGTTCGAACGACATTTCTAACGAACGACCAGAAAGATAGAAAAATTCGATTTTTGGCCCAGAAACTTTTATAAACTTTTATATACTTATTTTAAAGTTTCTAATTGATTCTTTCTAAAATTAAAATGCAGTTTTTATTTCTCCTAACACCCAATACAAATTGTTCCAAGCTCATATATATAAATATAATTGCATTCATACCTTGGGAGCATGGAACTAAGTTGATGACGTACAAACGAGGCACATAAACTACGGCATGTTGATGATGCTTTATACTCTTTGCCGCTACGTCTTCAACAAACACTTCATAGGTCTTGAATATTACAATTAAATAAAATCCTATGAATAAATGTTTTTGTCCGGAATTGAGCCAAAACTATAAGAGGACTCAATTGGAAATTTGTGTCCTTACAAATCTCCCCCTTTGGCTATTCCGGGACAAAAACCAAAAACAAAAATCCTAAAGGGCCGTCAAGCTCAACTAGACTCAAAACATAACCCGCCCAATCTTGACTCAACCCAAGGATTAAATACTTTGCATTTTAAAGATGCCGCTTTAGAATAATACCTGCACACTTAAGCAAACTCATCAAATGCATAGGGAATATCAAAATATTAAATGCAATTAATTAAATACTCCCCCTAAAATAATTCTCCCCTTTATCAAAACAATGACATTTCTCCCCCTATCATCATTCTCCCCCTTTTTGTTCAGGAATAGACAAAGGTTTAAAGAATCAAAACATGAAAGCATGTTGAAGCTTAAAGTGATAATCATGAAAGCATACGGGCAACAAAAGCATAACTAATCCAAGATAGATACCAATAATGAAGTATAAGCATGGATGGACTAGAAATCAAGGCAAAGATAAACAAATAATATATATATATATGTACCAAAAATATATCAAAAGAGCTCTTGCATATATATATATATATAGATATAAACACACACATGACACAAAATACAATAAGTTTGCACACTCGTATGGCAAAAATGTGTCATATGGAAATGGAAGTGTAGGGGTGTGAACTAGCAACAATTAAATTTAGACCCAAACACTTAATAAACGTTCACGGAGTTCTCATTTGATTGCAAACTTCATCACATTTAAATATAACCTCATGTGACAATATATATTGAACTCGATGAACAAACATACACAATGCATACAAGCCTAGCATATTAATGATTCTACAAACCAATAGAGTCATGACAAGAAATATGCAACTAGGATAAACGGACATTGTGCAAACCGTTGATATACCATCCAATCTCCCTCAATTTTGCATTTATATTAATGTTGAATGAATATATCAATCAAACATAGGCCTTGGCAATTTATTTTTCTTTATGCCATATATTCTGTTTTTAGGCCTTGGACCACGTATTTCTTTTAGGTCCATTTAAAAACGGTGGCTTACTATTCGCAAAGGATCACTTAGTCCTTTCGGAGACCTTCCCCGTGCATATTTATATTTATCATGTTTTTAATTTTCGCACAAATCTCACATGCAACGGATTTTGACATGCACTAGTCCTCCTAAGCCACAAATATGTAGATGACAAGATTGGTAGGAGAACACTTCACAAAGCTCAAATATACATATGAAGTTAAGATTTCAAAAGAGCTCGTGCATGTGTGAAATAGAGGCATATGAAAATAGAATCCATTTAATCAATACAAAATCCAACTACTCCAAAAAAAAAATGGTAAAGAACATTTTAAGGATTGATAATCTAAACCAAAAGTTCTAGCCACGTGGGAGCGTTAAAGGAGGGATTCAAACACAAGTATATGCCACATAAAGTGTGTCAAACAAAAATACACACAAAATAAAATCTTTTTGAGATTTTTAATTTTTTAATCAAAAATAAATATATATATTCTCAAAAGGATAAACAAAAATCATTTAAAACTTTCATTAAGCTCTAATTATCAAAAGATAAAGTCCAAATGATAAACAAAAATCTTTTTATACTTTTCAATTAATTCAAACAAAAATATAATACAAAAAGATAAACAACAATCATAATTCTAGCATGGGATAAGCATGGATTAAAGACTAGAAAATGATTAAACAAGCATACATTTAGCATATGAATATAGCATGAAGTACAAAAGCTAAAGTATGCAAATACTAACACATTCATCCTTTAGATTTAGCATGGGAGGAAGCATGTGAAAGTAAATGAGAATCAAAATCCCTATTTTGTAAGGCAACCAAATCGGATTTCCTAACCCAAATTAATGAAGAGTAACAATCTTGGGGTGTAGGAACATTAGCTATCGTGGTTACTTTACAATGGGATTTTCTAGGAATTCGTTTAAGATCAAAACAAAATTCCCTAAGATGACCTTTTCGACCACAATGAGTGCAAGTAAAAACATGTCGAAAAGATTTCCCTAAGGAGTGATCATTAAATGCATTCCTAGTTGATTCTCCTAAAATGTTAGTTTTCACTTTAGGGTTAAATTCATTACAAGTATTGAAGCCTAAACCAAAAGTGTCATTTTTAATTTGGACCGTTCCTAACATTTTATCAAGTTTTTACGAACAACATTCCAAATCAAATTTGACATTACTAGAATCTTTTAATTTATTTTCCAAATCTAAAATGGTAGATTCTAGTGAAAAATTTCGCTCTTCAAAAGAAAGAAGCTCCTTTTTCAAGGATTCCATTAAATTCCTAAGGCTATTTCTTTCGCCTTCTACATATTCTAACTTCTCTCGAAGAGTCCTCTCACGTGTCCTAAGGTCTTCTATTAAGGCACTTTCATCAATGACCTTGACACTCTCTCTTAAACTCGCTTCTAACTTCAAATTAGCCTTTTTCAATTTGATAGATTCTTTATATAATTCATGAAAAGCATTTTGAAGTTCACTCTCATCAACCTCTTCTTCATTTTCACTCTCTCTTTCTTCTTCACTCTCACTATCATCAAAAATAAGAGAATCATGTACAATGACCTTGGAAGTGGCATGTGCTATAATTTCATCATTCGATGAGTTCTCATTATCACTCACATGTCTAGCCATAAAAGCCACAAAATTTTTCTTAGTTGGGGAATCGGGCTTTTCTTCCTTATCACTATCACTAAGGGTTGCATTATATGAAATAGGTCGCTTACCATCTTTCCTTAGTTTAGTGGGGCACTCATAAGCCCTATGGTCATAACCTTCACAACCAAAACATTTATTAGACTCGTCCCTATCAATATTTTCATTACTAGGTTTAGGGATCTTATCGGCTTTAGATATCTTCTCGTTTTTATCATGTTTAGAAGATTCAAATTTCTTAAAATCATTTTTAACTTTATCTTTGTTAAATTTAAGAAATTTTCTAAATTTGCGAGCAAACAAAGCCATATCTTCCGAGTCACTATCACTATCGCTCTCTACTACTTGTTTAACCTCTTTGCGGGCTTTTAAAGCAACGCCCTTTTCAATTTTCTTTTCATTTTTAGAGGGAAACATATCATGTTCATAGGTTTGTAAATCACCTACAAGCTCTTCTAATTTTGTAGAGGCTAAAGTGGGTAAAGAATTTAAAACTGTCACCTTTGGAATAAATCTATCGGGTAGGGACCTTAAAATTTTCTTTACAACACGGTCGTCAGGAATTTTCTCTCCCAAGTTAAAGGATGAATTAACAATGTCAGAAAGTCTAGCATAAAATTTATCAAAAGTTTCATTTTCATCCATTTTGATAGTTTCAAATTGAGTGGTGAGGTTTTGGAGTTTTGAAGCTTTAACGACACTAGTTCCTTCATGAGTTAATTGTAAAATATCCCAAGCTTCTTTAGCGGTTTCACACGTCATAATACGTCGGAATTCATCCGGTGTGACAGCGCTAAATAAAGCATTTAAACCACGGGAATTAAAATTTGCTAGCTTAAACTCATTTTCAGTCCATCTATCGATGGGTTTGGGAACACGTTCATTTTTAATTAGATGAGTTGGTGGGGAGTACCCGGTAACAACAGACATCCAAACACGTTCATCGATAGATTTAAGTGCCGATTTCATTCACGCTTTCCAATACGCGTAGTTAGAACCATCAAAAATAGGAAATTTTAAAAATGGGGAAAAATCCATTTTAGCCAAAAATTAAAGGATCTCAACGAAATAATTTATCGTTTTTGGCTCTGATACCAATTTGAAAAGACCCGGATTTTAATAATCGCAAATTAAAATGTAATTTCCTTTTAAACAAATGCGGAAGCGTTGAATGATGGTTCACAAATAAACAAAGCCAAATTTTGTTTTCTCAAAACAAATTAAAACATAGTTCAAGTCCTAGAATTTGCCTAAGTCATAATTACCAAATTATATCAAACGTTAGGCGAAACCAATTTTAGCACGTGACTTGAATAAACCAAATTTTACCCAATATTAAATTAAAGTCCCAATTTAAATTAGTGTGATTGTAAAACCAAATTTTATCTGGAAATTAACCTAAGCATGGATTCTAAATGATGTGCAAGATAAAATAAACAATGTCACACTACACCGCGATGTACGAGGAAAAACCCACTAACGGGAAAAAAACCTCGGGACGGCCCTAGCCTCAAATCCACTAAAAACGGTATTACAAAATACAAGACAAAAGACTTACTTCCTAAACTCGAACCCTCTCAGGCCGTGATGCTTCTTCTTGTATCGACCTCCAATTAGCGGATAACCAACGGAGCTCCACCGTGGTCTCGGACTCCCACCGATCGGGCAATTAGGCACACCGTCACCCTAACATGGAGCCTTTCTCCAAATGGGTAGAAATGAAACGAACTTCTCTTCAATTCGGTGTTGAGAAAAAACCGGTGCCAAAACAATCTCCAAGCAATTGATATGTATATAGAAACTTGGATAAACAATTGGGTGTAAACTAGAGTGTGTATGAAATTTTTCTTGAAAGAATTAACACTCAAAACATGAACATTTTCCCTAAATAAATTAGCTCTCAAACTCTCTCTAAGAGATGGATATGGAATGGAAAAGTTGTCTTGGAAAATGTGTTTCCCGCACATTATAATGTATGAAAAAGTTGGTTAAAAACCAAGTGGGGAAAGTGGGAGAAAACTGCAAAAAATTGCCAAATAACTGTTCCCGCTGGAATCTCGTTCGAACGAACTTGATTCTCGTTCGAACGAGACTTCTAACGAGTGACCAGCCTGGGCTCATTAGAAGTTCGTTAGATACCTCGTTAGAACGAAGAGTCGTTCGAACGACATATCGAACGACAGTCCAGATAGGGTCGTTGGCAAAACTCGTTCGAACGAACTTGGTTCGAACGACAAAACTCGTTCGAACGAAACCTGGTTCGAACGAAAAAACTCGTTCGAACGACATTTCTAACGAACGACCAGAAAGATAGAAAAATTCGATTTTTGGCCCAGAAACTTTTATAAACTTTTATATACTTATTTTAAAGTTTCTAATTGATTCTTTCTAAAATTAAAATGCAGTTTTTATTTCTCCTAACACCCAATACAAATTGTTCCAAGCTCATATATATAAATATAATTGCATTCATACCTTGGGAGCATGGAACTAAGTTGATGACGTACAAACGAGGCACATAAACTACGGCATGTTGATGATGCTTTATACTCTTTGCCGCTACGTCTTCAGCAAACACTTCATAGGTCTTGAATATTATAATTAAATAAAATCCTATGAATAAATGTTTTTGTCCGGAATTGAGCCAAAACTATAAGAGGACTCAATTGGAAATTTGTGTCCTTACAAAACCTTCTATAATACCCAGCTAAACTCGGAAAACTTCTCACCTCAGTGACATTATTGGGCCTCTCCCATTTTACAATAGCTTCTACCTTCTTGGGATCAACACATATACCATCTCCAGAAATAACATGGCCTAAAAATATAACTTTTGATAGCCAAAATTCACATTTGCTAAACTTAGCATACAATTGATTATCTTTCAACACATTCAAAATAGTTGTGAGATGCTTTTCATGTTCAACCATATCACGTAAATAAATCAGAATATCATCAATAAAAACTATCACAAATGAATCAACGAAAGGATGCAGTACCTGGTTCATAAGATCCATAAATACAGCTGGAGAATTAGTCACCCCAAAAGGCATCACTAGAAATTCAAAATGACCATACCGAGTACGAAAAGAAGTTTTAGAAATATCACTCCCCTTCACCCTCAACTGATGATAACATGATCGCAAGTCTATCTTTGAAAATACTTTAGCACCCTGTAACTGATCAAACAAATCATCTATACGAGGTAAAGGATATTTGTTCTTAATTGTAGCTTTATTCACTTGCCTATAGTCAATACACAAACGCATATGCCATTTTTCTTTTTCACAAATAAAACTGGTGCACCCCATGGAGATCACTTGGCTGTATGAACCCTCTATCAAGTAAATCATGTAACTGAATCTTGAGTTCTTTTAATTCAACAGGTGCCATTCTATATGGTGCTATAGAAATAGGGGTTGTTCCCGGTGCTAATTCAATGCTAAATTCAACTTCTCTCTCTAGCGGTAATCCAGGCAATTCGCTAGGAAATACTTCTGGAAAATCTCGTACTATAGGAACATCAACTAATTGTAAATCCCCCTTCGCAGTGTCAAGAACATATGCAATAAAACCCTCATAACCCTTACTCAATAATTTCCTTGCCTAAATAGCAGAAATAATGCAACTAGGAACAATTTTCCTTTCCCCCACAAATTTAAATTCAGACTCACCAGGTAATTTAAAAATAACTTCCTTACGGAAATAATCCATGGATGCATGATATTTGGATAACCAATCCACTCCCAAAATTATGTCAAAATCAGAGATACCCAATGGAAGTAAGTCTATAACTATATCTCTAACCCCCACAATCAAAACACAATCACGAAAAACATATACAACTACAATCATATCCCCCATAGGCATGGAAATACCCAACCCCACCTCTAAATGAGTACATGATCTATTCAGATATATGGAAAATGCATATGACACAAAATAATGTGTGGAACTAGGATCAATCAGAACATAAGCACTTCTATCAGTAACAGAAAGTGTACTTGTCACCACATCTAGAGTAATCTGATTTTCTTTCATCATAAAAACTCGTCCACCTGGCCTAGAACTACTAGCTTGTCCTCTTCCCATACTTTTCACTGCACTACCTGGAGATAACATTCTGCTTGCTACTTCACTATGTGCTGCTGGAGTCCCTGCCAATTGCGGACAATTCTTCTTAATATGCCCCACTTGATGACAATGGTAGCATTCCAATCCCTTAAGCTTAGGACACTCAGATTTATAATGCCCTTCCTCTTTACAAAAGAAACATGTAACACCTCCTATTGGGGCCTCACCTCTCCCTGACTTTCTGGCTGAACCAAAAGATTCTCCACCCCTGGTATCTCTACCAAATCTCCCCTGACCTCTACCACTATCTCCACCACCTCTCTGAAATTTATGAGGTTACATCTTAACACTTCCACCCTCACCTCCCTTAGAATGAGATGCGTCGAATCTACTTTTCTTAAAACTCTCTCTACTCGCCACCCCTTGGTTCATTTGCCTTTCTGCTATCGTGGCTTTGTTTACCGGAGAAGCATAATCTTCTAACTCATAAGTGGCCACTCTATTTTTAATAGGCCAAATCAGTCCATCTTGAAACTTACTACATTTATCTTCTTCATTCTCCACATATTTAGTAGCAAATCTAGACAAAGAAGTAAATTTAACCTCGTACTCCCTCACAGACATTTTACCTTGGGTCAAATTTATAACTTCCCTCAGTCTCTCCCTCCTATAAACTTTAGGAAAATACTTAACATACAAAGCTTTAATAAATTCAGCCCAAGTAATAACATCAGTACCTTCCATCCTGGGCACCAAATGGTTGTTGGATTCCCACTAATATTTCGCCTCTCCTTTCAGCTTAAACACAGCTAGATTCACTTTCTGGTTATCTGTAACCTTCATAACTGCAAAGATAGTTTCTAGATCTCTTACCCATATCTCATCTTCTGTAGGTTCAACTGACCCTGATTATTCTGGAGGATTCAACTGCAAAAACTTCTCATGCATATAATCTTTCATTTCCTTCCTTGCCTCTTTCTCAAACCTGGCCACAGTCTTTGATTCTAGATGTCTAGCCTGTTGTTCTGCCATTTGCGCCATATTTCTTTCTTGTTGCTCTGCCATCCTCATCATTGCTTGTGCCATTATTTGCATCTCTGTAGGCTACTCTTGCTCTCTAGACCTTCCAACAACACTTTGTTCTACTTCAGTATTCTTTGTACGAGAAGCCACTCCCTCTTCTCTATGTTGTCCATTCCCAGGTTCCATCTGGAATTATCTGTAATACAACAAAGTTCTAACAACCAATATAAACAGTTTATAATACTAAACTATTGGTTAGTACATAAACAATTCATAAATATAAATCAACTCAATACTGTCATCTAATCGTCACACACGTCCAGAATTAATAACCACGCTCTGATACCACTAATTGTCACACCCCAAACATAATTCCATACTAATAATTTCTCATTATAATAATTAGATCATGATCTTGAGCCAAATGGAAATATAATTCATTTATCAATATTTTTCTTACATAATCAATATTAGAGACGTAATTAAGTAGACATACAATAACGTGATTAACTATGATCAACTCAATCCATGCTAAATTTATATATACACGAAGAGCCATCCACATACAAATTCCACACAGGTATATCATGATTAAATTCTTGGTCAGAGGGAGTTCCTTGGTGGAATATTTGATACTTCCTTTTATCTTCTTCTATCCTTGGGCAATTACCCGACACTTCCTCATTGATCATTATTTATCGCCTCCTGCCGATCTATTAATGGAAGTTGGTCGGGGGTAGTCTTAGATGGTCCCGTAACATCCACGGGTTGGTCTGTATTAAGCTCTTGCTTTTCGAATATGTCAGGGTAAGTAAACTACGTAATAAAGTACGCTACTGCTTGCCCCTTAAGTAATGACCTAGGCTCATACACTATGTCATATTCACAAAGTTCTACCGCCCAAGACATCAATCTTCCTGATTTCTCCGGTTTGTGCAGAGCCTGTCTTAGTGGCATATCAGTATACACGACTATAGTATGGGCTTGAAAGTATGGCCTCATCCTTCTGCTCACTTCGATTAGTGCTAGTGCCAACTTTTTCAACCTTGGATATCTGATCTCTGCTCCTAAGAATTCCTTACTGGTTTAATAGACTAGTTTTTGAACTCCGTCTTCCATTCTTATCAACGCCGAACTAACTGCGTTCTCTGACACTGCCAGATACAAGTATAGTCTTTCTCCCATCACTGGTCTGGATAATAATGGAGGTGTCCACAGATATTTCTTCAACTCTTTAAAGGCCTCCTCACATTCATCATTCCACTCAAAAGTTTTTTGAAGTGTTTTGAAGAATGGGAGGCATTTGTCTGTTGCTCGTGATATAAATCTGTTAAGTGCTGCAACTCGCCCTGTGAGACTTTGCACCTCCTTCTTCGTAGTTGGAGATCGAAAGTCCAGTAGGTCCTTGATCTTTTCAAGGTTTGCCTCGATGCCGCGTTGATTAACAATATACCCGAGAAATATGCCTTCTCATAATCCAAATATGCATTTGGTGGGATTTAACTTCATTTGATATTTTTCTAACTCATCAAAAGTCTGACCCATGTCAACTAAATGATCAGTAGCTTTTTTGCTCTTTGTTAGCATATCGTCAACATAAACCTCCATGTTATGACCGATTTGCTCTGCGAACACTTTATTCATCAGCAGTTGGTATGTTGCACCTGCATTTTTAAGTTCGAAAGGCATAACATTATAACAATAAGTTCCCCTTGGGGTAATAAAAGAGGTACTTTCCTTGTCCTCTGGTTTCATCTTAATCTGGTTGTAACCAGAATATGCATCCATGAAGCTCAACAACTCATGCCCCGATGTAGCATCCACCAGCTGATCAATTCGGGACGAATGAAAATGATCATTTGGGCAGGCTTTATTAAGATCAGTGAAGTCCACACACATCCTCCACTTATTGTTTTTATTTTTTACCATCACAGCATTTGCTAGCCAATCGGGATACTTGACGTCCTCAATAAAAGAGGCTTTATGTAGTTTCTCTACTTCTTCCTGTATGGCTCGGTTCTTCTATGGGCTGAATACTCTTCTTCGATGCTTCACTGGTTTGACCTCCTTATTAACATTGAGCTCATGGCATAGGAAAGTCGGGTCTATCCCTGGCATGTCTTCAAGACTCCATGCAAAAGCCTGCTTTCTGCGCCTTAAAAATGCCACCAGTTCCTGCTTTATTGATAAGTCCAAAGACGCACCAATTTGAGTTGTTCGCTCTGGTCGTTCATCGTCTAGAATGATTTCCTCTGTAACTTCAATAACCTGACCCTTCACTAGCTGAGATTCATCTCTAGGGTCCAAGGTTTTAATCTCTGGATCTTCTGTTTCATCCACTTGGTACGTAGTAATTTTCTTCATGGCTTCATCCAGTTCTTCTTGTTCAGTAGATGAATAGTAGCATTCCCGAGCTACTTTCTGGTCGCCTTTCACAACTCCCACCCCAAAATTGGTTGGGAACTTCAAACATTGATGTACCGTAGATGGCACTGCCTCAAATTTCTTCAGACCTACTCTCCCCATGATAATGTTGTAGGATGATTGGACGTTTTTATCCATTATGAAAAAGCATACTCTTTCTATACGGCAAGCAAGCCACGTACCAATAAGCATGTCCAACTTGATCGTCCCAAGTGGAAAAACCTTTTCACCAGTGAAACCAAGGAGGGGCCTATGATATGTCTCCAATTGGGCTAACTTCAGATTCAAGCTGTCGAAGCATGGGTAGAACATGATATCTGCAGAGCTACCATTATCCACCAGTACCCGTGAAATCACCACATCCTTCATTCTCATCTTGATCACCAAGGGGTCGTCATGAGGATATAGTACACCTGCCAGGTCGTTCTTAGAAAATCCGATTACCAGTTTATCCATATTCACCTTCCTCAGGCGATCATCTTCAGCCAAGTTTATGCGTTGTATGTAAGAGCAAGCTTGGGCCTCATTGAGGTAAGATTTTCTCTCCACAGTAAGATCTCCACCTCCTGCATCTCCACCTGTAATGACATTACATTCAAATTGTAATGACCCCATTTTCTTATGCCAATATATAATTGTCTTCTTTCAATTTCGTCACACTTACTATCTAATAATGATATATTATTACATATATGATATTTTGAGTTCTTAATATGACAAATCCCGTCTTTAAATTTGAAGAATCAACGGTAAAATGGATCAAAATAAGATTTTATGGCACATCCTAAGCTAAGTGATAAGTTTTGGGGTAGAAAATGTAATTTTATGAAACTTTGGGGACTTGGTTTTAATAAAGAAAGTTTTAGGGACCAAAATGAAAAATAAAATGGGCCTTTTCATAAATAAAATATTTTCAGGGACCTATAATAAATATCGAAAATATATGGTGTGAAATTACCAAAATGCCCTTCAGGTGCAAAATGACCCTTATACCCTTAATTATTCCACCTCATGCTCAACACCTCATGCTTGGTTTTCACACCTCCACTGTACACGTGTCGTCATTAGAGGAGAAGCCAAAACACGTGCCGTCGTTAGAGGAGAAGCAAAAACACGTGTCGCAGTTCGGTGAAATAAGACTGCAAGACCCCTCTAATACGCGACACTTCTACGCTGACTCGCCTTGTAAAGGCTTGGTCATCTAGACACGTGTCAATATCGTGATATCTTTGGAAAACTATAAATAGGCCTTTGGGATCATTTGAAACTCACACCAATTCCTTGAGAATTATAGAAAGAAATAGTGAGAGAAAGTGTGAGAAAGTTTAAGAAGAAGTTCTTAGGGATATTCATCTTAAGGTAATCTTAATGTTATAATGCATCTTTATAGTTTTAATTTAATGTTTTATAACTTTACTTAGTAGTTATGCTGGTAAAATACAATAAAGAATTCACTAATCAAAACTTAAAATTTAGAATAAATCCAAGTTAATTTTACTTTCAATATATGTAAACTTGTTTGAAATTATACGCTTTTAAAAATGATTCTTTTTAAAGAAATTGCTCGTTCTTATGGAATTCCATTTAAGTAATTCCAAAGTCAGGCCCGATGAAATTCTGTCTAGATGAGATGGTATTTAAGTGGTGCCCATGTGACCCTCCATCTCTACTGGGAATGAATCCGGAAATGTTCTGTTTAGATGAGATGGTATTTAAGTGGTGCCCCTATGACCCTCCATCTCTACTGGGAACCGACTGATGAAGAAAGACTATGAATTGAATTCTTCAATTATGATCAATGATTTTTAAAAGTTAACAAATAGGTATTCAGTAATCCTTTAAAAGAGGAGGTTATTATAGTATAAACTGAACCTTAGAACGTGTACTTAAATCTTTATCAAATTAACGTGTGATCGAAGACCAATACCAATAAATTTGACCTCCATTTTGGGTGAGTACTCTGACATTCCTTGTGTATTTTGATTATATGATATTATGCAAACTATATATATTTTGTGAACAGCTTTTATTCTCAAAATTCATGCGATACCGATGACTGATTCAATTGCGATATGTTTAAAGTTGTCCATATAAACATACCAATTAAAATGATTATTAAAAAGGATATTGAATATTGAAAATATGATTCGGCCTAAGGGACCTCTTTACTGACTGACCTTCCCAGCTGGGTTATCGCTGGTGTGCCCTAAATAAGGCGGTGTGACGAACTAGTTCGATTGACCCTTAACTATCCGGGTATAATACGATAGAAGAATACGGTACTATAGTGTACTTGGCCATCAAAATGATATGATTGAAAGAAAAAAAAAGATGTCACATTTGATTTGTTGCATTCGTCTTATTCTGAGCTATCCAATTGTGATATATATACTTTCATTTCAAAATATATATCTATTTACTGCAACTTCCTATCCATATATGTATATGCCTTCTCTTTTGACTTGAATAGATATCTATTTTCTAAAAACCCTGGAATGTCTGGAGATTGAACCTCATTCGGCTTTTAGGTGATGTTTTTATAAATAACCATTTTTCTGGAAAAGTTTAGGCTTACGGACGGAACGAAAATGGACTATATTGAAGATTTAGCTTTTAGAGCTCTTTTTGTAAAATGTTTATTTAGAGCATGTCTGGCTCTCTTGTAATAAGGTTTAAATTTTCTCTTAAGTTGTAACTCGTTGTTACTTTTAATATATATGAAGTTTCCTTTAGAAAGCTCTGATGATGTAATTCCTTTACTTTCAGTATTTTATGATTAATAACCATGTGATAATATTTTCGTTGCATTTATTTAAGGAAACAATTAAATCGGAATATTTGTTGCCTTGGTGGCATGTCAAGACACTCGTTCCCTAATACTATTTTGGGTCGGGGTCGGGGTCGGGGTCGGGACAGAGGTGGTATCAGAGCACAGGTTATGAACCCGTAGACTACTGAACATAAGTTTCGAACGTTATAGATTTTAAGTTTCCATGCATAGGATACAGGATTAATATCCGACTTATGTGATAACCCTCCCCATGTATTACAATATATATATAATTATTTATATATCATTGTTCTTCTAAATTGCAATCTTGGGCTAGTATAATACATCTTACGTTTGGCCATGACTGTAGAAAATGACCAAGGCAAGATCAACTCCAGGAACTAGTAGTTCGAGTAAGAAAGGACTGGAAGGTGCATACAAGGATTGAAAGTCTAGCAAGAATTATGGAGCATCAGGTGAATAATGGAGCACCAAGAAATCTTGAACTAAGTAGTTGTACTATTGAACAGTTCAAGAAGTTGAATCCGTCGTATTTTAAAGGTACTCCTAACCCCACTGAAGCAGAAAATTGGGTGATGCAAATGGAAAAGATGTTCGATGTTCTTAAGTGTACAGATGAACAATGGGTTTTATTTGGAACATTCATGTTAGAAGGTGAAGCCGAACATTGGTGGAGAATGACTAAGAGAATGCATGGGGAAAGGAATAATCCCATAGGTTGGAATGACTTCTTAGTGATCTTCTACGAGAAATACTTTCTCGAAACGGTGCAAGACCAAAAAGCAGCTGACTTCATGAGTCTCGTTCAAGGAAATATGACGGTTAGTTAATACGAGGCAAAGCTTACTGAGTTATCCCATTTTGCACCTCATGTTGTGATAACCGATGTTTTAAGATCCAAGAAGTTTGAACGTGGGTTAAGGTTGAATATTCGTAGCCGAATTTCCATCCTAAAGTTGACATCATATAATGGCGTGGTGGCTAGGGCAACAATAGCTAAGAAGGATAGTGAAGAATATAATCAGGTTAGAGAAGGGAGGAGGAAGTTTGGAGAATAAAGAGGAAGGAACCCCAATAACAAACCCTTTAGGACTATACCTAATATATGACAACCTTTAGTAAACAAACCCTTTAATGTTGATAAATGCCAACGTTGTGGTAGTATTCATAGAGGGCGACCATGTTACTTGGAGACGGGGAGTTGCTTTGGGTGTGGCCAAAAGGGACATAAAATGCGAGATTGTCCTAACAAAGGGAAGGCGGCAACAAAGACTTCTAATGATAATAAGGATCAGGGCAAGACAAGGTAGAGTCTTTAATCTTTCCGATGCAAAGGCTTCTAATGCAGTAGTGTCAGGAACACTTTCTATATGTGCACAACCTTTTCAAGTTTTAATAGATCTTGTTTCTACCCATTCATTTATGTCTGTGCATTTTGTTAATCGCTTTCCTAATATTACTGAATCCTTGAATCATATCATACACATTTCTACTCCTTCGAGTGAGTTATTGATGGGAACATTAGTATATAAGTCTTGTCCTATAAATGTCAGTAGTTATAAACTATTCCCTGATTTGATAGTTTTAGACATAAGAGATTTTGAAGTCATTTTGGGGATGGATTGGTTAGCATCATATCATGCTAGGGTGGATTGTTTTGAGAAGAGAGTTATTTTCCAAATTCCTAACCAACCAGAATTCAGTTTTGAAGGAACTAGCATCTTATCACCCACGCGTATTATCTCTGCAATGCAAGCTTGTAGTTCTCTTAAGAAGGGATGTTAAGGATTCCTTGCCAGTGTTATTAATTTACAAACAAAAGAGCCTAGTTTAGAAGATATTCCTATAGCTAATCTTTTTCCAGATGATTTGCCCAGTCTACCTCCTAGTAGAGAAGTAGAATTTACCATTGACCTTGTTCCTAGAACTACAACAATCTCAAAACCACCTTATTGCATGGCACCTTTAGAATTAAGGGAATTAAAAGTTCAATTACAAGATCTGTTAGACAAGGGTTTTATTAGACCTAGTATATCCCCTTGGGGTGCTCCAGTGTTATTTGATAAAAAGAAGGATGAGACGATGAGGTTATGTATAGATTATCATGAACAAAATAAGGTGACCATTAAGAATAAATACCCCTTACCTCGTATAGATGATTTGTTTGACCAACTGCAAGGTGCGCAAGTATTTTCGAAGATTGACCTTAGGTCAGGCTATCACTAATTGAAGATTAAGGAAGAGGATATTTCAAAATCAGCTTTTCGTACTAGATATGGTCACTATGAATTTCTTGTGATGCCATTTGGATTAACTAATGCATCAGCCGCTTTTATGGATATGATGAATAGAGTGTTTAGGAAATATCTGGATCAGTGTGTGGTTGTTTTCATTGATGACATCCTTATTTATTCCAAAAGTATTGAAGAACACGAGAAGCATTTGGAGATAGTACTATAAATCCTTAGGAAAGAGAAATTATATGCGAAATTAAAGAAGTGTGAATTTTGATTGTCTAGTGTTTCTTTTCTAGGACATGTCATATCCAAAGAGGGCGTGTCGGTTGATCCTCAAAAGATCGAGGCTATACTAGATTGGCCAAGACCAACTAATGTGACGGAGATTCGTAGTTTCCTAGGATTAGCAGGTTATTATCGAAGATTTTTTGAAGGATTCTCTAGTATTGTCAAACCTCTGTCTAGGTTAACGCAAAAGAAGGTGAAATATGAATGGTCGGAGGAAATTGAGAATAGTTTTCGAGAACTTAAGAATCGATTACTAATTGCCCCAATTTTGACTATTCCTTCCGGTACAGGAGGATTTGTGATTTATAGTGATGCTTCTAAAAATGGTTTAGGATGTGTGCTAATGCAAAATGAAAAAGTAGCAGCTTATGCCTCGAGACAATTAAAACCACATGAGCAAAATTATCCAACCCATGACTTGTAATTAGCAGCGGTAATTTTTGCTCTTAAGATTTGGAGACATTATTTGTATGGTGAGACTTGTGAGATTTATACGGATCATAAGAGTTTGAAATATATCTTTAATCAGAAGGAATTGAACATGAGACAAAGGAGGTGGTTAGAATTGATGAAGGATTATGATGTAAATATTCACTATCACCCGGGGAAAGCTAATGTAGTTGCTGACGCTTTGAGTAAAAAGTCTACACCAAATTTAGCATGTCTTATTACCAGCCTGGAAGATCTATTGAAAGATTTGAGAAGTATGGAAATAGATGTACGTATTTATAGCGAAGGAGGAATAATCGCAAACTTACAAATACAACCCACGTTAATGGAAAGAATTAAAGTTGCACAAGTAAATGACCCACAGCTGAAGAAGATTAAAGAAGAGTTTATTGAAGGGAAGAGAATTGAATTTGCGATACGAGATGATATATTAAGGTTCGGAAATAGAGTGTGTATACCGGGTGATGCCCAACTAAAGAGGCAGATTTTGGAGGAAGGTTATTACTCGAGATTCACAGTTCATCCCGAAAATACCAAGATGTATAGAGATCTCCGAGACGTGTTTTGGTGGAATAACATGAAAAGGGGGATAGCAGAGTTTATATCTCAGTGTTTGATCTGTCAACAAATAAAAGCTGAACATCAGAAACCATCAGGATTATTACAACCTTTACCTATCCCTGAGTGGAATGGGAACATATTAGCATGGATTTTGTGACAGGGCTATCAAGGAGTTCTAATGGTAATGATTCCATTTGGGTAATTATTGATAGGTTAACTAAATTTGCTCATTTTCTTGCCATTAAGATTACCCATTCCTTAGAAAAGTTAGCTAAATTGTATATACGGGAAATTATTAAGCTTCATGGAACCCCAGTATCAATTGTTTTTTATCGTGACCCTATATTCGTGTCTCGTTTTTGGAAAAGCCTACAAGTAGCCATGGGAACAAAATTGAATTTCAGCACCGCTTTTCATCCTCAAACAGACGGACAATCTGAGAGAACTATCCAAACCTTAGAGGATATGCTTAGGGCATGTGTACTTGATTTTAAGGGGAATTGGGATGATCATTTACCGTTAGTGGAATTTGCATATAATAATAGCTATCAAGCAAGTATTCAAATGGCTCCGTATGAGGCACTTCATGGTAGAAGGTGTCGTTCTCCTGCATGTTGGGTATAAGATGGAGAAAGAAAATTATTGGGACCAGAATTGATTCAGGTCACAACAGAGAAAGTGAAATTGATACAAGATCGACTTTAAATCGCTCAAAACCGTCAAAAGAGTTATGTTGACAATCGACACCGACCGTTAGAATTCCAAAGAGGAGACTATGTTTTCTTACAAGTATCACCGACAAAGGGAGTAATCCGATTTGGTAAGAAAGTAAAGTTAAGTCCAAGATACATAGGGCCTTTTGAAATCCTTGAAAGGGTAGGTGTTGTTGCGTATAGAATAGCCTTACCCCCTGAACTCTCGAGTGTGCATAATGTGTTTCATGTTTAAATGATGAAGAAATACATCCCTGATCCAACACATATCTTAAGTCACGAGCCTCTTCAAGTTGGAGAAGATTTGGCATACATTGAGCATCCTGTGGAAATCTTGGACCATAAAGATCAAATATTATGAACCAAGGTTATTCCACTAGTCAAAGTATTATGGCGGAATCATTCTGTTGAAGAAGCAACATGGGAGTGGGAAGATGAAATAAAAGAGCAATATCCATACCTTTTTGGAAATTAATGTAAGTAAAGTTTGGGGACCAAACTTTTTATAAGGAGGGTAGGATGTAATGACCCCATTTTCTTATGCCAATATATAATTGTCTTCTTTCAATTTCGTCACACTTACTATCTAATAATGATATATTATTACATATATGATATTCCGAGTTCTTAATATGACAAATCCCGTCTTTAAATTTGAAGAATCAATGGTAAAATGGGTCAAATTGAGATTTTATGGCACATCCTAAGCTAAGTGATAAGTTTTGGGGTAGAAAATATAATTTTATGAAACTTTAGGGACTTGGTTTTAATAAAGAAAGTTTTAGGGACCAAAATGAAAAATAAAATGGGCCTTTTTGTAAATAAAATATTTTCAAGGACCTATAATAAATATTGAAAATATATGGTGTGAAATTACCAAAATGCCCTTCAGGTGCAAAATGACCCTTATACCCTTAATACCTTTCCACCTCATGCTCGACACCTCATGCTTGGTTTTGACACCTCCACCGTACACGTGTCGTCATTAGAGGAGAAGCTAAAACACGTGTCGTCGTTAGAGGAGAAGCTAAAATACGTGTCGCAGTTCGGTGAAATAAGACTGCAAGACCCCTCTGATACGCGACACTTATACGCTGACTCGCCGTTGTAAAGGCTTGGTCAGCTAGACACGTGTCAATACCGTGATATCTTTGGAAAACCATAAATAGGTCCTTTGGGATCATTTGAAACTCACACCAATTCCTTGAGAATTATAGAAAGAAATAGTGAGAGAAAGTGTGAGAAAGTTTAAGAAAAAGTTCTTAGGGATATTCATCTTAAGGTAATCTTAATGTTATAGTGCATCTTTATAGTTTTAATTTATTATTTTATAGATTTACTTAGTCGTTATACTGGTAAAATACAATAAAGAATTCACTAATCAAAACTTAAAATTTAGAAGAAATCCAAGTAGATTTTACTTTCAATATATGTAAACTTGTTTTAAATTATACGCTTTTAAAAATGATTCTTTTTAAAGAAATTGCTCATTATTATGGAATCCCATTTAAGTAATTCCAAAGTCAGGCCCGGTAAAATTCTGTCTAGATGAGATGGTATTTAAGTGGTGCCCCTGTGACCCTCCATCTCTACTGGGAATGAATCCGGAAATGTTCTGTCACGATGAGATGGTATTTAAGTGGTGCCCCTGTGACCCTCCATCTCTATTGGGAACCGACTGATGAGGAAGGACTATGAATTGAATTCTTCAATTATGATCACTGATTTTTAAAAGTTAATAAATAGGGATTCAGTACTCCTTTAAAAGAAGAGGTTATTATAGTATAAACTGAACCTTAGAACGTGTACTTAAATATTTATCAGATTAACGTGTGATCGAAGACCAATACCAGTAAATTTGACCTCCATTTTGGGTGAGTACTCTGACATTCCTTGTGTATTTTGATTATATGATATTATGCAAACTATATATATTTTGTGAACTGCTTTTATTCTCAAAATTCATGCGATACAGATGACTGATTCAATTGTGATATGTTTATATTTGTCCATATAAACATACCGATTAAAATGATTATTGAAAAGGATATTGAATATTGAAAATATGATTCGGCCTAAGGGACCTCTTTACTGACTGACCTTCCCAGTTTGGTTATCGCTGGTGTGCCCTAATTAAGGTGTTGTGATGAACTAGTTCGATTGACCCTCAACTATCGGGATATAATATGATAGAAGAATACGGTAGTAGAGTGTACTTGGCCATCAAAATGATATGATTGAAAGAAAAAAAAGATATCACATTTGATTTGTTGCATTCGTCTTATTTAGAGCTATCCAATTGTGATATATATACTTTCATTTCAAAATATATATCTATTTACTGCAAGTTCCTATCCATATATGTATATACCTTCTCTTTTGACTTGAATAGGTATCTATTTTCTAAAAACCCTGGAATGTCTGGAGATTGAACCTCATTCGGCTTTTAGCTGATGTTGTATAAATAAACATGTTTTCGGAAACGTTTAGGCTCACGGACGGAACGAAAATGGACTATATTGAAGATTTAGCTTTTAGAGCTCTTTTTGTAAAATGTTTATTTAGAGCATGTCTAGCTCTCTTGTAATAAGGTTTAAATTTTCTCTTAAGTTGTAACTCGTTGTTACTATTAATATATATGAAGTTTCCTTTAGAAAGCTCTGATGACGTAATTCCTTTACTTTCAGTATTTTTCGATTCATAACCATGTGATAATATTTTCGTTGCATTTATTTAAGGAAATAATTAAATCGGAATATTTGTTGCCTTGGTGGCATGTCAAGACACTCATTCCCTAATACTATTTTGGGTCGGGGTCGTGACACAAATGATCCAAAATGGATTGAAAATACCTCACGCTCGGGCTGTCTTGGCCTTTTGGGGAGATCGGGATCATCTTCTGGATATCTTCGTGATCTCTCTTCTTGTCTTCTTTTGCTCGGCGAGGATACTTAGATCGTTGGCTTCCTCTGTCGTTGGTTTTTCCATCACTTTTGCGATCAACGTACTTAGTTAGTTTTCCTCGCCTGATGAGTGCTTCAATTTTATTCTGGAGAGCAATGCAACGTTTGGTCGTATGTCCATGGTCTTTATGGAACTCGCAATATTTGGACTTGTCCCTTTTCTCAGGATTTGCCTTCATTTTCTCTGGCCAGGTTAGCTCCTTGTTGTTCTTGATCTCCTCCAGAATGTGATTTATATCCACCTTCAAGGGAGTATAATTTCCATACTTCCTCATCTGCTCCAGCGTTTGTTTGCCTTTTGACTGTTTACTGCCACCATTGTTCTTCTGATCCTTCTTCTCAGTTTTACTACCTTCAACCTTGACCTCCTTAGTGTCTGTATTTTTCTTCGCAGCCATGGCTTCCTCGGCGTTCGTGATCTTGGCTGCCTTTGCCATTAATTCTTCTATGGTCCTGGGTGGATCCTTGGCCAAAGTATAGTACAACTTGTTCGGTAACAGACCACTCATCAGAGCAGTAATTGTTATCTTCTCCTCGTAATCGATCACCTCCAGTTTCTCGTTATTGAAACGAGTAATATAATCCCTGGTGCTTTCTTTTATTTTCTGCCTAACGCTCAGTAAGTGCGCTACTCTATTAACCGGCTTCGCTCCATAGTAAAAATTCCCTATGAAAAACTCTACCAGTTGATGGAAAGGCATAATTTTCCCTCGAGGAAGGTTGTTGTACCACATCTGGGATGACCCGGTGAGAGTTCCTGAAAATGCCCTGCATCTCATCTCATCTGGAATAGCATAGATATCAGCAGCAGCTTGGTGTTTCTCTATATGGAGGACAGGATCAGTTTTTCCATCATATTTAGGTGTCACCATAGGAGCTTTGAATTTGGATGGTGTGGGAAAATCCATAACTGCCTGCATGAAGGGTGTCCCTTGGACAAAAGTCTTTGTAGAGAGTTCTTGGCCTTAGCCATTTCCCCTAACCTGTTTTCCAATCTTTGAATAGAACATTTTCATGCATCGTTTCCCGCCTCGGACCTATTTGTTCGCGTAACTGATCGCACTGAGCTTTCCTTTTGGGACCTTTCATTACGGTCTTTCGGGCGTGATTGGGCAGAACCTTCCCTTAGATCGGATGGTCATTGAGAGTTCCTCAACGCGATCCTAGGAGGGTTTCTATTCCTCTTAGGGCCCAATCGGTCAAAAGGAGACACTCTACTTAACCTTTCCAGAGCACTGGACCGCTCTAGAGTCAGAGTGACATTCTATTGATAATCCATAACTCGTATTGAAGAAGTCTGGCCAGGTTGATACTAAGCATCATTAGATCTCTCAGTACGATATGAGCCAGTACGCCGAGATTGAGAAACCTCTGGGAATAGCATTCGTCTAGTTCTTGAAGATGGCAGATGAGTATTTCTCTGAACGCTTTGTGGTCCTAACTGGGCAGGTGAACCATCTCGAACAGTTTGTATAAGTTGACGCATGGTTTCTTGCATGGCCGTTTGCCCTTGGGCTAAGTTGGCCATTATTCCAGCCAAATCTTACATATTTGGTGGAGTAGAAGGGTTCGGATGGACCCCAATATTGTTCCGACTGGATTCTGGGTTGTCAGCCATAGATGATGAGTGTTTTGGTGAAAAACGGTAATTATAGTCATTTCCCACAGACGGTGCCAATCTATTGATGTAAAAAACTAGATTGATCTAATTTATTAATCACAGATGAAAATGAATAATTAAATAAGACAAATGGATTTTTAAAGTGGTTCGACTATCAAAATGGTCTACATCCACTATTGTTGTATTGCTGACTGTTTGCCTTGAATCTTGATAATAGGTTTACCCAGAGATCCAAATGTCCCCTTTTATGACTGGGTTACAATGTATTTATAGCCTTGAGGCTATACATTCGAAAAGTTAATGCGCTATTATCTAGTAGACATATACATCTGTACAATAATGCGCATTTAATGCGTAGTCGCCTTTTGGTTTTCTTGATTGGATGCTCTGAATGCTAAGTAGGTCGGACCGCCTAAGTTGCTCGGTACGCTTAAATAGCTCGGAACGCCTGAGTAGCTCGGTGAAAGTATGTATTTGCCATGTAGGATGACACGTGTCTTTATCTAACTGGTCCATGTCAGCTGACTAATTTTCGTATTAACAACGGCAATCCTGAATAACCTACCATGGACCTTATTATACCCATAGGGCATTATTGATTCCTTTCCTCTACACTATTCCAAAGTGGAATGCCCGTTGAAGACAACTGGGATAAAATCCCAACCTCAAATAAATTATCCCTTAACTATCCCAAGAGGCAAACACCACTATGATTATATCGTAGAAAATGGATTCGGTTATCTCACTAATGCTACACCTTAGTCTTATACATTTTGAACTAATCAAAGGATATAACTTGTGGTGCATTTGGAAACATATCCATACCTTCAAGTGGCCATCAATGGAATCGATGAAGAACTCAGAGCCACCTCCTGACCGGATAGTCACCGAATCATATTAATCTAAGTGAACCATTTCCAAGACATCTTAGGCTCTTTATCTATTGGCCGCGAGGGGGCCTTTGGTCATTTCACCATCTAAAAAGAATCTAATTGTTTATTTTAAAACAGTCTTCAAATTTCTTTTAGAACAAAAACAGCCTATGCGTAAGTGTCAAAATTGTGTTTACTTCTACAAAGAAACTTTTCTTTAATGAACTTAGCCCATAATATATTCAATTCAGTATTTTAGCAGTATTGGCAAGACAAACCTTGTAATGTAGTAATTATTCTTCAATGTACTAGAATAGATCAAAGTTATCCAACTTTGGTAAAAACAATTATAAACTCAATTGAATATCTGTTCAAAACCAATTTAGAAAATTAAACCCAACGTTTGTGTACATTAAATAATTTACCTACATTATCTTAATGTCTACACCAATAAAAATCATAAGAATATGTCACCATTAATACCCTATATTATTCTAATTTCCCATAAATTAGGAACAACTCTCTTTAAAGTAATTGTGTGATTACCTAGAACCTTTTCAACGATTTGCAGTCCTGGTTTTTTATTCTCGAGTCTACGTACCAGGTTATTGTAGGTCGAACATAAATCATGCATTTACATTTAAGTGATAAACCATTACCTTGTACTTTTCCTTACAAAGTAGGAAAAAATCAGAACATGTTGCTATATAGTTCTAACTACATGTAGTGAGAATATCTCCCTTTCTACTATTTCACAACTACCGAGGAATATAAATCTTCCTTAACCCAAACTGTTGCACTTGAGACTTTGCCTTATCTTCATACCTCCCTTTAGGGAAAGAAGTAGAGCTCTTTCTCAACAACTAACACCAACCTATGATCCTCACTCTCGGATTACGAAATGGTATCAGGTTTCCCTGCCACTGCTAATACAAATAATCCTTTGTTCAACCAATGATAAAATCATTCTAAAAACACGATTCTTACTTGAGTGTAATCAGGCAATCAAAAGTGTTTTACAAATTCTCATCAGTCAATTCTTTAAATCTAAGATGCACATATAGAACTTTCCTTGGGGGGGGGGGGGGGGGGGGGACCTCACACATGTAACACTTAATTTAAAAGAATCTCCATATATTTTTAAGATGTCATGATTACATGATTAAAATATCTAGGGGACAATCTAACTCACACAAGGAGTTAATCACATTACAATTTTAAAACATTGATGGGAATTATGGGTTAAAATAATTTATTATCCCCATAAGTTAGAACAGTGTCCAGTTACTTTTCAGTCCTTGAAACTTATTCCCATTAAAAACCTTTAAGACTAATAATGGGTGAGAAAAATTAGAATTCATTTCTAAATTCTTAGAATAATTAAATTAAAAAAAATTCAATTCACAAAAATTATTCGATTAAATTTTAAAACGGCATCCCTCAATAGCCAATTTTTAAAATCAATCCGTCGAACATCCTAGTTCCCTTATGAGGTGAGATTTCTCGTAGGGAGCTTAAATCACCTCACCTTGAAATAGACATAATTTCGTCTTTCATTATGCTACCGAACAGTTCAGGACCCTCTGCCAAACATAACGAATAGATGACGACTTTTGGCCCCACTCCTAATGACAGTGACTCCATGGGGGAGGATATCAAAATTTATGTCTAAGTGTATACAACCGTCTCACTTCCCAAAATAGAGCTCGGGAAGAACTTTCCCGTGGGGGTGGCGGATCAACTCACTCGTACTCTAATTCTCCGAATTATCACTTAAGAGTTTTAATGAATCCTTGATGCCTTGATTAATTCCTTCCGGGGGTAGTCTAATTAACGTCAGGAATCAGTCACTACCTTGATTCATGAAAACATCGATGGACACTGTGGGGTTTATGTTGAAACCCATCTCCCACTTAGTATCTTAAAACTTTTGAGGGTTTTCAAAAACATTTATTCAATTCTAAAAGATCGAATATAAATCCTTGGTAATTTCTAAAATTTTCTTGTGTGAATTAAATCTCTTGATCTCATTTTAATTTTCTTTAAATAAAAATATAATTTAACTTTTCCAAAACTAAAATTCTCGAGATCTCAATTTGAATTTGAATTTCCTTGATTTAATTAAATTTAGAAAAATTAAAACACAATAATAATTTGCGTAGAAAATCGAAGATTAAGGCGAGTCTCAAAATAACAATCCATGTTGTCCATAAAACAGTGTTCCTATTTTTTCTATTTAATTTGGACACGAAATATGAAACATAGTAAAATATTGAAACATAAGACACTAAAAAAATAAAAAATTAAAAGCAATGAAAATAAAGAGACATTAAATGTCCTTTCCACCATGAAATGTACTTCTACATGAAGTAAAATTAGTCATGCAATATAATCCTTGTTGAAAAAGACTTCCATAAGGGCAAGAGTCCAACTTGCAGCAGACTTGATCAAATCTAAGAGTCCTAGTTGTAAAAGACTTCCTTAAGGGAAAGAGTCCAACTTGAAGGAAAATTCTACACAAATGAGAGTTCTTGAGAGTCTTGATCATTGGAATACCATCCTGTGGTGTCAAGAAAAATTCTGGAAAAGAGCCACCATGAAAACACCACTAGAAACCACTTTTAAAAGAAAAATTGTGTGGCGGACAATGAAATCATCGATCAATCGATGGGAGTCAATCGATCGACTCCCCGGATCTAGTGTTAATGATACTGAGATTGTATAATGGATTCAGCCTAAATGTGGGTATTGCACAAATGTAGTTAAATAGTAATTGACATGAAAATTATAAAAAGAAACGATAGAAACAAAGAAGAACACATCGATTTAAGTGGTTTGGCCTTGGCTTACGTCCACTGTACAACCTATGAGAGTGTTTTGACTATAATAGTGCAATAATGGCCATGGAAGACATACAAAAGCTCTCTTTAGAAAAAGTTTAATAGAGTAACAATAGGGTTGTCTGGAATTCGATTCAAATGAAGAAGACATAGTGTGCCATATATAGGCTGGGGGTTACATAGTGTCCTCCCCTAGCATGTGTCCCACGCTCAACTGAGGCCATGGCCTGTAAGAGAGTTCTAGTTATCTATTCATAAACTAATACAATCATGAAGAATATTCTCTCATGAGGGTTGTTAATCTATAATAACGATTTTTCATTTATATGACTTAAATACCCCTGTCATGCCCACCGTATGGTGCTTGGTTCCATGCTGGAGGCTGAGACAAGTTAGGGTAGTCGTCTATGCTTGATGAAATCATCTTATGCTTGAGGTTTCTATCTTGTAACATGAGTGTCGTTTGAGGTCAAAAAATATATAGATGCCGGTAAGGTTGGTTTCTCTAGTGAGATGAGACTATAATGCCTAGTAGGATGCTAGGGTGTCATTCAGACGAGACCATACTTGTATATATCAGGTATGGGTGAGAAGAATGGTCTTGCCTGTGAGACGACATTATGGTGTGATTAGTTACATGTGTTCCATATGGATGAGACTATATTTATGTATATCAATTATCCCTAGACCTCAAACTTTAGTGTCAGTTGGAGGTTGAGGTTTAACCATGTCCTGATGCACTACTTGTAGGTCACCACTTTGGTAGCTTATCGGTCTATTAGTTGTTAGTTTTTCCTTGGGGATGGAATGGTCAAGTCATCAGAAGTAACGATTATATAGTCCCTATGTGCTCTCAGGTCACATCCCATTATGAGATGTCTAGCAATTATTGATCATCCCTTGGTTGCATCACATGTGGTGTGATTCAAAGAGATTGGGTGTGATTTCCAAGGCATTTTTAGCCCATGCACACAACCTTCATGTCATCCCAAGCCTTAAAAAATGTGTCTCATGATTACCCATTTTGAGAGTTGAAGTTTGGTTTAGGTGGGATTCCTCTCTCGCTTCTCCTACTTCTCCAAACTTCCAAATTATAGCAAAAATAAAGTCGTCTTTCTCTCTCTACGATTATGCCTCCTTAGCTTTCACCGATCATTTTCTTCAGTGTGTCCCATCATTCTCCGGTAATCTCCTTCCTTTTCCAGGTACGTCTGAAACACTTCTTCTAGCTTTTCATTGTTGTTTCTTTCAGTTTTTTTCCTTTTATTTTTTTGGTGATTTTTCTGGACTTTGCACCTCCCTCAGTAATGGTGTTTGGGTGTTGACTCTAGAAATTTATGGTAGTTCATTAGTTATGATAGGTTCCTTCTAAGGTTTTGATTCAGAATTAGGTATTTTTGTCGAGGCTTAGTGGAGTTTGATATTTTTCAATGACTTTTTCGATTTAGATTGTCGATTTCTAGGTTTTGTGTTCTTCATCAAAAAATATTCATTTTCCACGTTTAATCTTCCCAACCTTACAAACCTTTTAAGTAGAAGTTTATGAATGTACCAAAATTTATACGAGACTTGGGTAGAGCTACATCGCCTTCACGGCCTTGTCCGCCGAGAGAGTGAAGAAACTGAGGCCCAATTTAACTGATATAACTCTCGTGAAGAAAGTGTTCCCCCGACACCTTTGACTCTGACACTTTTGGTTGTAGTTCCCCCTCCTTTGTGTTTGACCAACTTTTCCATCTAGGACACTACACTTGAAGTTAATTATCCAAATTTAGTCATCATTTGTAATGATAGTATGTAGTCCTCCTAGCCCATCCGAGAGTTATAGACCCAAGGTTCATTTTGTGTTCGAACTCTAATTCTTTTTATGAGGCATTGAGGGTGACTATATCCCATCCTGGCTTGGTCGTGACAAAAGACTTTGCTAAGTCAAGTAACAGAGGTCATTCTAACACCTCGTCTCGTCAATATGGGGATCATGATCCCCCAATCTATGATATTTCTGACGGCGAGATTGGAGAAAATACTCCTCCACCCCCAATGATGGCCCAACCCATAACTTCAATGATTTATGAGTATTATTTAGCTCAAGACCAATATGGTAAGGTGCTTTTTATTGAGGGTGAAGAGGAGGACATTTTTTAGGCTGACACAAGTGTTGCCTTGTCCTATAAGAGTGATATCCAAGAGACTGATCTTATTATATGGCGACGCTTATACAGTATTGGCCCAACAATATATATGAGAGTTTTGATAAAGGATGATAGGGCCTATAATCGTAAGAAAGGCAGTGAGATTATTATTTATGAGAAAACGTTCATAATAGGCTTTTGGCTTCCCTTCTGGCTAGGAATTAGGGCGGTTCTCTCTATTATCAGCATTGCCCCAGCCCAACTAGACGCTAACACTTGGTGGATTTTTGTGGGGTCATTCATTCGCTAGAGGCTTTCATATGAGGAGGATTTACCCCTGGATGTCTTTCGATCTTAATATTCAATTGTTACCAAATGCTTCGACCCATACTATTACAACTTCATTATTCGAAAGTCAAACCAAAAGTTGTTGCACGCTTGATTCGAAGTCTCGGTATTTTTTTATCTCGGGCTCATGAGAGTTTCGATACGATGAGCCCTTTGTGAAGAGTGTAATTGAGGCACCTCAAAAATGGGACAACATTATAGTGTCGGGGAAAGTTGATCCTAGGTTGTGTATGAGAAATAGGGAGAGGATTGACCAGCTGAGAGGGTCTGATGGTCTTATTATATTTAGGAGTTGATCCTGTTCGAGATCCTTAACCTTAAATTTATTGGCCTGTGGTCAGTCCCATTAGAGTCCCTTCATAAGATTCTAAGCTATATAAAATTTTATAAACATTTACTGTGGTCTCAATTTTAAGTTGATATTGACAGTTGTTGATTTTTTTCATTTTTTAATTGTCCTGAGAATACTCTCGACCACGTTTGGTAAAGGGCAACTCCTATCACTGGCAAAAAAAATTCCAAATTGAAGGGCAAGACTGCCCAATCAATAGCTACCAATCAATACGCCACAACTGCTGGCCCAAATGCGGAGGGCTCATGAAAAGGGAAGGATGTTACTAGGTTGGGGGTTTCCTCTCAGCTGCAAAAGATAAAAAAAAACTTCTGAGATGACCTCCAACCCAGTGTTCCCATTTTTGATGATGCATCGATTATTGAGCGTCTTGATCAGCTTATCTTAAATCTTGAGTCTTTTCTTAAGAGACAAACCAAGGATGAAGAGGTCATCTCATCAGTGATTTCTTCTTATTACAACCAATTCTTTGATGCTCAGAGCAACAACAGAGTTTCCATCTTCTCTCTTCATAGGGTCACTCAGGTAATAATTTTACTTTATATTTTTTCAAAGTGTTGCCTCATCATGTACTTACTTTTATTTCTCGTATCTACCTTTTGTAGTCTATCATTTCTCTTCAGCACCTTCATCTATGGGTGGTGGAGATTGAGACAAACATCATATTGTCTGAGCAGGCCGAGCAAAAGATGGCTAATATGAAAAAGTAGTTGGTCGATGACAAAATTGCTCATGAAGAGGAGCTAATTAGGCCTTTGAGACCGATACAGGTCTTGTCTTGTTGCATTGAAAGATGACCACAAAGAAGCTCTGAAGTACTAGGATGAGGCCTAGAAGGAGCTTTTAAAGACTAGCTGTGTGAGGCGGTCGTGGGATAATTAAAATAATCTGAAGAGTTTGTTAGGCACGACGCTATTCAATATCTAGAGAAGGGATCTAAGGCCACGTGTCGACGGGTGGTTACCCAATTTCTTGATTTTTCCACGAGATACCTTATAGTGGCCGATAATCCTAACACTTTGAGATTCTCGGATCCTCAGACCATTTCTCCTTTAGATGATATTTAGGTAGCGATCACCAATGAAGGTACCGTTGAGGCTCAGGCTGGAGGTGACGAGATGACTAAAATCTTTGAAGAATAAAATTAGGTTGGTGACCAAGAAGCCATCACTATTCAAGAGGAGTCAATCATCCCAAAAGCTACTATTATTGGCAACTTTGAGGCCAAAACTTAACTTGTTTCATTTTTGATATTTTTGGGCGACCGTTTGTGATCTCTGATGCCCAGCTTGTTTTGTATAAACATTAATCTCATCCCACATTTTTTGGATTTTAACAATGCTTTGTGTCGCTTTTTTTATTTGGTAAATTAAGTTTATATAAAAGAAGGAACTGTACATGGGGAAACCCTAAAGAAAATTACAATCAGCTTCCAAAGAAGAACAAACTATCAAATGATAAAAACCGACACTATCTTACAAAAAGTAATCAAACAAAGAAATCAAGAATTAATACACTTGGTTATGAGGGAGGTCTTATTGGTTGCAGTCCATCGAATTATTGTAGTTCCTCCTAGATTTCTTCCATTTTTTAGCCTTAGCAAGGACCATAGCTCCAATGTCATGCACACGTTCATAATAGGCGTTGGACCCTCTTTGCTGAAGTCTTCTATTTCTCTCATCCAAATACAATATGTAGTGGAATAAAAGGATAAGGTTCTCACTTTACTAATCAAAGTGTTCTTAGAATCTCATCCCATACTGGAGTGGAATAGGGATAGTGAATCATGATATGGTTAATGTCCCCAACCCTATTACTAGATAGGAGGCAAGTAGCATCCTCAATTAGTCCCCAAGCAGCATGGTTTTGATGACAAGTGTTTTTCTACAAATAAGCTAAAGAATGAAGGCACATCTAGTAATGTTAGACTTGTTCTAAACAACCTTATACCACTAGACATTAGGTTCTGAGTTCATCATCTTCTCATAGGAAGAGGTAGTAGAGAAATCCCCATTAGCATTAGGAGTCCAGATCAGTTTTTCATTAGACAAAGGGTATATGAAAGGTAAGTTAGAGTTCCCATTATCATTGAGCTCCCACGTCACAGTTGAGGGCCATGACTAGCTAAGATGGAAGCTTTGGCTTTAGAATTTTTAGAAGCACCATATATTCTTATATTCCCAAAGATAGGCAGAAGGGGACCAAACTGGTGCCAATTATTCAACCACATAAATGTGCCTTGTCCATTGCCAATGACGACTTCGTGAGTGGTCTACAATCATCTCTCGATTCGAGAATCTTCCTCCAGCACTAGTTAGAGTCGTTTGGGATGTTGATCTCCTAAATACTCTTTCTTTTAGGCTTATAAGTGTTACACCATTTCACCCAAAGATTGTCCTTCTTATCACAAAGGATCCATAAGTGTCTCATGATATAGTTTTATTCCACACCTCTAATCTTTTTATACCTAGGCCCCCTTCCTTTTTTGGCTTGTAAGTGTCCTCCCAAGCAACCTTGGCCCCATAATACATTAGCTCTGGACCATTCTATTGGAAATCCCAAAGAATTTGATCCATAGCTTTCAATAAACTCTTGGGAAGGATGAATATGCTAGACTAATATACATAATTGATGAAAGGACAATAGTGATAAGTTGAAGTCTCCCTATATAGAAAAGAAGCGTAGATGTCCAGCATTTGACTTTACTAAATAATTTTAGCAATGAGGTTGGTACAATCACCAGCCCCAAGACAATTGGAGATAAGAGGCACTCCCAAATATTTAAAAGGAGGATTTTGGTAAGCAATTCCTAATCTGTCAGACATAAAAAGAATGACCTCCTCTAAAATAATAGAACATTAGAGGTTGCTTTTGTCCAAGTTGGGGTGAAGACCAGATAACTCAGCAATCTCATCAATAGGTTCCTTAATACAGTTCATTGATTTCACACCCCAATATAAAATATAACAAGATCATCAACAAAGCTCAAGTGATTAAGATTTAGTTCATTGCATTTTAGATTGTAAGTAAAAGTTGGATTTCTGCGGTGCTTATCTAATATGTAAGAAAAGGCCTCCATGACTAGGAAAAACAGATATGGAGATAAGGGTCCCTTGCCTAAGACCTATAGTGCCAGCAGATAAGTTATTTGCCTCCCCATTAAGGCTAACAGAGAACCAAGTTCTTATAACGCAAGCCTTAATCTAGTAGAACATTATGGAAAGGAAGCCAACCTGTCTTAGAACTTAAAAAAGAAGCCTCCACTCCATAGTATCATATGTTGTCTTAATATCAATCTTAAGAGTGCATCTAGGAGTAGCAGAGACCCTATGGTAATTCCTCTTAAGCTCTTGGAGCAAGGTGTTGTCTGAAGTGGCTATACCTTGTACATAGGCAGCCTGTTAATTGTTGATCAAGTGTGGTGCGAGAGGTTTAATACGGGTAATAATTATTGTAGAGATGCATTTATAGATGGTATTACAATAATAGATAGGCATGAAGTCCTTCATAGAGTTTGGATTCTTAACTTTAGGAATAAGAGCAAGGATGGTACAATTCCATTGTCTAGGCATATGTCATGTAGAAAATATATGTTTCCTAGCCTTCCCTAAATCCTCACCAATTATGTTCCAGTTCTACCTAAATAAATCAGCATTAAAGCCATCAGGTCCAAGGGATTGATTATCACCACTGGAAAATATGGATTATTTTATCTTATTATTTGTAAGAGTTTCAGTTAAACCACGGAGCTATGCCTTAGAAATTTTCCTAACCATCAAGTTATTGGAGAAACAAATCTAATCCCACTCCTCTAGACAGGAACAAGAAGGAAAGAAAAGGAAGAAATAGATTCAGCAACCACAACCTCAATTCCTTTCACTATCACCCCATGATCTTTGTGGATGGAAAGAATATTTCTTCTAGAATTATTGGCATTGACTTTCTTGTGAAAAAACCATGTTTATATCCCCCAATTGGATCCATTTGATCCTTAATTTTTGTCTGAAGTAAGATTCTTCAGCATCTCCGACCCAACTATATTTTATCACCATGTCAAGTTCTTTATCCTTCAGATGGTGGTTAGATCGATCATTATCGAGGTTAGTTTGCATCAAATCAAGTTGATTTTTGGCCACTTTAATCCTAGAAGAGATATTAGAATATAACTTACTATTAAAAATCTTCAGATGAGGCTTGAGCCTCCTCAACTTGTAAGATAAAATAGCCATAGGGTTACCAGTACTATTACAAGAGTCCCCAAGGATTCCAATGAAATCCTCACGCTTCATCCAGAAATCATAGAATTTAAATGGTTTAGGTTTGGAGTTGGAATGGGAGAGGATGGTCATCTAACTAAGTATAAAAAATACAATTGTTAATCATTGGCATCCCTGTAGTCCATATTGAGGTAGCCCCTTTTCTCATTCTGTCTTCTGGCCATGATGAAATACCCCATGATAATCCACTCCTTATCATGAGAATGGTTGTGATTGGTTCTAAAAAGTTCTAAGAGGAGTTCTATTAATAGATAAGTAGTGGCCATAGATGAAAATTGTAAGGAAATACCTACCATTACAGAAGATTACTTGATGATGTTTAGATATTAGGTCAACCTTAAAGATGTTGGGGTCCCATCCAATGATGACTCTGGCCACTACCCTAGAGGTGGGATAGTTATGCAATGAGTTCCAATTCAATGCAATTATTTGTGACTTTTGCCATGTGGTTATTCCTAACCTTAGATTTAGGCATATAAATGAGAGCAAGCTTATTAGTTGAGATTAACTTCCTAACCTCAGCTTGTTTGTGGGGGAATGAGGTAATATATGTCATTTGGAGTTTATATGCTTCACTCGTGACTTCTTATTTCCCTTGCCATTGCTAGCATTAGGCTTATTTGTGTGCAATTGTTTAACAACCAGTTCATGCACAATTTTAACTTTTAGACTAATGCCCGATGGAGCAGAAGTGGTTTTATTGTCACACTCTAATAGGTTAAAAGGTTTAGAGGTTACAAAGTTTGGGGAAGGTGTGGTGTATCAGTAGACCTAGCTATCAGCATGTTTATCTCCACATGAGATGGGGCCATAGGACTGGTTGGGGGGTGTACTTATGGGGTTTGGGGTTTTTTCCTGTTGTTGACCTGAATCCAATCATCCTTATTCTTCAAATGCTTTGCCTCTCTAGAATTTGTTATTATCTTACTAGTTGGGCTAGATTTTTCATCCTCTACAAGGTTGGCTTTGTGTCATTTATAAGTACAGTGGCCAAAACAAATACAATTACTACAAGAGAGAGGCATAGCTTGGTATTCAACTCTAACATTAGTAATTGTTCCATCTTCCACAATGAGATAAAATGTCTTAGTATATTTGGCATGGGCCTGCATTTCAACACATATTCAAGCATAGCTAACCCTCTGCATTTCTTCAGTATTTGAGTCAACATAAAAAGGCAATCCAATTGCACTAGCAACATAGCTAAGTCCTTCAGTAGTCTAATATTGTATTGGAATATCATTTTTTCAGTATTTAAGTCGACATAAAAGGGCAATCCAATTGCACTAGAAACATAGCTAAGTCCTTAAGTAGTTCAATATTATATTGGAATGTTATTGAACATTACTCAAACTGGAACTTTCTCAATGGAGTCTTTGGAAAAGCTACCATTAGCCTTCCATTTTTGCAAGATCACGCATTACCCACGAAATGACATGGCCCATTCTCCACAACTTCATCTCTAGTTTTTTTGTTTCAAATTTGAAGAAAAAGTATCCTCCATCATTTGAGATGACCTTTGTGAGGCCATATTTATCCCAAAGTCTATGAGAAATGTTATTAACCAAGGTGAATGGGAGATTTCTACCCCCCATATCAGTGCATTCCCATTAGGAGTAGCCAAGTTTAGCTACCTCTGCTGGTGGTTTGACATGGACTTTGTCATTAAGGAAGGTGGGTAGGTGGTAGGAAAGATTGAACGTGGTTTCCTTCTTTTCAACCATAATTGATTTCCATGTTTTGATAGGCGGAACCACCTAGTTATAAGGTGGGGGAATGGGAATGGGGTTGGTTTTATGGGTAGGAGTATTATTAATCTTCACCTCAGACATAGTGCTAATAGAATAAGATTTATTAGAACGCTTTGTATGGCTACCGCATTCCCATGTTAGTAACACGAGAGACAATGGTACCAGAAGTCTGAGTTATGTCGATTTTATGAGGTTGCCGAGAGCCATTCACATGAGGTTTAGCACAACTTCTTCCACCACCGATGGGAAATATGAATGACTTTATTTCTTCATGAGAATAACCTTTGCTTTTGAGGAAGCTAAGGTAGCTATTTTTCTCATCATTCAGCTCTTGAATTCATATAACATTGGTGGTGGCTCTACTAATACTTTCATATGAGATCATCACTTATTCCTCTTCAAAGTCATTATTATCTATATCATCATCATCCACAGTGGTTGGAGCTTCATCCATACACACCACTGGTTTAGTAATAGCAGGTCCATCCACTATAGCATGTGGTGTTATCCCTGTTGTTGAGACTTCATAAGGTTAATCACAATCTTCCCTTTTGGAGAGTGGGTTATCAACCAAAAACACTAATGGTTTTGGAGCTAGGATATCATTATTAGCGTCACTATCATTCAAAGGGACAACCACCATATCAAATGGTGCTGTCACTAAAGCAGTGATAGTAAAGGTAGTAGCAGTAATCCTAAGGGCTGCATTGCCCCTAATAGGAGGTTGTAGGTTGAGAAAGGCCATGGAGGTTTAGAGGGTGGGGGACGTTGTAGAAATATTTAGGTGGTGGTTGTGTATGGCTAAAGAGAGGGAGTTTTTATAGAGAAGGGAGAGCATGTTGATGTGTCGTTTGGCCTACGCAACTAATAATTGTTATTTTGTGCCCCTTTGTTGGGGTGTTTTTGCTATGGTTTGTTAATGATAATGATATGCCCTGCTTTATTTTCGTCATTATGTCTACATACTTGCAGTTTTTTTTTGTATTACTCACCATATAACAATGATGTTTCATCTTCACCATAGAATAATTATGTTAAGTATAATTATAAAATAATGAAGTTTAGTGTCACCATAAAATAATGATGTTAATTCTCCCACCTCCGGGGGTTTATATTGAGACCTGCCTAGGAGACGAGACTCCAAGCATTCTCGTACTGCTGAGAGAGAGACATTTCATAATTATTTCACCATAAAATAATGATGTTAAGTGTCATTCTAAAATAATTATGTTAATTTTCCAACCTCTCAGGATTTATATTGAGACATGCCTGGGTGACGAGACTCCAAGCATTCTCGTACCGCCAAGAGAGAAATTTCATTTTTCTTTCAACATAAAATAATGATGTTAAGTGTCACCATAAAATAATGATATTAAGTGTCACCATAAAATAATGATGTTAATTTTCCCACCTCTCGGGGTTTATATTAAGACATGTCTGGGAGACGAGACTCCAATCATTCTCGTACCGCCAAGGGAGAGATTTGATTTTTCTTTCACCATAAAATAATGATGTTATGTGTCAAAATAAAATAATTATGTTAAGTATCACCATAAAATAATGATGTTAAGTGTCACCATAAAATAATTATGTTAATTTTCCCACCTCCCAGGGTTTTTATTGAGACATGTCTATGAGACAAGACTCTAAGCATTCTCCTACTACCGAGAGAGAGATTTCATTTTTCTTTCCCCGTAAATTAATGATGTTAAGTGTCACCATAAAACAATTATGTTAATTTCCCACCTCTCAGGGTTTATATTGAGACATGCCTGAGAGATGAGAATCCAAGCATTCTCGTTCCATTGAGAGAGAGATTTCATTTTTCTTTCGCCATAAAAATAATGATGTTCACCATAAAATAATGATGTTAAGTGTCACCATAAAATAATGATGTGAATTTTCCCACCACCCAAGGTTTATATCGAGACATGCCTGGGAGATGAGACTCCAAGCATTCTCGTACCGCCGAGAGAGAGATTTCATATTTCTTTCACCATGAAATTATGATGTTAAATGTCACCATAAAACAGTGATGTTAATTTTCCCACCTCTCAGGGTTGATATAGAGACATGTCTAAGAGACAAGACTCCATGCATTCTTGTATCGTCGAGAGAGAGATCTCACGAGTATATGATAACCAAAAATAATATTTGCACAGTATAGGACAACATTTAATTTCATTCATATTTCTCACAACAATATTCAATGACATTTTATGGAAGTGCTCTCAGGCTATTACATAGTTTCAATGATAATATTTCTTCAAATGAACGGTATTCCATGGATTTGTGAATGGTTCTCCTTTAAAATTTTCCATACGATAAGTACCTGGAAATACTTTTTCTGTGAATTTGTATGGCCCATGCCAATTTGGATGGAGTTTGTTAGCTTTCTACATAACCTTTTTAATATGAGATCATCAACTTTATTTGGATGAGCTTTAACTCTTTTATTGTAGAACTGTGCGGCTCTATGTTAATAGGTTGATTGCCGTATCTTTGCATCTTCCCGGTTCTCTTCGGAAAGGTCTAAATCAATCCTTCTCTCTTCCAAGTTCTGCTCTGAATCAGATGTTTGGAATCTATCACTTAGCAACCCAATTTTAGTTGGGATGACTGCCTCCAACCCATATGTTAGCATAAAAGGCATTTCTTCTGTCAGCGCCCATAGTATGCTGTGAAACTCATAAACCCATTTTCATTTGGCATCTTCCAACTTTTTCTTTATTACATCTAATATTGTTTGATTGGTCACCTCAATTTGCCCATTTTTTTGAGGTCGGCCTGGTGCTGAGAAAAATTACTTTATGCTGACCTTACCACAGTAGGCCCATAGACTTGTTCTTGGATTTCTTTCTGTTGTTTGATATCATAATGTTTGGGAGTCCATGCTGGCAGATGATTTTTCCCAAATGAATTTGAAACATTTTTCTTTAGGGATAGTTACCAAGGCCTTTACATCTACCCATTTTAGAAAAGTAATCAATCGCAACGATAGGAAGTGAAAGTTCCATTTAGCCCTCGGTAATGGAGTGACAAGATCGATCCCCCACATTACAAAGGACCATGGGGAAGATATAGGAGAAAATGGTTGATGAGATTGATGAGGTATGTTGGCAAAGCGTTGACACTTGTCGCATTTAAGAACACACTCGGTTGCATCTTTAGCCAAGTTTGGCCAATAGTAGTCTTGCGTTACGATTCTCGTTGCTAATAACCTTCCTCCAATATGGCTCATACAACTCCCCTCTCGAATATCTTTGAGCACATAACTTACTTTCGTTGGATGCACAAATCTCAAGACTCGGAGAAGATAACCCTATTTTTTTAGGTGAATTCATAATGCATTGAAATGAATCCTACCTGATTGTTCCAGCGATAAGGGAGAACTTGGATTGTGTGGGTTATGTCCCTAAAGAAGGGGTGAAGAAGCCCAAGATAGTGCCAGTTGTCATGCCACATGAAAGTATTCCTCCCATTGTCATGTGTAGCCCTCATAAATATTCTACAATCGTCTCTAGTTTTAAGAATCTTCGTCCAACTCCAAGAACAGTTTTATGGGATATTGATAGCACAAATGCTTATCCCTTTAATCTTGTAAGTACGGCACTATTTAACCCAAAGGCTCTCCTTCTTAGTACATAGATTCCACAGTTTTTTATGATGACAGCCTCATTCCACTACTCCAAGATTTTAATGTCCAAACCACCTTCCTCTTAGGTTTGTACAACTCCTCCCAAACAACTTTAGTACCACTATGCTTGAGCTCAGTCCTAATCCAAATGAAATGTCTAATGAATTGCTCAATAGATCTCAACACGCATTTAGGCGACATGAAGATGGAAGCCTAATAGATTTCGATATTTAATAGGAAATAATTGGCAAGTTGAAGAATATCAGCATAACTTAAGGATCTCGTAGTCCAACTCTTGACTCTATTGATAATTTTATCGATAAGGTTTTTGCAATCAAAAGCTTTGAGTCTGTAGAAATGAGAGTAACACCCAAGTAATTAAAAGGAGGAATTTGATAACTGATGTTAGCTTGGATGACATTAATTAGTTATTGATATCCTCCACACCAGAGCATTAGATACTACTTTTGTGTAAATTAGGGTAGAGATAAGTTAACTCAACAAATTCATCAAGAGCATCCATCACATAACCCATATATTGGATATCTCCTCCACAAAAAAATATTAAGGTCATTAGCAAAACACAAGTGGTTGATATTTATTTCCTTGCATTTGGGGTGGAAGTTAGACGTAGGCCTGCTACAATGATAGTCTATAATGCATAACAGAGCCTCCATTACCCGAGAAATAAATAAGAAGAGATGGGGTCCCCCTTCCTCAACCCTCTTTTTCGAACAAATAAACCATTGAGTTCACCATTGAGGCTAATAGAGTACCATACATGAATAACAAAGACTTTAATCCAAGAGATAAGTCTCGTGAGGAATCTAACTTTCTCCAGAATAACAAATATGAACTTCCAATCAACTGTGTTATAGGCTTTCATGATGTCAATCTTCATAGTGCATTTAGGAGGGTAGGTTTTTCTGTGATAGTTCCTCATTAATTCCTGAATAAGAAAAATGTTGTCAGTAATGGACCTACCATGAACAAAAGTATCTTGTCTTTCACTAATGAGGTGAGGCATAAGAGGTTTGACTCTAGATGCAATAATTTTGGAAATACACTTATAGATCATGTCGCAACAAGCTATTGGTCTAAATTCTTTTATAGAGTTTGGATTAGGAACTTTGGGGATAAGGAATAGTGTAGTACAGTTCCATTGCCTAGGCATATAGCCATTGGTGAAAACTTTTTGACAACAATAACCACATCCTCATTCACCACATTCCAATTCATCTTAAAGAAAGCAGCATTAAAACCATCCGGGACAGGATATTTATTAGAGACAATGGAGAACATAAGTAGTTTAATATCGGTCTCAATGACATGGTTAGTAAGGCCACTGATTTGGCTAGAGTATGTCCTCCTAATTATGAGGTTCGAGGGGATATTCTGGCTAAAATCACTCATATTCCTTCCAAGAAGGTTACGAAAGAAGGACATAACATCATGAACTAAATCCACCATACCTTCAATAATATACCCTCTCTCATTTTAACTTTTTTATAGAAGAAAACAATGTTCAAGTCTCCGAGATGCAACCATTTAATTCTAGATTTCTATCCGGAGAAAGCTTCTTTAGTAGCTCTAAGAGAACTATAAATAACAGTCAAATCACGCTCCTCTTGTCTAAGATGGATGTTGGTCCCATTGTCGTCCAAGTTGGTTTGAAAAAATCCCAATTGAGTCTTGGTATGCTTCACACGAATAGAGATGTTGGAGTAAAACTTATGGTTTAGATGTTTTAATTGATATTAAGTCTTCTAAGTTTAGCTAATAGCTTGTCCATAGGACTAATGTGACATTCTTTATCCCAAGTGGCCTCAAGAGCTGCATTAAACTCCACATGTTTCATCCAAAAGTGAAAGAACTTAAAAGTCTTAGTTTGCCTTCTTCTATGGCAAAGAATTATTACCACGATAGGGCTATGATCATATATTGTTAATCATAGGTAGCTAGCTTTAGATTTAAGTAATATCCGCTACATTGGCTAATGTGAAGCACTATATCTATTCCAGTATGAGTACTCGCACCTCCTTAATTCATGTTGCTCCATGATAACCAAAGACCATTTGAAATTATGTCATCCATCTGAATATTAAATATACAATTGTTGAAATCGTCTACAACCCTATGGTCTATCCCCCAGCCAGTCTCTCTTTTCAACTTATTACTTAATAATGTTGAAAGCCCCCATTATGGTCCATTGTTGGTCTTCTATGTGGATGTTATTTTGTCTAAGAAAGTTCCATAAAGTAAATACATACATAAAGGTAGCATAAAAGAATTTATTCATTCCCACAAAGTTGATTTTGCAAAAAATGACTTGTGGATGTACACCGATCACCTCCACATCAAAAATATTGGAATCTTAACTGATTAGGACTTTAGACACTCCTATATTTGTGGGACATTTATGGCTATAATTCCAATCCCAAAATATACTATTAGATAACCTTATTTGTATAACACATTCCCTACGATGGCGAATTCAGCGGCTCAATAGCGTACCTTTCTTATTTTGTCCTTACCCCCTGGGAGCTTTCCATGGATGGACCCAGGTTCAAGTTAAAACATTATGTAATGTTGGCCTCATCATGATCGATCCTCGGCTCCAGGAGGACCTCAATTAGAATGATTCTTTGAATCTTGACTTTCGTAGTTAAGGCAAGCCTTTCCAATGTCGTTTTCACTCTTTGCAGGTATTTTGACATTTACTCAATTTTTGCCTTATAGATTCCTAGTGCTTGGTTAACTACCAATTGTTAATCGTTGTGGGTAAGAATTTGGCTGACACATAATGCCTTTGTGAGCGCAAGTCCTTCTATCAAGACCTCATATTCGTCCTCATTGTTGGACGCCTTGAAATTGAACCTTAGTGCATACTCGATATCGATTTCGTCTGGAGCTGACAAAATCAGCCTGACCCCACTACTATCTGCACAGGATGAGCCATTAACAAATAAATTTTACATAGGCATATCTGATGAGGATGGACCTTCAGTAAATAGTAAATCTGGTTTTAGAACACCAACTACGGTGTCAGCTTCAATGGTCTTAACAGTTTGTTTTTAGCTTTCAACTTGTTCTAGACTCTGAACTTACATTCCCATTTCCATCTCATCGACCGATTCCCATGTGAACTCTGCCACAAAATTTGCCAAAACTTTCCCTTTGAGTTTCTTGGCTGATAGTCGATATCAAACTCGCCCAACTCAACCGACCATGCCATTAGCCTACCTTATTTCTTAAGTTTATGAGTGACTTGTAAGAGAGGTGTGTCGGTGAGTACTATCATCATATGAGTTTGGAAGTAAGGCTTCATTTTTCTTGATCCATATTTCATGACATGTATAACTTTTTTCCATCACTGGGTATCTCATATCGACCCCTTGTAATTCTTTATTGTTATAATATACTAACATCTGGGTCCCACTATCGTCTTAGATGATCGTCGCACTAATTCATACTTCTGAGATGCACAGGTACTAACACAGTTTTTCCCCTTGAATGGGCCGAGATAGAAGCATCGATTGTCCAAATAGGATTCCAGTTCCTTGATATCTCTTTCACATCTTTCATCCTATACAAAGGCTCGCTGATTAGGCATAAATTCTTCACATTTATCCCCATAATTTCGGTATTTTTATTATCCCATGCACTGTAAATAGCATGGATTTGTCTCATATTTATAATACTAACCCTTTTTGGCAAGTATTTCATATTTTGTATATCTCTTATGTGATTTACAGGTATTTCATGCAAGAAAGTGCGAGAGAGAACTCAAAATAGTGAAAGAAACCAAGAAATGGGGAGTTGAAGGGAATTTTCGTAATTCTACAGCCTTAGTCCGGAGGTGGTACCAACTGAAAAGTTAAATATCTTTCAATTATAAGAACACTGAAAAAAAATACCCTCAATACGAGCTACGGTGAAGAAGTTATGATCATTTGAAGATGAGCGAAGTCAAGAAAAAATCTCTGAATGAAAAACAAGAGCGATCCGGACCTATTAAAATTAAAGGATCCGGACTGCCCAGTCCCGCCGAACCGGTTCACCTTTTGTCACGCTCAAGATCGGTTATAAAATTAGTCACGCTTTCTAAGTGTGACAAAATTTCCAGATACGGGATTTTTATTTTATCCTTATCTTTTAACCAAAAGAGTTTTATGTTTTGGGGACTCTCCTAAACGACCTCTAGCCTATATATTTAGTCATTAGAACTCTTTTTATTCATATTTCATTCATGTAAAAGCTCCTAATTGAGGAGGAATATCTAGGAGAAAAAATTATTTATTTTTCACCTTTAATTCAAGAGCTTTTATGATTTTTCTTCAATCTTTGATTTCTTCTTGCATGGTTGTATTCTTCAATCTTGGTAACCTTAAATTCCAGTACTTTTATCATTTTTTCCTTATTTTCACATACTTCTTAATGGATTCTTGTGTAGTTAATCATAGTTACACCATGCTAGGCTAGATTTTTAGGCGTTGGATAAATGATTGAATCGTGTTGTGTAGTAATCACAACCGTCGTAGGACTTTTGATTTTGTTTGCCCTAAGTAACCGGGACGCTTAAGAGTGTGACGCGAGTGTAGCTATAATGACACCGCTTTATTCTTACTTTTGATTATGTATTGTGCGGGATAGTACCCTCATATATATAAAGCTTGAGATTAATAAAGACTGGATTTAATCAATTATCTAATTCATAACTAGTCTTATACCCGGTAAACATACTAGGAGTTGGGGGATTGCGTCCCTACCTTAAGTTTCCAATTAGTTTTAGTTAACTTCTTTATTTCCCCCTTTTTCCTTTCTCGCGCCATCATCATCTTTTACACTCTATTTTTGAAGTAATAAATCAATTAAAATCTATCAAACATTCCCTGTGGATTCGATACCCAGACTCGTCGCTATACTCCATAAGAGTGTAGTTATAGAATAGGTTTTTTTTTGTATTATGGTCGAAATCCGATAACAACGATTAGCGTATTACACGGACGCTCGGTTTTCCACTCGATCAAAATGACGTCGTTGCTGGGGAATTAGATAGACAGTAGGTTAGATTGAGTTAAATGCATAACCTTGACCAAAAATTCATTAAAAATCCAAAAAAAAGAAAAAATAAAGAAAAAGATACAACATCTCTCAAAAGCCTGTTAATGTAAAATCCACACCAAACTCCTCAAAGCTCTCCTACGCGCATTCATAAAAACTCGAATGTTGAGTACAACCCAGATAGCCCACACACGCCTAACAATCCTCAATTTTGGGTTCCACCTCCTACACCTCCAAACTCAATAGCTGGTTACCCATCAGGTTACAATTAAGGTTATACTCCTAGTGCACCGAGTGAGGATATTGAGTCAGTTAGCGACAGGAACCATGTCACAGCACGATAGCATAGGCGCGGGCGAGGAAGAGGTACCATAACGACCTTTGATAGAATTCCTATACCCTGAGCGGTCAGTCACTCCAGGATGCATTTTGCTCCCATATAATGCAGATCAATTCCATTTTAGGAATGGAATGATCCAAATACTACCCACCTACCATGGAATGGAATCGGAGAAGCCATATCTCCACATTTGGGAGTTTGAAGAGGCGTGTGAGACCTTCGTGATCAAACATGCACAAAAAATTGTGATCCGCCTCAAACTCTTTCCATTTTCTCTCAAGGATAAAGTTAAGACCCGGATATGGTCTTTACCTCCTAATTCGATTACATCGTGGAACGATTTACAATCCAAGTTTCGTAAGAAGTTTTGTCCTCCACATCGAACGAATTCCATTAAGGCTCAAATTTAAACCTTCCGACAATTAGAAAATGAGTCATTTGATCGTTTTTTTTAGCGTTTCAACGAGTTAGTTACTTCATGCCCTCATAATGGACTTGAAAAATAGCAAATCATTTCGTTCTTCCATCATGGGTTGAACATCACCGCCAAACAAATTATTGAAATAATGTGTGACGGACCCTTTTATCGAATTAGACACTAATGATGCTGAGCTCCTCTTAATGTATGTCGCCGACACCACTCAAGCATGGGATACATAGAATCGAACTTACCAAGTGGGCACCACTCCATCAGCATCCGGTCTATTTAACGTAGACAAAGATACCATGACGGATCGTCGACTCGATCAAAAATGGTGCCGTTGTCGGGGAATGTTTTTTGTTATAGATTATAATTGACTTAATATTTCGTAAGATATTTTTTTTCTTTTGTATTTTTTTGTTTTAACCTCTTTGCCTGATTGCACAATTGAGCGCCAAGAAACCTTGAATCCTCAACCGTACACCTCTTTACGTGGATTGTCCGTCTAAAACTATTCGATAATCATGTCTTTTTATAACGAGTTCGGTAATTATAATGGTTCATATTGGAATAGTTTTCAACCTTTTTATTTTCAAGAATCTCTGCCTCGACCTATTAAAATGGGTGAGTGGTTTTTAATTCATGAATATGAAAGGCTTAAAAACAAATATCGAGAAAAAATCATTTTTAGGAGCAAGAGTTGGATGCATTATTCGAATCCAATGACGACTTTTCTTCCGATATTTTTTAAACTAAAGAACGTTTTCAACCAAATGAGGAATCCGAGGTTATAAAGCCAAGGAATCCTACTTTGGAAGAAATAAAGCTTTTTCTAATCAAACAATTACTCGATTTTCTTTCCCCCCAAAGCGCGATGGATATTGGTCTTGTTATGGAAATGATCTCACTTTGCGATGAGATGCGTTCTAATTTGGAAAACAAAGAGGAGGTTGAGACTTGTGTGTCACCTCAAATTTTTAAAGAACATCTCATTGAAAGTGAGTCTTGCTCCCTTGAAATTCAATCTCCAATTGGTGACGAATCACTTTTGAGGTTGAATTTATTTCATCACCATTTTCGTTCACCGTTATTGAACCATTAGAAGTACCGCTAGATTCCTATGAGTCGGTTGAAACTTCTGAAATGTTTAAACCTTTTACCGGCAATGACTCTTTACCTGAATTGTTTTCCAATATTGACTCACCCTTTTTGCGTGCCCCGCTTCCCATCTTACTTGATAAATCTTTGGGAGGTGATCCTATTTTTCTTGGATCTCATTTGTACTTGTCCCACCTAGTATCCAAACCCCCCATCATCCCGTTAAATTTTTAATTGGTGATGGTTCATTTTTCCCATCTCACACATGCTTTTCGTTGTTCAAACGGAATTCTTATTTTTCGGAAGGCATGCATGAAAAAGAGGGTACACTAATTACCCGTCAAAGTCAAATTGTATTTTGGGTGGAACCTCAAATATTTTCGACTTCTAGTGTATAACTTATTAGAAGTTCAAATCGTAGGTTGTACATAATTAGTTTTTTTTCCTTTTCCTTTTTTTATAGTTTAGAGTTATTAGTTAAAGTTTTTGTTATTATTTTTGTTATGCTCGGTTCTAACATGTTTTCTAGATTCAATAGACTCGTACTCATGTAGGATCGCTCTATTTGGGTAATATCTTTGTTTTCCTCTCTTTGTGTTGTGTTCTTGATTTGCATTAAGGACAATGCAACATTTAAGTTAGGGGGTGTGGGATATTTTTCCCATTTATTATTTAGTTTCATTGATTCGATCACATGTGTCTTTCAAAGTGTGTGTTTCTTTAGAAAATTTTAAAAATTTCCAAGGAAAAAATTGAAAAAATTTTAAAAACTAAAAATATTTTTCTTCAAAATAAATAAAAATTGGAATTTAAAATCTTCAAAAAGCCACATTTTTCTGTCTCAAATTGTAAAATTCAAAATGCACAAAGCTGAAATTGACCAAAGATGGAAATTGAGCGAAAATTGACGACTTAACGAATAAGTGTGGCGATTAATCAACCCGGTGAGATTTTGAACCTATCGATTTTTTTGAGTTTTTAAATCAATCCGAGTTTATGATTAAATCAAAGTTCTTTTCAGCATTTTAATAAGTCGTTGATGATCTCTATTTTATTGTTTTGATCGGTTATAGGAAATGTGTGAGATATGATCTTGAATAACGCGAACTAAAATATCTCTAAACTAAATTAATCTTGAGACGCATATGGTAAGGCAAGTCACATTTGGACAATAAAGTAGGCCATCGTTTGTTACCCAAAAAGATTAGCCATAAAAAATCGTGAAAAATTAATCCCTTTGCAACCAAATTTGAGCCTAATAAATTTTTTCCTTTTCGTTTGATAACCCGAAAAACCCAATTAGCCCGGAATTGTGAAAATCGAATATTCATCAAATAAAATTCGAAAAGTCCATAAAAAGGGGCAAGAAAAAAATAGAAGAATGCTCAATAAAAATAGCAAGAAAAAGAAAAATAAGAAAAAAAAAATAGAAAAAGAAGAGAAAATGAGCAATAGCCCGAAAAAGCACAAATGGACATCATAAATGAATTCTCCAATTCCGAGGTCCCCACCATTTCCATTTTATCCAAATACACCTTAAACCTGAAAAAGTCCTAACCAAGTTTGAATTGCGAAATTGTGTACCGCATGGAGAGCTAAGGCACAAAAGATAATAAAATAGATTACATGGCGTGAAAAAGAGATGATGTTTCCCGTTTCCTTTTGACCATATTCCGATGATGAGATCTATTCACCATAAATATTCCATCTTTTAAATTGATGTGCGTGAATTTGTGTCCATTATATTTACTCTTTTTATCACGCATACCGAGAGAATAAGCCACATTTTCGAGTGATTGGTTTGTGAGAGCATCATGTGAGCATTTGAAACAAAGCGAATTTTTGGAAAGTAACATAATGATCAGTCGATGGCAATTAGCGGTTCGATTTTTGGCTACGCACACACACACGATGGCTTGAGATTTGTGAATATGATTTTGCGGTGACTATTTTTTGGGAGTTTAAATTATACAATTTTTAATTATTTTAATTTTTCTTTGAGTCAATAACGAATTTTGTGGGTATATTCACTGCAAACCCTCACGAGACACCACTCGTCCTACTAGGGTAACCTATGGGTTTAACGGCTTGTTGCATGCACAAAATGCAATCGCTTTCCCGTGAAAAAGGTATTTTATCCCAATAAAGCTTTTGAAGGGTCCTTAACTCATGCTCTTATGCTTTTACATTGCTCGGGACGAAGTTATAAGTTAGGGGGATTTGATTAGGCATAATTCTTCCCATTTATCCCCTTAATTTCAGTATTGTTATGATCCCGTGCATTGTAAATAACTTGAATTTGTCTCATATTTATGATACTAACCCTTTTTCTCAAGTATTTAGTATTTTGTATATCTCTTATGTGTTTTACATGTATTTCATGCAAGAAAGTGCGAGAGAGAACTCAAAATAGTGAAAGAAACCAAGAAATGGGGAGTTGAAGGTCACTTTCGTAATTTTACAGCCTTAGTTTGGAGGTAGGGCCAACTAGAAATTTGAAGATCTTTCAATTAAAAGAACATTGGAAAAAACAGCACCTAAATCCGAGCTACGGTGAAGAAGTTATGATCATTTGAAGATGAACGAAGTCAACAAAAAATCTCTAAATGAAAAACAAGAGCAATCCGGACCTATTAAAATTAAAGGATCCGGACCGCCCAGTCCCGTCGAACCGGTTCGCCTTTTTTCGCGCTCAAGATCCATTACAAAGTTAGTCACCCTTTCTAAGTGTGACAAAATTTCCAGATACGGGATTTTTATTTTGTCCTTATCTTTTAGCCAAAAGAGTTTTATATTTTGGGGACTCTTCTAAACGACCTCTAGTTAGTCATTAGATCTCTTTTTTATTCAGATTTCATTCATGTAAAAGCTCCTAATCAAGGAGGAACATCTAGCAAAAGAATTTACAGATTTTTCACCTTTAATTCAAGAGTTTTTTTTCAGTTTTTCTTCAATCTTTGATTTCTTCTTGCATGGTTGTGTTCTTCAATCTTGGTAACCTTAAATTCCCCCACTTTTATCATTTTTTCCTTATTTTCACATACTTGCTAATGGATTCTTGTGTAGTTAGTCATAGTTACACCATGTTAGGCTAGATTTTCAGGGATTGGGGTGCATGAACCCAACCCGATGTGGTTTGCATGTGTGTAAAATTAGTTTCCTGAATCAAATAAATGACTGAATCGTTTTGTGTAGTGATCAAACCCGTCGTAGGACTTTTGATCTCGTTTGCCCTAGGTAACCGGGATTCTTAAGAGTGCGACGCGAGTGTAGCTATAACGACACCGCTTTATTCTTACTTTTGATTATGTATGGTGAGGGCTAGTACCCTCATATATATAATGCTTGAGATTAATAAAGACTGGATTTAATCAATTATCTAATTCATAACTAGTCTTATACCTGGTAAACAAACTCGGAGTTGGGGGATTGTGTCCCTACCTTAAGTTTCCAATTAGTTTTAGTTAACTTCTTTATTTCCCCTTTTTCCTTTCTCACCCCATCATCATCTTTTACACTTTATTTTTGAAGTAATAAATGCATTAAAATCTATCAAACATTCCCTGTGGATTCGATACCCAGACTCGCCACTTACTCCATAAGAGGGCAGTTAAGGTTTAGGTTTTTTTTTTTGTATTGTGGTCAGAAGCCGATAACAACGATTAGCGTATTACACGAACGCACGGTTTTCCACTCAATCACTCGCAAGACAAAATTTATTGAGTGTCATGATTCTACCTATCAATCTTTGAATGTCCGTAATGTTTCTTAGGGTTTGATGTCGATCAATGCCTTCATCTTGGTTGGGTTGGACTCATTTCCCATTTGATTGACTATAAAGAGGCAAAACTTTCCAGCGTCGACACCAAAGAAACACTTGGTGGATTTAGCTTCATCATGTATTAGTCCATGGTATCAAAAGTTTTTTCTAGATCATTTACACGATTCCCGATCTTTAGACATTTTGTTAGCATGTCATCTACGTACACCTCTGTCATCTTATCGATCTAATCTTTAAACGATTTTTTGAAAAGTCTTTAATAAGTTACACTTACATTTTTCAAGCCGAAAGGCATCATTTTATAACCGTAGGTCCCTTTGCCCATGATGAAATACGTCTTCTTGGCGTCTCCTTTAAACATCGATATGTGTTTATAGCCTGAATAGGCATCCATGAAGACCATAAATCCATGTATGGCCATGGAATCCACTATTTGATCAATTTTAGTCAAAGGGAAAGTTTCTTTGGGGCATGCCTTGTTAAGATATGTAAAGTCAACACACATCCTCCACTAGTCGTTCTATTTTGGTACCATGACAACACTTAAGAGAAACTCTAGGTATTGGACCTATTTGATAAAGTATGTTGTTTGTAACTTCTTAACTTCTTACTGGATTACTTTAAATCTGTCCCGAGCAAAATTTTATCCTCTTTGCTTCACTGGTTTTACGTTATCGTCAAGATTAAGTTTATGACAAATGACATCAGGGTCAATCCCTAACATGTCACTGTGACTCCATGCAAAGATGCTCTCCCTCTCTCCCAACAATTCAACTAGTTCTTTCTTCAAGGAAGGTTCAAGTGACAAGCCGATTTGGATATTTTTTCGGTTCATCCTCATGAAGGATGATGAATTCTACCTCTTTCGAGGGCTCTCCCTTTTTCAACTTATGTTCATCTCTTGGATCAAAGGCATCAGTATTGTAAGAGGTGGTTTTCCTCTTATAGACTTCTCTCACCTCGACCAAGGTGAAGTAGCACTCGCGTGCTTCCACTTGATCACCATTGACTTCCCATACTCTATAAGGAGTCTGTAATTTTATCATCTGATGTACAATGGAAGGCACAATTTCAAACTCTTTTAGGGATACTATCCCCAAGATGATGTTGTAGCACTACAATACATTATCCTCCATCACAAAAAAAAAGTTTATTATTCTTTTCAAGAATCTTGATCAGGTACATTATCATCCATCACAAAAAAGTTTATTCTTCTTTTCAAACATTCCCAATGGATGCACCTTCTTACCATTGAATCCATACAGTGGATGATGATATGGGACGAGTCTCTTCTTGCTGAGTTTTAGAACTTTAAAGCAGTCCCAAGACATAGCATCAACTGAGCTTCCTCCATCAACCAGGATATGAGAAATATTATAGCGATGAACTCGTGTGCTGACGATGAATGGGTCATCATGGGGGAATAGTATCCCTATGAAATCTAGTCTGGAGAACCCCACTACGAGACTCTTTATGTCCACTTTCTTTAGCTTGCTTGGTTTTCCTAATTTCCATCCTCTTCCTTGGCTATAACAACATGGGCCTTTATGTCTGTTGGCTATGTTCCTCCGCCTCATATTTTATCTTATATCATTTTAATATCAAACGATATCATGTGGATCTTAGCTTTAACTTTTTTGTGGCTTTGCTAGAGGATCTGGGTCATCCTCTTCATCTTTGTCTGACTCTTTTTCATTCGGATTCACTTGTACTTATTTCTTCTTCGGTATTTCGTCTCTTGATGAGGAGTATCTTTTCCTGCTATCGTCTCGGCTTCCACCTTTTTAACATACTTTTGCATCTTCCTGTATTTGGGATGAGACGATCAAATGATGACCCCTTTGTAAGCCTCGTGAAAGCGGTATTCATGTGCTGACTCTAAGGAGTATATTGAAAACGTTTACCTTGGTAAATAGGAGGAAGAGTTTTATCTAGTGGTTATGATGTGTCTATTGTCTCTACCGTACTCATAATCCCAATTGTGCTCCTCCTCGTATGATGCTTCCTCAAGTCCGCCTTGCATCTCCTTACCAATTCAGAGATGATGGGGATCCAAAATATCTTTTCTCCTTAGGCCATACTAAATATCTTTAGATGGAGTTGGGGGTGGTCCCCCGGTTAGTGTTGGTGTGTCCCCTCTCATGATAATCAGCATGACGAGATTAACGATCAGTTCCTCTGGGATCTAGCTCATTATGTCTTCGCCGAACGTTAACAACTGGTGTTGCATGGCCTGCTAACTGGACTCTAGAGATCTTAGTGATGCTGTTACGTCGGCCATCTAAGACTAAGGAGGCAGTTGGCCAAAACCAACCCCGACATTTGATGGCGGATCAAAAAACATTATCGATCGGAGAAATCAAACAACAATAATAAAGGTACAAAAACCCAAAAAATGGGATAACTCGAACAGGAAGATGATGAAATTATCCACCCAATCTCTTTCAATGGTGATTTAGATCTAACAATGGTGGACTTGAATCATAACCAGAGATGAGAGATAAATCCAAGCTAAAGATAATGGCACCAAGTTGATGATATTGAGATTGTATAATGGATTCACCTTGGATGTAGGTATTGCACAAATGTAAAGAAACAGTAATTGATAAGCAATTTAACAGAAGAGGTGAGAGAAATAGAGAATAACACAAGAGTTTATGTGGTTCAGCCTTAGCCTACGTCCACTATACAAAGTATGGGAGTGTTTTGACTATAATAGGGCACTAATGGCCATGGAAGACATAAATAATCTCTCTCTCTCTCTCTCTCTCTCTCTCTCTCTCTCAGAAGTTTACTAGAGTAACAGTATGCTTTCTGGAATTCGATCCAAATGAAGATGACATAATGTGCCTTATACAGGCTGTGGATGTGCAATGTCACCCCCAGCATGTGTCCCACGCCCAACTGAGGTCGTGTCGTATGAGATAGTGGCAGTTATCTTTTCATAAATTAAGGTCATCATAATGGATATTTCCTCACATGTGTTGTTGATAACCAATAACGATTTTGTGTAGATATGATTTAAATGCCCCTTGTCATGTTTTCCACGTCTATATAAAAAATATTTGTAGGAGGTATCATTCGATCTAATAGTAGAGGTATCGGCCCAGCCGAGACTATATGGTTCTTGGTTCCATGTAGGCTTATCAATGGGTGTGGACCCGGACCCGACCCGGACATGATCCGTATAATAGGGTCTGAGCATATTTTTTTGGACCCGAGACCCGAAGACCCATTTATTAAAAGGGTAGGGTCTGGATCTTATACAAGACCCGGACCCGACTCGAATTGTACGTTATTATGTTTTAAATATATATATATATATACTATAAATTTATATATATTTCTAAATATATCTTATCAACATAACATGTAAGTATTATATATAAAAATATATATTTATGTATATAATAAATATAAGTAATATATGTTTTATTTATACTAATAATATTCTACAATACATTACAAAATATTTTAATTTAAGATTAAAAAATAAAGAAGGGGGATAAAATAAAATAAATATAAAATAAATGTATATATTTGGCCAGACCCGGACCCAAACTCGAGACCCGAAGACCCGAACGGATCCAGGTCTGGATCCAATATTGCAGACCCGATGAAGACCCGGACCCTAACCCGAATCCGATGAAGACCCGATTACATGGATCTGGATCTCCCTAAACTCGACCCGTTTACAGGCCTAATTCCATGCGGGAGGCTGAGACGAGTCAAGGTGGTCATCTGTGCCCGACGCACTCATCTTACACTTTAGGTTGTTGTCTTTTAACTTGAGTGTAGTCTGAGGCCGACACCCATATTAATGCGAGTGAGATTGGTCTCCTTAGTGAGACGAGAATATAGTGCCTGGTAGGATGTCAGGGTGTCATCCGGACGAGACCATACTTGTACATGTCGTGTATGGGAGAGAAGATTGGTCTCGCCTATGAGACGGGACTGTGGTGTGATTAGTTACATGGGTGCCATCTGGACGAGACTATACTTATGTATATCAGGTGCACTTCTTCCACTTTGGATTTGCATGAAAAAACCTCCTTAGTCATCTCGAATCTTCATGAAACTTTATGAAACTTTTACATGATTCGAATTGTTTAAAAACCTTACAACCCCTCTCCATCGTCTCCACCAACATCGATATTGAAATAATTACAAACTAAATTATTGCAGCCATATCGAATAGAGAGATGGAAAATAACTACGGATAAATAACCGTAGGATGCAATCATACATAAAATAAATGTGTGACCATAATGGAAGGGATTTATATGAAGAACCTCTGTAAAACCATGTTAGTTCGAAAGCATACATAAAGACACACCATTCCCATAACATGCAAAAACTAGGGTTTATTTATTTAGAAAATATGGAGCTCTCTAATGAATGATTAATATCAACCAAAGGATCTGATACCAATTGATGGGGATCAATATATGCGGAATAAAAATTTCATCCTTGGAATTTGGATTAATCAAACATAAGAAAGAGGGAAAACCATAATTAGGTTTGAAGAATAATCCCAGGGTTAAGAATATAATACCTTTGTGGATCCGGTTGTGATCCGATGTGAAGAAAAGTACTTGTAGGTGATGGGGATTCCTGGTTTTGGATCTCCAAAACCTTGCTAAAACTTATGTGAAGCTTGAATCTTGTAGTGTATGATACTCCGCAAAGAAGGTAGGTGTGTGGGCACCTTTCGAGATGAAAATCCTTCCTTATGAGTGAGATATGGTCCTCTCTCTATAGGCCTCTTTATAAAAATGAGAATAATGTTTTCTCTCAACCCTCTCAGACCCTAATGTGTTCAATAATGAGCTAAAGCCCCTTACCCCACCTTTTTATACTAGTATAAAAGGAGAGATTGGGCTAAATTGGGTTTCTTGAGAATTTGGGCCTAACTACTTGGAAATTAGGACTACATTAAGGACCCAAGACAAATAATTAATTTGGCTTTAAATAAATACTCCAAAATACCCAATTACAAATACCATAATTTATGTCATTTCTTTATTTAATCATAATTAATTCCACTAAATGATTATGATTTCACTCCAACTTAATTATCTCGGAAATCCTCGGATATAATGGGGTCTAATTTACAAAGTTGATATGGTGCATAATGTGATCCCCCACGTTAAGCTTCCAATACTCGTTTGGTTGAGTCAATTTGTTGTTAATCGACTTTAACTAACATCTAATCAATTTCCTTGACTCTCTAGATTAACTTATTTCTCTACCTCCATCAGATTATAAATAATCCACCAGGTTTACTGGTGGAAACGAAAACTTATAAGTCAGTCAAAGGGGTATCACAATCCTAGGTATCCCCGAATACAGAATCCTATGAATTAAGATCTCGGGGCTACTTACATAAATGTCACCCAATATGATTTAATTCAATCAAATATTGAATCGCACACATAGCAATCAAAGTGACATCTACATAAGCATCCTAATCCTTTTAATTCTAGGGATTAAGAATCTATTCACCCTTTGGAAATGTTGTGATGTTTCGTGAGTCCAATCTAGATAGCCCTTGGACTTAAATATCACGGGTGGTCCTGTTCAATACATTCCTGGGATGTACCAATCACAGTCCTCGGTTGAACTATCTTACAAGTTCTCGAACTTTAATAAGTTCTCAATAGTTTGAGATAAACTACTAGGATTATATCTCAACCATTCTGATGGGATGTCAAGTCCCTATCTAGGTTGTGATCATTTCAATAGTGCTAGAACTAGATATCCAATCTCCTTGTGATTAACCCTAAGTCACATCATTAGAATTCATACTAAGATCTGACCGCAATAAATATAAAATAATATATTTAAACTAAATATAAACTATTCTTGTAACCATGATTCTTATATTGAAACAAAATCACACACATTTACTTAAAAGTAACCATCATGCATAGTTTTATGTAAAACCCTAACAAGAGGGCGGATCAGTTATTAATCATCATGTAGAAGGATGATAAATTAACAAGAGAGTAAATCACCAGGTTCAACATTAAAAAGATTGAGGTAATAGATTATGACGAGAAAATATCAATAACTTCTATTATGAGTATTTTGTTGTCTGGGAAGCTTTACTAGGTGTTGGCAAAAGAACCTCCGAACACTATGGACGAGGTCATGGCCAAGGCAAGTAAATCATGAATGTCTAGGAGGCAATGGATATGAGGGAGTTTGGACGTACAAATCTTGGTGTTGCAGGAATTTTAGACAAGAAATATTAATCTAGCAAGCCAAAGATAGATTGACCGAAGAAGTTTGATGAATACATACCACTGACTATTGGAATACATAACGTCCTCGACCAGATATGAGGAAGTGAGAAGAAAAAATTTCCAAAGAAGCTGAAAGCTCCTCTTGGAAGGCTCAAGGAAGTGGTATGACTCCCACAAAGACCATGGACACACAACTAATAAATATTTGACCCTGAAAAATAAAATTGAGGTGCTGATAAGGAAAGGAAAGCTGGAAAATTACCTAGACGTGTCGGGCCGAACAGCTAAACCGAAGGGTGATCATGAGCGAAGGAGACAATCAAAGTATCCCTACAAGGCAAAGGATGATAATAAATGTAGAAGAGATTACTTAGACTCAGAAAATGGTAGTGGCAATGACTTACCCAAAAAGTTGATTAAAAAGGTTGGTATGATTTCATTTGGAATTCACTTCATTACTGGGATAGATGCTAGTAGTGGTGATGGCCCTGCAGAAAGAAAGCATACCTGAATGAGAAAAAAGCTTGTGCACTCGGCATCAAAGTTAAGGTAAAATGGTCGAGGTAGTGGAAACTCTCCCTCGTAGGGTAAACAAAGATCGTCAAATTATTGGTTTTTCTAAAGATGATTTATTTGGACAGTTATACCCCTATGATGACCCCTTGGTTGTGATCATGATGGTCCACTAAAGGATTATTAAAAGGATTATATTAGATAACGAGAGCTCAGCATATGTCCTATTCCATTGTTTCAAAAGTCTCTAGTTATTTGAAAGAAAGTTACAGCCATACCACCACCAATTCATTGGATTTTTAGGGGAGAATGTGTACCACTTGGGAACGTGGACGACCTGCCTAACACAAATGATGCATTTCTTCACCATGAAAAAGAATTTAGCCTCAGTCTACAACATCATTTTTGCAAGGTTTGGTCTGAATAATTTTGAAGCAGTGGACCCTATAATATATCAGGTCTTGAAGTTACTGACTCATTATGGAGTGGGACGGGTGAAAGGAAGTCAAGTGAGCATGAGAAGTTATCACAAACTTATCATGTCGAGACTTTAGATCCTAGAAATGAAGATAAGTTGGTCGCGAGTCAATCAGTCGAGCATCCAGAGCTAGTGATCCTAGACGATGAGCATCTAGAGAGGATAACATAGATCGACTCATCCTTGGACCCCATTCTGAAGAAATAACTTATAGATTTCTTGAAGCAGAGGTGGAATGTGTTCTCTTGGAGCCATGAAGATATACCTAGGATCGACCCATATGTGCTTTGTCATGAGATCAACATCATCAAAGGTGCCAAGTTACTGAAGCAGAAATGCAGAGTATTTTATCTTGAGAAGAATATATCCATTGAAGAAGAGGTGGATAAACCCAAAAAGGTAAATTCATTAAAGATGTCAAATATCTAAGTTGTCTCTCAAATGTTATGATGGTAAAGAATAAGAATGATAACTCGCAGATGTGCATTGACTTTACCGACCTCAATAACACCTGTTCAAAGGATCACTATCCATCACTCCGAATCGTACAACTGGTTGATGCCACTGCTGGGGATGAGTTGATCAGTTTTATGGATGCCTACTCTGGGTATAATTAGATCAGGATGAAGCTGGAAGACTAAGAGAAAACCTCTCTCATCACCAGCCAAGGTTCACACTAATACAATGTTATGTCCTTGGGGTTAAAAAATGCTGGAGCAATCTTCTAGAGGTTGGTCAATTAGGTTTTCAAATAGACTATTGGGAAGAGTATGGAGGTGTACATTTTCAATATGTTGACGAAGAGAAATAAGGCATCCGATCATATCCATGGCCTCAATCAAACTTTTAACATGATGGAGAAGTACCGAATAAAATTAAACCTTGTAAAATGTGTGTTTGAAGTGAGAGCAGAGAAATTTCTCGATTTTATTATCAACTGGAGAGGCATTGAGGCCAATTCGAACAAGATTAAAGCATTGATCAATATGCACTCGCTGGCAAGAAAGAATAAGATTTAGACATTGACTGGCTATGTAGCAGATCTCAACCAGTTTGTGTTGAGGGCCACCAACCAATGTCATCCATTTTTTAATGTTCTGAAAGAACTATGAATGGAACGAAGAATTTTAGAATGCATTTCAGTAGATGAAAATGTACGTAGGATTTCCTTATTTGTTGTCGAGGATGATCCTGGGAGTAAAGTTATACTTGTACCTGGTCGTGTCCGAGTTTATTGTGAGCTCGATCATTGTGAGATGTGAAGACGGGTTATAGAGATCACTATATTATACTAGCAAAGTATTTAGGATTGCAACATTTAGGTACCCGAGGTTGGAGAAACTAGCACTGGCCTTGATCTAAGCTTTGAGGAGAATGAAGCCCTAGTTTCAGGCGCATATGATCATCGTTTATACCGACTTACCAATCTATAAAGCCATGTATAAACCTACAAAATCTGGTGGGTTGATGGGTTGTGTAGTTGAGTTGGGGGAGATGACATCGTATATGAGCTGAGAGCAACTATAAAGGCGTAAGTAGGGGCAGACTCTATTGTGGAATGCACTTATAATGAGGAAAAAGCAAAAAACCTAGATGAAGCCGAGGTGATAGCAGTGTCGACCAATAAAAATCTTGAATCATCTTCAAGACCAGTAGAAAGAGCTCGAGATATGGATAAAATGAAGAAAATATTTAAGAACGACTCTCTAATTGAGGGTGGTTTCGATAAAGAACCCCTAACTAGAAATTATTTGTTGATGGCTCCTCCTGCACCAATGGTAGTGAAGAAGGTTTGATAGTCACCACTCTGGAGGGCAAAGACGTGGAGTATGCCTTGAGGTTCAATTTTGAATCCTCCAATAACGAAGTTGAGTATGAAATATTAGTTGCAAGTTTGGGATTAGTCTCCTCACTTGGGGCCCAACAGTTTTTCACCCATAGTGACTCACAGTTGATCACGAACCAAGTGTTGGATATCTATGAAGCTAGGGAGGAGTTAATGTCCAAGTACTTGGAAAAATTAAAGAATTTGTTGTCAAAGTTTGATGTCGTGCAAATGGTGAGAATATAGAGGACAGAAAACTCACAAGCTGATGAGTTGGCTCTTCTGGCATTGGCAATCAGGGCCGAGATGAGCACAACAGTGCTAGCTAAAATACTTATGCATTGTAGCATTGAGGAAGAGGACGCTAAGTGATGGAGAGCTACACTTCTTGGATGCATCCTATCATATCGTACTTGGTAACCCGCGTAGTCCCGAAAGACCCAAAGGAGGCATGCAGACTACGCTACAAGTTGATAAGATATTTGATGGATAATGAAGTGAAAAGTCTCGGGGGATATTATTATACCATAAATATAGAGCGACATGTGTACAAACTAGAAGATGACATGTGGCACCACATAACAACTAGGACTATGGTCGGCCAAAGCTAGGAGTATGGTCAGTTCGCATAGAGATTGGCTCAGCCATACATAAATATGATAACTGGACTTCGTTAGTTAACTTTGTTAGCGAACACCATTAAAGCAAGCATGTACTTCGTGACTGGATGACGTCAGTAGTCTATACATGCATGCACGTAGAAAAGATATAAAAATATTCTCCACCATGTGCCAATAACTAACTTATGATTATTCTCTCACAATGTATGTAAAGTGTGCACTCACCTAACATCTAAAGATGAGCCACATGTACTTATGTTTTATTTATCCTCTAATAGCCTATATATAACACACACTACTCACATGTGGGTAACTTATGAGATGTATCCTTACTATTATGTTTCCCAATTCTAGAGAGAACTTGAGAACTTCCTTTTGTACTTGTTTATGGCGTTTGCCCAGTAATCAATACAATCACACTGTACCTATGGATGTAGGTACCATTTTGGGTTTAACCATGTAAATTTGATGCTTCCCTCTTTCTTCTTGCTCTCTAGATATTTCTTATGTTATTATTTCACTACTTTAATATCTTATCTATTTAAATGTTGGGTATTAATATATTTAGCTACGAAAATCAGTATACCAATTTCTAGCAATAACACTCTTGTATCTTTTAGATATAAAAACTCGAATTTCAATTAGATAAGGATTCTAGTATGTATTCTACCTCAAAATATTTATTTATTTTAGGAGGTGGAGCTATAAGTTGAAGAAAAGTGAAGAAATCATTACTAACTTCAACATGGAGGCCGAAGTTATTGCCACTTCGGAGAAAACTAAAGAGGCTATATGACTCGAGAACTTCCTAAGTGACTTAAATAAGGTTCTTACAGTGCAAATGGCTATTACATTATATAATGTTAATAGCGAAACAATTACAAGTTTAAAAGATCCCATCACCCAGAAAAAGGGTTAAACACATTGAGTGTATGTTTCACCTAATTCAAGAGATCAATCAAGAGAAGTGATACGTTTGTGATTAAGATTGGATCGGATAACAATCGGTTAATCCTTATATAACTAGGGATATGAACTATCGAGTATATGGGGTGGGAGTTTTATGAATTGGCACATGGCTATAAGACCAAGTGGGAGATTGTTGGGGTTTTATTCTTAAAACCATGTACGACTTTTATTTTTCAATAAATGTGTTCCAGGTTCATTTTGAAATAAGAATTATGTTTGTAAGAATGCCTATATTTTGTCTTTAATATATCGTATATATGTGTCTATCAATGAAACTTAGTAGGAATTCTAGTGTGTTGGGCTCGGCATGATCATGGAAGATCGAATTCAAGTTTTAGTTCAATTGAATAGTTCACAGTCTAGATGGGAGTTGACATCCCATTGGTAAAGCTGCGAGTATGATCTTAGAAGTTTATCTTGATTAAGAAAACCTGTCTCATGGTTTGGTAACTTGTCTGATAGTTCAAAGAGGATCCTATAAGTGCATCAGGACTGCATTGAACATGACCACGGGTGAGATTCAAGTTTAGATGTTGACACGATTAGATTTTCACAATCTCACAGTGTTTGTAGAGGGTGCTTAGATACTCAATACCAAGGACTATAAGGATTGAAATATGCATAAAATTATTGCTTTAATTGTTATGGATGCCATCTAATTTATCGGACTTAAATCTTCGCAAGTTGGGCAATTATTGTGTTTTCGTGTTTGAGAATAAATTCTAGAGGAATCTGTATATATGATATATATTGGATTGTGATAGCCCCTTGATAAACTTATAAGATTTGATTCTACCATGAAATTTGACCGGTGGATTTTATAAATCTAGAAGAGCATCAAATAAGTTAAGTTTGAGATTAAGTAATGTATAGATGTTGGTGAATATCGATTAGCAGTGAATTGAATTTCACCCAGCGAGTATGCTTTACGTCGGGAATTATATTTTTCACTATCTAACTTTGCAAACAACACACATCAAAGTGGATAATTTTATACGTAAGAGTGCATGGTTCTAGTCATCCTCCACCATTTAAGAACTCAATGAGATCAATAACTCAACCCTCCCACATGTTACCTATCATTACCAGATTACATTACTTGGATACATGATACCAATGGCATTTACACAGCTTCATATGCCTTCAAGGACATTAGGCCATCCTTTGCTTCTACTAGTTGGAGTAAGCTTGTCTGGAACAAGCATAACATCCCAAAATGCTCCTTCATCCTTTGGTTAATCTGTCGAAAAGCTATCAATGCTAAAGATAAGTTGCTCATGTGGGGATTTATTGATGACAATGTTTGAAACTTATGCATCTCTGATGAAGAGGACATCAAACATTTGTTGGCCACTTGCCCTTACTCTAAATAGGTTTAAAATGAGATTTTGCTCAGGAATCAAATTTACAGAGATATGGGGATATGGGAGAATGCGTTGTACAAGGTTGCCACCAATTACATGGGAATTTTTCTCCTAAACAACTTAAGAACTATATCCTTTTCCACTACTGTTTACAATATTTTGATGGAGATATATATTAGGAACCACTCTAGACGCTCCAAATCAGTTGCTGCCCTAATTAAGGACATTGAGTTCGTGATTAAAAGTAGAGTTTTGAAATGGAATAAGGCCAAAAGATGCTTCACCAACTAGATGTCATGTAACTACCGGGGTCTCCTTGAATCTTCTTTGTATACTTAGTTAGTGTGTCATGTTATCTTAGTAGTTCTTTGGTGCTTGGGTATGACCATGACCATTTTTCTTTGATTTTCTTCTTAGGTACTTTGGTGTTCCAAATCACCATAGCTCATGGCTTGTTTGGTCTTCCTAAGAGGTTTTCCCTTCATTTTGTAATCATTGTTCTATATATACATTTTACTTACAAAAAAAACTTTGCAAACAACACCTCATTATTCGAGTAATTATGAGATAATTAAATTGGATTAAAATTATAATAATTTAGTGGAATTTATTATAATTAAATGGGAAATAAAATATATTGCGGGGTAGGATATGGAATTTAATATTTCCATTTGGAAGCCAATATAATTATTACTCTTGGGTTCCTAGTATAGTCCATTAGCTAAGCAGCAGGTCCAAATTCTCTGAAAACCCTAATTGGCCTAAGCCCACTTCTTGTACCAATTTACATAGGTCAATGCAAGAGTTTTAGGATGCATGAGACATTTTATAGGGTTAAAGAGGAATAGAAAAAATACTATTCACATTTTCGTGAATGGGGTGAGGAGAGAGAAAGTGATTTATCTCATTTTTCATCAAGTTTCCATCTCCCGGAGTGCCCACACACAAGGCGTACTTATGGGGGATCATCTACTTGAAGCTTCAAAGCATTCAAAACATTTTATAAAGGATTTGGAGGAGGAAGAAAAGCTTCCCCATCATCCTATTCATCATATATTTCTCCCCATTCACATCACCTACATGATCCGCGGAGGTAACGCCATCCGAAACCTATATCAATTTAGTGAATCTAGTTTTTTTACTTGTTTTCTGAAACTTGATAAATCAAAGTTCTTAAGGCTACAAAGTTTTTTATTATGCCAATCCCCCAACAACTTTGGTATACACCACTTATGCTCGGGAGGGGGATATTGCGTTGATGCTATTCTAAGAGAAAGTGAATTTCCATAAGAAATTGGGAAAGAGGAGTGAGTCGAGTGGTTCGGATTGGACGAAGACGAAGGGAGGTAGTGCTATACACTACACCAAATCTGTTAGATTGTCACGGTCATTAACCGTGACAAGTCCAACTTGTCAAGGTCGACGACCGTGATAATTCTGGGGGTGACAACTTTTGTTATCACGGACTTATCATGGTCATTGACCGTGATAAGTTCATTAGAATTGTCATGGTCCTGTCACGGTCTTTGGCCTTGACAAGATTTGTCACAGTCAAAGACCGTGACAAATCCGTGACAAGCTTTAAAAAATTGTCATCGTCATTGACCGTGACAAGTTATTTTGGTCACAAACTTGTCACGGTCAATGACGGTGACAAATCTGGGCAGAATTTAAAAAAAAATATGCTGGGCAGTTTGGCCACTGCCACTGCCCAGCTGTATATTTGTACCTATTATAGAAAAATTTTACATGTTCAAACAGCATATATCCAAATAAAATAGAAAGAATGCACCAATTCATTGTATATATATTTCCATATCCAAATAAAATAAAAATATAATCCATATCCAAACCGAAATGAAATAAATCAAAACAATTTAAATATAATCCAAGTGTCCAAAAAAAATTGATACAAATAATGTCACGAAATGGTGTATGGGCTAGGTTCGAGGAGGAAGGTAGGCCACACGATATACCCATTGAGACACCCCTCAATATGCGTCACGACGCATTGTTCGCGCAACCACAATGCGGAGTTCTCCTTTTTGGGTATCACATGCGTGACGAGCACCTTGACCTCGATGTTTTGAACGTTACATCCATGAACCGACATACCCTCGACGGTATTCGGGTCCCTCAACGCCCTCGCTATCCGCTGGACATCATATAAGTCGCGTAGAAACATGTTCGGTCAACTGATTATTGATATAGGTCGCTGGACGGGAGACAAGTTGGGGACTTGATCATCAAGCCGTGAGTCCACGCGTATCGACGATGATGAAGCGATGTCCACGTCCTCCTCCTCCTCCACCTCCACCATCTTCTCCTTCCCCTTCCGCTTGCCCTTTCCGCCCAACTGACGCTTCATGAATGCATACATATCTAGGCTAAATTTTTCCACCAACGAGCTCATCCCCTTAGTCCTCCCCTTGCGATCAATTCCAAGAACTTGGCTGAGTGCGTCCGTGGAAAAAGATGCCTTGTAGGCATCAGATTGCGACTCATACACTTCCTTAAGCTTTTCCTGAAAAGACAAAAAGCACATGATTAGTTAAATAAGTAAATAGATAAATTATAACATAATTCACAAAAATTAAACCGTTGAATTACTTACAATAGTGTCCGCGACGCTCGGGGACACCTCCTTATCCTTTCCCTTCTCCGTTCGAATTTCCATATAGGCATTGAGCCTATGTGGCCTATCACCCAGGGCCACTCCCCTTCCCCTAAAATAAAATAATGCATAATTAGTAAGTAACGCAAAGTAAAATAATACAGAATAACATATTTCAATAATTATACAAAAATAAAAACTTAACATCTTGTGCTCCACCTCGGCATAAGACGTCCGGCCAGAGTAGTGAACATCCGTCTTTTTTGCCCGATTTTCCCTCCCCGATTGGCGAGATGCCAATTGTCACTCCTCGATATCATTGTCAATGAACGTTTGCCAATGTTCCAATGCGATTAGCTCCTTCGGCAGGACGGACTCACGCATTCTGATAATGGACTCCCGGGTCTTCCCAAAGTAGCGAGCCTGCAAATTCTTCTTCCATGTCTTGTGTTACTTCCTCAACTGCTCCAACACAAAATCGCAGAGTTTTGGGGAAAGGCTGAATTGTTCCTGTCAAACAAATACAAAACAAAAATAATGTAAGTGTTAGTCAAGAATAAATAGAAATAGAAATAGAAATATAAATATAAATTGAAATTGAAATATAAATACATTACCTATACTGCCACCCAAATAGCTAACTTGAGCTCATTTGGCACCTCCCTCAAACTAGTGTACCCCGGGCCGGTAATTGTCTTCACTGGCTCGAGGTATCTAGTCAATAAGCCCGTCTTGTTCTCAACGGCCATTCCCAATTTTCCCCATTTGGGGAGACTAGGGTTCGAGGAGCCCTCGTCGCCTCCGCTACCGCCGAGCCCTAAAGAAGACATCATCATTGTCATCATCATCATCCTTGCCTTAATCCCTAAAGGAGACATTTTCTGTAAAAATTGTTATTATTAATACAAATCCAAATGAATTAGAAGAATACAAACACACCTGCACACACACACCAGAAGAAGACATACAAACATTTTATGTGGTCGTGCCACTCTCGAATGGGTCGTGACACGAAGTAATTTTAGAAAACAGTTGAAAACTCCCACCCACACACACACACATATACAAAGTAAAGAGAGAAAGAGAGAAAATTATCAAGTACAAATGAATTAAAATCAGTAAACTTATGTCCGATAAAAGCATTAAACTATTGTGCGATAATTAGAATACTTGTTACAAATCTAAAAATTATTTCAAATTCGAGTTATCATAAAAAATGGATTGATATTCGGTAGGAGCAGCCAAGTCATCCACACTACTGTTTATACGCTTTGGCACATGTAGGACGATTTACCACGGCTCGTTGTTGATATACTCCGAGTAAAAGACTTTCTTGACCTTTTAAAATGCACAAGCAAACGGCTCATCGCTCACGTGTTTGTTGCTCTTCAACTTAGACAAGTCAATCATGATCAAATTGGTGCCAGGATCAACTTTACAAGCATTTTTATCCTCAACTCTTAGCCAATCATAGTAAAATACAACCTCTTTGAAGCTTACATAGTCCAATTCAAATATATTTCGAATTACACCATAGTAAGTCATTTCGGCTTCAACGAGGTTTATATCTTTTGCTCTCGCTCGAAAGAAAGTAAGAGCCTTGTATGAAATGCCCGAGTTATGTACATTTGCACTTTCCTTGTAAATGCTTGTGATTAGGCAAAAATTCTTTCGAATTTATCCCCTTATTTAGTAGCTTTTAGCACCTCGAATAATGTAATTCATACTGATTTATCTCATCTATATGCTACTGACCTTTCTACATAGTATCTCGAGTTTTGTGTATTTTTCATGCTATTTACAGGTATTTAATGCTAAGTAAAAAGAAGAAGAATCCAAAGCAAAGGAATCAGTCAAGGAAGGAAAGTCAAAGGGAAGAAAGGTCAATTTGCATCGAGAATTCGGAAGAGGGCCTAACATGAAAAATTAATATTGTACTTCTACGAGTGCGTAGGAACAAATGGCACCTCAATCCGGGCATCGAGCTAGAAGATATCAGACCTTGAAGATGATATAATCAAGCTAGAGCAATTCTGGGACCGGACCGAACCGGATATGAGAGAAAGCAACCGATCCGAAAGAGGCAAAACATTTTGTCCACTTTTAGATACCGAACCGATCCGGTTATTGGCAAAAACAAACCAGTCCGAAAGAAGGAATGCACAATGGTCACTTTTGAGGCCCTGACCGATCCGTTTAAGGAAGAAAATGAACCGATCCGGTTATCAGCGAACCGATCCGGTGTTCGGTGGAGATAAATCCTGATTTTCAGCTCCGAATTTAGAGTTTGACTTAACTGCAACTCCTGATTTTTCGTGACGTATTTTTTAATTCTAGTTATTGTTAGACAAGCAGGAGGTTCGAATAATTAATTTTTTAGTTAGGTTCTTAGAGAGAAAAAATCTCTCTCCCCTGTACAAAAAACCCTAGTTTGAAGCTTTATTGCAAGATTCAGATTTGATTTCCCGATTCATAGAGTGCAAGTGATTTTGTTTTATTTAAATTAATCTCTCCCTTATTTAGTTAAATAATTCTCAATTCTTAGTTGCAATCTCAAATTAAAAATTGTTCTTGCCAATCATGATTTCTTTTAATTCTAAAATTGATGTTTTTCTTCAGTTAATCATGTCCGGCTAAACTTTTAAGGCTTGGGGTGCACGAACCCCACCCGATGTAATTTATGATAATTAGAAATAGATTTTTGAATTGAATCTTAAAGGAATTGTGTTGCGTAACTATCGCAAACGTCGTAGGACTTTTAATCTCGTTTGCCCTAGGTAACCGGGATGCTTAAAAATGTGACACGCGTGTTAGTTAATATGATACTGCTTTATTCTTGCCTTTGATTTTGTATGATGCGGGCTACGTTCCTTCATATACGTAATGCTTAGGATTAATAAAATCCAGGTTCTTTTTAGATTCTAATTCTGAAATCAAGTATCCTACAAGGTGAATTGCTAGGGCGTGGGGGATTGTAACCCAACCTACTGTTCTCATTTGCAGTTAAATTTATTATATACTTCCATCTCTCTATAACAACTCGCGTAATTTTTGGGGTGATATTTTCAAAATATAGAGGAAAAATAAAGTTTTTGATAAAATTAATTTTCTTGTTCAAAAAGGTTGGATTTTCTTTTTAAAGACGATAATTTCAAACGGTTTCAAAAACGGAGTTAAAATGGATTTTATATGATTTTTTAAATATTTATCCCTTGTAAATTTTTTTAAGGGGAACTGTCGAAATAACTGGCCGATCGATCGATAGACGCCAGGGTCGATCGATTGACACCAGCAGATTTCGTGCGCTGCAAGCAGTTTCAAGAGTTTGTTTTGTTTTAACCTCTTATGTTTTTGCCTTATTTAAAGGGGTCATGGGTGACCATTTTGTATCAAACTTTTGGCACAAAAATATGCATAAAACATATTTTTATTTCCTCTTTTTTTATATACACTTAGCCCCTTTATTTTATGCATTCAACCCTAGTTTTTGGAGGTGTTCTTGGGTTTTTTTTATGAGGAGCTTGGAGATGATTTGTGGATCTTTGTGGACTGAATTTTATGGTGTAATCTGAGATTTTTGGGCAGATTCGTATTGGTTCCTTTTTGTTGGTTTAAGGTATGGGGTTTTACACAATATGCTCCAAAATCTCGCGAGTGTTATTTCCGTTGTTTTCTTGTGATTATTGACTTATATTTGAATGACTAAATACAATTGGAATCTGGAAAAAAAAATTGGTGTAGAGGGGGCTTGAAGGTAGTCCTGAGATTAGAGATAATCCCCCATTTACAACAGTATTTGGGATTAAGGCAACTCAGCGTGGCAGCCCAGAGGGACCTTCCAGCAAAGAAGCTGACCGAGAGAGTTCGTCCTTTAGTCCTATTGATTAATTTAGTCTCGTTGTATCTTTTGTTTATATTAACTATGAGCTATAACGATGGTAAATATGTAATGAGTATAATGATTGTGTGTGAGGTCGAATGGTACTCGCGAGAGACCAGGCTTGACAGGGCCTGGGAGAGCTTTCATGCTCTATCGAACGATCTCGCCGTGGGAACTTTAGAGGGATTTGGTTTGGAGGATTGAGAAGTGAGGCACCGTTGAGGCTTGTCCTGACCATCTTAGATACACCTGGTAAAACACCGAAGGACCCTGACCGTGGAACCTCGGGGGAGCAGCCTTGAGTTCCATCGGGCGTTGAGTTGTGGGCCAAACAACCCTCTACTTAATGTCACATCCACTTTATCTAATGTCACTAACCAGTTAGGCAATACAAGACCTGCACTTGAGTAAACCATCATGGTATTTGGGGCTATCAAACAGTTGGTGAGCCACCTCTGTGATGGCATCCCCCTGACATACAGTGGTTAGGAAAAATGCATGTCTTGGCATTTAATGCTTATGACGTGGAGATAACTAGTGCATCAGGTATTTAATGCTTGTGACATAAAGTATGCGGGATGTCTTTCACAGGCATTAATGACTGAATTTCCTCGGGGGTAGTGTGGGGGGCTATTTAAGGACCCAACCACCTCTGAGGAGGGATCATGTTCTTATTGAGAGTTCAGAAGTTATTACTAGAGAGATTTATTACGAATGAGAGAGTCTACTCACCCACCATTTTGTCATTTATTACGAAGCTTTAATATTTGACAGAGATCAATGAGGGTGGTGCGGGTGTTTATCTGCCTACCAAGGTGTATCTAGGGTGCCCATTTTCTCTCTCCCTCTAAGCAAAGTTGCTTTTAAGTTCATTACTACCTTTTGAGTTATACACGAGATATTTGTGAGTTCAAACTGAGTCTATATTCATCGAGTCATGTTTACATGTCCTATGGTTAATCAATAGTGTTGATGTTTAACTTATCATTACTGTACTCAAAAGGGGTTACGCCTCCATCTAATCTAAAATACCCTCTTACATTTGGTGACTCTACTGGGGAGGCATTCTTCTAAGCAAGGATTATGGCGGAAAATAACGTTAATCGAAGGCTTAACTTTGAAGACATTCAATATAATGAAAAATAGGCGACGAGAGAGGTGGAGGCTTCAAGGGATGGGGTTCCTCGGATAGAGGTACCTCCAGTTCAGGCGGCAACAGGTGTCCTAGTAGTACACAAGCTTCTACGAGCGTTGGGTTGGGACCAGCCCAGGTGGCACTCCTCATGAATAAATTTTACGAGTTTTTGCAAACTCCTATAGCTTCAACGGTGTTGGGAGGATTTGAAGCCAATTCCTTCGTAACACCAGGGGCAGCCCCAACGGCCCCACCAAGTGCAGTCATAATGGGAATGGTCCTAGCAAGTATACCCTCTGTTGTAAATCCAACAGTGGGAACTCCAGGAGGATCAATGGCTCCAACTGTAATGATTTCTTCAGCTGCAACGGGCGCACCGCCTGTGGTCCCTCTGGTCGTTCCCCCAACGGTATCAACTATGGAAGAAATGAGGAAAGAAATGTAGAAAGAGATGCTAAAATTCATGCAAGCTTCCTCGCAATCTGTGGGCGAGGTAGCTTCGGTCTATGAAGACTTTCGAATGCCTTACACCCAGGAATACAACGATGAGCCCTATCCAAAAGATTATATTCCTCCTATTTTTGAAAAGTACAAAGGAAAGGGTGGAAACCCGAAAGAGCATATTAAACGCTTCATTGAACACTTGGGGGCGCATTGTAATAACAAGAAACTCAGGTTGAGGGAATTTTCTAAATCCTTAAACGATAAGGCATACACTTGTTATTCTCACTTAGCTCCCAAGAGTGTTTCCACGTGGGAGGAGATGGACGTTTTGTTTGTCCAGAAGTTCTTTTCGACGGAAGATGAGTTTACTTTGACCCAACTGGGGAGGGAGAAACAACGACCCGGGGAAGAAGTTGTGGCTTACGTTCGAAGTTTAGGGAAAGGTCCCTCGATGTGAGGGAGGAGGCCAAAGAGTCCAAGTTATTGCATATCTGCACGGAGGGGCTGCTTCCTGAGTATATCTGCCATCTCATTAATGAGACGCGCGAGGGGACTTTTTCGGTGTTCCTAAAAGCAGCAAGAAATATCTCATTTGTGGTGCGACCAGACCCAGTGGTGGTACCCATGATGTTTAGGTAGCCGCTACAATTTATGGGGGGACGTCTCAGCCCCCACGGGTAGGGTACGCCGAAGGAGCAGATGGGGGAAAAGTACCGAAGAAGGATAACAAGAGGAAGTTTGGAAGAGACAGGGAGGACCCACCACCATTGCCTTGTATACTGGACGAGTCTGTTAGCTATTATAATACAATGGTCTAAGGAGGAATGGTGTACGAACCAAAGGGTGTCCCCATTGGGGAACCCGATGCAGCAACTAGGGCGAATCCTAAATATTACCAGATCCATCGAAAGATCCAACATCCAAAGGAGAGCTGTTTCATGCTAAGAAGAATCATATACAAGTATGTGAAGGCAGGAACGTTGCAAATCCCTCCGCATAACGTTAATAATAACCCACTCCCGATGCATGGGGCTAATCTGATGGTGGCCTCTGCATAATGTTAATAATAACCCATTCCCGGTGCATGGGGCTAATCTGATGGTGGCCTATGACGAGGAGGTAGAAAGAGAAGAAAGGGAGCTAACAAAGGAGCAAGAGGAGTTCGAAGAATCTTTGGAAGATTGCATTAGGGGAATGGCTAACATTGTGTTAGCTTTTGATGAAGCAAGTGATAAAGATGTGGAGGATGTATATAGCGTTAGAGGTGATGAAGAAGACCAAGCTATAGAATATTGTGCAGTTTCAAGGTCCCCAAATTTTGCCTGGTTCTTCGACCAGGTAGGGATACCAAAGGAGAGTAGATTGGAGATAACCCAGACAATCCTCGACATTACAAGAAAGAATGCAATCCCTTCATTGAGATGGAAGGGACCCATGGCCAGGTTAGTAAAGAGGTTTCTGTCAGAGATAACCTTCAGCGATGCAGAAAGGGTTGTTAGGTTCCCTCATAATAGGCCATTATATGTGATTGCCAGCATTAACGGGGTTAGCTTTGCAAGGGCTCTTATGGATGGAGGAGCTTCCACCAATATCATGCCAATCAACTCCTTCCACGCAGCTAATATTCTGGAGGAAAAGTTAGTCCTCATGCCTTTGGTGATTTTGGGTTATGACAACCAGTCTTCCAAGTCCATTAGTTATGTGAACGTTGGGATTGTAATGCGAAATATGAGTTCCCACATCAAGTTCCACGTAATAAAGAGTGCAACTTCCTACCATCTGTTTATAGGAAGGGTGTGGATGCACAAGTAATGGTTAGTTCCTTCGACGTATCACCAATGCATCAAGGCAAATATCAAGGGGACGGAGGTGACCATTAGAGCCACAAAGAGGCCTTTCACTGTCGAAGAATCTCACTTGGTAGATGCAGCGTTTTACACGGAACTAGAGAAGGACGTTAGAGTCCTGACCAGAATAATGGAGGGATCATGGGTTCCCTTGATCAGAGAAAGGATGGGGCCCTTGAATGAGCAGAATAAAGAGGTTGCAAATAGCAAACGATTGATGACCGAAGAATCCCATCAAGTGGTTCCTCGGCCCCAAAACATTCCAAAATAACTCAGGGACAGAATGAGGCCCAGGATGGATCCGACAAAGTATGAGGTCCAACGACAAAGTGTACTGAGTCAATTTTCAGAAAGAAGAGTTATTGAGGCTTCTAGAGAGAGGAAGAGGAAGGCAGTTGTTAATGCCAGCAAATAGTGCAAAAAAGTTATCACCGAAGAGGGAAAAGTGGTGTATCGTTTATAATAGTGTGAACGGGCGGCCGAAGAAACTGATGATGAGGCTGACCCAATATACTAGTGTCTTTTGGTGGATCAACGGGGGTAATGTATGGTGATAGACAGCTCCAATATACAAGAGTTCATGGAAGATGTCACCGAAGAACCATATTACATAGCAGATCAACCAAAGCCCCATGCACAAGAGCTGGAGCAGTTGAACCTGGCAAAAGAAGGGGAGGATCCAAGGCCTATTTTTATCTTGAAGGACCTCGGCAAAGAGAAACGAGAGGCCTTGGTAGATTTGATTCGGGAGTTCATAGACGTTTTTACATGGAAGTACACAGAGATGGAAGGGATGGACGAGGAAGTCAGCTGCCACAAGTTGAACGTGATGCCTTCAGCCATTCCGGTAAAGAAAAAAATGAGAACGTACAAACCTGAACTAGATTTGAAAATCAAGGAAGAGGTCCAACACTTATTAATGTATGGGTTCATCAAACCAATACAACACCCACTCTGGATGTTTAGAATTATCTCGGTGGGAAAGAAAGACAAAAATCAAATAAGGATCTGTGTGGATTTCAAAGACTTGAATAGGGCTTGCCCCAAGGATGAGTTCCCTCTACCCTTCATCGATATCCTGATAGATGCAATGGCTGGTCATGAGACGTACAGCTTCATGGATGGATATGTAGGGTACAACCAGTCAAGATGGACCCTACGGATGCAGAGAAAACGGCGTTTAGAACCCTGTTGGGCAACTTTATATACAAAGTAATGTCGTTTGGACTCAAGAATAGTGGGGTTACTTATTAGAGAATGATGATGGCCATCTTCCATGACTTCTTTCACAAGTTTGTGGAATTTTGTGTGGATGATTTAGTCATCAAGTTGAAGAAGGAAGAGTCTCATCTAAGCGATTTGAGGAAGGTGTTTGCTCGGTGCAAAAAGTATAAACTCAAGATGAACCCACTAAAATGCATCTTTGGAGTAACTAGTGGAAAGTTTTTGGATTTCATGGTTGATCAGTAGGGAGTATAAATGGACCAAGACAAACAGCGGGCGATCTTAAAGATGCCCAATCCAAGAACGACGAAGGAACTGAAGAGTTTCCTGGGTAAGGTTTCTTACCTTAGGAAATTTGTACCAGGATTGGCCGAAATGACGCACCCGTTGATGCAGCTTTTGCGAAAGAACACAAAATTCAAGTGGGAGGAGGTTCACCAGGAGTCTCTCACTGGACTGAAAAAACTGTTCGTTTCACCACAGACTATGGTTCCCCCAAAGGCGGGAATACCGTTGTAGCTATACCTCACATCCACCACGAGGTCCGTTGGAGCTTTGCGGGCACAAGAGATTAACAGGCAAGAACGACCAGTCTACTACCTTAGTAGAATCATACATACGCCAGAGGTCAGATATAGTAGCTTAGAAAGGCATTGTTTAGCCTTAGTCTTTGTAGTGCAAAAACTTAGACATTATATGTTATCTTTTGCAATTCATATTGTAACCAGATGTGATCCTATTAAATATTTTCTGGCAAGAACTATATTGGTTGGTAGGGCGTCTAGGTGGTTACTCATCCTCTCAGAATATGACTTGAAGTGTGTGGTCCCTCGCGCGATCAAGAGCCAAGCGTACGCTGACCTGTTGGTAATCTTCCCCTCTGGAATGTTTGAGCCACCTAAAGAAAGTATTCCAGGAGACAACTTGCAGGCCAATTACTTTAATACAAGTGATGAAGAATGGACGATGCAGTTTGATAGATCTTAGGCAAAAAAGAAAGGAGAGGCAGGGATCATTCTTTCAAAAGGAATGGAGGAAATTTGTCTTTCCTACAAATTGGATTTCCCTTGCTCCAACAATAAGGCAGAATATGTAGCGTTAGTAATGGGGTTGCTGGAGGCCCTGCGAAGGGGAATTCATTCACTTTGTATCAAGGGTGATTCAAACTTGGTGATTCAACAAGTGAATGGAGAATATGCATTGAAACACCTAAACCTGGCACCATAAAGAATAATCATATAGAGGCTCCTCAGCCAGTTCCATCGGACCAAAATTAAGAGACATCCCCGAACAATAAACCGCCATCCAGACGCCTATGCCACCATTTCCCAGAAAATGGTAATGAGGAATGATACAACTACAGTCGTGATTTAACGAAGAATAGCTCCTTAGGTAGTACAATTAATTTTACTGATGGAGGAGGTTTCAGACTGGAGGGGAAAGATTAAAAAGCAACTAGAGTCTAGAGAAGGAGCGAGGGAGCTAAGGGAATTAGCCCAATACTTTACAAACCAAGGAAACCTTTACTTCAAAAATGCAGGAGGATGGATGTTAAGATGCATCGGCCTGAAAGAAGCAGAGCAGAGGTTAAAGAAAACATATAAGGAGCATTTTCAAAACAACTGAGATACCTATTTATAGGATAATTCAAAGGGAGGGGTATTTTTGGCCTAGAATGAAGCAGGACAGAGCTGCAACAAAAGTGCGATAAGTGCCAGTTATTTTTTGAGGCAGCTGAATGTCATTTCATTGAAGCACAACCAGACTGAAGGCAACCCTATATTGACTTCATCATAGATGGAGTTATCCCAACAGAGAAGATTGATGTGATGGGGCTTAAGCAAAGGGCCCCGAGGTTCTACATTCGGGAGGGGCAGCTTTATCGAATAGGCTACTTTAACAAACCATTGCGCTGCATCATAAAAGAAGAAGCAGTCAAAGTCCTCAAATAGGCGCACGATCCAGCTCACATAGGAGGGGCCAAGTTGTATGATCAGTTAATGACGTTGGGATATTATTGGCTAATAATGGAGAAGGACTCCGCTGAGTTCGTTTGAAAATACAAAGCTTGCCAACTTCATGGAAATATTATCCATGCCCCATCGGTGGACCTACACTCCCTAGCAACGCCTTATCCTTTTCATACTTGGGCGTTCGACCTGGTAGGGGAAATACATCCTTCTTCGAGGGGGAATATATGGATACTAGTAGCAACGAAGTGTTTTACAAAGTGGGCTGAAGCGATACCACTAATAAGGGCAACAGCTGGGGTGGTGAGAAACTTCATCAGAGAATAGATCATTTGTCATTTTTGGATTCCAAAGGTTATTCTCTCAAATAACGAAACCCCTTTTGTCAATTCAGAGGTAACAATGCTCACAGACAAGTACTCCATTGTTCATCATACTTCAACGGTGGCATACCCAAAGGGAAACGGTCAAGCCGAAGCAACTAACAAAACCTTGGTTAATATTTTGGCTAAAATAATGGAGGATTTTCCAAGATCGTGGGATGACAAGATACCAGCTGTGTTATGGGCCTATCTAACAACCAAGAGGAAGCCTACAGGGTATACTCCGTTCTCCCTTATTGATGGAGCTGAGGCGATTCTCCCGATAGAGTTGGAAGTTCCCTCTGCTCGATATGCCTTGTAAAGTAGCATGCTCCCTCAGAATAGACATGTGCAGTTGGATTCATTGGATGAACATAGAGATAATGCGATGCAGCACTTTCAAATGCATATGAAGTAGCTCTCCATGGAATATGATAACTTGGTGAGACTAAGGAAGTTCGTGGAGGGAGACCTCATTTTGAAGGCAGCAGTGAAGCACATCAGGGGGCTTCCTCTACCTAAATTTGCAGCAAATTGGGAGGGACCTTTCATTGTAAAAGAAGCTCACGATTCAGGTTATTGCTTAATTTCTAAGATAGAAGAAGACAAACCATTCAAGATTAATAATAAATGGTTGAAAGTCTATTATGTGTAAGCAATTAAGTTTGGACCACTGATGTATCTAGTTATTCTTATGAATATACAAGTCCTTTTTATTATAACTCGAGTGGAGATGAAAGAATTATAGAACGTTGTAATATATGTAAACAGCTATAGAACAAAGAAAGGACATGAAATTTTTTTTACATCTTTTTCATTCATTCATAAACTTTGGGACATTACAAAACTGGGAGCTACTGCCCAAGAATTACATAACAAGAAGAAAAGGAAAATATATACAAAATCTTATTGGCCTAAAAGGAACCACAAGTCTGGAGCAGAGAAAAAATCTCCAGGAAGGCCCGAAGAAGCTGTCAGGCAAGGCTGTTGGGCATTTATAGAAACCTCCAGCCTTGTTTGCGCTTGTGTACGCTCAATGAGGAGTTTCTCTCACTTCAGCTTTGCCAGACGTAGAGTTTCTTCTATGTCCCCCACCTCTTTTTCAATAGCTTCAAGAAGAGGTGCTAACTCGGCCAACTTAGCTTTATTATCCCGTTGATCCTCCTGATGTTTCCAGAGCAGCTCCCTCTGACTATCCAGTCACTGACTCTTCAAATTTTTTAAGTGCGCAATAAGCCAGACAAAATGGAAGCCGTCATAACCCAACTCCCTCAGATAGCCCAGGAATTGGTTGAGGAGGGCTCTGGTAACGTTTGAAATGGGAGTACTGGCAATATCAGCAACAACGGTAACCATGCCCTGAAGTCTGTAGCTCATCACGGGGATATTGGAACGTAGGCAATCTATAGTAAAAGTCTCAGGGTGGTGGCTTGCAAGCTGCTCAACTACCAAGCGATGGTTGGCAGGCATTTGAGGGGAGCGCTGAAGGACCATGAGGCAAAAGGTATGAGGAGCTAAGTGAAGCAGAGGGAGCTCACAACCAGATTCACTCTCAGAAGCAACGCCAGTCATGGAACCTTGATCGTTGTGACTAGAATCTTCAGAGATAATGGGTTCCCGATGGGGTGAAGCGATGGGCGAAAGAACTGGTGGAGAATTCTCCCGTGCAACCTGAGAAAAAAAAAGGTAGAAGAAATAATGAGTTAAAGGAAAAATCTTAACAAATGTTTTCATTGTTAAGTCACCGATATAGGTGGAGTTTGTGAAAAATCTTAACATGTGTTTTCATTGTTAAGTCACCGATATAGGTGGAGTTTGTGAAAAATCTTAACAAGTGTTTTCATTATTAAGTCACCGATATAGGTGGAATTTGTGGAAAATCTTAACAAGTTTTTCATTGTTAAGTCACCATTATAGGTGGAGTTTGTGAAAAATCTTAACAAGTGTTTTCGTTGTTAAGTCACCATTATAGGTGGAGTTTGTGAAAAATCTTAACAAGTGTTTTCGTTGTTAAGTCGCCGTTATAGGTGGAGTTTATGAAAAATCTTAACAAGTGTTTTCGTTGTTAAGTCGCCGTTATAGGTGGAATTCATGAAAAATCTTAACAAGTGTTTTCAGTGTTAAGCCACCATTATAGGTGAAGTTTGAAAGGTTGAGAAATGCAGAGAAAACTAACGAAGTACCCTAGCAGTAGTGGGAGAGAGAATGGTAGTCACCATGGAGGCCATAACGGTAGGAACCATTGGGGGTAAGCTTATTACCTCAGAAGCCTTAACGGCGCCCTCGATTGAAGAAGCCTCAATGTTCGGTAAAGCTCCCTCGCCAACAAAAGGTACCAAGGCCAGCATAGGAGTCTCACTGGGAGAAGATGATGGACCCCCAAACGATGCCCCAACATGGGTAGGTACAAAAGAACCACCATGCTGGGCAGAAGCATCAACCTTAGCCTTGGAAAGGTGCATACCACTAAGAGAAAAGGGTGGGGTAAGACTTGGCGAAAGCTGCAAACATGAAGCTAAGTGTTAGACATGAGGAGCAAATACAGAAAAAGGGAGAAATGCATCTAAGCGTTACTTACCTCCGTTATGGCACAAAAAAGGGGAACCGCAGCTATGGGTCTCGTCAGCATAGTGGGAAGAAGAATGCCAGCTAACAAAGACGCCATTTAAACCTAAGGCATCCCAATATATTAAAGTTCAGCATGATAAATAAAGGGATGGCAAAAGAAAAAAGACGTGAGACCTAACAAGTAATAGATTATATGTTACCTCGGGAGCACTTTCCGAGCTAGAATGAGGGGCAGAGTAACCTCATGCTGAGGTAATAATTCAGAAGGGGTTGGGGGAGTTGTCTCTGGTCGAGAAGACATGCCCACGAAGTCCACGGACTCCCCCTCCATGATAACATCCTTCGCACGTTGAGAGGTCGAACAGCGGGAGTAAGTAAGCCCAATAATAGGGGAACGGGGAGGAGTCATATCGGCCTGAGAGGAACCAAAATGCCCCCCCATCAAAGGGCTCATAGGGGGGCTGGGACTTTCTTCCTAAACTTCCTGCACCAAAGTGATTAAGAGTTAAAAAAATGAAGCTTGCCTTAGAAAAAAAAATGCGAATAAAATCAACAACACACATACATACCTCGGATTCAGTGGGAGAATATGAGGATATAACCATTGGCGAAGGAGGAAAGGAAGTAGCAACAGAGGGAGCTGGGGAGAGATGTACATCTGGAGTTCATTTCCTCTGGGACTTGGTACCCAGAGTCTTCTTCCTCGCACCCACAGCACCAGTGCCCCGAGGAGCTTTTGAACTCTTCTTCCTCTTTACCCCTGGTTCAGTTGGATTAACCAGGATAGTGGGGAAGGCAGTAGAAGGAGGAACGACAGGAGCGCATCATTGAAACTCAACATTTACGCATTCCACCTCAGCCTGAACCTTCCTTCTCAGCTTTTCACTTACCTCTACAGACATGGGAGGGGGAACGGAGGCGATGGGGAATGCCTCCAAAGGGATTTGAGGCTAAATTTGAGACTTGGATTTTGAGGAAGTCCCACTCTTGGACTTCCTAGTCCTTTTGGCTGCTGGCTGGGAAGGCCCTTCGCCGGTGGCTGCTTCAGTTGAAGGGGCAGGCTATTTGGGGGTTGCAACGGTCTTAGGCTTGGGCGTGGCAGTAGGGATCATTGGGCAATAAGGGGGTAGCTCATGGGGAGGATCTTTAACAGTTTTACTCAGAGGAAACTCAACTCCAAGAACGGAGTTACCCTTGAGACCCAATTCTGAGGCAGAGAAAGAAAGGACTGGGGGATATTGGGGTGGACTCTGTATGAACTCACGAATCATGGTCAGTTGCACTAAACGGAACTTGGTGGCATAAGAAGTAGATACGTCCCCTTTCCTAGTGGCACTAGGAAGGATGACTCGACCATCTATGGTAGAGGTCACATCAAGTACCGCTGCTGCAAGATAGAAGGTGCAAGCCTCAGTAAAAGTATCCCTTTGATTGCTCAGTTGAAACACAGGCCGAGGAGACCCCTGATCAAAACCGAACTGCCTGCTACATCTATCAAGGTTATAAGGTTCAGAAGTGTACCCCCATTCAGTGAAGGAAGGAAGAAACCCAGGAGTGAACAGAAGTACCACGGCCTGTGAAGGATCTTCTATAACTGGAATGAAAGTGGCCCTTGAAGCTGTAGAAGGAAAAAATTTCCAAGTGTGGGCAAAAGTAGACTCGTTGTACGGTCTCATGACAAAAGAATCAAAACGATCAAAAACTCCCATAATCTCCTTTCGACTCTATTTTTTATGGAAGCATAAGAGGTGTGGAGGCTTAATGCCTTGAATCACGGGGTAAGGGATAGACTTAGCGGTAATGGCCGAAAAGCGGGTATAAAGGAAGTCCGTTAAGATAATGGTGTTGGCAAAATTGGCCAAGATGTAACGGTCAAATGGTCGTGCCATGTCGATATGGGTTCGATCCAGCCAAGTAGAGAGGGACCCCAAAGCAATGGCGGCCAGAGGAAGGTTGAAACCCCTGTCCAAACAGATGGAAATGTTTATAAGGTCCCTCCAGGGCTGGTCATTAGGTTTCCCAGTTAAGAAGAAATGTGAAAGCAGTACAAGAATATAGGGTGGTAGTTCCAAAGATGTACCTTTACCTCGGCCCGTTACGGCAGTGACGTCCTTCATCGTAGGACCTTCAAAAAAATAGCTAATATGAGGAGTAAAAGTAGCCTTGTTAGAAGACCCAGTGCAACTGAGGCATATTCGATCAAGCTCAGCTCGATCAGTAGTCTCTTCGGTATCCAAGGCCTCATCGTGGTATGTAAACTAACCCATGGGCTCAAACCCAAGTAGCTCACAAATGTCCTCCAACGTAATGGTGAACTCTCCCCATACAGCAAAGAATGTGTGAGTTGTAACGTTCCATCTGGAAACCAATACTTAGAGCGCATCGTTGAGCTTGGAAAGAGGTAACTCCCCAAACCAATAGGCTCGATAAAGACCAACCTTTACAAGAGCCGCAGCGTAAGAGCTATGTATGTGTGCATGCTAGGCAGCAAAATGAGCTAGCGATCCCCCAGGTGCCTCAAAATCGATCTAAGAGTAGGGGAAGTCACCATGGTCCAATCGAAAGCGTAGAGTCCCCTCTGGGGGAAGATAGCCCCACTTCGACGAATCCTCATCTTCAACACCCAGCAGTAAAGGATCGTACTTGGTAGGAAAAATGGCAGGTCTTGCATACATTAGAGAACTCATCATCTTCGCCAAAGATGGGAGACCGGTGATAAAAACTTAGTTTCTCTCGACGAGCAGCATCCAGGGTAGCAGTGCTAAGGGTAGCAGCGACGCCAGAGGTGGTAGAAGGGGAGCTTGGCTGAGCAACGGTGGTGGTAGCTTTGGAAACACTTGAAGAAGCCATAGTAAGTGGAGATGAAAGAAATAGCTAGGTAAAAAAGGGTTGTGAACGAAAATGGAGGTGCACAACCACAGGTGGTGGCGTAAAAGATGAGAGGAGGAAGGAAACTAGGTAAGAGCTCGGCAACAATGGAGTTTCGGCAGAGTTTCTCTCTCTAGAATAGATGGAAGCTTGAAGAAGATGAAGGAAAGAGAAGAGTTTTGAAAAATAGACGTTTGAAATCCTTTTAAAGACCCGCCTATTGAGTTTCCCACCACCACACGTGCAGAGCCGCCTGTAAATCATTTTAAATGGACACATGGCACTTCGGGAAGTGCCCTAGTAGTCAAAAAGACAGCGCCACGTCAGTTGAGAAGTGATGCATGGGGAATAGAAAGGTTTCCTCGCTAGGCAAGTTTGATTTTGGCCAGAATTTTTGTCAGACATATCCAATAAACCCCTAATGAAGAAGTTATCCCAACTGTCCAAAAAAGCTTCGATGTTCCCTCGCCACAAGTCCAAATGTTGTTTAATTATGACTCAGCTACATCGGGGAGAATTTATGCTTTTTTTGAACATGGTGAAACGTTATAAAGGAGAATTTCATAAGTCACAACGATAGGGGCAGTTCTAGCGACAAACTCACTGCCTACAACTATAATCCACACCGGCACAAATGGGATAATTTCACTTATCAAGAGTCAAAATGGGTATCTAAAAAAGTCAGCAGGTGTATCGGGAGAATTTAAAATAGTCAGGCCAGAATGGTATAAGCTCAGTGAATAGAAAAAAATGCGATGTCCCTTCGCCAAAGTGCCAATAAGCCGCAGCATTTTGACTCAGATACATCGGGGAGAATTTTACTTTTTCTGGAGACAGAAACTGCAGTGGTCGTAACGAAAGAAAAGATGCCAAAAAAATATCATGCGGAGAAGGTTCATCGGATTGAGAAGTTTTCGTGCAGACATTTCTTATTCCCATAACAAATCTCCACACGAAGGGGAAAATATAGAGGGAACATGAAGGTAATCTTTAGATTAGAGATAATCCCCTATTTACAACAGTGTTTGGGATTAAGGCAGCTCAGCATGGCAACTCAGCGTGGTAGCCCAGAGGGACCTTCCAGGAAAGAAGCTGATCGAGAGAGCTCGTCCTTTAGTCATGTTGATTAATTTAGTCTCGTTGTATCTTTTGTTTATATTTACTATGAGCTATAACGATGGTAAAGATGTAATGAGTATAATGATTGTGTGTGAGGTCGAACGGTACTCGCGAGAGACCAGGCTTGGCAGGGCCTGGGAGAGCTTTCATTCTCTATCGAATGACCTCATCGTGGGAACTATAGAGGGACTTGGTTTGGAGGATTGAGAAGTGAGGCACCGTTGGGGATTGTCCTGACTATCTTAGATACACCTGGTAAAACACCGAAGGACCCTGACCAAGAAACCTCGGGGGAGCAACCTTGTGTTCCATCGGGCGTTGAGTTGTGGGCCAAACAACCCTCTACTTAATGTCATATCCACTTTATCTGATGTCACTAACCAGCTAGGCAATGTCAGACCTGCACTTGAGTAAACCACAGTGGTATTTGGGGTTGTCAGACAGTTGGTGAGCCACCTCTGTGACGGCAGCCCCCTGACACATAGTGGTTAGGCAAAAGGCATGTCTTGGCATTTAATGCTTATTTTGTGAAGATAACTAGTGCATCAGGTATTTAATGCTTGTGACATAAAGTATGAGGGATGTCTTTCACAGGCATTAATGATTGAGTTGCCTCTGGGGTAGTGTGGGGGGCTATATAAGGCCTCCAACCACCTCTAAGGAGGGATCATGTTCTTATTGAGAGTTCAGAAGTTATTACTAGAGAGATTTATTACGAATGAGAGAGTCTACTCACCCACCATTTTGTCATTTATTATGAAGCTTTAATATTTGACAGAGATCATTGAGGGTGGTGGGGGTGTTTTTTTGCCTACCAAGGTGTATCTAGGGTGCCCATTTTCTCTCTCCCTCTAAGAAAAGTTGCTTCTAAGTTCATTACTACCTTCTGAGTTATACACGAGAGATTTGTGAGTTCAAACTGAGTCTATCTTAATTGAGTCATGTTTGCATGTCCCGTGGTTAATCAATAGTGTTGATGTTTAACTTATCATTACTGTACTCAAAAGGGGTTACGCCTCCATCTAATCTAAAGTACCCTCTTACAGTTGGAATTTAATTTTGATTCATGTGGTATTATTATTGTGTTGAGCATGTTGTCATGAGATTTTAATATGGCACGGAGGTTGGGCACCCGCCAATATTCATTTTTTTTGGATATGCTTGAGAATGCATAGGCGCGGTATAGTGGTGAGGCCAGGTGACCCAGTTAATGTGCTGTTGAGAAATTATATTGATCAAAATGCTATTGGGATTTGCATTTGATTTGAATATTCGTACTCGTATTGTTACGCTTTATTCACCGCTAATATTTGTTGAGCATCTTCCGTGTCGTATTGTGTACTTCCCCATATTTTCTCTTAGTGGCAGGTCAGCACGGATTTGGGGTGCTATGGAGATTGATATTTATCTTGGATTATTTTTGGGAAGAATTATTCGAGAATACATTGAGAATATTGTATTTATTTTTGTTGTATAGAGCATTGTATTTCGAGATAGATAGTTATATAATTTCGAGAGATTATTGGTTGTACTTCATTTGAAGAGATTGAGATTTGGTTGATTTTCTTATATTATATTGTGGGATTTATTTTAGATGCTCTATACCTTGTTAATTGTGGATTTAGTATAGTTTTATCGTAGTTTCGCTCCGTTCGCTCTCCCCGCGCGGGCGGGGTGTGACAGAATTGTATCAGAGCTTAGGTATAGGACCACCCTCGGGTCTTGGGTTTTGGGTCTGTTGCATTTTGGTAGCGCATATTTGGATATAGAAATTTTAGATTTTCGTTTCGTGTTAGGCATCTAAATTAGATATGAGATATTGGAATTTTGGAGACGAGATTATTTTTGGAATTAGTTGTAGTGGCCTGATTTTTTAGAGTCAGGCATTCGGCGAATTTCAAGGGCGAAATTGTTAGTGGGGAAGTGTAACAATTCGCATAATTTTTGGGGTATATTCAAAATATAGAGGAAAAATAAAGTTTTTGATAAAATTACTTTTCTTGCTCAAAAAGGTTGGATTTTATTTTTAAAGACGAGAATTTCAAACGGTTTCGAAAACGAAGTTAAAACGGATTTTATATGATTTTTAAAATATTTATCCCTTCTAAATTGTTTAAAGGAGAACTATCGAAATAACTGGGCGATCGATCGATCGACGCCAGGGATCGACCCCAGCAGATTTCGTCCGCTACAAGCAGTTTCAAGAGTTTGTTTTTCTTTAACCTCTTATCTTTTTGCCTTATTTAAAGGGGTCGTGGGTGACAATTTTGGATCAAACTTTTGGCACAAAAATATGCAAAAAACATATTTTTATTTCCTCTCTTTTTATATACACTTAGCCCCTTTATTTTATGCATTCAACCCTAGTTTTTGGAGGTGTTCTTGGGGCTGTTTTGATGAGAAGCTTGGAGATGATTTGTGGATCTTTGTGGACTGATTTTTATGGTGTAATCTAAGATTTCTGGGCAGATTCGTGATGGTTCCTTTTTCGTGGTTTAAGGTATGCGGTTTTACACAATATGCTCCTAAATCTCGCGAGTGTTATTCCCGTTGTTTTCTTGTGATTATTGACTCATATTTGAATTGCTAAATTCAATTGGAATCTGAAAATTTTTGTTGGAATCTAATTTTGATTCTTGTGGTATTATTATAGTGTTGAGCATGTTGTCATGAGATTTTAATATGGCACGGAGGTTGGGCACCCGCCAATATTCCTTTTTTCGGATATGCTTGAGAATGCATAGGCACGGTATGGTGGTGAGGCCTGGTGACCCGGTTAATGTGTTGTTGGAAAATTATATTGATAAAAATGCTATTGGGATTCGTATTTTATTTGAATATTCGTACCGTATTGTTACACTTTATTCACTGCTAATATTTGTTGAGCATCTTTTCTATCGTATTGCGTACTTCCCCATATTTTCTCTTAGTGGCAGGTTAGCGCGGATTTGGGGCGCTATGGAGATTGATATTTAGCTTGGATTATTTTGGGGAAGAATTATTCGAGAATACATTGAGAAGATTATATTTGTTTTTGTTGTATAGAGCATTGCATTTCGAGATAGATAGTTGTATTATTTTGAGAGATTATTGGTTGTATTTTATTTGAAGAGATTGAGATTTGGTGGATTCTCTTATATTATAGTGTGGGATTTATTTTAGATGCTCTATACCTTGTTAATTGTGGATTTAGAATAGTTTTATTGCAGTTCCGCTCTGTTCGCTCTCCCCGGGAGGGCGGGGTGTGACACTCTCTTAGGTTAATTAGCTTAGCTGCATTACATTAGCTCTTACTTCAGTCAGTCGTTAATTTAAATCCGCATTTAGGTTGTAGTAAATTTCCCATTCAAAACATCTTTTCGTTTCTTTTAGAGTCAAGTTAGGATTCTCCGTCTTTCCAACGTCGTTACGATTTTCTCGGCCTATTTCCCTGAGGATTCGACCCCGACTTACCGGGATTATTACTTGAGCGACAGGCTTGAACTTGAGCCTATATAGTACCACTTTAGATACACTTTTTAAGTCGAGTCAAGTTTTTGGCGTCGTTGTCGGGGATTTAGGTAGACTGTAGGTTAGATCGAGTTAATCCATAACTTTGACCAAAAATAAAAATAAATAAATAAATAAATAATATATAAAAAAATACTACATCTCTCAAAAACCTGTTGATGCAAAATCCACAACGAACTCCTCAAGCCACTCCTACGCGCATTGATGAAAACTCGATAGTCGAATACAACCCAGACAACCCACATACCCCTCGTGTTCCTCAATTTTGGGTTCCAGCTCCTACACCATAAAATTCACTGTCCAATTACATTTCAAGTGACCCTCCAGGTTACACTTCAGGCTACACTCCTAGCGCACCGAGTGAGGATACTGAGGCATTAATTGAGAGATCCATGTCACGGCATGGTTGTGTAGGCGGGGGCGAGGAAGAGGTACCATATCGACCCTTGAGAGAATTCTTGTACCATGAGCGGTCAGTCACTCCGGGCTGCATTTTGCTCCCATATAATGCAGGGAAATTCCTCTTTAGGAATGGAATGATCCAAATACTTCCCACATACCATGGAATAGAATCGAAGAAGCCATATCTCCACATTCGGGAGTATGAAGAGGCGTGTGAGACCTTCAGTGGTCAAACATGCACAAAAGATGTGATCTGCCTTAAGCTCTTCCCATTTTCTCTCAAGGATAAAGCTAAGACTTAGCTATGGTCTTTACCTCCTAATTTAATCACGTCGTGGAACGATTTACAATCTAAGTTTCTTAAGAAGTTCTCCCCTCCACACCGGACGAACTCCATTAAGACCCAAATTCAAACCTTCTGACAATTATAAAATGAGTCGTTTGATCGATGTTTTGAGCATTTCAACGGGTTAGTCACTTCATGACCTCATCATGGACTTGATAAACAGTAAATCATCTCCTTCTTCCATCATGGACTGAACATCAACTCCAAACAACTTGTTGAAATAATGTGTGATGACCTATTTATTGACTTAGATGCTAATGATGTTGAGCTCCACTTGAGGTATGTCGCTGACACCACTCAAGCGTGGGATACAGTAGACCCTAATGCTCAGATCCGAACTCGCCAAGCGGCCACTACTCCATCAGCGTCCAGTCTATTTAACATCAACAAAGATACCATGACGGACCATTGACTCAATCAAATTGAGAAAGGCATGAGAGAGTTACTCACTACACGCGTGAGAGAACCAACTAGCCCCATCCACACCCCCGTTGAGAAGGTATGTGCTATTTATGAGGCGGGACATTCAACAGAGGAATGCCCAACGATACCCACCTATAAAGTTATGCTTCAAGAGCAAGTGAGTGGTGTAGGAGGATTTAAGGGTAATTTCGGTGCTCCACGTCGAAATTCTTATAATCGTTCATGGAAAAACCATCATGGTTTTAGCTATGGGCAATCGCAGGCTGCATTGAATCCTAATTCACATGTTGCCCCTCCTCCACCTCCACACTTTCAACAAGCACCACCTATGCAAGGACCTGTGTTGACTCCACCTCCTCCAGCACCGTATATCACTCCACTGGGGAGAAAACTCGAGGACACTATACACCAATTCATAAACTCCTAAAATGCAACTAATGATAGATATGAGCGCATGTTCACCGACATAAATGCGAACATTTCGACGTTGCAATCATCGTTGAGTGTCCAAGAGAAAGGTAAATTTCCTCCTCAGGTCCAAATACCTCCCCAAGGTCAAACTAGTGTTATCTCTCCTTCCATAGAACATTAAGAGCAATGTCAATCCGTAACCACTCTACGTAGTGGAAGGGTTATTGATTTATCACCTCCCCCACATGATGCACCGAAAGACAAGGAGATTTCACCCGGCACGCAAGAGGCTGAAGATGTCCCCTTGAAAGTGAAAAGGACGACACTAGTGATCCTGATATAGTAGTGAAACCACCCACCATAGCGTCATTTCCTCAACGGTTGGTTCCTTCCCAAAAAGGCAACCCCCGTGATGATGTGCTAGAAGTCCTTAACCAAGTGAAGTTAAACTTACCTTTCCTCGATGTCATCAAGTAAATTCCCGCTTATGCAAAAGTTATCAAAGACTTATTGACGGTGAAGAGGAGGCCTAAGGTAAAGAACAACATGTTTCTAGCACAAAATGTGAGCTCCGTTTTACTCAATGATCTCCCACCAAAGTTCAAGGATTCGGGTGCACCCACCATTTCCTGCATTATAGGAGAGAATCGAATCGAATAAGCCTTACTCAACCTAGGGGCAAGTGTCAATATCCTCCCCTACACCATCTATAGGCAACTTGATTTGGGTGACCTCAAGCCCACAAAGATCACTCTCCAATTAGCGGATCGTACCGTGAAGATACCAAGAGGTATTGTAGAGGACGTTATAGTCCAAGTCGACACTTTTTACTTCCCGATAGATTTTATCATTTGGGACATGGAGACCTCATTTGCCTCGAGTAATCATGTTCCCATTATCCTTTTGCACCCATTCTTAGCTATGGCTAATGCTTTGATTAATACTCGTAATGGGCAAATGCAACTCACTTTCGGGAACATGACTTTAGAGACAAACATCTTCAACATAGCCCAACATGTGGGGGACGAGGATGATCTTCACGCAGTGAACCTTATTGACGAGATCGTAGAGGAGCACATAGAGGAAAATTATAGTAGAGATACAGAAGTTTGCCTTGTATCGAGCAATGAGAGTGAGGGGTCATACACCGACTTTGAGAAGGAGATAGAGGAGTTGAGAGAGATACTTGATGAGAGAGCGTCGGACGGGGACGTGAGAGATGTAAGTTGGGTTTCTAGATTTGAGGAACTACCACCGAGGGAGGCACGCATGGTTCCCTCCAGTGAAAAATTTCCTACCCTCTAATTAAAGAAACTACCCTCTAATATCAAATATGCATATTTATGAGAGAACAAGACATTTCCTGTTGTTATCTCATCTGGACTAGATGAAGAGCAAGAGGGTAAATTGTTAAAAATTTTGAGGAAGCACCAAAGTGCTTTTGGTTGGTGCATAGGTGATTTGAAAGGTATAAGTCCTTTGATTTCTACCCATAAAATCCACCTCGAGGAAGACGTGAAGCCCTCGAGGGAAATGCAAAGAAGATTGAATCCTACCATGAAAGAGGTAGTGAGGGCAGAAATTATTAAGCTGTTAGATGCCGGGATTATCTACCCAATCACAGATAGTAAATGGGTGAGTCCCATACAAGTTGTCTCGAAGAAGTCGGGAATGACTGTGATTAAAAATGCCAAGGGTGAGATAGTTCCCCAACGTACCACCATCGGGTGGCGCATTTGCATTGATTACCGGAAACTCAATGCGGGAAGTAGGAAAGATCATTTCCCCTTGCCATTCATTGATCAGATGCTAGAGAGAGTAGCGGGACACCCTTAATATTTCTTTCTAGATGGTTATTCAGAATATAACCAAATTGAGGTAGATGTGCTTGACCATGAAAAGACGACTTTCACATGTCCTTTTGGTATGTTTGCCTACAAACGTATGCCATTCGGATTGTGTAATGCACCCACAACCTTTTAAAGGTGCCTGTTAAGTCTATTTAGAGACATGATTGAGAGAGGAATTGAAGTGTTCATGGATGAATTTAGTGGTTTTGGCACCACTTTCGATCTTTGTTTAGCAAATCTTGAGAAGGTACTTGCCCATTGTGTGGAAAAGAACTTGGTGCTGAATTGGAAAAAATGCCATTTTATGGTCACCGAGGGCATGGTTCTTGGCCACATTGTCTTATCCAAAGGAATTGAAGTTGATAGAGCCAAAAAAGATGTCATAACCGAGTTACCCCCACCGAAATCACTAAAAGGCGTGCATTATTTCTTAGGCCACGCGGCGTTTTATAGAAGGTTTATTAAGGACTTTAGCGCCATCGCTAGCCCTTGAGTAACCTTCTCATGAAGGACACCCTACTTGAGTGGAATGAAGCATGCCAATGAACTTTTGAAAAATTAAAAGCATGCTTGTTTTCGCTCCCATCATGCAAACTCCGGATTGGTCCCTACCATTCGAGCTCATGTGTGATGCAAGTGATTTCGCGATAGGGGTTATTTTCGGCCAAAGGAAAGACAATAAAGCTCATTTCATCTACTACACTAGCCTAACTTTAACCAGACCATAACTTAATTACTCCACCATGGAGAAATAATTGCTAGCGGTAGTATTTGCTCTAGACAAGTTTCATTCCTACCTCATCGGTTCACCCATTACTTGCTTCACTAACCACGCGGTGTGAAATACCTCCTTGCAAAGAAAGATGCAAAGTCGCGCCTCATAAGGTGGATCCTACCCCTACAAGAGTTTAATCTCTCTATTAAAGATAATAAAGGAGTAGAGAACATCGTTGCCGACCATTTATCCCGGCTTTCGTCCGATGTACCTAGAGATCCTATACCAATAGACGAATATTTCCCGGATGAACAACTTTTTGCCACCTCATCTCTCCCCTGGTTTGTGTACATAGTCAATTATCTTGTCACGGGAGTCGTCCCTCCCAATTGGACACCGCAAGAGAAGAAGAGGTTCATTACTTGGTCACGCGTGTTTTTCTATGATGATCCATTCCTATTAAAATATTGTGCGGACCAAATCATCCGACGATGTGTACCGAATGATGAGATTCCAAGAGTCATCTAATTTTGTCATTCAGAAGCTTGTGGAGGCCACTTTTCGACGAAAAAAATAGTCGTTAAGATTCTTCAAAGCGGCCTCTAGTGTCTCACAATGTTTCGAGATGTGAGCAGTTATTGCAAATCATGCGATAGGTATCAACTGATGGGGGCAATCACCCGACGAGGCATGATGCCATTAACCCCATACTCATTATTGAGATTTTTTATTGCTGGGGTATTGACTTCATGGGTCCTTTTCCCCTGTCTTTTGGATACCTATACATCCTTATTGCGGTAGATTACGTTTCTAAACAGGTGTAAGCCATAGCTACCAAAACAAATGACAATAAATTGGTGATACGTTTCTTGCAGGAACACATACTCTCTCGCTTCGGTGCTCCGAAGGCGATAATTAGTGATAATGGCATGCATTTATGCAACAGGCCATTCGAGAGGCTTATGAAAAAGTATGGATTCGTTCACAAGGTTGGAATGACTTATCACCCACAAACGAATGGGCAGGCCGAGTTGACGAATCGGGAAATCAAGAATATCCTAGAGAAGACCGTCGATCCTAATCAGAAAGAATGGTCCCTTCGATTGAATGATTCGCTATGGGCATATCGAACTGCATACAATATCCCCCTTAGAATGTCCCCGTTTCGCTTGGTGTATGGAAAACCTTGCCATATTCCCGTAGAGTTGGAACACAAAGCATATTGGGCCATAAAGAGGTCGAACTATGACATGGATAAAGCCGATGAAGCCCGCAAGCTTCAGTTGAATAAGTTAAAGGAGATACGCAATGACGTGTATAAGAATGCTAAAATATCAAAAGAACGGACGAAACTTTCACATGATAAGATTATTCGCCGCAAGGAGTTTCATTTCGGGAAAAAAGTGCTCCTCTATAACTCTAGGCTTCATTTATTTCCGGGTAAGTTGCAGTCTAAATGGGCTGGCCCATTTGTTGTTTGAAAAGTGTTCCCCCACGGCGCTGTAGAATTGGAAGATTCAAAAGGGGGAACTGCCTTCAAAGTGAGTGGACAACACCTTAAACCATACTACGAGGCGTTTGTTGAATAGGTCGACACCATATGGTTGTCGAATCCTATTTATGAGGATTGAGTAAGTCGTACGAGAATGTCGTCGCACCCCCGACGCCTATGGGGTGAATCTTATGTATATTAGGTGTTCATAGGTTAGGTTCGTAGATTCAGTTAGGTAGTTGAGTTTATCAATATAGGACACATATGATAGGTGAGCGAACATGCATTGGGAGCATGCTTTGGATTTTAGAGCATGAATTGAGTGAAATAGTTTCGTTTATGTTGATAGATGAATGAGGGTATGCAAACATTTGAGAGAGAGTGCAGTGAAATGAAACAGTAAAGAAGCCGGTCAAATCCAGCACCGGACCGGTCCGTCCCTGGGAAACTGGACAGGTTCATTTTTGCGAAATTTGAAAATAAAAAAAAAATCTCGAACCGGTTCGGTCCTGGGAACCCGAATCAGTCCGGTTCTTACAAATTCTTATAATCCCTAGGTTCACCTCCCCTTCCACCCAATCTCTCCAATTCCCACCAAAATCGTCCCTTACACCTCTCACCACCTATTTTCCCTCCAAGTTCATCTCCCTTTCCCTCCCAAACATTTTCCCACCAAGTCCAACCCTTCCCACCACTTCCTCACCTATAAATACACACTTTTACCCCCCTCTTCTCCACACTACTCCCCAAACCTCTCTTACTCCCTTTTTCCCAGGTTCTCATCTTCCCTACTCCTCTCACTACTATGGAACTACCTCATAAGTACAATTCCACCGCCGTTGTTGATTACTGTGATATGCAACTCCCATACCACTCCATCGAGGAACGAGATTGGTGCCAGAAATGTTTCGATCCATCTCGAAAGCTGCACATCGAGCCTTGGGTGCTCTGGACTGAATTTCCAACTTTCGTTACCGCCCTCTTCAATGCCCAAGGTTGGTGTCGATACCTTACCTAGCCCTTTAACGAAGTGTGGGCGACCGAAGTCTGCGCTTTGTATGGATCCTTAGTCCGGGTGGAGACCTACACATCTGAGGCTTACATCCGAGGCACCCGTGTGCCATTATCCATGGGCCAAATCATACGCAAATTGGCAACATTCGACATGCCCAACCCCATCGAGTAAACATATCCCAATGCCCTCGAACCCCTCTCTAAGGCTACATGTATATCTCGGATGCCGCTCGGCGAGGTGTGGGCCATCGAAACTTTTCCAGTGGGGAGACTCAATGACAAGGCGAGGATCACTTTGCAAATTGTGTGCGCTAACATCCTTCAAACTTCGAACGAGTCGGTTATGCGACCACGCCAAGCTACACTCGTCTACCATATCTTCAGCACCACTACCGTGATCAATTTGGCCCACACAATCTACAAAGACATCTTCTTTGCTGCATTGGACAAAAAGGTATCCTCCACATTTCCCTACGCCCGATTAATCTCATCCTTACTAGTGGATTCGGGCATTGAATGCCCGAGTGGGTTCCCTCGACTTCCAAATCCTAGTGGGAAGGGTACCCGCATAAAGAGCGAAGTTCAAAGGGCAATTATATGTGCTTGTCAAGAACAAGCGTAAGTGGAGGCCGTGGCGGATGAGAAGGATTTCGAGTCGGAGGAGTCAGACGATGAAAGTGAACAGGGTGAGGCTCCTAGGGCTGATGATGTGAGCATGGCCGAGGGCAAGGATCCCGAGTATGTGGAGGAGAAGGACTCTGATTTTGAGCCTCCAGGTGGCGACTATGGTGTGCGCATCACCGCGCTTGAGACATAACTTTCCGGGTTCATAGAGCGATACGACGCCAATCGGGAGGAGAACCAACACGCATATCGACGCGATACTAGTATGATGTACCGCCTCCAAGCACAAATATTTCAAATGTCCTTCGGTGCACCTCCCCCGCTTTATTTCTATGATCTCGACGCCCCCGGACCTTCTAACTATCCCCCACAATAGGTTGTTTACTTTTGGATGTTATGACCTGTTCTCTTTCCGTATTTCCACAGTTTTGTAAGTTTTCTACCTATTTTTATGGAAATTGGATTGCCTACCTTTAGTGTCTTATGACTGTTTCATTTATTGCATTTTTATCCTTTGTTCTTTAGTTGTTGTCCTCTCTTTAATTTAGTTTATAGTCTTTTTGCATAGGGACTATGCAAAAGCCTAAGTTAGAGGGGTACGCATGCGCTTTTACATTCCACAAAGTCCAAAATGCCCAAAAAAATGAGAAAATTTCAAAAAAAATTCCAAGATAAAAATTGAAAAATTCTGAAAAAGCCAAAAATATTTTTCTTCAAAATAAATAAAAATTAGACTTTAAATTTTTCGAAAATATCACCGAAATTTTATTTAAAGCCTCAAATTTGTAAAAACCCAAGCGAACAAAGCCAAAATTGACTAAGGATGGAAATTGAGCGTGAATTGGCGACTTAACGAATAAGTGTGGAGATTAATCAAACCCGGTGGGATTTCAAGCCTATCATTTTTAATGAGTTTTTAAAAATCAATCCGAGTTAATGGTTAACTCAAAGTTCATTTTAGCATTTAAAATAAGTCGTCGAGGATATCAATTCTTTCACTTTGATCGGTCATGGAAAATGGAATGTTGTCTTGAAAAATGCGCTAAATAGATCTCTAAATATAATTAATCTCGAGACGCATATGGTAACGCAATTAGTAATTCGGACAATGAAGTTAGGCCCTCGTTTGTCACCCAAAAAGATTAGCCATAAAAAATCGTGAAAAATTCATTCCTTTGCAACCCAATTTGAGCCTAATAATTCTTTTCCTTTTCGTTTGATAACCCAAAAACCCCAATTAGCCCGGAATTGTGAAAAATCCAGAAATTAAGTCCAAATGGTGCGATAAAATGAGGCAAGAAAAGTAAAAATATGCTCAACAAAAATAACAAGAAAAGAAAAGTGTGAAAAATAGAAAAAGAAGAGAAAATGAGCAATAGCCCGGAAAAAGCACAAATGGACATCATAAGCAAAATTTTCCAATTCCTAAAGTCCCCACCATTTCCATTTTACCCAAATACACCTTAATCCCGAAAAAGTCCTAACCAAGCCCGAATTGAGATATTGGTTACCGCGTGGAGAGTTAAGGCATGAAAGATAATAAAAGAGATGAATTGTGTGAATTAGAGATGATATTTCCCGGTTTCCCAATAATCATATTCTACTGATGAGATCCTTTCCACCTCAAATAGTTCGTCCTTCATAATTGTGTGCATGAACTTGTGTCCATTTACATTTACTCCTTAAATCACGCATACCGAGATAAATAGCCACAATCTGAGTGATTCATTTGTAAGAGTATCCTATGAGCATTTGAATCCAAACGAATTTTTGAAAAAGTAACGTAATGATCAATCGGTGGAAATCTACAGTTTAATTTTTGGCTTCGCGCACACACACGACAATTTGAGACTTACGAATACAAATATATGGTGACTATTTTTTGAAAAGTTTAAATCAAATAATTTTTAGGTATTTTGAATTTCTTTGAGTCAAAACGAATTTTGTGGGTATATTCACTGCAAACCCACACGAGACACAACTCGTCCTACTAGGATAACCTAGGGGTTTAAAGGCTTGTTGCATGCGCTAAATGCAATCGCTTGACCACGAAAGTGGTATTTTATCCTAATAAAATGAATTTCGAGAGTTGAGCCTTAGTTGGATTCTTTTACATTGCTCGAGACGCGCAAAGTCCTAAGTTAGGGGGATTTGATTAGACATAAATTCTTTCGAATTTATCCCCTTATTTAGTAGCTTTTAGCACCTCGAATAATGTAATTCATACTGATTTATCTCATCTATATGCTACTGACCTTTCTACATAGCAGCTCGAGTTTTGTGTATTTTTCATGCTATTTACAGGTATTTAATGCTAAGTAAAGAGAAGAAGAATCCAAAGAAAATGAATTAGTCAAGGAAGGAAAGTCAAAGGGCATAAAGGTCAATTTTCATCGAGAATTCGGAAGAGGTTCCAACATGAAAAATGAAGATTGTACTTCTACGAGCGCGTAGGAAGAAACGGCACCTCCGGAAGAGGCCAAACAATATGTCCACTTTTAGATACCGGACCGATCCGTTTATTGGCAAAAACAAATCGGTTCGGAAGAAGGAATGCACACTGGTAACTTTTGAGGCCCAGACTGATCCGTTTAAGGAAGAAAACGAACCGATCCGGTTATCAGCGAACCGATCCGGTATTACCCGTCGGACCGGTCCGGTGGAGATAAATCCTGATTTTCAGCTCCGAATTTAGAGTTTTACTCAACTACAACTCCTGATTTTCGTGCTGTATTTTTTAATTTTAGTTATTATTAGACAAGCAGGAGGTCGAATAATTAATTTTTTAGTTAGGTTCTTAGAGAGAAAAAAGCTCTCTCCCATGTACAAAAAACCCTAGTTTGAAGCTTTATTGCAAGATTCAGATTTGATTTCCGGATTCATTAAGTGCAAGTAATTTCGTTTCATTTAAATTAATCTCTCCCTTATTTAGTTAATTAATTCTCAATTCTTAGTTGCAATCTCAAATTAAAAATTATTCTTGCCGATCATGATTTCTTTTAATTCCAAAATGTATGTTTTTCTTCAGTTAATCATGTCCGTATAAACTTTTAAGGGTTGGGGTGCACGAACCCCACCCGATGTAATTTATCATAATTGGAAATAGATTTTTGAATTGAATCTTAAAGTAATCGCATTGCGTAACTATCGCAACCGTTGTAGGACTTTTGATCTCGTTTTCCCTAGTTAGCCGGGATGCTTAAGAGTGTGACACGCGTGTTAGTTAATATGATACCGCTTTATTCTTATCTTTGATTTCGTATGATGCGGGCTACGTTCCTTTATATACGTAATGCTTAGGTTTAATAAAATTCGGGTTCTTTTCAGATTCTAATTCCTAAATCTAGTATCCTACAAGGTGAATGGCTAGGGTGTGGGGGATTGTAACCCAACCTATTGTTCTCATTTGTAGTTAAGTTTATTATATACTTGCCATCTCTCTTAGGTTAATTATCTTAGTTGCATTACATTATCTCTTAGTTCAGTCAGTCGTTAATTTAAATCCGCATTTAGGTTGTAGTAAATTTTCCATTCAAATCATCTTTTCGTTTCTTTTAGAGTCAAGTTAGGATTCTCCATCTTTCCAACGTCGTTACGATTTTCTCGTCCTATTTCCCTGAGGATTCGACCCCGACTTACTAGGATTATTACTTGAGCGACAGGCTTGCACTTAAGCCTATATAGTATGCATTTTAGATACACTTTTTAAGTTGCGTCACCTTGCGCTGAATACATAACCGTTCAATCGATACTTTTTGTACTCTTGTGCCATGAACAAGGGTCCGGTGGCTAGATGAGCAAGCCTTGACGTCGCATCACCCGTATTTAAGAGATGAGAATATAGATAAATTAATTAGGTTAGTTGTAAAGTTTTATTGTAATGTAACGTTATATAACAACCATTTTCATTATAATTACCTCGTGTGACAACCATAACCTAAATTCGCTGTCTGATTGTGCTATTGTTTTTCGTCTTCTATTATTCTCACAGGCTTCATATTTTCTGCATAAAATTAATGTGACGAACGTATTACAAAATTAATCATGTATAAAATAATCTAAAATAATGTAAAACTAAAAATAATTTAAACTTACTTTTTCCATTGTTCGACATCTTTATGTGTGTCAAATAAATAACGAGCTACTTGTTCATGTTACGAACTCGTTAATTTCACTCGTTTGCCCATCACATGACCACCCTCATCGACGAACTCATCAATGTCATCAACGCTGATCGAGTCAGGTGTATATTCCCGAGTATAGATTGATGACTCCACGGTGATGTATTCCTCTACAATTGATCCTGCAATGTATCGTGTATTCTTGACGTAATCTTTGAAAACGTTCATCCATCTTTTAAATGGATACATCCACCGATATCTAACTGAACCGCAAAGAAGTGCCTCGTCGCATAGGTGTAGCAACAAGTTAACACTTATGTCAAAGAATGATGGGGGAAAGCACTTCTCCAACACACAAATCGCTTCGATTACCGCCAATTTTGCAGCCATTCTGTGTTCTCGATTGACTACCTTCTCACACAAAAGTGAGAAGCATATACTAATTTTCATAATAGCCCTCCGCAAATCCTTTTTCTTGGAGAAACAGTGCTTAAACAATAGAGGAACCAATTGCATGATCATATGCCAATCGTGGGGCTTACACTTATGTAAATCATGGGTAGCATAATTCACAATCCTTTGCAAGTTGGACAAAAAATTAGATGGAACCTTCAAATTATATATTGTGTCTAAAAGCACCTTCATTTCCCTACTCGTCAAAGTAAACGCACGAGGGGGAATTATTGTCCTTCCCCTATTATCTTCTTTCAACCATAGTTGTGGCTTAAGTTTCAATGATTTAAGGTCTTTTCGTGCATTTTCTCCATCCTTCAAATGACTCCCCCTAAGGCATGTACCCATATTATGTTCAGCGATGTTCTTCTCTGCATGCATCATATCCAATACATGGTGCACCGGGTTATTCTTCCAATAAGGCAAGTCAAATAAAATTGGCATACTAGACCATGCCTTTCTTGTCTCAGTTTGATTTCCAGTTGGGGTCTTCTTATGCTTGACATATTAAATTTAGGATTCTTACCTGACATATATTAGGGCCACAATCAGAAGATTTACTTTCAATTTTTGAACCTGAAAGTTTTCTCGGCGGTAGCCTATGTTCAACCCTTCCCGATAAAAAATTAGAACCTTTCTAAAATTTGAAACTATGAGGGGGGGTAAAAACCTCCCATGGCAATGGTATAAATTTTTTAAGCTAGAAGGGAGACGAAGAGATTCAGTCTCCTCTCCATATATAGGACATCCCAAATAACCACGTACTACACAACCGAAAAATGTCCCATAAGCTGGAAAATCATGAATTACCCACATCAACATAGCTTTTAGCGTAAACTCTTCTCTTTTAAAAGAGTCAAATGCTTGCACACCCTCTTCCCACAATAAATTTAATTCTTCTACCAAAGGAGCCAGGTAAATATCAATGTCATCACTTGGTGACTTTGGTCCGGGTATCAATAAAGACAACATTAAAAATTCAAGTCTCGTACACTATGAAGGAGGGAGGTCGAGTGGAGCTAGGATCACTAGTCATACACACTGATTGGTGCTTAGATTTTCAAATGGATTGAAACCATTTGTTGATATAGCCAAATGAATGTTACGATGTTCTCGAGCAAAATTGGGATGCTCATAACTCCTCTTCCTCCAAGCTGTAGAATCAATAGGATAACGCGTGAGATTATCCCCTACTTCTTCCCTAGCATGCTAAGTCATTGCCTCTGCTATCCATGGTACTGTGAAAAACCACTTTAATCTAGGCCCAATGGGAAAATATTTCAACACTTTTTGAGGCATTTTTGATCTTGTGCCTTCCTTGCCAGTAGATTGAACATATCTAGGTTTGTCGCATACCGAACACCGATCAAGATTTTCATACTCCTTTCGGTATAGTATGCAGTCATACACACAAGCATGAATCGATTTATACTTCATTCCCAATTCTTTCAAACCGTTCTTCATAACAGGATAACTATTTGGAAGTGTATTCTCCTTGGGTAGCAAGCCCTTCACCCAATTCAAAATTCATGTCACGCTATTGCCAGACAACCCGTATTGGGTCTTCAAACTATGTAAACTAACCATGGCATGTAAAGTTATTTGATCTTTCTCACATCCAGAGTATAACGGTTGGGTCACCTTAAATTTTAACTTTGGTAGTCAACGTCAAGGTTTATCCTGATATCTTTATGAGCACCTGAACCTTGTACATCATCAGTGACCTCATTTTCTTCCACTTCATGAACGCCGTAAGCATCATCAACTAAATCCTCTAACATATTATGGTCTATGTCATCCCCTTCTACATCTATCCTACTTGTTGAAGGTTGTTGTGAAGGTTGCTCGGGGACAAAAGGAACTTTCAATTCCCCATGAAAACTCCAAAATCGATAATTATCTTGCATACCCCATCTTAACAAATGTAGTTCAACTGTTTTCCACTCAAACACCTTACCATTCTCACACCTAGTACACGAATATGGAAAATCTACATCATTATGACATCTCTTTGCGTATTTCACAAATTCATTAGCACCTATGCGAAACACATCCCCCATTCTATTTGTCATACCCATCCACTCTTTGTATTTACGATATCCCATCATAGCTACTACAAACAATCACCTATTACAGGTAAGAAGCGTATATTCGTGGATTAGTATAAATAAAATTTAGATTTATAGTATGTTTCATTTAATTATGTCTTATTTATATTCAATTTTTAAATTTTAAATTCAAATTAAATTTATAATATTAATTCCTATTTCCTCCATCTCCACTAAAGGGTGAGTGGTCCTATCCCATTCAAGACCGCATATTTCTGTAATATACTTAACAACTCATTCACATTGTTACGATTTGAGAAAAATTCGACAGCATATCCCCATAGTTCTCCAAGTACACGACGTAGAATCGCAAGTGTGAGTGTTATTTCAATTTATCAATTGAAATAACACTCACACTTGCGATTCTACGTCGTGTACTTGGAGAACATTAGGATATGATTCGTATCGAATATTGCATATTTCTTCCCTATATCTTTATGCATTCTAGCACTTTTACGATCCTAAATGCCTAAATTTATGCTCATTAACCATACAACCTTGGATTTGGATATATACATGCTTTGCAGGGGTTAATTGTTCTTTTGTACGTATTGGAACGCTAAAAGTGGGGATCGGTTGCATTTCGGAGAAGTTTCATCATTGGATGCTACTTTAAGGGGATTTTAGTCAATTCACACTTCATCTCCAGCTCATGTAATTTCCACGGATGCGTAGTTCGCTAAGTTAGCATCGTGTGGCCGTAAACAGCACGTCATTTCGAGTTCGGACGAAGAAGTTAGGGCCATTTCCGTTTGCATGTTTGTTTTTTTTTTTCTCTTTTCCACTTACTATATAACCCATTTTTGTTGTAATAAAAGATATAATTAGTTTTAGATAGTTTAGGTTAGGGTTTGGATTTTGAGAGCTCATCTTCTCCTCTCTTTGGGTGATGTAAGGTTACTATTCATTATCCCTTCCAATTATTTAAGTTGTATTTCCTTATTTTCTTGCTTTGTAATTAATTTACTTTCTTTGTTAATTAGATTTACATGCTTTCTTTAGTTGCTTTCTAGTGTAGTTTTATCGAGTTTATTTACTTCTTTCCTTTACCGCATTTTTTCCATGCTTTCTAGTTAATTTAGTCTAGGTTGTGTCGGATTGAACTCACCTCGGGTTGACATGTTGCTTTGCTTTGGTGATAGAGTTTATGGGTCTATTTCGAGTGCGTTGTCCTAGTTATTGCGCCTAGGAGATTTGACGGGGCAAATCATGTATGCTCCGTGCTTACGACCTTGCATGCGTTATTTTCGGGGTATTTGTTGATGCCAAAATCATATTAGACTTTTATGCGAATTTAGGGGTGTGACAACTCTTGATTTAATTAACTGTCAAAACGAGATGCAATCTTAATAACTCGTCGACCCATGTAACCATTTTATACTAATTAACTCGGGGTGAGGGATATTCGACGCAACCTATAGTTTTTATTCTCTTTGCTAATCTAGTTTAAATACACTCGCTTAGATTAATCTTTCCCTTTTTGCATCTTTTCCTTTTTTGTTTATACTTATCTTTTACACTTTTATTTAGAAGTATTAAACCAAATAATATTCTAGCATCTTGTCTTTGTGGATTTCGACACCCGGACTTGGCCGCTATACTCACCCGTTGAGTGTAGTCATAAGTTTAGGTTTTTGTATTGAGGCGGTGAACAGAAAACAACGATCGGCGTTTGACGCGCGCCGCTTTTCACCCTTAATCATACGACTGCAGAACTTCCTCCAAAAGTAACAAGTTTAAGCCACTAAGAATATTATTATACGGAAATTATGCAATCCCAAATTGTCCAAACGGGACAATTCGAGTGTCTCATTACAGGGGTAATGACTCTCGAACGGGTCTAAGGGCTATTGAATGCATATGCACAAGAACTAGAAGGCTATTATATATGCGCACTATATATAATTTCAAGTATGTTTCATTTAATTATCATAAATGAAACATACTATATATATGAATTAATAATATATTGTTCGTGGCACAAATTAATTTTAGAAAACAGTTGAAAATTCCCCCCTCTCTATTTGGACAATAATCCAGTGGTCATGCCACTTCCAAAATTAACAAACCCAACATCGGTCCACTATAATCCAATAGCAACAACAGCAACAAACCAACAAATTGTATCCCATACTCGTTTTAATTCATCTACTCAATTAATTCATTTCATCACGTCTTCTAAATATATCATCATTAAAGCTATAAAATTAAAGCTATACAATTAAAGTTACAATTAAAGCTATATTTTATTAATCAATTTGTCTGTTTCAACTGTCACGGTGTAATATTAATGTTTAACAACTTAATTCTGAATTCCAAAACAATAACATCTAATATGTACAATTACTAAAAATCCTAAACATCAATTCAAACTAACTACTTACTAATTCAAAACCAATAATTACTAAGGGGAATCTAAAGGCTCCTAACTCATTCATATCCAATTAAATTCATAATTAAATTAACAATAATAATTATAAGTCCCAATTCCGATTCCTATTATGACTATTCCGTGAGAAAAATCTCAAATTGAACTTTAAGCCTCTTAAACATGGGGAGAATCATTATGTATTAGCCAACAACATTTGGGTATTTACGTATTAATTTCAAGTCCTAAACTAAACATTAATTTCAAATCCCCAATCAACACACACACAAACACCCCTCCCCCACCCCTGACCCGCCACTCCCCCCTTCCCCCCACCACACACACATGCACACACACTCACCCACCTACACACACACACACCACCCCGATACCCCCTGCCCCCCACCCCGCCCCCCCACCCCCTGCCCCCCACCACACACACACCCACACCCTATACATGCACATACACATATACACACACACACACACACATGTACACACACATACATATATACAAAGGAAAGAGAAAGAGAGGAAAAAACCTGAAAATCGCTTAGAGAGAGAGAGAGAGCAGTAGCTTAGACAGAGAAAAAAGAAGAAAGTGAAAACGGTGAGGAAAAAAGAAGAGGGAAGACTTTTTTTTACTTTATCAGGTTGTCACGGACTTGTCACGGTCATTGATCATGATAAAAAAAATGCATGTTTTTTTTGTCACGGTCAATGACCGTGACAAGGGTGAACAGCTAAAAGGTGAAAATTTGGCCTGTTGGTGTAGTGATAGGAGAGAATAAGGGTCGTAATGACCCTTAGGAGCACTAGCTAAGAAGGAAGCCCAAGTGGGGTCAAGATTAGTAGCAGACTCTTCAACAAGACAATGGAGTTTCGCAGGTTCCTCGGGGACAGGGACATTAGTAGGGAGAGTGTGTGCCAGGTAGGCAGTTGGTAACTTTTACACGAGCTTTCTATTCTTTTGGGTAGATAGGACATTAAGATACGAGGTATCCTAAGGCTCAGGGCTAGTAGGGCCAAGGATTTCCAGAACCGGGAGCACAGGGTGCTACATCACATGTGGGGTAACCTCAAGAGGAGCTGAGATGTGGATAGTGGGGTTAGTACGGTACGTCCCTTTATTTTATAGTTATGCATTATATGTATATGTTACTTGTGGGGTATGTGCACGTGGGATTGGGTGCCCCAGATGTGGCATACTATGTTATGCGTATATGAGCCTATGGTATTGGTACGAATTATGATTACAATATATCAAATTCCGAGGATAGTATTCGTGTATTGGGGGGAGAGTGTAATACTTCATAATTTCTAGAACTGAAATAATTGATTAAATGTATTAATTAAATAAAATGAATTGTGGAGAATTTGAATTAAATGAGAAAATATTTGATTTAAATGAATTTGGTGATTTCTGGCTTGTTAAATTAATAAAATTGATATTTGTTTAATTAGTTGGTATTTTGGGGCTTGGGTGGAAACCCTAGGGGCATTTGAGTTTTTGGGACTTGCTTAGACTCCAAGCTAGGTCTTTTAGAAAGTTAATCATGTTTTATCTTACAAGGTGCTTTAGAGTTTTAAATATGTAGGTCTTTTAAAAATATAAACCTAATTGGACTCAAAAAGAAAAAGGAGGATTTGCAGCTTAAGGGGGAGCCGCTATAACGGGGGTCTCCCACTGCTATAGTGACTTTGAGCTATAACATGGAGATTGGGTCACAATAGTGGCTTGGCGCAAAGGTGGGGATGCTAGAATTTTTTAAAAATGGGGCAATGTGGCCCAAATTTTCTTTTTATTTGCTTTTATCAAAACCCCATAACTAACACACATGACCTATTTTCTTTGACTACTAAACCCCATTAAAAATACATTCAACCCTTATTTTGGGAACTTTCATTGGGAATTTTAAGAAGATCAAAGAAGATAAATTGGAACTTTTTGGAAGAGGAACAACTTGTGTAATCAGATTTTTTCTTTCATAAGGAAGGAATATCTCATTTTTTTCTCCTTAACTACTATTTGATTTAAATGTTGCCTAAACCCTAATTACATATATTTTGTAAATATTATTACGAACCTAATTAGGGGAAATGATAACATAATAAAAATTTTGTTTTTATAAACTCTATGGAATGGATTCTATACTTAAAATCTCGCATGTTTAGGATGTTAGGCTTTGTTGAAATTGGAAATTGGATCATATCTCATGTAAAATTTTATACGAATCTCAATATATTATAAGTATTATGAAATTGACTAATTGATAAATATTGGTTAGAATATTGGAATATGTTGTTTAAAATTGTTAGTTCCCATGTTTAAGCCGTTATATGCTTTAATTTAGTTAAAACTCCCATAAATTAGAATGTGGGAAATTTACAACTTGTTGAGATGTTATATTAATCTTGTAATTAATTTGATGAAATTGGTATCACTCACATGTAATTGGGCTTGTATAATTATGGAATAAAAGAATACGACTGTAGCCTAGATAATATAATAAATATAGAATTAACATATGTTAGAATAATAGCATTATTGTGATTATCCGGGTACCTACATTAGATCACGCTCGTAATTAAATTATATGTAGTTGTTGTTCTCTAGGTATGGGACTAGAGAGTGGACACCTTTCTGGTTGGTTACTTCCTAGGAATAGGACTATGGAGTATTTGTGACTTTATTTATTTCCTCGAAATAGGACTAGGGTAGGTCGGTGTTTTGGGTATTTCAAAGATATGAGACTATGAAATACACGTATTTTGGTGATCTCTAGGTATGGGACTAGGGATGGATTTATTTTGTGATGCCTGAGTGCTTTTTTTGGGTGGGGGTAATTATTAATGATAATATGATTAATACCTTAGATAATAAAGGGTATTAGAGATTAATGGATTTATTGTGTCATTGTATGTACAACATAGGCTAACTCCACACTATATGTGCGAGACCTATATTGACTTGGCTACTTTGACAAGATTTATAGGGGAATTACGGTATATGCATGGCCTATTATTGACTAGTTATGATAATATGTACGGGACCTAGGCAAACTAGATGTAGTAATGGTTTTATGCGTGCACCATGGTATATGTTTTATCTAAGGTTGTCTGGCTACCACAGTAAATGCGAGACCTAGGCAAATCTCACTATAGTGACAGGTTTTTTGTGGAGATACATCAGGTATGTGTAGGTGATATTATGGACCATCGGGCTATAGTGATGTAGTGGATATTAAAGAGTTGATATGGATGATGCACCATGGTATGTGCAGGGTCTTATAGGAGAAAAATTAGATATAGTGGTGTAGCATTAGATATGAGTGCTAAAGATAAGATATTAAGTGTTAAAAGAAACAAAAATGGAACCATAAATAGCTGATTTTGTTTACTTTACGTGCATCGTTATTTAAATTGGTTATTATTAATTAAAATATTCTATTGTGGTATTTATGTGATTTACTAATTATGACTTGGTTCATGTAAGACTAATTAGAAACGCAGTTCGTATTCTTTAAGTGGGCCCTGATCCATTTTTGTTAACTAACATTTCATGTTAGGGGTTATTAGCTGCATAGTTTGGAGTAGTATGACGTGCAACTGAAGTTTATGTTATTGCTTTATATAGTTTCCTTTCTAGTCATTTATTTTATGAGTTAATTGCATATGGATTTAGACAGTCCTTAGACCTCATAACGATTTTGGATTTATAAATATTGTTTTTTATGACTTATTATTATTTGGAGCTTTATATTATTGGATTTTTAGCATGGTGATAGATTTTTTATGGTGGATGGTTTAATTTATTTGATAGCTCATTTTATATTTTCCTGGAAAAAAGTTTCAATGCATCATATTTCTATTATATGCTAAGAATGATATTTAAAATATAATGATCGACATATCTTGTCATCAGGGCCTAATCACCCTCAATAAAAAAAATATGTAGGTCATTATAATATTGATGTAAGTTAGGGTTTTAAGTTGCGTGAAACATTATTAAGGGTTAAAGAAGGAGAGGAAAAGTAATATTCACGTTTTTGTTAAGGGGTGTAGAAAGAGAAGGTCATATCTCACTAAAAACACCAAATTTTCATCTCAAGGAGTGCCCACACACACGATATGCTTTTAGGGGGGGGGGGGGGGTCATATACTGGAAGACTTAAGGCTTTTGATGGATTCTAGCAAGGCTTTTGGAGACCTTAGAAGGGTATAAATTTCAACCTCTTCATCAACCATTTCCTCAATATCGAATCACCTCTAAGGTACGCAAAGGTATTTTGATCTGATTTTTAGATTTGTGCTTCAGATCTAGTAATTTTTTTTGGAACGTGATCAATCAAAGATCAAGGGGCATAAAAGTCTTTTATAATTTTAATCCCCAACACTAGTCCCATACCTAAATATCACCAAGCAACTCGTGTTTCCTTTTCTTATACTTGGTAATCACAGAACAACACATATATCCTAGGCCTATACCTAGAAATCACAAAGCAACACATGTATCTCCTATCCCCGTACCTAGGAATCACCCAATCATCAAAGTAGAGTTCTTAATCTATAAGATTTTTTTACACATGACAAGAGTTGTGATATTGATGTAAATGAATTACTTCTAGAATAGCAAATTTTGAAAGTGGCATTACCAAAAGAAATTAAAAAATCAATTGAGGTATTAGACTAAATTAAAAGAATAAATTTTTATTTTCTAAATGCTTGGATTGTTTATAGAAATTTCGACGATACCCCTTACGCTTGTCTCGATCGAAAAAAGTTTTTCAAAATTAAAATTAATAAATCTTAGCTTTGTACTACCATGCCACAAGAAAGATTAAATTGATTAGCTCTATTATCAATTGAACAGGATTTGTGAAAAATAATAAAGTTTGATGACTTAATTGATAGTTTTGCATCAACAAATGCGAGAATAACATATTTTCATTAATTTGTATAATTGTTTTTGAGTATGTATAGGGCCCCCCTTTGTTTTTTCGCTTAAGGCCCCAAAAATGTCAGGGTCGACCCCGTTTATCTTACATGCATTTTTTAAAATCATTTTTACCTTTTTGACAAAAAAAATAAAGATAATACATCATAGTGTTTCTATATGATGTTATTTTTTTTTTCTTTTTTGCACAATGTCGGATTGCTGCAGTCTATATGAAGTTCCAATATTAAAACAAATTACAACGTGTTTGATTAATTTGTGTTCATGTTGGTGTGAGGTATAGAATAAAGAAATGAGAAAAAATGTTCAGTAAAATGTAGTTTACATAACCTTTGGCCATGTGGGTGCATATATTTTGGTGATTGGAATAAGTTTTTATAATTTATGTGAAGTTTTTTGAAAAGTGAAGGGGGAGGAAAAAAGTTGTGACTTTAGAATGACTCTATTGTTCTATGATTAATTAAGAGAGTTCCTGGATACACCCAACTAAATAGTTACCTCGCCCCTATTTTGGAAAACCTTCACCTAACCCCACCATTTTTTATCAAATACGTGCAACTCATCCATTAGGTGGGGTGAGCTTCTCAATTACATCCCCAGCCAACTTTGGGTCAAAATTCAATTTCGTCCATTCCTCATACATTCTAACCAAATTTTAAAATATATAACTAGTTGGATTTTAAATTATATATTGTTCCCAAATCACATTCATTTAAAAAAATTGACATATCATGTTCATACACAATCCAATACATGCATCGAACTAAAAAATCAATATATCTAATTATAAAACTATTGAGCGAAAATTTATGAAATCACATCTAATCTATCAAGGAACAATCTTCTTTGTTTACTTAAGACGGTTTATTAAATTTATGTATTAATTAAATAAACACTTTATTGGACCTTTTAAAAATAAAAATAAATTTATTTTATTAAATAAAAAACTATTTTTTGTTTTTAAAAAAGAGATTTTAGTTTTACTCTTTTTCATGCCATTTTTATTTATTAAAAATAGCAAAATATTGTTCTCTTTTCATCAAGTGTTATCCCTCTTTCATTTATTAGAAGAAAGAAATTTTTTTGTTCCCTTTTTCATCCCAATTATCATATAAAAATTGTTCTTTTCTTCTAACGTCATCCCAATTTTTGTTTATTGAAAAAACAAACAATTTTTTTCTCTTTTTTTCCTACCAATTTTTATTTATCACAAAAAAAAATGTTTTTCGTTTGTTCTTTTTCATCCCAATATTTATATATTAGAAAAACTATGTTTTTTTGTCGGAGTTCTTTTTTTTTTTACTAAAACCAAATCTAGTTCTTTAGCTCTCTTTTTCATCCCGAGTTTTAATTATTAAAAAAATGTATTTTTTTCTCTTCAATTTTTTTTATTAAAAATAACAAAAAAAAATTATTACACAGGCAGAAGAGCAAGAGGATATGGTTTCAACTTAGAGTAATTCTAGGGCGACATGTGATTTTGACTCATTTTTGTAAACACACTGACATGTCGTGTCTATATTGATTGGTGTCTTAAATGATAATTAGTAGACCCCAAACACAAGCCAATGTAGACACGATACATCAGTGTGTCTACCAATTTTTTTTAAAATGTATATTTTATAAAATTTAAAATAGGTTGTTGGTTATGCAATGGTGGGTGGGTTAATGAAATAGATGGGTGCAAACAAGAGCTCCCTTAATTAATTGTAACGAAGTTATAAAAGATTTTTTTATCATAAAATACAATATAAAAACATATTTATAAAAATAATGCACTTCTCAACATATTTATAAAAATATTACACTTCGTGAATTTGCAGTTGACAACCGCATTTTTACCTTGAATACGTTATTTCTAACTGTGAATTCAGGTTGGATTAACTTGATGCTAATTTTTTCTAGTATTGTTAATCGGTCTGAAATAGCGGTTGGGTATCGTAAATTCAAGGATAAATTGTTGTTACCAACCGCGATTTCAGTTTAATTATTTTTTTTATTGAATTCGCATTTGTGAAATGAGAATTTTGAAAGCCTATAAATTAGAGGCATTTCCAAACTTTAGTAGGCACATGAACTTATCAAAGAGCTAAAGAATTTGTAGGTACCTCCATATATTTCCACTCAACCTTCGATAACTTTCACAATCAGCTAAACACAAGATGCATAAGGGCGAATCGTCAAGCAAGAAGGTGAATAATGCAGATAAAGCACCACCTCCGAATAATACTTTTCAATGGTACATTATCCAGGTACCAGAAAGAAGAAATGACTCTTTTGATCGTATTATACCCGGGGACCTATAGGTAAGGTCCAAAAGACGTTGAGAAAGAAGGAGGACGAAAAGCTGTAGGTATCCCTCCCCTATACAGCAGTTCATCCTAGAGCACCTTGTCGATCCTGAGTATGATGATGACTTCTCAAAAGAATCTTGGATAAAAAAATTGGACTATTGGTACATGGAATTCGAGCACAAAACCCTGGCGGACATACGCAATCTCCCAAACTCGAGATGCAAGGTTTACTTTGTAAATATTTTACTATATGATTATTACATTTGCAAAGGGCTAATCTATCATAACTTAAAAATATCTTGCAAATAAGTTGTATCCATTATTAAGTCATCCCACCCAAATGGGTTAGGTGACTTAACCACTGAGTTGAAGGATCCAACGGGTACCCTCAAACTCTCCATCCATCACAAGGTCTTGATTCAAGAATTCCCTTTTGCGAACCGTATCGTAGTTGGATCCATCCTGATTATTGAAGATGTTTCTATATTCATGCCCAGCCGGACTGCCTGCTATATCAACATCACCTAACCAATTTGTTGAATGTTTTGGTGCTGACGAAGCGTGTTGTCCCGGGGATTAATTTATGAGATTGTTTTTGATGTAATTGTACATTTTACTTTGCCTAATGTTTGTAATTTTGAACTGTATAGAATGAAGAAAAACTTTTGAGAATGAATTGTGTTTTAAAATAAGGCTACGTTAATAATATATTTCTTTATTAACGTGTGATACAAAGACATCAATGAAATAAATAAAGTAATATTTACTTAATTTTATAAAACAACACATCATTATTTCCAAGAGAACATAGTGAGGTTGGAAAACAAAAAACACAATGTGTTGAAGTAAAACATCACGCCAATGAGCTGCCAGGATTACTATCGATTTCTTGCAAGACAAGAACATGGATCACAGAAGGAACATAGTATTTGTATGAGCCAACTGTTACACCAAGATGCCTCCATATATCTATATGTATCACGTGCGTATTCTTAAAACCCTCGTAATTATCGAATCACGGAATAATTGCATTCGCTAACCCGCCGACAAAGGTTCGCATGCTTCCCAACTTTTGTAAATATCGATTTTCCTACCTTTAAAAAACACAAAGTATTTAGTTGTTGGCATGACTAAAACACAACATTATTGTAGTTTATTCCTAAAATATATTTGTAGATTACATTGGGATATTTAATATCAATTTAACTAAGTAATTTGTCATGTATATTTTGTAAATACTGTAAAAGTTAAGGCCACATTTAGTGGAGATGACAACACTGCGTTTAATATAGTAAAACCCCACATGGGTTATCTGAAACATAAAAAGTGTCACCCCACGCGGTCATCTGATTATATTTAATATGTGTTAGAAAATACAACACATGCCAGCTGGGGGTGGATTAAATTTTTACAAAAGTGGGCGAAATAATTTTGACGACACAACACTAGTCGGTTGGTTTTTTACTACACCGCGCAAGATATCCTTTAGGGACATCAATAATGTTGCAAGCCATGATCAGCTCTAGACACATCACCTCCATAACAGCAAACCATGTGAAATTGTTTCATGTAGTACACCCTGTATGGGTTTTCTGAAACGTAAACAGTGTCACCCTAATGCATGAATTCTATAAGGTGATAATATATACTCTGTGTTGAATAAGAAACCATATATTAGCTAGGGGGTGATTAAATTTTCACACATGTGGGTGACATTATTTTAATGAGACAACACAAGTCCATTGGTTTTTTATAAGACCACACAAGCAACCCTCTAAGGCAATTAATTATGCTACAAGCCATGAGTAGCTGAAAACACATCACATCCATGACATAATGCCATGTGCAATTGTTTCGTGTACAACACCCCACATGGCGATGATATTTACTTTGCGTTGGATACGCAACACATGTCAGGAAGGGATGATTGAATTTTCACATAAGTGGGTGGCATTATTTTAACGAGATAACACAAGTCTTTTGAATTTTGAAAAGATAACACGAGCTACCCATTAGGGACATTAATTATGCTTCAAAGCCATGAATAACTGAAGACGCAATACCTTCATGACACCAAACCATGTGCAATTATTTCATTTACTACACCTCGCATAGGCTATCTAAAATTTGAAAAATGTCACCCCAATGCACGTATTCTACAAGGTGATGATAATTACTATGTGTTGGATAAGACAACACAAGTCACGTAGTAAGTGATTAAATTTTTATACTAGTGGGTGATATTATTTTGATGAGATAGCACAAGTCTGTCAATTTTTGACAAGACCACATAAGCTACCCTCTAGGGGCATTAATTATGCTATAAGCCGTGAGTAACGAAAGACACATCACCTCCATGACAACATGCCATGTGTAATTATTTCATGTACGACACACCACATGGGTCATCTGAAACGTAAACAGTGCCACCCCATGGGAAGAATACTAATTGGTGATGATATTTCCTCTTTTGGGAGGATAAAAAAACAAATGTCAGCTATAGGGTGATTAAATTTTCACACCAGTGTGTGATATTATTTTGACTAAGAAACAAAAGTTTTTTATTTTTTGACAAGATCACACAAGCTACCCTATAGGGCCATTAGTTTTGCTATAAGCCATGAGTGGCTTATAGAACATTACTGCATTATAGCAGACCATGTGCAATTATTTCATGTATTGCACCCCGCATGGGTTATATGAAATATAAATAGTGTCGCCCTATAGGAAGAATACAATACTAGTGATGATATTTACTATGTGTTGGATAAAACAACACATGTCAGCTCGGAGGTGATTAAATTTTCACACAAATGGGTAATATTATTTTGATGAGACAATAAAAGTTTGTTCATTTTTTACAAGAACACATAAGCTACCCTTTAGGTCAATTAATTATGCTACAAGCCATGAGTACCTGAAGACGCATCACCTCTATGACAGCAGGCTATATGCAATTATTTCATGTATTACACCCCACATGGGCTATCTGAAACGTAAACAGTGCCACCCCATGGGAAGAATACTAATTGTGGGTGATTTTATTTTAACGAGACAACAAAAGTCTATTAGTTTTTGACCTGATAACACAAACTACCCTCTTGGGTCATTAGTTATGCTACAAACCATGAGTAGCTAAAGACACATTACCTCCATGACACCAGGCCATGTTCAATTGTTTCATGTACTACAACTCACATGGGTTATCTAAAATGTAAAATATGACCCCCCATGGGAAGACTATTAACTAGTGGTCATATTTACTATGTGTTGGATAAGACAACACGTGTCAGTTTGGGAGTTATTAAGTTCTCACATAAGTGGGTGATATTATTTTGACGAGACAACACAAGTATATTGGTTTTTGACAAGACCAGCCAAGCTACCCTTTAGGTCCATTAATTATGCTACAAGCCATGCGTAGCCAAAGAAACATGTGTTGTCTGTGTTGGATAAGACAACACATGTGTTGGATAAGACAACACATGTCAGCCAGGGGGTGATTAAATTTTCAACAAAGTTTGTTGGTTTTTGACAAGACCTCACAAGCTATCCTTTATGGCCATTAATTATCCTACAAGACATGTATATCTCAAGAAACATCACGTCCATGAGAGGAGGCCATGTGCACTTATGTCATGTACTACACACCACATGGGTTATCTGAAATGTAAACAATGCCACCCCATGGGAAGAATACTAGCCGATGATGATATTTCCTCTTTTTGGAGGATAAGAAAAAATAATATCATCTACAGGGTGATTAAATTTTCACACAAGTGGGTGATATTATTTTAATGATACAACATAAGTCTATTGGTTTTTTACATGAAAACACAAGCTACCCTATTGGGCCATTAATTATGTTGCAAGTCATGAGTAGCTGAAGCCAAATCACCTCAGACACCAGGCCAAGTGCAATTATTTCATGTACTACACCCCACACGAGTCATTAGACATGTCAAATATGCCACCGTATGGGAAGAATATTAACTAGTCATCATATTTACTCTGTGTTGGATAAAACAACACATGTTAGTTAAGGAGTGATTAAATTTTCTGACAAGTGGGTGATATTATTTTGATGAGACAACACAAGTCTGTTGGGTTTGAACAAGACCACACAAGCTACCCTTTAGGGCCATTAATTTTGCTACAAGCCATGAGTAGCTGAAGGCATATCACCTCCATGATAGAAGGCCGTGTGCAACTGTTTTATGTATACTAAACTCCGCATGGGTTTTCTAAAACATAAACAGTGTCACCCAATGAACAAATTTTACAAGGTTGTGATATTTAATCTGTGTTGGAAATGACAACACATGCCAGCTAGGGGTGATTAAAATTCCATTAAAGTAGGTGAAATAATTTTGACGAGACAGCACTAGTTTGTTGGTTTTTTACAAGATCACACCAACCATCCTCTAGGGGCACTAATTATGCTGCAACCCATGAGTAGATGAAGACACATCACCTCCGTGACATCAGGTTATGTGCATTTGTTTCATGCACTACACCCCGGATGGGTTATCTAAAACATAAATATGGCCACCCCATGGGAAGAATACTATACGATGATGATATTCACAATGTGTTGGATAAGATGACACACACCAGCCGGGGGTGATTAAATTTTCACACGTGTGTGATATTATTTTGACAAGACAACACAAGTTTGTTGATTTTTTACAAGACCACAGAAGCCATCGTCTAGGGCCATTAGTTTTGCTGCAAGACATGAGTACCGGTTTATTTGGGCTGAAGGCAACCTTGAGTACCTTGGCATGCTTTGATGTCATCAAGTGGCCCTAGGCAAACCTCTTTTATATGTACATTTGGCATTTATGAGACACATACTACATCCTAATTGCATTTGAGCGCAGACTATTTCTTTTATGTGATATAATACCCTTACATAAAAGTAATGATTTGTTTAATAAATTTTGGGCCGATGTATTTAGAGAAGATTGGCGTGATATCACGCCCGAACAAAGAAATAAACACACCTTACCAAATACATATGACTTCGTACTTATAGTCAATGTGAAGCTAAATTCAATTGAGGTAAGCAGCGGGGAAGACAATATTGGTAACATACAATCTAACCTCGAATGGTTTCACACTAAGGACATGGAGATTGTCCTGAAAAGGGATTTCATACCTAATAATTATTAGTACATATAATTTGTCCTGTGAAATTTATATCCCCTAATGTTCTCATAATATCCGGCCATATAATTATGCATGCACCTGGGTTTGTCTATTTCTATTGTCTAGCCAAGTCTTGCTGCAAAGTTGATAATGATGCAGTGTATATTCCATAAAATCTTAGTGATAGTGTGTTTCTAGTTTACTATCATTACAAGACCCATCAAATAGTTTATTTTTCAATATTTAATATTAGTATATGACAATATATACCCATAATTGTGCCTTGAACCCCTAAACAAAAAAAATCATTTCAACATTAATGGAAGAAGTGTTCAAACAAACACCTTAGTTGCATGCAACACGTAATGGGGCATTTAATGAGGGTGGTGTAGCCACAAAGATTCGGGATATTATCAATATGCCAAAGTGAATTACACAAAAAATAATAATTATGGTGATAATGAATTAGCCTATACTCATTAGTAACCCACCTAATACTTGGGGGATTGTTCATTTCCCCATTTCCATTTAAGTCGTGATTGAATTTCAAGATTAATATGGCTGTCTCATTTATAGGTTGCGAAACCTGGTGTAGTAAGCTCAAACCGGATGATACCACTGACGATTACGACCAAAAACCTCATACCATAACTTATCCAAAAGGGCTGAATTGAAAAATAATCTCCTCCTGTAATTAATTTTATTTGGGGTGAAGACAATTGGCATGTGGTAAGTGTTTAATACCATAAATAAACAAAAAATGCAGATGACCATGGCATTGGTTTGTAAAACCAAATGGGTATGTTCTATAAGAAACTAAGGTTTATCCACTCATATAAGAAATGTCTATGCAATGGATCTTTTCTTAACCAATTCCCACGACGTTGTATTTATTCATTTTGACATTGATGCTATTTTCAATATATCATCCATAATTTCAATCGTAAGAATTGATATCTAATCTAGAATTTTCAGCGGTGTATCCATTGAATGTGTTATGAAAAATGCTAGCGACTAATATCGGGTTATTATGAAACCATATACTCATAGTGACACACAATTATATATTAATTTTCTTATGGCATCTGTTTGCTAAGGTCTAAGGTGCTTAGCTGTTGACATTTGAAATCCGAGTTGATAAGACAACTCCATTGTAAAGGATATATGTTACATTGCTTTGACGATTATGCATCTCCTGAATATCGTTGATTGTATATAATGATTTAACAATGCACAGTATTGCATCTAATGGCATTATGAGATATCAAATCAATGACCCTATGTTGTTGGTGTTGTGATTTATCAAACCACAACCACTACCAATTATATAGACTATATGAATATCACATATGTGTTGCACAATCTTCTTCATATATAAAAAATCTAGTACCCGCACATTTGTTATGAGTTATCCATCCGATATATGTAGTAGGGTCACCTCCCTCTCAATAAAAATTAGACAGATTATAGGTTCTCATTACCTTTTTATAAGGTTAAGATGATTCATAGCACAAGCACATCTATTTTTAATTGAGACATTCAATTTCAACTTACTTATAAGTTGGTACGAACCATCCATGCCCTGGTCATACCTAATCGAGTTTGAAGTTATATGGATTGGTTATATAACCCTTTTCTATATTTACATTTGGCACTTTTTCAATATTTTTTACTTAGCTGTACATTTTAAGTTTATGGCATTCCTTATGTGGGATGAAACAAATGGCTATTTCAACAACGACTTGTCCAGTAAATTCTCGAATGAAGTGTTTGAGGAGGACCGGGGCAATGTGTCAAGATGTCTTAGTTATATTCACTGGTGAAAATAATTGTAGTTCTTCTGAATTTATAATTATTACCAGACTTAAATCTCCATCACGTGGACCATATGTTGAATTGTACTTGGTCGAGGATACAAGGGAGGCTATTGCAAGGGTTGGTGTACTAAAACGTCATGGCTAGATGAAAGTGAGCATATTGTTTTATATTCAACATTATATTAACTTTACGATGTACTTTACATCAATTGCGCATTCGATTAAAACCACTTGTATGGATTGTCGACCTTTATATTAACATTATGTTGCACTAGTTTAATTACATTACGTACTTTCAATCAAGTGATTAACTTAGATAGAATATTTAATAAATTTCGAAAAGTAATCAATAATAATAAGGTAACAATGTAGATGCATGATAATATGAGTACATGCCATACATGATAAAGACCAATAAGAAAAGATAAGAACTTCATATATGTCTGCGTTCCATATGGGTGGGGTGGGGGTGGTAGGGGGTGTGGTTCTCCTCGCACGCTTCGTCCTTTGAGAATCATCCCCATCATTTGTTGTTTGTGTGGAGTGGTAGGACTGAAGACCTATCCCCACCATCTATCCCACCCGGTGCCCCTCCACGCGGTCACCCCCTATTTGGGCCTCTACTCGATGCAAGAGATGACACACCCTTAATTCCATCTTGTGCTAGATGATAACTATGATCGGAATCATCCCTAACCCCTGGATTCATATCATGAAATGCGTGTTCTATGGGTGAAGCAAGATGAGTAGACATGTCCAATTTAAAGTCGATTTATTGATCCATCCCGGCCATCGACGATGGGGGTCATGGAATGATATGAATCTGTGATCCATCAGATGCATGAATAAGTTGAGTTTGGGTGACAAATAGGGAATATACAAAATCACGGGACTCCTGTGACTCCGTCTACATGTAATGTGCTAGCGAGGTAGTCCCGATACTATGCTCAAACGATGGAGCGACATTAGAGGTGATGGCATCGCCAAAAGATGACTAATATCTGAACTCTATATGCGAGGAATCTAAAATAATAGAGGCCATCTCAAGTCAAGAAGAATTGCTAGGAATGTCATCGGGGTGGGGGGGTGGGGGTGAGAGGTGAACATTAGCAGCCATCTCTGGCTCAGATCGATGCCCCTCATACTGTTGTGTTCCATGTTTGCCTCAGCCACTTCTTCGAGGGGTTTTGCGCCCCATTCACGCCCCTCCCACTTGGAACTTGAGCCTAAGCATCTACATATGGTGGTATAGATTCCCTAACTCGACCAACGACATGCGCTATAGTTAATAATGTAATGCACATCCCTATGATATCTAACAGGGTATCCCATGTGTCGGTGGGGTCTGACAATCTAGCGTTAGCACGCACGTGTATATCTAGCAAATGCTGCATCTGCAACAACAAAAGAAATTATTGTTTAATAGGGGTGTAACAAGTTAAAAATAAAGTAAAATAATAGGTACTTATTAAGTAAATAATAATACATTTACCATAATCTCAACAATCCGTCCGAATGGGAAGTCACTGTGAGGGTGGGGGGTCAACCCTAATCCGACTAATAAATCGGTGGGTAATGCACTGATACTAAAGCATGTACAAGAATGCCACCCACATAAGGCTCACACTCTATGATAGCCTATCTCATTTGGTTCCACATCTTGATGTACTTCATGTGATATATGAAGAATTCAATACCTATCCGTCCTCGTATATCAACCTATTGCAACTCCTCATCGCAGGCGGTGGGAACATGGTGTCGCATAGAAAACTTTTGTCACACTTCGCTAAATTCTGGCGTCGGACGCCACCAAAACTAAGTCGGGCATGAGTAAATAAAATACCATTCTCAGTATGTGATAGATACGAGACATTTTAAAATCAATCCACAAGATAAATATTAATCAATCCCAACAAATAATTAATATAAAAAGCATCACATGCTAAACTCCAATGATGCCCAAACTCCAATAATTTAAAACTGAATAAAACCTTACAACTGTGGAACCGAATGGCCCACAAAAACTCAAATGAAGTCTCATAATGAAATACGACTGAAAATGAAGTCTAATTAAATAAAGCAATAAAATGAATAAACTCCAGCTGCACCTCCAAACGGTAAACTCTGATAATCATATGTAGCTTCTCCAAAACTTATCCTGAAAAAGTTAGTCAACGCATGAGGTCAGAGCCCAGAGCATGAATACACACTACTCCCCTCAAATAGGGTCCGTAAAAAACCAGACAGTAGCATTATACGCAATAAATATCACAATGGAATATTTTAATTTAAGACGAGATAGTTAATCGCAATAATAAAGAATCACTACCTACTCGATAATTCTTATTCCAAAAATCCACACCAATATTATTTTAATAATTTTCAGCAGCCCCAGATTGTTAATTTAATTAAATTAACCACATATATGATTTTTCTCACTTTATTATTAGGTATGGTGGTCCTCCCGCCTCGGGTGGTTCTCCCACCAAAATATATTATTATAGCGGTCCTCCCGCCACGGTTGATTTCTCCATCAAAATTCACATCCCCATGTCAAAACGACCGCTGATCCTGTAATTTGACAAGGTTCCACACACGACACGACATAAAATGTCGGCTGGCCCGTTTAAACTGTCGGCGCTCGCTATTTACGCCGTCAATATATTTTAATACCCGTTTTTATCTTAGGCATTAATTATCAATTCTCAATTTCACAATTATCAAATCACTCCACCCATTTTATCGATGTGAGATCCTCAAAATATCCCTTAGTCCCATACCTAAGGTTCCCTAAGTATACATACGTCCTATCCTACATATAGGATGAATCACCAGTAGAAAACACATCCTAGTCTCATGCCTAGGCAAGTGAAATGTCGATATAAAATAAAAATCTTCCCCACCCCGAAATATAAAATCCCCACGAATTTACACTAACTACTCCTATACCTAGCAAGTATAAATTTTACCCAAGGCCTACCTACTAGTCCCATACCTAGTAAGCATCATTAAATAGGGTTGAGCAAAATACTATCCAAAAGCCCCTCGTCCCCGCGATGACAAACATGAATAAAATAAATCACACAATACACAGTTCATTAGAATAACATATCACTTAAACATAAAATTCCAATTCAATTTAATTCAAAGAATAATTTCGTCGTTGTTTTCAACATAATTATTTACGTTCAACAAGGTTTAATTAATTAACATGCAATAATATTCAATACGCCATAATCGTTCTCTTTTATAAGTCATCAAATTTTTATAAATGAACGCGCCCCAATTAACCATATAAATAATTCCATAAAATTCTACATGAGAACCTACACCCAAAAACATAAAAACTCAAAGATCTAACCTACGCACCCAAGGGTTTCAAAGATTAAATCATATATAAATTTTTCATGAAAATAGTCCCAAAATTTAAGTGTCCACTTTCTTAAATTAAGTTACTAATTGATTTTAATTAAAAACACATGCTTAAGGGTTTAGGCGACACTTAAAACGCATAATACTAAAGGAAATGAATAGAATATTCATGCTTGAATAAAATTTGATCAGGAAATCTGATCTTGAAGATGTATTCTTCTCAAAAAGTTGATAAAGATCCGTTCTTGCGCGTCTTGAGAATACCCAGTTAATCTTAACATATCTTGAGTTGAAACTTTGAAGAAAATTGGGGCAAAGGTTTGTAGATGGAAGATAAATATTTTGGAGAAGTCTTCTTGAGGAAGAATTGTGGAAAAAGTGATTTGAAAGACCCAACCACAAATTAGTTTTAATTTATAATGATTAGGAGTCCTAATGATAATTTTTTTTTTCATTTTGACTCCGATTTGAATTTCGATTAAAAATCCAACCTTTTAATATTAAATTCAAAATTTTATTTTACTCCAAAAAATACGAATTAATCAAATTAAATATGATATAAAACTATGGGGTGTTACAACTTTCAGAGGCAACAGTTGGGTGGATGACACTCAATAACCTTAAAGTAATGGGGGGTACCCTGACCCTCCATATAGCAAAGTCGACACAACAGTAGTCTGGTAACTGTGCTAAAACCTCCTTGATGTACGGGCACCATATAATCTGCGGATTTGGAAATAGAAATCACATCATTTTATTTATAAATTGCATCAAGTCTAGTTGGCCTCGGAAGTAATGGAGCACGTGTGTGTGTGTGTGTGTGTGTGTGTGTGTGTCGGGTGGGGGCTTCCCGCCTAGATAACGGGTTGCCCCATCTACAAAACAAAAATATCTAAACATTATTTTGTCTTTAATCAACCGTGGAATATATTTAGATTTGTAATACTCGCTCGGGTCGCACGTGAGATAGACGCTCGTACCCCCATAGCCGTCAATACATATCAACGAAAAGCCATTTAAGAAACATAGTACATATGTAACTATAAAAACCAAAGCTAAGCTAGCTTGAATTTACCTAGAGCAGCACCACTAGCCCAACTATCTCTCTGGCAACCGAAAGTATAGTTCGACACAACTCGTGGTACTATATCACGAGAGTCTCAACTCCCTAGCTATACGTCCTCACCCACCATAAATCCTAGAGGAATATGAGGTAGCGTAGCTTCAGGTGTCTACTGAATTTATCCTATAACAACATGCCACCAATCAAACACAAAAACTAAACACGGTTATCAACGCTGTAACAATGTCGGACTGACAACAACTTCAAACTCAACAGGGTTATCAACGTTATAGCATATGACGTCATCTTGAAGGTCTTTTTTCGTATTATATAAGAGTAGCACCCATAAATGTCCCTACCTGGAAGCAGTGGCTGAGCCACTTTATAGGGGAGGGGGGGGGGGGGGGGGGGCAAGTGCCTCACCCAACAAATTAAAAAATAATAATTAATTACTGAATTTGGAATAAAATTTAATTATAATAAAAAGAAGGGTCAAAATTGAAATAATAAATGAACTTAACCTAAAAACAGGTTCTCTCTTAGTTAAAACAAAAAATAGAATGTGGTGCCTCTAACGGAAAAAATCGATGTCCAAAAGGAACCTACTCCAAAAAAGATAAGTTGAAGTGGATTTAATAATTGGAAAAAAATGAAGACTCCAAGAGCATCGATTAAATATTTGTAAAAAGATAAAAATAAGCCTAATTTTTTTTTGGGGGCTACCGCCCACGACCCCTCGATAATAGATTGTGCCCTACCAACACTAAATTTCTGGCTCCGCCACTGCCTGGAAGAACCCATTTCAAAGTGTATTAAGGGGATTTCATGGTTATGATCTAGTGGTATGGTATATGTAGTAACTAGAGCAAGCCAAGTCCATCGCACATTAATCTCTGCTTGTTTGATACAGATCATCGTTCATTTCAACCCTTTGAAGAAGTCATAAAAGTTTGGTGTAATGTAATAATTGAGTTAATCAACGAGTGAACGTAAATTGAACAAGAGCAAAAGATGATGAGTGAAAATTTGATACTTATTTCAGTCGATCAACTTTCACAGCTTGTTTGAGAGTTTTATTTTGGAGAGAAAATAAAGGAAATGAAGGAAAATTATGCTTCATTTCCATCGTCTGGAAGTTTACATAGGAGAGAAAGTGTTCGTTTGGAAGTTTAAAAGGAGAAGATAAATAAATTTCTTTCTCTCCAAAACTTTCCTTCCAAATCGAAAAGAAATGGAGAGAAAGAAAAGTTCTATAAAGAATGTATCTTGTTATCTTAAAAAAATTATTTTCCTTCCAACTTTCAAACATTAAAAAAGAAAATTATTTTATCTTTCTTTCTAAATCCATTCTATATGTTCCTTTGATTTCTCTCTTATAATTTTTCTTTTTCTTTTTCTCTTTTTTCTTTCCTTTCTCTAGAAAGAAACACCTAACACAACAAGCTGTGAGTGGAAAGTTAGGGCATAAGTTTTTTTGGGGGGGGGGGGGGGGGTCAAATCCCAGATTGATGGGCGGGAATAACGGCGCCCTTATTTGAAAAATGAAAGACCCGGATGACTTTTTTGAGTAGAAAAAAGTAAAATCAATAAATGTATTTGAAAAATGTGAATATGAGGTCCTGTGTGTATGTACAGTGACATTCCATTCCATTAATAGATCTGTGCAGATTGTAATTAATATATTATATTAAAAGAAGGGAATCCTCCTTTCCTTTGTGAATTGTACGGTCAAATGGGGATTTAAAAGGTAGGCAAGCATCGCCATCACCATCATAGAAATTGCTGACAAGATGATGTTTTAGCTTTTAGGATGGTTGGGGAGTGGATTGTAAGCAAAGCTTCACCTCACCTCACCTCACCACAACTAACTAACTGCTATATCATCTCTATCTATCCTCCGTGTTGACCAGTTTAAGTTGAAGCCCAATGGACCGCCGGAGTTGGCTGTGGAGGAGGAAATCGTCGGACAAGAGTCCCGGGGAAACGGAGAGCTCCGGATCAATGTCATCTCATTCCGAAAGATTCTCTGATGATCAGGTGGGTGATTCACTATTTTTTTTATACCCACCCCCAAAACAATGAATCCTGCTAATTCCCATCTTCTCATCCTCTCTCTGTTTATGATATCTACGGGATTCGTCTACAAAAACAATACAATACTACTTTTAATGTCAAATCAAATACAAAGCGAACTTACCTAATTCCCTTCCTATGAATCTCACCATTTACATTGCCAAACAATATTACTACTTCCACCACCACTAGTACGACTAATAATAAAACCACCTTGATTCTGTTCGCTAAATGCCTTGTCATCCCACCAGTTTCACCAAAGGTTCTACTATTATCACTCACATCAGTTTGTACAACAGAATTGTTAACTATGTCTATGTATGTTGACTGTGTAAGTACCACTGGAAGTTTAAGGAGTTTCACAATGGGGGCCGAATGTATTTAAATATAAATAAATTAGGGTCCAAATGTACAAAAATCAATATTTTTGTAATGCCAAATTTTCATTTTCAAACCCTTACATCCACCCCTGATTATGTTCTTCCTTTTACAGAGGCTGTTTAAAGCCAAAACAAAAGTTCATCTTCTTAGGTTCCTTAATGACTTGGCAGCCTCAAGTTATGAACCATTACTTTTTATAACAAAAGAAATAACAGGATAAATATGTTGGGAAAGGCCTTCAAACAATATTCTACGAGACAAATGTGCTTGTCATATCTCGCTGCCTTTTTTATTTTTATTTTTTTTTTCTTGTTCAATCACCGAATAATATCTATCTCACATGGTGCTTGGAAAAATATAAATGTTGTCTGAGTTTAGAGGCTCATAATCATTCATGTCAAATCAACTCCTTGAATGCTAAAGTTGCTAAAGCTCGTCTTCAAGTTACAGAAATTGTTATTTATTTTTATATTGTTTAGATGGATGACAGGTATTTTGTTGAGTGTCCTGGGTTTCTTATCACCATGGACCACCTTTTTGTGGATATCCATTGGAGTTGGACCACATTTGACAGACTATTACTTTCCTTGTTCACAAGCATTCTGTCTAAAAATCATTGTTGAGGCTTATCTTCAACTACACACACATGCTGAGTACTGATTTTCATTCTCTTATTTTACCACAACCATCTAAGCATAAAATCAAACATATGCTGACTTTGTTAGTTGCTTTTATATTCCCCTTTCTATCTTCAACATTAAACAAAACTTTCTTTCATTGCTGTGTGTATCTCCATTCCTTTTTGAAACTAAATAAGAATAGATTATATAACATGTTCTTTCTGTCCCAAGTTAAGAGTCCACGTATGGAAATTAAACTTTATAAGGAAAATTGACTTTCAACATAATCTCAACTCAATAATGCCTTTTCCCAATTATTTGGGATCGGCTAACTTTCAACATAATCAATGGCCAAAATTAAAACTCACTTTAATGGCAGGAAGTTTAATTCATTTTTAAAGTGAACCCTTAATTTGGGATGTATAAAAAGGAAAAGTTAGGCTCTCAAACTTGGAAGAGGGAGTACTATTTGATTGTTTACTCTGATTAATTACCCTTCATTCTTATATAGCATCAAATATAAATTTGATTATCTACTTCTACGAACTTCCCCAGCCCTCTTGGGATAAAGTTTGTAGTTCAGGAAAGTTGGAGATTTTCGCATACCATCAGTAGAGATAGAACTTAGTTATTGTTGCCAAAGATCAAACAAGCATGACCCAAATATTTCGTTAAACCTGGATTGCATCAGGAATGCACAATCTTACAAGGATAACACACTTGAATAGCTTGCAATGAGGTGGCCCTTATTGTTTTCTCTTTGGCTGAAAACTTGTGGTGAATGCACGAAGTACACATCTCCGAATTACTATAATTAACCAAGCCCATATCTCTTATCCCTATAATATGTGTCCTGTTTCTTTATAAATGCATACTTAACATGTTTTTTTTTTTAATTTTGTCATCGAACTTTTTTTTTTTTTCGATTCAGAAATACCAACTAACTTTTTTTTGAACGTTTGAATTTAGTCCAAATGTATCACTAAAAAGTCCAATACATGTGTCTCCCATAGTCCTATTAGGACTAAAATGTAGTCACAAGAAAAGTTCAATGTTGTTTCTTAACCTTAGAAAAGAAGTTCAATGACTAAATGAAATACATATATTGTTTCTAATGTTTTTTTTTTGGGTAATTGAATCTTTTTTAAAAGACTAACGTAAAGTGATGATTTATTTTAATCTTACGGAATTAGTAATGTCCCAGGACATTGTTTGTCTCAATGGTGAGATTAGTGGAGTTTAATATTGCTTCTAGAAAAAGTTTCTAATCACAAATAAGATATTGTTTGCCTCAAAATGATTTGTTGTCTTGGTTTAGTAGTCATGTGCAAGGCATATGGCTATTTCCCGTTAGATTTAACCCTAAAAATGATTTGTTGTCTTGGTTTAGTAGTCATGTGCCAGACACATGGCTATTTCCGTTAGATTTAACACGATATTCTGGCGGAGGGGTGATATTGTTACACTTAACGCACTGAAAGGGTTAAACTGATTATAAAAATAAAAAATAAAAAAGCAGAGGTCAAATTGTTTCAAGTTACAAAGTTCAGGACCACTGGTGTAATTAAATTCTTTTCAAATTTTTCTATGCATCCATTGTTTCCGAATTCATAGTTGCTTAACTTTGTTGCTATCTCTTTGACTTGGCTTGTAATTGAAGGCATATTCGAATCATATTGCTCACTCACAAGAAGTCTCATCAAAAGCTGCAACAAGTGACGAAGAACTTAATGATAGTTTGAAGATCCTAACAGAGAAACTGTCAGCTGCTCTTCTGAACATTAGTGCCAAGGAAGACTTGGTAAATCAGCATGCCAAAGTTGCCGAGGAAGCTGTATCAGGTATTATTTATTTTTCTTGGTAAAAGGCAGAAGTGGTTTGAAGATGAATTTATGGCATGATAAGCTAATTTACTTGAACTCATTGCATAGTAAGGAAAAGAAATAACAATAGAGGAAAACATGGCCAGGACCAATAATTAGGAAAGAGGAAAACGGCTTCTGCCATTCAAATTTTCTCATTTAGTCAAAAAGTATTCAACTATGGTCAATATTACATTGTATGATGATTATTCCTAAGCAAGATGTTCTAATTATATCTTTTATTTTATAATATTTGGGTAAATTTTCATGTTATTGTTAGGGTAAATCATCACCATTGTTCAAGACTACTTGTTTTCCCAACTCAAGTTTCCAAAACTGGAGATGATGGTCACTGTTGGATCTTTTACAATCTTGTCAGTCTATAGGTGTTTAATTCTATGTGAATATGAAAAAACAGCTCCTCTTTCTTTTGATAGATCAGTATTCTGTTCCACCCTTTTTTTACAATGCTGTTTTCCACTGAATTGTTACCCTAGCAACATCATCACCGGGTTTTCTTGCAAGAACATAATCACTATTTTCAATGGAGCTGTTTCTACATTCATCGAGCCATATTTACCAGTAAATTATTCACTCAAAAACAGTATGTGGGTTCCTTCTATAGCCACATCTTTTGAATGTGAGGTTTTGACTTTGGAGTGGCCTTGTTGGGAAATAAACGCATGTTTACGTTTCCAGAGATGGATATTCCTTTTGGGGTTGTAAGTTTATATTTTAAATGCTAGGATGGGAGAAGGCTGAAAATGAGGTTGTGGGTTTAAAGCTACAATTGGAGTCTGTAAATCATAAAAACAGGGCTCTTGAAGATCGAGTTGGCCATCTTGATGGAGCGCTTAAGGAGTGTTTGAGACAGCTTCGTCAGGCAAGAGAAGAGCAAGACCAAAAGATCCATGAAGCTGTTGCCAAGGAAAGTCTTGAATGGGAGTCTACAAAATCTGAACTCGAGAAACAACTTGAAGCTGCTAAAGCTACAGACTGTCACCCCAAGCTTGAAGCTACAGAGAGAGAGAACTCAGTCCTGAAACTCGAGCTCTCTTCCAGAGCCGAGGAACTAAAACTTAGGACTATTGAGAGGGATTTGAGCAACCAAGCTGCTGAAACAGCTAGCAAGCAACATCTGGACAGCGTAAAGAAGGTGGCTAAGCTTGAAGCTGAATCTCGCAGGCTGAAAGCAGTGGCTCGAAAAGCATCACTCGCTAATGATCACAGGTCTGTCACAGCCTATGTTGAATCTTTCACAGATAGCCAATCAGATATCGGGGAGAGGCTATTGGTAGCTGAGAGTGATGATACCTGCGAGCCCAGCCAATCCGACTCCTTGATAGCAGCAGAGGTACATCGATTCAAGAGTGGGAGAAACCTCATGATTCCTTCACTTGAAATTGATCTCATGGACGATTTCCTTGAGATGGAAAGGCTTGCAGCATTACCCAACACTGAAAATGAACCCCCTTTAAAAGATGAACTTGAAGCCATGATCAATCGGACAGCTCAACTGGAGGAGATAATAGAGAAGTTGGTATTGGAGAAAGAGGACTTTGAGATAGCTTTAACTGAGCGGGAAAATCAGCTTGAGATTTCAAGAGATCGGTTAGAGAAAGCAGAGGCTAAGTTATTGGATCTCCGAGGTCAGTTAGCTATGGCAAATGAAGGAAGGAGTGAGGTAGAGTTAGAACTTGAAGCTACAAATGGCAAGCTTAAGGTGTTAAGAGATTTGTCAGAGGTGAAGCTGGTGGAGTTGGAAACTCAGTTAGGTATGGCAAATGAAGCAACGTCGAGGGCTGAGGTGGAACTTGAGGCTACAATTATAAAGAAACAAGTGGCAGAATCAAAGCTTGTGATTGTGCAGGCTGAGTTAAAAACCTTGCTTTCTACGGTTTGTTCTTTAGAAGAAGAGGTTAAAAAAGAACGGGCTTTTTCAGTGGAAACTGTTGCAACGTGTCAGAAATTAGAAGACGAGCTTTCGATAATGCAATCCAAGATGGAGGTCCCAAAAGCAGCAAGATCGAATGAGGAGTTGAACATTAAGCAGGTTAGTGCACTAAACACAATTTCTTTGAAGTTCAGATTTCTAAACTTTTGCACTACATGTTACGCAACATTCGTGAGAAAAGAGAACATATACAAATCTTATTAACAAAAAGAGTTATCGATCAGCCCTCATTATCTGCTATATTGAGTTTGGCCTTCAATATTTTTACTTCATGGATTTTGACCCTCAAAAGAGTCATAAGTACTCATAAAGCATGATAAAAGATTCTCATATAGGACAATAGACAGTCATGAAGTATTTATGACGTTTTTGGATTCCAAGGTCCAAGAAATCAAAATTATGGAAGGCAACTGAATGTGGCAACAGAAATTCCGGTAGTCCGGTACTTAATGCTACAATATAGTTGATTTATACTTCAATCAATCTGTTTTGAATTATGGACATCTATAGGGTTTGTGTGGATGTTGGCAGTAATGTGTATTCTCATAAACCTACTAATAATGTTAACTGATAATTGCTCTAGCATTGACACATATGAACATTAGGTGGTTGTCTACATGTCAATATTTTTTTATCAAAATTTATTATTTGGATCACTTGCACTCATGCGACGTTAAAGATTTTGAAAAAAAATACATGATAATCTATCGTCTATTTAAAATAAAAGGGGAATTAATGTTTAGTTTCTAGGAGATAAAGTACATTTTGCATTTAGTCCATCTTATTTTTTTTATGTTCTGAAAAGTCGCTTTCATGACAATTCTTTCTTGGGAAAGAGTTTAGGGTTTTAATTTTTCTTTAGGGTCTAGTTTTTTGATTTAGGGTTTAGTGTTTAATTATTTTTTGGTTTCAATTTTTTTAGGTTTAGGGTTCAGTATTTTAGGATTTAGGATAAGAGAAGAGAATGTTTGCGAGTGTTTTATATGGTGATGGATTTTTTGGGGAAAAAAGTGTTGAATTAAAAATTGATGGACATGTTTGTCAAATGTGCCTAGAAAAAAAATAAAGTATTGTATTATGAGGGACAAACAAACACCCAATTACATTTTGAATGGAAAAATAGACTCACAAAAAATGACATCTCTAGACAAGAAGATGGAATTTGTTTCTAAATAATAGAGTTTGTATCCCTTTGGGCCATATGGTTATCCAGGAAAAACACATGGATGAGCTCTGGGTGCAAATTTAGAGCGATTATGAGATAGGGTTAATGCAAAGCATAGACAACCAAATACTCTAAGATGAGAATAATTTGGTGATTTTGATAATAAGACCTCATATGGTGTTTTATTGGATAGTAGAGGAGAGGGTGTTCTATTTATTAAGTAAGCTGCTGTGAGAACACATTCACTCCAGAATACAAGGGGTAAATTTGCATGGAATCTAAGAGATCTTGCCACATTTAAGAGATGTTGGTGTTTACGCTCAACTACACCATTTTGTTGAGGTGTAGCAATACATGTTTGTTGATGTAAGACTCCTTTAGAAGAATAAAATTCTGGCATATCAAACTCAGCCCCTCTATCAGTCCTTATAGTTTTAATATGAATATCAAATTGTGTCTCTATGAGTTTGAAAAATGACTGAACTAGAGAACGAGAGTCAGATTTATTTTTCATTAGATATACCCAAGTACAACGTGAATGATCATCCACAATTGTAAGAAAATATCTAAAACCAGTAATAGACTCAACTTTGAAGGTACCCCAAATGTCACCATGTATCAAGTTAAAGATTTTATTTCTGATGGAATGACTAGTATTGAATGGCAATCTTTTATGTTGGTGCCAATGGACAGATATTACAATTGAAATTTGAAGGAATGTGTATATCTGGCAACAATTTTTGTAGTGTTTGAATCTTATTGAGAGAGGGATGACCTAGCCTAAAATGCCAAAGATCAAAGGAAGAAAGGTTTACAACAGAAAAAACACTAAAATCCATAACAGATGCTTGCAACAAATATAGCCCAGATACTTGTTTAGCCACTCCAATCGTCTTCCATGAGTGTAGGTCCTGCATGAAACAAGAATGAGAAAGAAACAAAACACAAGAAGAATTTTCTGTGAGCTTTTTGACTGAGATGAGATTAAAAGAAAAAGATGGAACATAGAGAACATTATGAAGAACTAATGCGTTTGAAAGTTGCACAGTTCTAACACGTGTGACAGGGACACACGTTCCATTTGGTAACTTTACTGAAGTGTTTACAACAGAGGTAATTGTAGTGAGATGTGAAATAGAACTGACCATATGATCAGTAGCACCACTATTAATTATCCAGGAATTTGACTGCTTGGAAACAAAATAAGGTGAATTAATCATACCTAATAAACTCAAAGAGTTTGAAACATAAGATAAGTTGCTCATAGCATTCATTGCAGTAGACTGAGTTGTTTGTGGGGAAGGTTGTAGAAAGGAAAGAAGTTATTGACACTGTTCTTTGGTGAAAGGGAAATGGGGGAGTTGAATCTGAAGCCATGGATGCTTCATCAAAACCAGTGGAGGATAATGAAACTTGATGTATAAAAGATGTTTTGGTTCTTGGATTCTGACGATATCCAGGTGGATATCCATGTAACTTGTAGCATTTATCAACTATATGCCCAGTAAAACCACATTGAGTACAAACTGGCTTAGGACGTTGCGCACAATAATTCTTGATCATTGTGCCAGGAACACTAACATTCTTGCTGAACAAAGCAGCAGTTTCAGTCATCAAAGATGATCCCTTCACCTTTCTTTGCTTCTCTTCTTGTAAAGTAAGGGATAAAACTCTGTCAATGGATGGCATTGGATCCATTAATAGAATCTGTCCCCGAATGTGTGTAAAAGAGTTATTTAGACCCATAAAAAATTGAACAACATATTCCTTTTGATGTTGATCAATTACTATCTTTAAAGCACCACAAGAACAACTAGGAATTGGTTTTACAGTGGAAAACTCATCCCATAGAGCTTTCAATTTCGTGTAATAGGAACTTACTGAAGATTGATCTTGAACTAATGAAGCAAGATCTTTCTTGAGTTGAAATAGGCTACGACTATTACCTTGAGTGAATCTTGTTTTCAGATTCCTCCAGACTTCTTCAGCAATTGAAGTGGTTATCACACTGGCTGCAATTTCTCTTGTAAGAGAATTAAGAATCTATGAAAAGACCATGTTGTTGCAACGAAACCACATAATATAAAGTGGATCAGATTGATTTTGAGGTTGAGGGAACGTTCCATCCACGAACCCCGCCTTGTTCTTGGTATTGAGAGCTGTCAACATTGATTTGCTCCACGTATAATAGTTCTCACCATTCAAAGGCTGAGAGACCAAGATCGAACCAGGGCTTTCTCCGTGATGAAGAAAATAAGGATTGGAAAAATCCTCAAGCATAGAATTGTTGGACATCGAAGTGTTCGAAGAACTCATATTAGAATTTTTTTTATAGCCCTGATACCATATCAAACTAAGAAGAAAAGAGTAGCAGGAAAGCAGAGAAAAAATAGAGAGAAACGCACTTGCATCGTATTCTCTTATTATTTCAATTTACTTGAATCACACCTCTATTTATACACATACATTGACAGCTAATAACAGACTAACAAACCAGCTAACTAATAGACATAATGTGACACCCCGCCTAATTAAATATCGGGTGATCAGTCATTTATTAAATTAAAAATCAAGGTGAACGGTTGGTTCATTTTTAGCATCTGTCGCAAAATAAAATTTCCAATTTAAACACCCTAAATAATTAAGCTAAGTGTCAAAACCATTTAAAACCTTATTTCCGTTTTATTAAATTCCAATTTGAAATCCTTATTAATAATCAACAGTTTAAGAATCACATAAATACGAAGGATGGAAATCAACAAACAATAATTAAACCATCTAGATAAACCACACCAAGTTTTAAAACTACAAATGAAATTATCCTGACATGAGTCAACTCCCTAAGAGTACTGAACTGGAAATAAAAATAAACATAAATCTCTGATAAAGTCAAACTGAATAGGAAAAATGGCGACACATGCCCTAACTAAGCAGAACTAAAAATAAGAGCAGAATCAACGAAGAGACCGTTTAAAGCAAGGGCCTGCATCTTCCACATAAGCTGCAGAACGTTCAGTCCAAAGAATCTAAGCATGACGCCTCTGTGGTTGGGCACCTGTAATATACATATATATACAAGAGAAAGAGAAAATGATAGAAAACGGGTCAGAGCCCGAGTGTAAAAACAGTTTTAAAATAGTTTAGCAAGTATTTAAAATGCTTACCGGCTAATGTAACAACTATGTTAGTATGCGACACTCTCTTGAGAATTCTCACGTCTCATCTAGTGTGCACGCCTATCGTACTACTAATCTCATAAGTTTATCTAACTTATTTTTCCATAAAGTTTTATCCTGAGAAGTAGAAAGGTTATGATGTTTATTTTACACAAAAAAATCCATTTCTTCAAGACTTATTACGTTTCTTAGAACAACACCGTACCATTACACAGTTCCCGAACACTTATTAATAAGTTGGAGCAATTTATTCATTACTTAACTACTTATACGCACAGTAGAAAGTTCCCATATATAAGTATATATATATATATATCAGTCACTCATATATTATATATACTATCGGCATCCCACATAAATTCTATGGTGCTGGCATACTCTGCTATCAAGTCCCCGTATCATTCGTACTAAGGGAAATACTAGTTTGGAATCACTCTCGAACTGTATTAACACAATACACACAAAATGGAGGCGAAGCATAGTTCCAAGTCACTAAGAGATCAGCACATACCCCTCATGTCTCTTAGAACCGTCTGACTATCATTCCTAGATAGCCTGTACCAAGGAATCCTATGTTCTAGGGTACAAGTCAATATCCCCCATAAAGGTCCCATCGAGATAAGACTGTCCCGGCGCGGCAACCCTCGTGATAGCAAGTAGCGCGGGTATGATTATTCACAATTAAAGTATTTAATATATGTACACAGTCACACGGCCATATATAGATACACAATTTCCAATAAGATTCGCCCACGACCCATAATTATTATTAACCGTATTTAGTACAAATTTTACCCAATTATCTTGCATAAGGGATCCATTTCTGTCATTCCCACTTAAAATATATTTCATACTTACTTCTCATCTCTCGAAGTGTTCTCTTTTGCTAAATACAATTTCAGTAAGTATACCCTATCTAACCTTCTGGTCTAAGTCTCTCACGAGTCCCTCAATTCATTAACGATCTTACGCACAATCTCTAATGTGTAACGAAATTCCCCGTTAACCCACAATTTCATCCCATATTAAATTTCATTCAACGGAGTCTATTTAGACCCTACTGATCTTCCTCACGACCCATTATACTCTTTAAATAATAATCAAGGGTTCCTATGTATTTAAACCGGATTAAACAAAAAGGGGGAAAAATATACAGTTTTCCAGGAGGGGCCGATCGATCGAGGAAAAAGGGGTCGATCGATCATCGATCGATCGAGGTTCTTGGGTCGATCGATCGATCAAGCAGTTCTTGCCCAGAAAATGCGTTTTCAACCTACGGATTTCACCTACCAAATTACTCCAAAACGCCATTAACGATTTCCAAAGACCCAAACAACCATGCTACTAGTTATATATACATACATGATTTCCTATGTGAAACATGTCCAAATTCATCAAAGGTATACAATTTATGAGATAAATCATCATATTTAACAATAACCCTAATTTTCATAAACTTTCATTCTTCTAATCATTTTTTCCAGATTTCTTGCTTCTGAACTCATACAAATTCGTGGGTTATTCTCTACATATGATTGGGATGTCCAGAATATATTTACTTCCATCAAGACATGTGATTAAGTCCTCAATTCCTCAAATTCTTTTATGAAACACGTGTATAAAAATCCTAATCTAACATGGATGAAACAATAACTAAAAGAAAAGCAAGTTAGATACTTGCCTGGAAATTCAAGGGTTCTGATTTGTGGATGAAAAAGGTATGATTGCGTTCCTCTTCGTGCCATCTACGTCTTGGTGGTAGTGGCGGTGCAAACGGATGAGTTCTTGGCCTTGGATTGTTTGAAAAGCTTCCTACCTTCTTCTCTAATCGCTGTTCTTAACTTTTGTGATTGTTAACCCTAAAAGCCTAACTCAAATGGCTGATATACCTTAGGGAAATTCGTGGGTTTAAATACCCAAAAATACAAAATGTCTAAAATACCCTTCCGGGATGCCAATTTGCCCTAAAAAGGCCCGAGCCCAAACAAAACCCCCGGGTATACTTTTTTGACTATTTCGATCCTTCCGGACACGTTGGCGCACTCGAAATGATCATACGGGCGATTTATAATTTATTCACTTTTAATAATAATAATTTAGTCCCGACACGACACAGGCGCGTCCCGACTTAAATTTTCATAATTGTCATTTTATTCACTCGTGACAATTTTAATACAATCAATCTTATATATTACTTTACTCATCTAGTAATATTGAACAAATTCTCAATAATTACTAATTTTCGTCACGCTAGTAAATATTTAAAAATAATTTCCGGATTAATATTAAATTAATATCTCAATTTAAATATAATAAATCCCCAAATTAGAAGCCATAAAAATACGGAGTATTACACTAACTGACTAACTAAGAGACTAACAAACTAGCTAACTAACAGATCTTTACTGAATTTTGACTTATATTTTAATATACATAATGATGTTATTGCGTTTGTATATATGGTTTTATTTAGATCTAAGTTAGTTGCTAATATTGGTAACTTCGTAATGTGTGTGGTGATGTCCTATGTGTATGTGGTAGGATAAGGAGTTAGCAGTGGCTGCCACTAAATTTGCAGAATGCCAGAAAACAATTGCTTCTCTTGGTCGGCAATTAAAGTCTCTTGCGACGCTGGAAGACTTCCTGAATGACTCACAGAAACTGCTGCCGTTGCCGTTGGAGATTTCTAAAGGAGATTGCCAAATTTCAACAATATAGTTAGTCAATGTTAGGCTCCTCTAGAATTTGGTATGGATGGGTTTTACTCTCCTCTTGTTCCCTCCAAGCAACAACAGGTTCAAATGATAATAAAACTATAAAAATGAAAAAGCATGTTGTAATTAAATATAGAAAATGGTTTCAAGTTTGCTATTGTAAAGAGTCTATTTTGCTTCTTACAAACAGGCGGAGTAATATATTTGTTAGATAAACAATGCATCCTTGCGGATGCACGTTGGAGAATGTAGTGTAATAGATTGAGATTTTTTTTGATAAAATAAAAATAAACAATTATCTCTGTCATTTTTTTTAGCTTCGTCTCTTGCAATCATTTGTTGAGTTTAGTTTTTTTTTTTTGTCATGATGTCCATTTCTGTGTTGCAGGTGAGTGTTTGGGTCAATTTTTATTATTGAGAGTAAAGTATCAAATAATTACTTAAACAATTAATCCTTTTCAGTTTAGACCTTGAACTATTTTTTGTTTTGATTTATACCTTAAACTATTCAATGGTGGCATGTGTCCCTTCAAATATAAATCCGAAAATTTTCAAACTAAATTATGCACAGAAGTGACACAAGGCCTTAAACTCAAGGGTAAAAGGGTCATTTATCTAACACAAACAAATTGATAGTGTAGGTTTGTGAAAGTTTTTTGGGGGGTTTAGGCAAAGTTTGGGTTTTAAAAATTTTAACTCAGTTGAGCTTGAATTTAGGTGTAAAAACTCTGACCCGGTTTGTTATTCATATCATAGCTAAAATATTTTAGATAGACTCACACACGCGCGCATATATATATATATATTACAAGAGAAGGTTTACTTACATCACACTCTATACATCACATCTAGTTTTAGGTCCTAAAATCTTTTTTTTTCAATTTTTTATTTTTCTTAAAATTAACCTTCCAATCAATCCATGTTCAAAAAATTAAGTCAAAATATATTTTGTAAATATTTTTAAAAAATTCAACAAGAAATTGCTGAAAATAGTTTATTTATTTATAAGGGTCTGCGTCAGCAGAATTTTGTAGATTTTTTAAAAATAACTATAAAATGTATTGACCTAGTTTTTTGAACATGGGTTGATTTAGAAGGTTAATTTTAAATAAAAAATAAAAAATTCGAAAAAAAAATCTTAGGGCTTAAAACTAGGTGTGATGTAGGTGAGCCGTCATATATATATATATATATATAGTACTGTTTTTGTACGGACTGTCCCACATACTAACAGTGCGGGCTGGATATGTGTCACTTGGTAGTTGGTCTCGTGAATTATCGACACTCTCCTTTCTGGTCTCATCGCCGGTGGCACATGTTCACTCTGCACTGTTAATATGTGCAAGAGAAGTATATATATATAGAGTTAGGCTCTTCAACATACCTCATTAACACATACCTATGAACATACCTATTTTTTTAAAATAGTAAAAAAAATAATTTTGAGTTAATATTTTTTATATGGGTTCATGATATTTCAATGTGCCCTTATAAAAATATTCAGATCAAAATAATGTGTTTTGATATTTTTTAAAAATAGGTAAAAAAACTGGCAGTTTTAAATGGTAAAAACTAACAGTTTTTTTTACCTATTTTTTAAAAATAATAAAAAATATTATTTTCAATTGATTTTTTTTATAGGGGTACATTGAAATATCATGAACTCATATAAAAAATATCATCTCCAAATTATTTTTTTTACTATTTTAAAAAAAGGGTATGTTGGAGAGCCTGACTCTCTCTCTCTCTCTCTCTCTCTCTCTCTCTCTCTATATATATATATATATATATATATATATATATATATATATATATATATATATATAGCCAGGGTTCTGTGTACACTAAGTTTGCACATTATTTTTTTAAAATAGTAAAAAAATAATTTTGAGTTGATTTTTTTTGTGTGATATTTAAACATTTCAAGAAATCCATATAAAAAAATCAGTTCAAAAAACGTTTTTTGCTATTTTAAAAAATCGGTCAAACTTTTGCAGTTTTTAAAGCACTTAAAAGCTGCAAACGTTTGACCGATTTTTTTAAAATAGCAAATTTCTTTTTTGAGCTGATTTATTTTATGTGGGTCCATTGAAATGTTTAAATATCACATAAAAAAATCAACTCAATTTTTTTTAATATTTAAAGCAAATCATGTTCGAAACAACTCCATGCAAGAATAATTAAGAACAATATAAGTATCAATAATCATAACTAGATATCCTAGTCACATGGATAACACAAAATGATTTGTATTCAAACATACCAATATATACCACACGAAATGTGTAAAACTAAAATACACAAAAAAAAACAAAAATCTTTTTGAGTTTTTCTAAATTTTTTTAAAACACCAATTTTTGAAAACAAACTCTAACTAAAAAGACTAACAAAATATTTTTGTATTTTTCAATATAACTCAATGAAAGAAAAATCAATATACAAAAGATACACATGTCATAACACTAGCAAAGATGTATCATGAAGTACAAATTAGAGTATGACAAATAAGTTAACACAATTAACAATTAGATATAATATGGGATATATCATGAGCAAGCAAATGAGAATCAACAAGTCTAATATGTAAAGCCTCCAAATCGGATTTCCTAACCCAAGTAGGTGTAACATTACACTTAAGGGCTTTGGGAACCATAGTGACTCTATTCTTAGACTTCCAAGGACCGTTTTTAAGATCATAGCAAAATCACCTAAAATGACATTTCCTAATGTAATGAGTGCAAGTATAAACATGACAAGGGGTGTTACCTAAGGATTGACCTTTCCTAACGTTCCTAGTCGACTCTCTAACGCATGGTCTTGGCTTGGGTAGCGGAAACATTATGATCATCGAAGTTAATTCCACACTTATCATCTTTTATTTGGATAATGCCTAATATTTTTTGAATTTTTCCAACCTAAACTCGAAATCAAATTTGACCCTACTCGAATCTCTCAATATCTCCTCTAGCTCAACAATCCTCGACCCGAGTAAACATTTAGATTTCTCAAACTGTAGAATCTCTTTCTTTATATCCTCTATCAAACCTCAAACACTATCTCTCTCACCCTCAACATACTCTATCTCCTTTCGAAGAGTCCTCTTACGTGCCCTAAGATACTCAATCAAAACACTATCATCATTCACTTTGGCACGTTCTTTCAACTTTGCTTAAAACTTCAAGTTAGCCTTCTTCACATTCAAAGTTTTTTCATACAACTCACGGAAGGCAACTTGGAGTTCCCTCTCTTACTCCTCTTCTTCATCCTCGCTCTCGTCTCCACTCACTCGACCATCACTCACTTGGGATCTAAAAACCATGGTCTCAGAAGTGTCATGCAAAGAAATATATTCATGGGAAGATTTCTCATTAAAGCTCACTGACTAGCCTTAAAACGCGATAAAGTTTCACTCAATGGGGGAATCGATTTCCTCTTTTGGATCACTATCACTAAGGGTGGCATTAAATGCTATCGGTTTCTTACCCCCTTCCTTAGTTTAGTGGGGCACTCAGCTACCCTATGGCCATAACCCTTACAACCATAACATCTTTTTTGACTCATCCCTCTTAAAATTATCATTCCTATTCTTAGGGAAGTGATTGGCCTTGTTGTACATATTTTTCTCAAACCTTTTTGTATGTTTCGTTTGCTTTTGGAAATTGAGAAATTTCTTGAATTTCTTAACTCATCATCCAAATTAGGTGATCCCTCCTTTCGGTCTTTCAAATCAATGCCCTTTTCTTTCTTCTTCTCAGTCTTGGAGGTAAACATATCAAGCTCATAAGTTTTAAGTCACCTATAAGTTGTTCAAGTTTCATAAAATCTAGAGTACCCAAGAATTCAAAACGATCACTTCTGGATTAAATCTTTCAGGAAAAATTGAGATAAAATTGAGATAAGAACGTCCCACCAAACTCAAATATGCATGAGATTAACTCATGCATGTGTGAAAAGATGGCATATATAAAAAGTCGAATTCCAATGCTTATCAACTTTGAAACAACTCCATTAAAACAATTGTTAAGATCATTCAACACATCAATCAATTTTGACCAAATGTCCTAGCCACATGGATAATGAAATGACGGGTGTCCAAGTACACCAATATGCCATATCAAATATGAAAAACTCACGATAGAAACATCAAATAAAAATCTTTTTGTGTTTTTTTAAACATATTTTTGAACCCAAAACAAAATCTTTTTGTATTTTTCTTTAAAATCAAAAATCTTTTTGTATTTTTCAAATAAGACTCAAATAAATGAAAAATAAAATATCATACAAAAATACACATGTCATAACACTAGCAAGATATAAATCATGAAGCAAAGACTAGTATGACAAACATGGCAACACATTCATCTTTTTGATTTAGCATGGGAAGAATCAAGTGCAACCAAACAAGAACCATGAAGTTTAATTCCTAAAGCCTGTAAGTCCGATTTTCGAACCCAAGTAGGTGTGAAATGACACATGGAGGTTTTGGTAACCAAAACGACTTTATTCCTTAACTTCCTATGAGCATTTCTATGGTCATAGAAAAAATGCCTAAGGTGACCCTTCTTACTGCAATGAGTTCAAGTATAAACACGATAGGAATGATTACCAAAATGTCAACCTATCATAACTTTCCTAGTAGGCTCTCTCACACGATTGGTATTGGCTTTGGGAATGGGATCAATACAATCATTGTAGCATATAGCAAACCTATCTCCCTTGATTTGGATGGTGCCTAACATCCTATCCAACTTTTGCGATCTAGCTTCCAAATCAAACTTCACCTTACTCTAGTCTCTCAATCTCTCGTCTAACTCACTAATCCTAAACTTAAGCACACGTCTAGACTCCTCAAACTCTAGAACCTATTTCATTAAAGCCTCCATCAAACCACCAAGACTATCTCTCTCTTTATCAACATATTCTAGTTTCTCACTAAGAGTCTTCTCTCGTGCCCTAAGATCCTCAATCAAAGCATCATTATTTTTTACGACACGCTCATTCAACTTAGCTTGCAATTTCATGTTGGTATTTTTCACCTTTGCTGCTTCCGCATATAACTCACTAAAGGCAACTTCCAAATCTCCTACATCGATCTTAGGACCTTAAATTTCTATGGCTTTCATCCTCGTTTAGTTAAGTTCAGAGATCTTAGGACTCATTATGAATTTAAATTTTAAAACTTCTAAGGCTTTCGTATCTAGTTAGTTAAGTTCAGAGGTTTTAGGACCATTTGTGAACTTCAAAATTTTAAAATTCTAAGGTTTTCATCCTTATTTAGTTAAGTTTAGAGGTCGTAGAACCAACTGTGAACTTCATATTTTAAGCTTCTACGACTCTCATCCTTAGTTAGTAGTTAGGTGGTCTTGGGACCCACTGTGAACTTCATATTTTAAGTTGATAAGTACATCATCCTTAGTTAGTTGAGTTCAGAGGTCTTAAGACCCAATGTGAACTTCATATTTTAAGCTTCTAAGGATCTCATCCTTAGTCAAGTTAAGAGGTCTTAGGACCCACTGTGAACTTCATATTATAAACCTCTAAGTCTCTCATCCTCACTTAAAATAAGAGGTCTTAAGACCCATTGTGGAACTCCATATTTTATGTCCTTAAGATTTTATCCTTAGCGGATTACAACTCTGAGGTCCTGGGCCCTTGGAAACCTCCAACCTCACAAATATTTTTTTTTTGGGGGGGGGGGGGGGGGGGGGGGGGCTAAAAGTGTAACAACACACCCTAAATAGAAGATTAGTCTCTCCGCAATCCAATAATTCCCTTAGACTTTTGCCAAATTACCAAAATACACCTAAAGGAAGAATCATGTTAACTTACACTCTCTTATAACAATTAAAACCCAACTTTTACTTAAAGTTTGACCAAATGACTTATTTTTTATAGGAATATCATGAATCAATCCATTAAGTTTGAGAAATTGCACATAAGCCCCTAAAATTTACAAAATAATTTTAAATCCCTAAAATCTAAACAAAAACTATCCAAGGACCCAGCCCAAAACTAAACTTATTTATACTTTCTCCCCTACTGATGTGGGACTAGCTGGACTGCCAACATTGCATGTACCATATGGAGTACCCATGATACCCATTTTCATCCACATGTACCATGGTGAAACTTATGCACACCAAGATAACTTCACCTCCCAAACCCTGGTGAACTCCTCACCACGGACCTTATAAAAGGCCCCCTTCACCTCTGTAAAAATTCACTTCAGCTGAGAGCTATTCCAAAATAAAATTTAAGAGTTTTAGCATTTTTATCATTTTATGTATTAATGTTTGTTTATTCAATTTAGTTATGTTTCTGCACTTATATAGATTAGAATTATGTGTTTTCATATGAATGTTAACGCGTGGAAGCATTAAAATAGCTCAAAAATTGGAAAACTCCATTGAAGCTTGAGCTTCAATGGTGCTGTTGACGCAAAAAATTCTCCATCTATGAGGACCAATCAGAAAAGGACATGTCATCCTACGTGGAAATATTCGGCACCCGAGGAGAGTTAGTCGGCACCCGAGGAGAGTTGGTCGGCACCCGAGGAAAGTTAGTCGGCACCTGAGGAGAGTTGGTCGGCATACCAACCAGGAAGATCAAAGGATAACTATGCATTTAATGTGCATTAATGAAGATGACAACGCATTTAATGAGCCTTAATGTACATTTATACTGTATTAATAGATGACAACACATAGCATACCAAACAATTCAAGGAGGATCAACCATCATAGAAGGCCAACAATTAGATTCATTGTATGTAGACATAAATGTCTGAATGTATAAAGACATTGTATCTCTTTATCTCCCATCACTATAAATACATGTATTCTCTTAGCCAAAAGGGGGGGACGGTGGGAGAAAACTAAGAAACACCATACACAAGATACACATCCTCTCTCTCTACACCATATTGTGCTATTGTAAACCCCTGGGAATAAAATAACAGTGGACGTAGGCTTTATTCATAGCCGAACCACTTTAAAAACCTTTATCTCTTATATGTTTGATGTGAATGTTTATCTTCATCTTCAATCTCATCCTCATCATTTATCGGCTGTTGACGCCACTAAAATGGCAGTGGCCATTTTCTGTCTTCAACAGATTGGCGCCGTCTGTGAGAAACGACTGAAACTATCGTTTTTCACCAAAAAAATTCATCCTTAATGGCTGATAATCCTGAATCCAGTAATCGAAACGCTGGAAACCCCCCAAATCCATCCAATCCTCCAAGTGTCCAAGATCTGGCTGGAATAATGGCTAATTTAGCTCAGGGCCAGATCGCCATGCAAGAAACCATGCGACAACTCATGCAAACTATCCAGGGTGGAGCACCTGCCCAGTCAGGACAACGAAGCATTCAGAGAAATTACTCAATTGCCTTCCTCACGAACTAGACGAACATTATTCCCAGAGGAACCTCGATCTAGACATGTTGATTCATATCGCACAGATAGATCTAATAACTTTTCTTATCAGCGTGGCCGAACTTCATCAGTACGAGCCACAGACACTGAACAAAACGTCACTTTATCTCCAGAAAGAACTAGTGCTCTTGAAAGATTGAGTAGAGTTTCTCCCTTTGATCGTTTGGATCCTAGGAGGAATAAAAGTCCCCCTAGGATGGTGTCGAGGAACTTTCAACGATTCTCTGATTTAAAGGAAGGTTCTGCCCAATCTCGACCAGCTGCTCATCGTGAAAGATCCCAAGAGGCAAATTCAACACGATCAGTTGCTCGGACCAACAGGCCCGAGGAGGCCAATGACGCATGGAAAGGCTCTATTCAGAGGTTGGAGGATAGACTAGGGGAAATGGCTAAGGCTAAAAATCCTCTACAAAGAACTTTTGTCCAAGGGACACCTTTTATCCAGGCAATTATGGATTTTCCCACACCATCAAAATTCAAAGCCCCAGTGGTAGCACCAAAATATGATGGAAAAACTGATCCTGTTCTACATATAGAACAATATCAGGCAGCTGCTGATATCTATGCTGTTCTAGACGAGATGCGATGTAGGGAGTTTTCAGGAACTCTCACTGGATCTTCTCAAATATGGTACAACAATCTTCCTCGGGGGAATATTGCAACTTTCTTTCAACTGGCCGAGCTCTTTATTGGAAACTTCTATTTTGGAGAAAAACCAGTTAAGCGAGTAGCACACTTGCTAAGCGTTAGACAAAAAGCAGGTGAAATCACCAGGGATTATATAACTCGTTTCAATAACGAGAAGCTCGAAGTCATTGATTACGAGGAGAAGACAACAATTACTGCTTTGATGAGTGGATTGTTGCCCAATAAATTGTACTACACTTTGGCCAAAGATCCACCCAGGACCATGTCAGAACTAATGGCAAAAGCATCCAAAATCATGAACGCCGAGGAAGCTATGGCCGCGAAGAAGAACATGGACATTAAAGAGACCAAAGTTGAGGCCGAGAAGGGTGAGAAGAAAGATCAGAAGAATAATGGGGGTAATAAGCAGTCAAAAGCAAAGCCATCCTGGGAAACATTGAAGAAATTTAGAAATTATACTCCTTTGAAAGTAGACATAAACCACGTTTTGGAAGAAATCAAGAACAACGAGGAGCTAAACTGGCCAGAAAAAATGAAGACAGATCCTGACAAGAGGAATAAGGCCAAATATTGCGAGTTCCATAAAGACCATGGTCACACAACCAAAAATTGCATAGCTCTTCAAAATGAAATTGAAGCACTCATCAGACGAGGAAAACTTGCCAAGTATGTTGATCATAGAAATGAAGGAATGAGCAACGACCGAGCAAGACAAAGGTCTAGATCTCCTCGTCAAGCAAAATAAGACAAGAAAAGAGATCATGAAGATGATCCAAAAGACGACCCTGATCTCCCCAAACGACCAAGACAGCCTGAACGAGAGGTATTTTCAATTCGTTTTGGATCATTTGATTGTAATGTTATTACAGGTGGAGATGCAGGAGGTGGAGACCTTACTGCAGAAAGGAAAGCTTACCTCAATGAGGCCCAAGCTTGTTCATACATTTAACGAATAAATCTAGCTGAGGATGATCGCCCGAGGAAAGTGAACAAAGAGAAACTGGTCATCGGTTTCTCTAAGAACGACCTTGCAGGAGTGCTATATCCTCATGATGACCCATTTGTAATAAAAATGAGGATGAAGGAAGTAGTGAACTCAAGAGTGTTGGTGGATAATGGTAGCTCGGCGGACATCATGTTCTACTCATGCTTTGACAGCTTAAATTTGAAGTTGTCTCAGTTGGAGCCTTATCACAGGCCCCTCCTCGGTTTTACTAGCGAGAAAGTTTTTCCACTTGGGACGATCAAGTTGGATATGTTCATCGGTACATGGCCTGCTTTCCGAACAGAAAGAGTGCGCTTTTTCGTGATGGATAAGAATGTCCAATCGGCTTACAATATCATCATGGGAAGGGTAGGTTTGAAGAAGTTTGAATCAGTACCATCTACAGTACATCAATGCCTAAAATTTCCAACCAACTTTGGAGTAGGCATTGTGAAGGGTGACCAAAAAGTAGCTCGAGAATGCTACTATTCATCTACCGAGCAGGAAAAACTGGAGGAATCTAGGAAAAAGACTACTACCTATCAAGTGGATGAAGGTGCAGAAATTGAAACATTGGATCCTAGAGATGAGTCACAGCTCGTGAAAGGCCAGGTGGTGGAAGCTACTGAAAATGTCATTCTGGACGACGAGCACCCGGAACGAACAACTCAAATAGGTTTATCGCTGGATGCCTCACTAAAACAGGGACTGATAGTTTTTCTAAAAAGCAGGAAACAAACTTTTGCATGGAGTCACGAGGACATGCCAGGAATAGACCCAAATTTCTTATGTCACGAGATCAATGTGAATAAGGAAATCAAGCCAGTGAAGCAGAGAAGAAGAGTGTTCAGCCCCGAAAAGAACCAAGCTATACAAGAGGAGGTTCAGAAGCTCCTGAAAGCTTGCTTTATTGAAGATGTCAAATATCCAGACTGGTTAGAAAATGTGGTGATGGCGAAGAAGAAGAACAATAAGTGGAGGATGTGTGTAGACTTCACCGACCTCAACAAAGCATGCCCAAAGGATCATTTTCCTTTGCCTCGAATTGATCAATTAGTGGATGCTACATGGGGACACGAGCTGTTAAGCTTCATGGATGCTTATTCTGGTTACAACCAGATTAAAATGAAACCTGAAGACAGGGAGAGTACCTCTTTCATTACCCCTAGGGGAACTTATTGTTATAATATTATGCCTTTTGGGTTGAAAAATGCAGGTGCAACATATCAACGTCTGATGAACAAGGTATTTGCAGAGCAAATCAGTTACAACATGGAAGTTTATGTTGACGATATGCTGACGAAGAGTAAGAAAGCTGTTGACCATCTAATTGACTTAGGCCAGACCTTTGATCAACTAGATAAATATCAAATGAAGTTGAACCCTACCAAGTCCATATTCGGAGTACGAGAAGGCATGTTCCTCAGGTATATTGTCAACCAACGAGGTATTGAAGCAAACCCTGAAAAGATCAAGGCTCTATTGGGGCTGCGATCTCCAACGACGAAGAAGGAAGTCCAAAGTCTCACAGGGCGAGTTGCAGCACTTAACAAATTTGTATCACGAGCAACTGATAGATGCCTCCCATTCTTCAAAACACTCCGAAAAACATTTGAATGGAATGAGGAATGCGAGAAGGCCTTTCAAGAGTTGAAGAAATACCTGGGAGCGCCTCCACTGCTATCCAGGCCAGTGATGGGAGAAAGATTGTACTTGTATTTAGCGGTTTCAGAGAATGCAGTTAGCTCGGCATTGATAAGAATGGAGGATGGAGTGCAAAAACCAATTTATTACACTATCAAGGCCTTCAGAGGAGCACAAATAAAAAAAATCAAGCATGTAAAGTTAGCATTCAGTTGCTCGACACAGGAAGCAGTTGGTCGGCTGGCAAACCAATCAACATACTTGAAGATTATGACAAGATACATGCTGCATACTATGGCATGGCTGCATCCAAATTCCCAGGGGTGATACAGAGCACACGTTCACTTGACGAACGGAGTTCCTCAAAAGAGATATTAGCAACCATCGATCAGCGTACATCATATGTCATCCAGGAGATAGTGCACTTTATGTTGAACAAATCAAGAAGACAGATCAAGAATTTCACGAGCACCGAGCAACGCTGCAGAATAAATACTCCATCCTTTCAGTAAACCATAGAGCATGGAGCATTGGGGGCTTCTGTTGACGCAAAAAATTCTCCATCTATGAGGACCAATCAGAAAAGGACACATGTCATCCTACGTGGCAATATTCGGCACCCGAGGAGAGTTGGTCGGTACCCGAGGAGAGTTAGTAGGCACCCGAGGAGAGTTAGTCGGCATACCAACCAGGAAGATCAAAGGATAACTATGCATTTAATGTGCATTAATGAAGATGATAGCGCATTTAATGAGCCTTAATGTACATTTATACTGTATTAATAGATGACAACACATAGCATACCAAGCAATTCAAGGAGGATCAACCATCATAGAAGGCCAACAATTAGATTCATTGTATGTAGACATAAATGTCTGAATGTATAAAGACATTGTATCTCTTTATCTCCCATCACTATAAATATATGTATTCCCTTAGCCAAAAGGGGGGGACGGTGGGAGAAAACCAAGAAACACCATACACAAGATACACATCCTCTCTCTCTGTACACCATATTGTGCTATTGTAAACCCCTGGGAATAAAATAACAGTGTACGTAGGCTTTATTCATAGCCGAACCACTTTAAAAACCTTTGTCTCTTATATGTTTGATGTGAATGTTTATCTTTATCTTCAATCTCATCCTCATCATTTATCGGCGCCATTTTAGTGGCGTCAACAGGTGGATTATGCTTCCTTGACTTTGAACTATTTTCAAAGTGATGTAAGTTGAACTTAGGTTCTCTAGAACCTAGTTACAATGCTTAATTTAAAGAGTTTTGATACCCCAAATTGAAGCTTGAAGTTTTCGGCCCATGAATTTTCAGAATACAAATTTAAGAGTTTTACTCCACCCAAATCCATAAAACCAGGCTTGATTTATTGCATTTTCAATATAGAAGAAAACTATTACTATGCCGGAATAAGAATCATAGCTTTTAGTTACTTATGCTCAGGTCAAAATTTCACCATTTTTACAGAAAACCAATAGCTCAAACTTGCCTACTAAAATCCTTGAAACCAATATGGTTGGATTCCTCTTCAAAAATTATACAATTTCCATTCAGTAACCAACTTGAATGGAATTCTAAAACGTCTGAAATATGAGGTCAGAGTTTCAAACCCATATAGTAAAACTATCGAAGGTTGTAAATGATGTTGGTTACACGTGCGCAAGTGAGGGTCAAACAGGCGCATGTAATGTTTGACCCAACACATAATGGCGCATCTGCAATCAGAAAATTTTGTTTTTTTTCAAAAATTCTATTTTTTAATTTTGAACAAAATGGTACATTACATCACCCTGTTTGGATCCCTGCAACAACATCATCTCAAGAAAACCAGTTTTATAGTTTAAATTCAAAATTTTACTTTACACATAACCCCTGACTAAATTTCCAAGTGTTTCAAAACATTCCCTAACTTTTTCCTTAAATTCTTTAGTTCAAATAAAGCCATTTTTTCTCTTGCCACGAAACCCAAGTCGAAATGGAAACTAAGAAGAATATTACTATTTAACTTTTTAAAATATTACTCATTCTTAGTTATTTTTACACTGAAATTTATCACAATTTAGCATCCTACTTCATCATATAAGCATTATTTTAGGCCTATACTACCTACTTATACCCTCTATGATTTCAGACTATCCAGTCAACCCCAGTGAATTAGGCGCACAAACCTAGAATCTGTTATTTCAAAGTAGGTGATTTTATTTTTAGTTTTAAACAATTGAGCTATGCATTTCAAATTACTGATTGTTATATCACTCTGTGATAAATTTGAACTCATGTTTTATTTATTAACTCTTTTAAGTAGTTCATATTTATCCCACATATTGATTTTCTCGATATTTTAATTATTCCTAAACCTGATAAACCACAAAAAATATGATTTCAGTAAAAGCCACGGAATTCCTTTTTACCCTCAATTGTGGTATAGGCCTACAACTTATTACAATTAATTGCATTTACCCTGCAATTTATATCATTATCAGTGAAACCCCTTGTAGCATACCTTACGATTCAGGGATTAGACTCCGGTATACCACGATAGTTCTAATTGGCCTGAAGGACTCAGATGTTGAGTGACTAGTATTTATTTACTACATACATATGAGTGCCACTCTAGCTAAGTGTGACAAGCCTTTTCATTATTCCCCAATTATTTGGGATTTCCTATCCATATGTACAACTGGACAATATTGTGATGGTATATCTATGCTATTGAAGCCCTATAACCGATAATTTATGGGTTATCTTGTTATAGTCTAAACCCTTATTTATAACTTGATAAATGACATATCCAGTTATAACCACCATACTATTCTTTTACATATCATTAGATTTCATTATACCATTGACAACTTTATAGTATTTCAACTCGCTTCCAAAATTTGGTAATATCAATATTAAATCCAGTTATTCTCTGACAGAACATTTTCTCTCGTACCTTGTATAGAAATAAAAATAATCTACTTGGCATGTCTGCTTAATTATTTGCCTTCCATATGGACGATGAACTCGAAAAAGATGAGGTACCACCCACATGTTTGGACTTTTATTGTATGTTACCCCAAAAATTATTTTCGGTTACGTACGTATGGAAATAGCAAAGAAGGATGGTAGCCCCCGCCGGTCACTTTATCTTTGTTAGTGTTGTCTATAATGATAGATGAATAAAAAACTTTCAGTTCGTATTTTTTCCTATTTATTATTTTGCAAAAATGAAAACTTAGGTAAGTGGTTTATGGCAATAGTAGACAAGGATGGTAGCCCCCGCTGGAATATCTACACGGTAACTTATCAGCTCCTGTGATTCCCGAATGTTTTCTACAAGTTTTCCATTATGTACGACATGAATGAATAATAATGTATTTTCGTTTATTTTAGACTCATATATGTAATAGGATGCTAGGCATCACCATAATAAAAATCTTTTATGTTCCACTACTTTTAATTTATCTGTTGTATTTACTTTTACTCCTTGCTTACCATTAAACACATAAAATTCGTGGATACAACAAAAAGTTTGTATAATAATTTTGAAATGCTTGGTCTTGAAAAGTAAAATTTAAACTCCTAAGACTTTTTTCTTTAGTCAGTCTCAGGTCTTATGCCCATGGTGGAACCTTAACTTTATAGGTCTAAAGCCTTCCCTCCTCATTAGCTCACACAACAAAGGTCTATAGGCCCTCAGATCTATCTTATAAATACTGCTAGGCGATTTTTGTTGCTTCGCCAAGTATTCTAGGGGGGCTAAGGACGATATCACCTATTTTTCAGAACTCAAGACAAACACAAGAAAAAAAACATTCCCCAAAAAAGTAAAACATAAGAAATAAAAATAATGGGTAAGTTGAAAATTTTAAAATGGAACCATTATCCTTAGAGATGAGAGAGTTATGGATATTATAACAATGGACCAAGGCGAAAAAATACAAATATAGAAAAAACTTTCTAAGGCTTGCGTTCGACATTTGATTCCTTCACTGGGGGGCTTGGCACAATCGGAGGAGCGGGGGCCTCATTATTGGCCTTTCTTCCTTAACTTCTGAAATGCAAACCTAAATAGTTTCACCCCCACTACTGCTTTTACAATCTGAACTACCTTCAACAGAGTGAGAGTCCTCAGGGAAAAGTAGCTGGACCTTGGTCTTATTAGCTTCAAAGCCCAAAGAATACTTTTGGAAGATAAACCTCTGATAGGCTTTAGAGTTTAGATAAGTATCAAACCGATTCTTCATCACAAGTTTATTCCTCCCTTGAAGGTCAACATGTTTTACTTGAAATCTAGAAAGCTCTTCTTATAATTTTTGACCCTCAGCCATCAAAAGGTCTCTCCCCACAGTGAGATCCAAGACTTGATGCCTCAGATCCTCAGTTTCCTCAACAGAATCAAGGAGAATGTCATTGTCACCTTAAAGCTTGATAACTGCATCTTAGAGGCTCTCCATAACCTCCCTATGCTTTATCAAGGCCTCAACATTGCCCCTTTTAACCTTAGTTAGGGAGTTACAAGCAACAACAAGCAATAAAGCTTTGTCTCGGATGGTCTTCTCATTTAAAAGTCGAGTTCGCTCAAGTAATTGATATGGGACCTCAGATTTCCCCGCTTATTCTCTGGAGAAATCACCTCCAGTTTTTGGTTGTAGACTTCCCGGTGCAATTCCATTTTTGCCACATCCTTCTCAGTTATGTCTAAGGCCTTCTTCTATGCCCTTTGAGCCTATTTGGCATCAACCATGAGGGCCTCAGTCAATTGTTGGGCCTGTAAACACAACTAAAAGGTGTAAAAAGAAGATAAGCTAACGTAAAAATAACTATTGAAAAATTACAAAGAGGCCAAGGTAGCTTGCCAAGAAAATGGACCATCTCGTTCGAATTAGTTGATGTCCTCTACCCCTTAGTACAGACACCGTCTCAGAACTATTAGTTATGGTCATCAGTTGTATGGCCTCCACAACAGAGGCATAAGAGTTCCTCTCCATTAAATAATAAGGGCTGAAATAATTATCCGCTTCAAGGAACCTCAACGCTCCTTGTTCTCCTTGAGTTGGCCCACTGGGCTAGCCAGGGACCTCAGGAGCACTGATCTTGCCCCCTCTTTCAAAGGGGCACAAGAAGTTCCTTCCCCTTTGATTGGGGATCACAAAACTCTTCCACAAAATTATTTTAGACTAGGGGATACAAGTCCCCTAGAATAGAAGGTACGCTATGGCTTGCCCCAGGGGACCCACCTGCCCCTGAAGAATCTTATAGTAAGAATATGATTTTCATGGTAACCTCTAATCATAGCCTCTCTCAGGTCAAACCTTGGCTCAATTTCCTCCACCAGCTTTATAGAGGGCACTGGAATGTCCGTGGTAGAATTAAACTTAATGCACTTGATGTCCTTAGACCTCTCCCTTGTCGCGAGGGGGGGCACAAAGGTCTGTTCCCTTGGCATCTGACCTCATCCGATCACGTTCATCTACTGATTCAACAACATGTCAAAGTTAGTGACCAGAGTCTAAACGTAAAACAAAGACATAAATAAAGAAAATATAAGGATGCTTACTCCGAGAGCCGTTGAAGTCCAAGATAACCATGTCCTTTACTTAAGGTAAGAACTCCTCTAGACTAGGGAGAAGCTCAGGATCTTTTATGACATTGTCCTCTTCACCCATAGATGCTCCAGGAACTTTGAAAGTCTCTGTAACCATGACATTCTTCTTCCTATGGCCTAGGACAAACGACTCAGCACCCGCAGACTCCCCGACCACCATTTTGGGGCCTCAGATACCCTTTCAGACGCTATAGCTTTGGAATGAGGCCCAAAGCCTTTTTGATAGAGATAGTTTGAATGCAAGGGAAGTGATATTAAGAGACTGTGTTATCCTTCCAGTATCCTTCTTTCCAGGGTCAACAATCACTATAAGAGAAAGACATTATCAAGATTCCTACCAAAAGTTAAATAAAGACTCAAATCTAAAAGAATTCTTAACCAATGTCAAAGGAGTGCACTAGAAGGTATGGCAACCAATCTTCTCCACTGGGCCTGGAGGGTCCCATGCTCCTCCAACAAAAAGATTATCTCCTTCTATTTCTTAGGGTCATTATGCTTGTTCCAAGGAAAGATGACGAGAGCCCTAGGAGAGAAGTACTTCAAACCCTATCCTTGGGCTTAGTCTATTCTTGGGATCTATAGATGTTGAATAATTGAGCAGGAGTGATGCCGTGTTGACCTCCGCTAGTCTTACTACAATGCACGACTATGGCCATTAAGGGTATCCAATCACTAGCCACCAACTGGGAAGGGGATACCCCTATGAACTTTAAAATTACCACCACAAGTAGAGGTAGTTGAAACTTAGCTCCGTAGAGAAAAAAAATTCATTAAAGCAGACAAACTTCGAGACCAAGGAACAAACCCTATCTTCAGGCTTTGCAACCCTCAAAATCACATAGTCAAGAATTTAATATTTCTCACGTATCTCCAATAAGTCTTGCTCAGTGATCCATGAATCCACCTAGGCTCCACTAGAAAAATTAGGGTCATTTGCCCCCAAGTAGTTGATTACTTGATTACCAAAGGGGCACTTTAGGGATTAGGCTGAAGTTCTAGCCTTTTGGTCAATCGAAGAAGGAATAGAGACGTGAGGTCCCACTACAGATAGAAGAGTGGGATTCAGAACTTTGGAGGGAGGAGTTATGACACCCCATAAAATCTAAGTTAGATTGATCAAATCTAAAATAAATAAATTAGGAGTCTAAACATTTAGGTATTATTCTAAGCATGACTAGAAGTAAAACTAAATGCATAAAATAAATAACTCAACATAATAGAGGTAAACCACTAAATCTATGACACTAAACCAACCAACAGTAATAGAATCATCTCATAGCTACAATTGTCTCATAATAAAATCCCATATCAATTTTATTAGTAACACCAACTCAGTACTACTAAAAATAAATACGACAATATAGGATAGGAATAAAAGAATTAGCATGCATGCTTGACACCTATATCCTATGTAAGAAGCAATTGAAAGGAGGATTAGTCTCGGTAAGAGGTGAGGCAACATCATCAACCTATGTCCTAAAAAGTTAATTCAACAACAACGTTAACATCAAGTTTACGAAGAGTAAGATTATAACTGAGTTTGGGCTACAATATAAATACACATCTTCCTCGCATATTTTAGTTTCTTTTAAGTTATCCCAACCCAAACAACCCTAAATATCTCATGTGTTAACTCCCAAACCCAAATAAACCCCATGATTACATATTATTCATGTCAACTGAATATAGGTAAAGGTTATATTATTAAAGATTCTATAAATATATAGTATATGAGCATATCAAGGAATACAAATAATCTCTAAGTCTTCATCCACATAAATATAATCCATACTATGTACATCATAAATAGGCTACTCACAAGCCCTCACACAATGAAAACTTATCCGTACTGCCTTCGGGTATCGCTCGTGCATACTAGGCATAATTATAGGTTGTCCCACACCTATAGCCATCAAAGCATCTAAAAGGGATAATCACTATGCCTTCACACCAGTCACATATCCCCATACCCAAAGCTATATGAAAGGATCTACTCGCAAACCTCATCTAGATACAATGAGTATTTTTATCACGTAGTGTCCGGGGTAAACACGACCAATGTAAAGCCCATCTCTATCTATCGGGTTACCAATGTGGTGGTCGTCGTAGGCTCCCCGTACCCTCTAGTATGTCTCCCCCGAGTACTCAGACCCGATATGTTGAACATAATACACAAGACAAGTAATCCTAATCACATAAGGTTAACAGGATTAAGTACAAATTAAATAACTTAATTAACCTTTTTATAATTAAGAAAATAAAATTTTCAAAATACATGTCGTTCGAACGATTGTACACTACTCGTTCGAACGCGATTACACTCTTCGTTTGAACGAATTCCAACCCCAACTCATTCAAACGAGACTAAATCTCATTTGAACGTGATTAACCCAGAATCATCATCGTCCCAAAAAAAGATCCGCATTTTGACTTCTAAATCCAATGCGAAGATTCTAACCATCCCCAAACCCTATTTCTTTTAGGTATAAATGTCTAACATCAATATTAATAAACCTCCAATGATTTTAGTCAATCCTAACATGGTTTAAAGGCTTAAATCCCAAAATCATCTCAAGAACCCTAGTTTATCATTGTAGATCAATTTGACTCAAAGGGGATTTCAAATGTTTATTAGTGCCTAACTTTCTTCTAACAATTACATATGAATTCTATCTCCAATTCATAAATATTTCAACAAAATTCCATTCATGACAAGAACATGAATAGTAACCTAAATTATTATATTAATTTATCTATTAAACTAGTGAATTAATCTCCAGATACTATTTCAATCAAATTTTGATTCCAATGAATAATTATATTATAACCCCAAAAATAATTCAAATCCTACACTAAGTAAACTTGCCTGAATTAAAAGGGATGACATCCAAGCCCAATTGCCCCAAATCTCTTATTCTTAAAGTGGCCTCTTCTTTCTAACTTTAGGGTTTCTCTCTACTTATGGTGTAATGAGTTAAGTTAAACCCAATGGCCTTTTTATTAGCTTAGTTTCAAAATTAAGTTTAGGCCCCATACGGGCCTCAATGATACAAGCCCAAAACTACATACAAAAAATCCAAAACATGGCCCATTCTATATTACCCATAAGGCTTAAAATCCATTATTATAAGTCCTTTTTAACATTATACAAACTTCAAATGTCGGCCCAAAGTACAAAGTCAACTTCCTAAAATTCCAACCTTTACGAGTCTAAGATTAATAATAATTGAATTATTTATTAAATATGTGCCTTAAATCTAAAGTAAATTGAAATTTTGAATAATACACACACATAACACATATGAAATATAATTAGTGACTTCACGGGTCACTGCATATAATTATACTAATTTTATAATTTATCTATTTTAATGCACTTAAATTACGGGGTATTACACAAATATTCTCAGAAGACATTTTGGTACTAAGAAAGAAAGAGATAACAACAGTTTGCTAAGTGAAACTTGAGAGTGAAGGAAATAATTGCTGGTGGAAGCGATGGAGATTTCAAACTAGCCTAAGGTACTCATTTATAACCAACCAAGTCATGACACACCACTGTTGGCTTCCTCCAACACTCAATATAAGCTCATTCCCAATGCAATCTGATAATGACAAGAATTTTGGTGGTTGTTTACGCTACTACCCTTGCTCATTTGAACGAGTTAGTTTTTCCCATGCGATTCTTGTAAAGAGAAACAAGAGGCTACTGATGATACTATATTTAAGTACTGGAATTCCAAAGCTTCACAACCCATTTACCTGCACTCATTCAAGGGAAGATGCCCTATGGGAGTGTTAACCACGCCAGTGCTAAGCCTCAAATACAATGGTTGTTTTGTAGAAGCCCCCTAATAGAATCAAAGGTCCTTGAAGCCTCACTATTGCCCCCAAATCCTCACTCGTTCCATTACATCTCAAGAACCCAACTCAAAGACCTCAACATCAGTATTTCCTAGTCCCAAACCACTTAAGGACCTTAACATGAAAAGAACTAACCTACAAAGGATGAATAAACTCTTATCTAGGGAAATATCACCAAGATGCAACACATGACCATCCTGGGGGGAACCCCCACTAGTCCTAGACTCCTCTGATGTCTGGCTAAGCTCTTGTAGCTTATATGGAAGGTAGGTAGAAAGTATAGTCACTATTCTAAGAATTCATGACTCTCATTCATATTAAATGCTCCCATAAACTAGCTTATACCACCTGCAAGTCTTTTTCCAACACTCCACAGTGTTACTGTATCCGTCAAATCTCAGAGAAGCCCCGACCATGTTGTTATAGTCCACTCATTCTCTCTCCAAGAGAATTCATATATATATATATATATATATATATATATATATATGTAAGTCTTGTGAACGGTTTAAGTCATCTAATAAAAGATGAACACGAGGAAAATAGGCTAAACAAGTGTTCACTTATCATCATACACTCTGTCAACCCATTGTTGGTAGCCAATAGTTGAACTTCATATCATTTACTTCTTCTTATACATTGTATACTCTATTCAGTCCTATACTGAGATATGGAATCCTTAGATAATACCATCACTTACTTCCTAAGATCTTCTTGATAAGTGACGAAGATCCTAAATACCTTAGACTCTTTTGGCCAAATCCTAAGAGGTCTCTAGATTGTAAACTTTGTTGCCTTGTAAACTCTTATGTAAACTTTGTTACCTCGATGCAAACCTTCACACTTCAACACGCCTTTCAAATGAAACTTGAATACATAACACTATAATCTTCAATTGAAAAACCCTTCCTATTTTTCTAGTAAATCTCCATCTAAGATAGGATGTCTAGCCTAGGGTAAAAATATTCTCCCCGAGTTAAAGAGTTAGATACCATTTCTCCCTGTGTTAAACAAAGAATAAAGTGCACAATATATAAAACTTCTCCCATAAATGCAACACATGTAAATATAAAGGACAAAAATTAATATCATGTTATAATGTGAAGTCACATAATGAACAAACGATACCAACTTTGATGGAGAAATGAGATACCATTGATAGCAAGTAACAAAATATACCGATGTGATCATGAAACATGCGATTGGAGATTAAACACACGAAAAATATGGATTAAATGCAAATGCAAAGACTAAAAAACAAGCCTATCATGTACCGATGAAGCACAAAAGTATATATAGGTATAAACACCATAAAATAAATAAAACACAAAAGTTTTCCACGGTATCGTAGTATTGATGGGTTTAAGCAAAGGTGGTACGGAGTGAATGGGAGTGAATTAGATACAAAATAAATATGACGTAATCGCTCAAAAAATGTCCTAGGAGTTCTTTTTTACTGCAAAAACTTATCAACTTCGATTTAGACTCAAGTGACAAATAAAGAACTCATAAATGGACAAACATGCACAATGCAAACTAGCCTAGAAAATATTGATGATTCTCAAATCATTAACATCAAATAATTATGCTTAACTAGGACTCATTGTGCAAACCCATTGATCTTTAACTTAACACCCTTAAAATATAAACAATATCAACTTCTCTTGTTTTGAAGATACTAGATTTTGAAGCATCAATGAAAAAAGTTGGCCTTGGCAATTTTTCTTTTCTTTTTCCTATCTTTTCTTTTAGACGCTTGCCAACGGTGGTCTTTCACGTAAATGCAATTTATCCTTCCGTGATCCTTTCCTATTGCACTCTCATATGTCTTTATCAAATACAATCAAACTCACGCAATGGTTTTTACATGCATAAATCCCACATAGTAAAAAATATTATGTATATGACAAGATTGAAAGGAGAACACCTCACTTAGCTCATGAACCATAGGTAGTAAAATCTTAAAGATCTTGTACAAAGTGTGTGCAGAGGCATATACAAATTTAATCCATCGATGTACATCAATTTCAAACTAGTCCATGCAAGCATGATAAAGAACAATCTAAGCATTAAAAATCACAATCAAATGTACTAGTCATATGGATACATGGAGGGAATGAGATTCAAACACACTGATATGCCACACAAAATGGGTAAAAAAAAACTACACATAAATAATTTTTTTTGAGTTTTTAAACATTTTTTTCCAAAAAGACACCACTTGAAAACTAAAATCAAATGACAAAAAAAAATCTTTTTGTATTTTTCACAATGAGACTAGATAAATTAAAAATCAAATTACAAATGATACATATCATACAACTAGCAATAACATATATCATGAAGCACAAAATCTAGTGTATGAACTCATCCAAACACAATCAACCATTAGATTTAGCATGAGAAGAATTATGTGGAAGCATTTGAGAATCAATAAGTCTAAGGTTTAAAGCCTCCAAATCTGATTTTCTAACCCACATAAGTGTAACACGATGCTCTTGGATTTTGGAAACCTCGGTGACTCTAGTCTTAGACTTCTTAGGACCTTTTCTAAGATCAAAGAAAAAACACCTAAGGTGACCTTTCCAACCACAATGTGTTCACTTGTAGACACGACGAGGAATGTTACCTAAGGGTTGGCCTTTTCTAATATCCTTGGCAGTGGTTGACCCTCTCAAAATGTTGGTCTTGCCTTTATCAGTGAAAGCGACGGGATCATTGAAGCCAATTAAAAAAATTTCCTTTTGGATTAGGACGGTGCTTTTTGTCCAACGTTTTTGACCTAGACTGCAAATCAATTTTGATATGACTCGAGACTCCAAATTTCCCTTCTAACTCTTCTATCCTAGAATCGAGAAAATGATGAGACTAATAAAAATATAGGGAATCCTTCTTCAAAATCTTCATCAGTCCCCAAAGGTTATCATGCTCCCACTGAACAAAAGAAAGACTTTCCCTAAGAGTCTTCTCACGTGACCTAAGATCTTCAATCGATTTAAAATCATCATTCCCAATGTCACGTTCTTTTAACTTAGCTTCTAACTTCAAGTTCTCCTTTTTAACTTCAAATACTCGATATATAACTCTCGAAAGGCAACTTGAAGCTCGTTCTTCTCCTCTTATTCATTTTCTTTTTCGTCACCCCTCACTTGGGATCCACACACTTTGGCCTCAGAATCACCATGCACAAAATTATCTTCATCCGAAGACTTTTCATTTAGGATCATATGACTGGCTGTGAAAGCGGTGTAATTACGCTTAACGAGAGAACTACATTCCTCTTGTGATTTACTATCGCTAAGGGTAGCATTGTATGTCTTTGGCTTCTTCCTTCCTTCCTTAGCTTAGCGAGACACACAGCTTCCCTATGGCCATAACCCTTACACCAAAAACATATATGAAATTCATCCATCTTAAATTTATCATTATGATTTTTAGAGAATTTTACAGCCTTGTTTAACTTATTTTTCTCAAACTTCTTTTCATCACCTTTGCCTATTTTTCAAACTTGAGAATTTTTTTTGAAAAACATGGGCATATTATTAGAATCGATGTCAGACTCATCATTCGAAAAAAGTGTGTCCTCCATTTGGGCTTTCAAAGCAATACCCTTATATTTTTTCTTTCGAGAAGGAAATATGTCGAGCTCAAAGATTTGAAGGTCACCTACAAGATCCTCGACTTTCGAAGATTCTAAAGTACCCAGAGAGTTCAAAACAATCACTTTAGCGTTAAATCTTTCAGGTAAGGTCCTTAAGATTTTCTTGATTAATATGGTTTTGGGTATTCTCTCTCCCAAGTTAAAAGATGGGTTAAACATATCATATAGTCTCGCTCAAAACTCATAAAAGGTTTCACACGAAACTCCTTCGATGTGTCCGAACTAAACCAAGCATTCAGGAGACGTGAATTATAGTTAGACAATTTATGCTTATCCTCACTCCGGGTCTCAATGGGTTTAAGGATTCTATATTCACATACTAAAGATGTGGGTGGGAACCATCATTTAACAACATCGAACCGTATTGTTGAAACCTCAATTTTCAATTGAGGTCCGGGTCATCATTTTCATAAACGACTGACTTCTCAAAGTTATAGACGATTTCCTAAATTCCGAATTTAGTGATAGGAAAACCCTAAACCTCTCGTGATCGTAGGGTTACTCTTGTGAATATGTAAAGCTTGCCCCACTGATTAAGGGTGAAAAGCGGCGCGTGTCAAGCGCCGATCTTTGTTTTCTAGTTCACCGCCTTAATACAAAAACCTAAATTACGACTACACTCAACGGGTGAGTATAGCGGTAAGTCGGGTATCAAAAATCCACAGAGACGAGTTGCTAGAATTTAATTGGTTTAATATTCCTAAATAAAAGTGTAAAAGATAATTACTACAAAAAGGAAAAGATGCAGAAAGGGAAATTCTATACTAGGCGAGGGAAAATAAAGCTAGAATAATAAAGCGAGTAAAAACTATAGGTTGCATCGAATATCCCTCCCCCGAGTTAATTAGTATAAAATGGTTACTTGGGTCGACGAGTTATTACGAACGCGTCTCATTTCAACAGTTAATTAAATCAAGGGTTGCCACACCCCTAAATTCGCATAAAAGCCTAATAAGATTTTGGCATCAACAAATACCCGGAAACTACGCACGTAAGGTCGTAAGCATGGAGCATACATGATATACCCCGTAAAATATCCTAGGCCTAATAACTAGGACAACACACTCGAAATAGACCCGTAAACTCCATCACCAAAGCAAAGAAACATGTCAACCCGAGGTGAGTTCAATCCGACATAACCTAGACTAACTTAGCTAGAAAGCATGGTAAAAATGCGGTAAATGAAAGCGGTAAATAAGCACAATAAATCTATACTAGAAACACGAAAAGAAAGCATGTAAATTAACTACAAAGCAAGTAAAGAAAGGAAGACAACTATATTAGAAAGTTTACATACATCAAAGTGGGCAAAACACCCAAAGTGGTGGAGTAGGGAAAAGCTCCATACAAACCCTAAACTAATGTAAAATGAAAGATATTTCTCTTAAATGAGTATTTATACAAAACCCCCAAAATGGCAAACATTTAAATAGAATGGCTGAGAAAAACAGGGGATCGATCGATCGATCAGGATTCAACCCAATGTCTAAGCTCGAAGGCAAATATCTGAAGGATCGATCGATCGATCAAGCAGGTTTCAACTAAGTTCCCCCTGTTTTGGTTAAATTAGAAATCCCTTCTGCTAATATTGTCGTAACTTCTTCGTTAGGGATCAGATTCACGCACCATTTGCGGCCACTCGAAGCTTGCGAGGAGGGCTACATCTTTCGTGATGTTGGGTCAGTGACCAAATTGTGAATTGACTAAAATGCCCTTGAATGTGCGATTGCATACGAAAATTAGCCGGAATGCGTTCGAACTTCACACTTAGCATCCAAATACCTATAAAATCTCAATTTACCACTGCAAAGTATGTTAACATAGAAATCTGAGGTTTTCTAGTTAACGAGCATAAATATAGGGAATAAGATACCCGAGGGGGCTAAAATGCGTAGGTTTGAGGGATGAAATATGCGATATTTGCCTATTATCACACCCCCTAACTTACGTATTGTTAGTCCCTAGCAATGAAATAGGATACAACAAGAATTACAAGCAAACCAAAAGCAGGATACAAGTACACAATGGGGAAAAATAGGAATAAAAAGATAAGGCCACTTTCGCGGGCGATTCGATTGCATTTAGCGTATGCAATAAGCCGTTAAACCCCTCGATTACCCTAGTAGACGAGTGTCATCTCGTGAGGGTTTTCAAGGATGAAACCCACAAACATCAAATGATTTCCTCAAAATATGCCCAAACCAACATTCGACAAGACCAACAACAATGAAAAAGATTTCATACGCATTATTAGCAAAATGAACGAATTCAAACAAAAGTCTGAATCATTAACATTATAGAATGCACCTCATAGAATTGAAACCTTAAAATGTGGGAGGGGAGCGAGCACATGCAAAGTGTTATTTGGCAAAAACTTAAATAAATAGGATACTAAATTAAAGCACGCATATATTCAATCCTCAAGGGCATTACACTCATCAAGTGAATTCACTCGAAACAGGGAGTTAACACACGGAACATGCAAGCATAAGGAGTAAATGTAAATGGAAACTAGGGCGCACACATGTCACAAATGAAGAACGTTATATATAAAATGAAAAATGAAATCTCAATGAAAGATACCGCACATTAAAAGAGGCAAAATGCATTTTCATAAATTATCAAAACTATTATGATTTTTAAATTAAATACACTTTAAGATCACATAGGACTTTATTGGGTTATAATGTAGTCTAGGCTAGGGTACGAAATGAAGGATATCTATGTACGGGTTCAAAGTGTTCGAAAATGAAAACTCGGGATAATGGGAAGAATGCGGGCAAAATAAAAATTGGAAAAACAACTTCCAAAAAGGCATTAGATATAACAATTGGAGAATAATAAAAGATTATAGAACTACATATACAAACTTCTCTTTCTTTTATTTTCTTCTTTTTCTCATTTTTTTTCTTTTCTTTTGTTTTCTTTCTTTCTCTTTTTCACTTTTTCTTTTCTTTACTTTTCTCACTCTCATATGCCTAAATTGCAACCGCAACCGCAACACAACAACAACATTCAATGCCAAGTAACATTCCAAACAAGGGTATGGAAGGTAATATGTATGGTTTATAACTCCAATATAGAGTTAGTTATGGGATTTGGGTAATGAAATGAAAGGCTAATATTTAGGCTCAAAGGGGTTGACTAGGGAAACATATAAGGTGAGGTCAAGGCTAATATGGGTGATATGACAAAGATGGCCTATGATCATTTCATAAAGTTTACGCAATTCTCGAGTCAAAACAAACTATGAAAATTATGCTCAAGTAACGCATTTCATATATGAACTCAATTAATGAACGATCAAATGAAAGAATAGTGAGATTACCAATGACTGTAATGTTTTCAAAGAGGAAAGAATAGTGTATACACTCATAAACAACGAAAGGTACAAAGCTTACTGGTTGTAAGTATATACCATGCAACAAAAGATTATCGAGTTATAAAAATCTTAAAACAAAAAAAGTGCATGTGCTCATGGGATTAAAGTTTAATTCATGAAGTTATTCATAATATCAATAGTTGAGGACTAAATTCTAATAACTTCTAAAATCGAGAACGTGCATCATTGAGTGGTCAATTGGATTGGGAAATTATTGAAATTTATCATCGGAGACAAAGGCAAAATGCCCAACAAAGAAGAAAAAAGAATGAAAATCTTTTTGAAATTTTTGAATTTTTCTAAGAAAAGCATACTAAGTAACTAACATGTGAGCAAAAACATGGAATAAATAAAGAAATGGATAGAATATCCCACACCCCCTAACTTAAAACCTAACATTGTCCTCAATGTGAATTAAGAACCAAGTTAAAGAGAGGAAAATAGCGATTTTACCCAAAATTGGAGCGATCCCCATTAGAACAAGTCCAAAGAATCTAAAAAACAAGTTAGTACCGAGCATAGCAAAAACAAATAACAAAAAGTTAACTAATTACAAGAGACTAAATTAAAAAGGAAAGAAAAGATAAAAAGAAAGAAAGAATAAAAAGCTAACTATATACAACCTACTATTTAGGCTTCACACTAAGTGTACACTAGAAGTCTAAATAGTTGATGGTCCACCATGAAAACGATTTGACTTTGGGGGATAACCGGTGTACCCTCAGTCTCAAGCATGCCTTCCGAAAAATATGAATTATGTTTGAACAACGGAAGGCATGTGTAAAGAGGAAGAAAGGAACCATCATCAATTAAAAGTTTTGGAGGGACGATGGGGGATTTGGATTGAACGGGTGACAAAAACATGTGGGGACCGAGAAAAGTCAAAAATCCTCCCAAGGATTTTAAAATTGGAATGGGAGGTGGCGCACACGAAGGCAAAGATGCGATCGTGGAAGGCGACTCGAGCAAGTACTCCTCATCGGCGAAAAGGTTTAACACATTAAAGTTTGAAACCGATTCATCAGGTACTTATGACGGTGTGATAACAGAGAATGAAAATGGGGAGGAAAGAAATTCAAACTCAAGAGATGAGTCATCATCGCTTGAAGATTGAGTTTCGAAGGAAATAAGATCATTTTCAATGAAATGTTCTTCTTTGGAGGCCAAAGAAGAAATCATTTCATTGCAAATGGATATTACGTCCATTTAATCCTCACTTTCAATATCTATTACGTAATGGGCAAAGTCGACAATGGTTTGTTCCAAAGTAGGCACAAAGTCCTTACTTGGTTCAAAACATTCCTCAACTACAAAAGTCTCGAAAGAAAAATCATCGTCGAATTCGAATAATAAATCCAAGTCTTGCTCCCAACAACGATTTTCTTCCCGATAACGATTTTCAATTTTCTCATTTTCAAGCATACGAAAGCCCTCACCGAATGTCATAGGTCGAGGAGCGGATAATTGAAAATGCGAACTTTGAAAATTACCATCGGACTTAAACTTGAACTCATTATTATAAATTTTTTGAAAACTACCGCAATTCGTTTCAAAATTCCTATTATAAGGAGTTAGAGGCCCAAAATCATTATCATCATCAAAATTCCAATAACCCAAGTTTTGACTTTCGTTATACTCGCCCAGAGTCATTTGTGAATTTGTAATTTTTTGGGACTCTAAGTATTGATCGAAAGCCATAGAATTACGAGCATTTTGAGAATTATAATAATGATTATCGAAAGAATTGGAATAAGACATGGTTACCCCAAAAATGGCTCGGAGTGGCGAATTCCACAAAGATACGCGCGTGCAATAAATGCAAGCATTTTTTGGCGCTCAAATGTAGAAGTCCTACAAAAATGTTAGGCAAAAAATACAAATAGAAAGAAAATATTATGAAATACTAAATCAAATAAATTCTAAAACAAACTCCTCCCTGGCAACGACGCCATTTTGATCAAGGGTGAAAAGCGGCGTGCGTCAAGCGCCGATCGTTGTTTTCTGTTCACTGTCTTAATACAAAAACCTAAATTATGACTACACTCAACAGGTGAGTATAGCGGTAAGTCGGGTATCGAAAATCCACAGAGACGAGTTGGTAGAATTTAATTGGTTTAATATTCCTAAATAAAAGTGTAAAAGATAATTACTACAAAAAGGAAAAGATGCAGAAAGGGAAATTCTATGCTAGGCGAGGGAAAATAAAGCTAGAGTAATAAAGCGAGTAAAAACTATAGGTTACGTCGAATATCCCTCACCCGAGTTAATTAGTTTAAAATGGTTACATGGGCCGACGAGTTATTACGAATGCATCACGTTTCAACAGTTAATTAAATCAAGGGTTGTCACACCCCTAAATTCGCATAAAATCCTAATAAGATTTTGGCATAACAAATACCCTGGAAACTACGCACGCAAAGTCGTAAGCACGGAGCATACATGATATACCCCGTCAAATCTCCTAGACGTAATAACTAGGGAAACGCACTCGAAATAGACCCGTAAACTCCATCACCAAAGCAAAGAAACATGTCAACCCGGGGTGAGTTCAATCCGACATAACCTAGACTAACTTAGCTAGAAAGCATGGTAAAAATGCGATAAATGAAAGCGGTAAATAAACGCAATAAATCTACACTAGAAAGCACATAAATAAAGCATGTAAATAAAGCATGTAAATTAACTACAAAGCAAGTAAAGAAAGGAAGACAACTATATTAGAAAGCTTACATACATCAAAGTGGGCAAAACACCCAAAGTGGTCGAGTAGGGCAAAGCTCCATAAAAACCCTAAACTAATGTAAAATGCAAGATATTTCTCTCAAATGAGAGAAATGAGTATTTATACAAAATACCCAAAATGATAAACTTGTAAATAGAATGGCTGAGAAAAATAGGGGATCGATCGACCGATCAGGATTCAGCCCATTGTCTAAGCTCGAAGGAAAATATCTGAAGGATTGATCGATCGACCATTTTGGTCGATCGATCGATCAAGTAGGTCTCAGCCAAGTTCCCCCCTGTTTTGGTTCAATTGGAAATCTCTTCCGCTAATATTGCCGTAACTTCTTCGTTTGGGATCGGATTCGTGTACCGTTCATGGCCACGTCAAGCTTGCGAGGAGGGATACTTCTTCCGTGAGATGTTGGGCCAGGTGCCCAAACTGTGAATTGACTAAAATGCCCTTGAACGTGCGATTGCGTTCAGAAATTAGCCGGAATGCGTCCGAACTTCACACTTAGCATCCAAATACCTATAAAACCTCAATTAGCCCCTGAAAAGCATGTTAACATAGAAATATGAGGTTGTCTGGTTAACGAGCATAAATATAGGGAATAAGATACCAAAGGGGGGGGGGTAAAATGCGTAGGTTCGAGGGATGAAATACGCAATATTTGTGTATTATCACCCACCATGGACTTAACCAAATGTACAAAGCGTCGTATATATCCAAACACCCTTTATCAAATCTCCCTTATGCTCGTTTGTGCCTCACTTCAAAGGACAAAACCAAGGGTAATCCCGATTGAAACAAATTTGCCTAATATCACTTTCTGGACATTTTGGACCTACAAAACTTCATAATTTGAGAAAGTGATAAACACAAAAGTTGTAGATATTTGAAATATATTTCTAACGGTGAAGGCCACACCCCAATCGAAGATTGCATAAAAATCCTAGGGTCCCTGGACTGGAGAAATTCGCACCACCTACCACTTTAAGGGTTATTTTGACGTACCAATTTTCATAATTAGGTAAGTTGGGAACCATAAACAGGTATAACTTTGAATTGTCTTTCCAACGGTGAAAACCATGCATCAATCGGAGTTACGAGTCAAAAGTTATGAAAATAATATAAAAAATGTGACAAAAGCAAACACAATCACTTATCCAATCGGCTAAATGAATTTTTTCACTTTTTGCACTCCGAACTAGGCAAACATGACCTTTGGGACCTTTACCAATTAGTTAAGCTACCTCAAAAGGGATAGATGATCGGTTATCCTTTCTAACACAAAATATTTGGCAAATATGTTCTCAACCGTTGATGACGGTTGAGGACCTTCAACCGATCGACCATCAGATTCGTCAGAACCCCTATAAATAGAGGTTCCCACCAACCTTAAAAAGGACACAAAAACCCAACATCACTTATCTGATTGGCCATCAGATACTCGAGCTCATTTTTTAAAAGTCCCGAAGGGCTCGTACTTCAGAAGTTTCTTTTTCGAAAGGTAATGCTTGTACTTTCGCGAAGTTGCCTCCAAATGAGGTTCATACTCCTAAAAAGTCAACTCTGAGAAATAAAGAAAGCCCAACCCCAGCTGAAATTTTGCAAAATTCAATACTTCTATCCGATGCTCTGCCCGACCGAAAAGTGCCAAAAAGCGGGGTTCCTTAAAGCAAAAAGTCAACCCTCATTTAGGGGACTGGGAATGCAATTTACAATGCCTATATTTGTTTGAACTTGTTTTTTAATCCATCACCTCTACTTGTGTCAGGAATTAACTTGCTCATATGATAAATTATGACAAATAAAATGCCATTATTCCAAAATACAAACTTGAAAACATACCGTTCAAAACATGTTTTGGGGAGAGTGCCATTGAGCTGCGTTCAGCACGAAACTTTGCAGGCCCAAGTCTAAAATTTGGCGACACTCACCCCTTCTCCGTGCGAACAAAGCCCGTCTCTGCATGACACCCCACATATGTTTTTTCATTATAATACTTTTCAAACATTTGCATTTGGTCAATGTATTATTTTAACATATAAATATACCAATTGAACACAACAAAAATGCTATATTAAGGACTGGGCTACATAAATACCGCACTGTTGTGTCTTGTATACATTGGTTTTTATCCAAAGTGTCAATGGGTACATAGGTGTTATACCGATCTAAACTCATTGAGCCCAAGCCTCATAATACACCTCTCATCGTATTATCTCCTAGATATTCCTCCATCTCTATTCCTACAACCCTATATATTATCCAACCCCGTTCATTTTAACTACATTTGATTTGATCCTAAGTCCCTTTAGAGGCGCAATATCGAGTCCTTCTCGTGATCTCGATCCTCAACAAGATATCTCATGATGTGTTGTCCCCATAGAGATGCACCCTTATCTTAATTTTCATTAAATTATATCTAAATAATACAAAATGAGATATCAAAAATATCTCAAATCCGCGATCTTTTGCTCATCCCTACACTTACACACACATCATGTTCGAACACGTTTTATGACCGAACTAAGTCCCAAGCCTTCTTGGGTATATAAGTGCAATATTGAGTCATTCTAGTGAGCTTGAGCCTCAACAATATGTTTCTTGACATGTTGTCCCACTGAGATGCATCCATCTCATATACTCTCAATAGCACAAATTGAGATATCAAACTATCTCAAGACGGGACCTCCTAAACATACTTCTAAATTCAATCACATGAACACGTACACATTAATCACAACAAAGATTCACCTTTCTCTCACCTTTCTATCCCTTATCAAAACACGAAAGAGATATTAAATTATCTCAAAGCCGAGCTCTCTCGCACAATTATATTCACACTGACGGCTCGTTATATGAGACGAGCTTTCTCGCACAGTTACATACTTAATAACGGATATATACGTAAAAGCACAAAATCATGCACAAGTAAATATAATACTATTACTTACATTTTTTTTATAAATTGTCATTATATATATATGTATATATATATATATATACAGTAGTATCAATTTACACGACAATTTAAATATAATAATCATATTTATTATGATTGTATTTAATAAAAAAAATCTAAATTTGTATTTATTTAGTATAACATATATGACACATTTTTTTTCTTCCAAAAATTTTAGACGCGCATAAAATGGGTGGACTCTTTCCCCCACAGCTCAAATGGAATACTTTTTCTCTAAAGTGACCTAGCCTCCCTAAATCCAAAATTGCAGCCACACTTTTCACCCAAAATCACACCAAACACTCCTCATTCTCTGACACGAAATCGCCCTCCGATTCCCGGCGACCTACAATTAATGTCGTCGTTGGGTAATCTCTCTCTCTTCCCTCTTTCTCTCTCTCTCTCTCTCTCTCTCTCTCTCTCTCTACTCTCTCACACACACACACACACACACACACACTTGAATATGTAATGCATAAAATCAATTTAGAAATGATTTAGGGTAATCGATTTCAGTTTCTTACAGATTTAGAAATGCATATTTAGGTATTTAATTTGAAAATGAAAATTTTATCTCTATAGGTAATTGATGCATGTGTTTTTATTGGTGTGTGGTTAATTATTGATCATATTTTCAAATTTTGAATAAGGTTTTGTGGGTTTTATGTTCATCCAAGGGTTACGAACAAATATTCCAATATCACCAACTTTGTTGAGGTTAGTGGGTCTTTTTATATCTTATAGTTGGTTTTCACTTTGATATAATGTTGTATGGATGAACTCAAATGGTAAAAAAACAATGGTTTCAATTTTTTTTACATATAATTTGATATAATGTTGTATGGATTAACTCAAAATTACTTTTTGTGATTTATTATACTACCTACTGGACATGGATTTGAATCTTCTTCTATTTTTGTATTGCAAAAATATTATGTATAAAAGAAACATAAAATGTAAATATTTTTGCATTGCAAACATTTTGTTTCATTTTTATACAATTAGTTGGTGTGTGCTTAGACTAACTAAATACCTAATAATAAATTATAACTACTTGTAATTTATTTTTGCTGAGTGACCGTTATTTGAAACTTAGTAATAGGAGTAATACTTACTCTTACTCATGCATCGCACATATTACTACTAGTGGTAGTTCAATCTAAAGTAAAATGGTGGCGGGATCCTCCCTCTGAATTGTTATCTCTGTTGGTCGCTAACGCTTTTATAATGCCCACGTACAAATTTAAATAATGATCAATGCCTACTTTTATGTTGCCTCTTTGAGGAATTTTTTTCTCTATGTATATTTCTTGTTGAGTTTGTTGTTCAAAGGTTCGATGCTTAGTTGGTTATTATGCCATGGGATGAAATCACAATAAAATTAATTTAAATAGTGCAATAAAATTATGTGGTATTACATTCTTCCTCCCTAAAATAAGGAATTTCGTCCTCGAAATTAGAATTCATTATACTCCTACTCGTAAGTCTATGAATATCTCGCCCTTAAAGTCCTCAAACTATACACATAATCTATTCATTCATCGACTAATACACACTAAGGCCTCTCGCCATAAGTTGAGTTTAGCTAATAATCATAACTAATTATTCTAATCGTTGGAGCGTCAACTTGTCCCTCCGGATACCCTGCATAATTATTCTAATCGTTGGAGAATTTGAAATAACATCATTATTCTAATCATTAGCTAATAATTATTCTAATCGTTAGAGCGTCAACAAAGTTTTCATCATTTTTTTCTATGATGTTATTTCTTTTATAGAAGTCATTATATTGTTTGAATATTAATAAATACTTGTTTTGACAGGGAAGCATCTCCTTGCTTTCGGTATGATATGTGAGGATGTGCATAAATTGCTTTAATGTTTCCCTACTTTATGTTATCATTGTCTAATTATTGGTTGTAATATAATTGTTTACTGATATCAATTTGTTTACTCATGGTTTGTTTTGCTTATGGTTTAACGTTCTTTAGTTCTTCTCAAGAGATACATTGTTGCTAATTTAGTGCTCATTTTTCACCATGTTCCATCCCACTAGTAAAAAGGAAATGGAGAAGAACATACGAAACTCACTTTGATACTTAATAATTTGTTACAATAACTATCCATGCGGTAATCCTGATCCTTGGGTAATTATTTTAGTATTGTAGTTCTAGTAAAACTATATGTTTAAATTTTTTTGTTAAACATCATATTGGATATGTCAGCATAAAAACGGTCATTTTTGTGATATTTAAATTTCTTTTCTTGATTTGGCACAATCTTTTTTATTCGAGATTAACATCGTTGGTATGAAGAATTATGTTTATGTTTATGTTCGTGCATGGTTGTTAAATTAAATTCAAGCATTTTAATGTTGTTGGACATCGTCTTATAGTTGTATAGAGTCTATACCATAATTTATAAATAGTAGTATTCGTGACAATCCTTTTTAAGTTGTTGGCTTGGAATGTTGATATTTTGCTGTAATAGGAGTAATGTAGTTTTGTCGTGCAGAGATTTTAACTATAGCATAGAGGTTATTGATGTAAGAGGTGAGAGCTCCGTGGATGTGGAATTGATGGCATACTTAGGTGGCTTTAGATACTTATACTCAATGAAGCTTGGTGATTTCCATAAGATCAATTGTTCTTCCCTTTGTCCCGTTACATGTATGCATTATTTCCTTTTCTCTTTCCTTGCTTAAATGATCACATTCATCAATTAATCATCTCCCATAGTGTGTGTATATGGTTTGAAGAGTATCTGAGGACGCAATGGGAAGCAAAGATCGTCCATGGTATTTTTTTGTCTTTTGATTCAAATCATTATTCAATTAATCTATATTGATCTGACCCCTCCCTCCAGTCATGCTTAATGTCTGTTATGCAGAAGTGACACATGCCATGATTTGTTGAGTACCAATATTTATCCGGGTTCTTCGTAGGAACATAAAACATGGTCTCAGTTAGCACTCCACATTCCTCACCTGAATCTGTAGTGTCATAGAAAGAGTCTTTCCCTGTCCAATCATGCTCATGATTACCACTTACGATCATATATGGAACAGTTGATGCAATTGGCTCCTCCATTGATGTAAATTGGTCCCATTATGAGGCGTATCCATTTTCCAAGAGGAATTATGTGTCAGTGTAAAATTATCAAAACCAGAAGATGTAAATTGGTCCCATTGTGAGGTGTATCCATATCCATTTTCTAGGAATTTGAGTTGGAAAAATTCTCCAAATCAGAAGGTGTAATTAATGAATACAATTTTGCAATTTTATCATATATTATAATCTGTTTCTTATTATAATCTTATATTTTTCATAACTTTCCTACTTTGTTGCCTTTGCAGGAAAGATACAATCTTGAATACAGAGTGTTTGGTTTGGACAATAGGCATTATGAGCATTTTGATAAGATTGCGATAACTATGGATGAGAACATTAGTAACAAGGGTGAAAATACTTTTGTCTATGATGATCAAAATCCATAAATAATGAATGTGATTGTGACACGGGAACTTCATACTGTTGCATCGGATCATTCTTGAACTCAACTGGAATTTTACATTTCCCACGCATGACTTTGTAAGTTTATCTTCCAAGTATTTACTAGTTAATTCATTATTTTTTGGTTTGACATTTCCCCTCATTCGTGCTTGAATGGGCCACACACATAAATTGTATATATTTATGTATGCATGTATGTATGTATTTATTTATGTATGTGTATGGTAGTAATTTTGGTGGGGAATATGGACTGAATATGGTGCACTTCTTCTTGGAAAACCAAAAATTGTAGTCTTTAGGATTTTTTTATAATTTTTTTATGTGCAACTTGTATATTATACAATTTGATGCATTTCCTTCTTCACATTATCAAGATAGAACTCTGTCACTACATTATTGATGATGTAGCATCATTCGAATTTCATTGATCATTTATTAGTATGCTTGGTTTGTAGTTGAAATAGTTATGCTCATTAAGAACGAGTTATACAAGTAAATTAGTTAGACTTATAGATATACATTTTCCTAAACTGTATAACATTTATCAGCCCTTATAATAATCTTCTCTCTTAATTTCACTTAAATCATGGGAACTAATAGTTATACAATAGCCGTACCATATGGTCGTTTGTTATAGGACTAATTGTTGATATTATAACTACTATGATAATTTTATTTTGTTTGACAGAATGTCATTTTTGGATCCTCATCAAGTTTCTAGCATTTCGGGTTGCGGTGTTGATGGCGATGATAACACAACGGAAGTTGATAGTCAACAACAATGAACTTCTTTTTTATATTTCATTTTCTTGATTATAATATAAAAACATCTCATTTCGAGATGATTGTATTAGGATGTTATATTGGATGCATTTATGAAAATAATGTAACTTTTGGGATGATTGCATTACGATGTTTCATTTGTTTGGTTTAAGTTTCTTTTGTAAATAAAGAGTGGAGGCTTTTATGAAATCTAAATGTTTAATATAATGCCCTTGTTTATGTGGAATATTTTTGTATATGTTCTTAGGATTTGAATAGTGTGGTAAGAATAATTGAATTTGTTTAAATTCAGGATATTGGATCTTGAAAAATATATATTTTTTAAATATGTATTGATATTACTAACGGACCTTTACCATTATAAAATTAGACAAAAGTGTTATAAAAAGGGTGTAATAAGGTTAAAATAGTAACACAAAAGTCTGTTACTAAATTAGAATTAGTAACGGTAAATACTATTGGTAAATTCATAATTAGTAACCCAATTTTACCATTACTATTAGTTACGGTAAAATTTTGTTACTAATTTTGTGCCCCACAACTTTTTTTTTAACAAAAAAAATCCGTTACTAATATTTTTAGTAACGGTAAATTACCGTTACTATTATTTTGCTATAAAGTTATTAAATACCTTATTAACGGTAATAAGTTTAAAATATTTTTAGTAACGGTAAAATTTTTGAGGTTTATAGCTTCTTGGGATTGGCTGGTTATTATAGGAGTTCATTCAGGGATGTTTGAAGACAGAGGGACTGTTGAAAAAATTGACTCAGAAGGGTATTCAATTTGTATGGACCGAGAGGTGTCAGCATACTTTTAAAACTATCAAGGAAAACTTGGCTTCGGCTCTATTTTTGGCTCTTCCCAGGAGTGGGGTCGAGTATTTGTTATACACCGATGTTTCCCTACAAGGACTAGGTTGGGTGTTCATGCACTACACCAAATCCTGCGAATGTTCACGCCCTGTGGGTCATGGCCCAAGTCCGCGACCAGCAGGTCGCGGACTTGGGCCGTGACTTCACTCAATATTTGGCGTGACCAATTTTATTACCACACTAAATTATCCATGTTCTGGAAGTGGTCACAGACTAAATCCCTGACCATAGTGGGTCACGGCCTTTGGCCGTGACCAGCTTGGCGCCAAAATTCCCTCCAAACTGGTCGCGGATGGGTCGCGGACTTGGGCCGTGACCAAAGGCGTGACGAAGCAGAAAACACACACATTAAGGGTCACGGCTTAGGGCCGTGACCATTTGGTGGTCTGGGTCACGACTATGGGCCGTGACCATACATCATTCAAACACCAAGGTTGTTGGAAAAGGGTCACGCATAGTGGGTCACGGCCCTAGGCCATGACCAAATCAAAATCGCCATTGTCCTCCAAGTCAGTAATGGGTCGCGCGGATGGGTTACGGCTCTTGGCCATGACCAGGTCAAAATCGCCATTGTCCAAGGCAGTAAAGGGTCGCTCATGGGTCACGATTGTAGGCCGTGACCAGGTTGAAATCGCCAGTGTCCTCATGGTCATTAATGGGTCGCGCACATGGGGTCAGGGCTCTAGGCCGTGACCATAGTCTGGTTTTAAAAAGAAATATTCCCAGCTTCTCATTTATTACGTGCGACTTCGTTTGCTGTTAGGGTTCGTGCGATTTCGAGCTCCTGCGATTTCGGTTGGATTTCAGTTGGATTTGCATTTGGCTAATCGATTTCAGTTGGTATGTATTGATTCATTTGGATTTCGTGATTTCTATCTAAAGCCCTAATTTTTGTGTATGTATGTGTAGATTTATGTTTGTATGTGTGTATGTGTGTGTATGTATAGATTGTATGTGTGTGTATGTATAGATTGTATGTGTGTGTATGTATAGATTTATGTCAAAAAAAATATTAGGGCTTAGTAAACCTTAAATAGTATGTGTGTGTATGTATAGATTATGTCAATAAACCCTAGATTGTATGTGTGTGTATGTATAGATTATGTCAATAAACCCTAGATTGTATATGTGTGTATTTTTTTTTGACAAAATATGCTTGTCTTGTTTTTTTTTTGAGAAAATATAATTAAATGATTTTTTTTGACATACGTGTCGCAAACACGTGTGCACATTACTATAGTGAGATATTGTTGGCTTGGTTGTTGGATACTATGTTGAATTTATTGAATTGATACTAGTGTCGATAAATGTACATGTTATTAAATTTGTTGGGTGTGCTCATGATTTTCCTATGAAAAAGTATATCACATATCTTGCGATTAATGTGCATTTTTTGTCATACCCAATGGGTCGCGAACTTGGGCCAACAAATAAATTGTGTATAGATTTATGTGTATATGTATGTTTATGTGTGTAAAAAAATGAATTTTTAATGAGTAAAAAAATTTATATCCACCTTGTCGTGATTTTATTGGGGGTTATATGCGTGCCATCATATTATATTAGGGGTTATATGCATGTCGTGATTTTTTGCACTACAATATGTGTGTAAGTACTACAATAGGTGTGTAAGTACTACAATATGTGTTATAAACAATTGTGGCGGGTTGTTGTTGGGATTTCACATACACTTTTAAACTCTCATAAATTTCAAACCTAAACCTTAATAGCAGGACTCGTATTCATGCCCTCGTATACTTTTCTCAGGAATAAAGAGGCACTGTGATAATTACTGTCAACAAGAGTGGGAGAGGTTGCAATTAGACTGCACACATAACTCTTTTATTAGCATGCGTCATATAGAGGGTACTCCTATTTATATGTACGGAAATAAAAAGATCAAACAATTTAACTACCTTGTAAATCATGGATTTGATATCTAGCAAGATTACTTGTTCGATCGTATTCTATTTTCTCTACCAAAAAACTGGGATGACGTTATACAAAATATATTTCACACACATAATCCCGACATAGCCCTGACCTTGATTACGTTGTTGGAGAAGGCGGAAAAAAAAATCCACCCGTTATGGATACAACTGCGTATATAGAGCATTGACATAGACTGTGATGTCTCGCGCCACATGCACGTAAAATTGAATCTTGCCAACAAGTTGAGAAATAGGGGATTCCGAGTTCATGTCACTGACATCTACACATCAATCATAGATACCCTTACTTCTAGTTGGCCACGTGAAAAAATTCATAGGTTCTTAAAAACTAATGCCGAATGGATGGAGATCAGACACATTGAACTTATTCTAAAGTCTTATTTTGAGAAGGTATCTATCTATCTATATATAACTAATTAAGCTTGATTAAATAGTTATAATTTCATATTACTATAATTATTTAGTCACTTATATTTTTTAATTTTTGTAGATGATGTCGAGAGGAAACAACCCAAGGGTACCAAGTGCCGAGGTGACACCACAACGAGGTTCACCATCTCGTGCAGAACCCGGATGCTCAACACCAATGGCTGAGCAATTAACAACTCCACCAATGGTTCACTCCTCACCAAGTCCAACTCCAAGTGCTCCTACGCCCCAATACAGCACTTCCGTTGCTTTAACGCCCCCATCCAACACTCATGATGCCTCCCGCTCAAATGAAAAGAAGCCTATTGGCTTCTCCCTTCTCGGGAATAACCCGACGGGTGATAGGAATGACGTGATGAACTTTAAAGCACGGTGTTTGTCGCTGGGACAAATGAACATGGGAGTCGGTGGACCAGACAATTGGAACCTTGTTGATCAAGCTGTCAAAGATGACATACATGTCCAACTTTGCAAGCATTTCTCATTTCCTGACTGTTCCAAGAATAAGGTTCTATCTCGGGTTACTGAAGGATTGAGGACATACAGGAGAAACCTTCGGAAGAAACATTTCCCGAAAGAGGCAACGAGCTCAGATATTTTGGCTTTGAAAGAGAAAGTGCCTCCCAATGTTGAAATGTCGTTGGATCAGTGGAATAAGTTTTTGGAGAATGAGGCGAAGGAAAAAAAGTTGGTCCAGAGGGATCAAAACAAAAAAAATAGGGCACAAAAAACTGATATCCATAGGCTGGGATCCAAATCATATGAGGATTTGAAGAATGAATGGGAGAGTAGGACAAAAGATGGTCCAGATGCCGGTAAAAACCCAAATCGATCCAACTTATTCCTTCATGCTCGACGGGACAAAGATAATAAATTCCCGCTGCACTTGGCTAAGACACTGGAATCAATAGAGGCCATCAGCAGTCAATCCGATTCGAGCCCTACTGATGACTTTGACCTTGAAAATGATGCCCTGACTAAAACCTTTGGAAAGGACAAAAGGGGGAGGACGAGAGGTGTTGGCTCACATATGCCAAAAACAAAACTTCAACACATTTCACCTCTTGTGGACGAGCTTTCTTCGGTCAAGAATTGTATCTCATCCCAAAAGGAGCACCAGTTGAAGACCGATGGGGATGTCCATGAGATTAAAAATTCCCTGGGATTATTGACAAATCAAATTGGGAAACTTATGAATCTTTTTGAAAGTTATAGGCCCCCAATGCCTCCTCAAGGTTACCCTTACCCTACTCCTACTCAAGGTTTCACCCATCCTTCCCCTCCAACATTCCCCTCTCAAATGCCTCATCCTCCAACATTCCCCTCCCCTGCACCTCCGCCAATCACGGGGCTCAGATCATCGTCAATAACTCACAGTGACTATGGCGAAGAGTACTATATCAAGCACATGAGAAATTCAAGGTTTGTTGGCGTGTGCATACTCATCTCCAGGGTTCCTGGAACTCTAGTACATCACCGACCTTTGGAGAAGGGTGAGGCTAAAATAATGGTCGATGAAATATACAACGGTTGCGGAGATGTACCTGTGTACGTTAACAGTGGGGATGGGATGGAATTGAGGAATTATGCAAAATCTTTTACTACTTGGCCACTTTATCTGTTGGCCAAGATTTAATAATATTTTCTTTCGTTTCAGTTGTAATAATTTTTTTTTTGTTTTAGTTGTAAGAATATTGGTTTTGCTTCAGTTGAAATGATATTTTTTTTGTTTCAGTTGTAAGAATATTGGTTTTGTTTCGTTTGGAATGATATTTTTTTGTTTCAGTCGTAAGAATATTCTTTTTGTTTCAGTTGTAATAATATTTTTTAACCTATTACCACAGGACTGATGGGAAAGACTAACCGGATTTCCCATAATACAAAGAGTGGATGGGAAAGACTAACCGGATATCAAATAATCATGTAAAGGGCGTTTATGAATTTGTTAAATACGCTTCCAAAAATCTTAAAAGTGAGAAGATTCCGTGTCCGTGCACTCATTGTATTAACGAAAAATATAAGTCATTGGAAGTTGTTGAGTTGCATTTACTAAAGTGGGGAATCTGTCAAGACTATATAATATGGACATACCATGGTGAAAACGTTGTACCTTATATTCCAGAAGAATTATCGGGAGCCGACCGTGTAACGAAACCTCAAGGAGTAGAAGTGGTACATGATTCACCAACACATTGTCCATTGACCGACTTAATTGATGATGCTTACGGACTCCACAACCAACAAAACCACCAACCTATGGATACAAATAATGCGCATTATGACCAAGTAAATGAACAAATTGATGCTGAACTACTAGAAGATCGGGAATACATATGGTTGAAAGCCGATGCAGCTAGACCGTTGTATAAAGATTGCGATGAAGATCACTCGGTATTATATGCAATGATTGGTTTGCATAATTTGAAGAGTCAATTTGGTTTGTCTGGAAACAGCGTAACCGGAATTCTTAAGTGGGTTAAAGAAATTCTCCCAAAAGAGAACATGTTACCAGACAATTATCCTACCATGAAGAAGAGTTTAAAGGGTTTAGGTTTGAAATACAAATTTATTCATGCTTGCAAGTATGATTGCATATTGTACCGGAATGAGCACGAAGAGAAGGATGAATGTCCTGTATGCAGTGAGCCTAGATATATGGTTTGTGATAATGGAAATGACAAACATGCAAAAAATCGCAAGTGCTCGCAAGTCCCACAAAAGGTTTTGAAGTATTTTCCACTTGGGCCACGGTTAAAACGTTTTTTTCTGTAACGTGGATAGCGATGGCCATGACTTGGCATGCTCGATGCAAGGTGGGTGGGAATTTGATGCCTCATCCGGTTGATTCACTCATCTGGCAAATTTAAAATGCACAACACCATGAATTTGCAAAGGAACCGCGCAACGTTCGTCTTGCAATCTCAACCGATGGGTTTAACCCTTTCGGTAATTTAAGTACTAGTCAGAGTTATTGGCCAGTTCTTATGGCGCCTTTAAGTCTTCCTCCGACATTATGCATGAGAAAGGTGGAGGATACAACGAATGGTTGCAAAGTTGATCCCGACTCCAAACTTATTATGGTAGATTTATCAAAGCTGAAGACTAAAGTACGCATAGTCGACGAGCCTTTTATTTGTGCCTTTCAGAATGTAAAGAAGGTATTCTACTCGAAGTGCATAAACGATGGCAATTGGTCTATTGTTGTGCATGCACCAAAGGGTATGACTACTGAAGTAGATGCATTAAAGGCTCCAAAAGAGTTCCAGTCAGCTCTTGATGACAACCCTAATTTGAAGGATCTTTTAGTTGATTTAGAGGAAGATTGAGTATCAAAATATTATTTTATCCTCATCAATCTTATTTGTATCCTATTATGATATTGACATTGTATTAGCACTTTACATTAATTTATGAATTTCATCTACTTTTAAGTGTAATGTCCCACTATTTGTGCAAATGGTAGGTGATTTATCGGTTCTTTTGTTTAGAATAGATATGTTTTCATTTATTTATCTCTATCGTTTGGCTTTAGAGGGCGAAAACCCGAAACAGCCCCCGAACGGCCCCGTGAGGCCCCGTGGGTGGCACCAACACCTCCCACGGGACCAATGTAACTCGTAGGGACAGTGAGTGACGAAAGAACTAGCCCTGGTTTTCTTCCTTTGGTTTCGAATTTTTTTTTTTGGTTCTACGATTTTTTTAATTGGACATAACTGTTTGCAAAAAATTCATTATTTTTTCACTGTCATAGGATACATTGATGTTGGGGTCGAACTACTATCAAACATAATCTGAAATTGCATCGCTGCTGGCATAGAGAAGGTTCTGATTGGCGTTGGGTGTAACAAAATATCCAGGTAATGGATAGACCTATGATGAACTTTATTTTAAGGTTAAATATGCATTGATTCAATTTTTTAATTATTTTGGGTTTGGATCCTATTTATGTCTAAACCCTGTAATTTTAATTTTTTTGCGCCCCCTATAACTTGGGTATTGTTGGCGCATTTGTTTCTTGTCACTTCCAGTGGGGGGGGGGGGGGGGGGGGAGAACATAACTTTTGAACAAAGAATAGTTAGGGTGAACACTAGAAAAAGAAAGCATTATCCAACGGATTGCCACTTTCTAGGTTTAAGGCGCTCCCGATTTGATTGTACGACGTAAATTTGCAAAAAATTGGACTTAAGCATAAAAACATGCCATCGAATGGAGAAAACGTAAAATAGCCACAAAATAGTCCCGTAAGAGTCACGAACACCTCGCACAGGACCAATGTAAATCGCAGGAACTGACCGTGTAGTCACGGCGCTCCCGGTTTGATTGTACGACGTAAATTTGCAAAAAGTTAGACTTAAGCATAAAAACATGCTATCGAAGGATGAAAACCTAAAACAAACACCAAACCGTCTCGTAAGAGTCATGAAAACCTCGCACGGGACCAATGTAACTCGTAGGAACCGACCGCGTAGTCACGGCGCTCCCGGTTGGAGTGTACGACATAAATTTGCAAAAAATTAGACTTAAGCATAAAAGCATGCCATCGAAGGGTGAAAAAGTAAAAAAGCCATAAAACGGTACCGTAAGAGTCACGAACACCTCGCTCGGGACCAATGTGACTTGTAGGAACTGACCGCGTAGTTACGGGGCTTCCGGGTTGAGTGTACGATGTAAATTTGCAAAAAGTTAGACTTGCATGCCATCGAAGGGTGAAAATGTAAAACAACCTTAAAACGGTCCCGTAAGAGTCACGAACACCTCGCACTGGACCAATGTAACTCATAGGAACCGACCGCGTAGTCACGGCGCTCCCGGTTGGAGTGTACGACATAAATTTGCAAAAAATTAGACTTAAGCATAAAAGCATGCCATCGAAGGGTGAAAACGTAAAAAAGCCACAAAACGGTATTGTAAGAGTCACGAACACCTCGCACGGGACCAATGTTAATAGTAGGAACTAAACGGGTAGTCACAGGGATCCCGGTTTGAGTATACGGCGTAAATTTGCAAAATGTTAGACTTGAGAATAAAAAAGAAGCCATCGAAGGGTGAAAACGTAAAACACCCACAAAACGATCCCGCAAGAGTCACGAACATCTCGCACGGGACCAATGTAAGTCGTAGGAACCGACCGTGTAGTCACGGCGCTCCCGACTTGTGTGTGTGAGTGTGTGCATGTTTGTGTGTACGCGTGTGCGTGTGAGTGAAAAAGGGGGAGGGGATGGGCAGGGGGCGCGTGTGTGCGTCTGTGCGCATGTACGAGTGGGGAAGGGGGGAGGGGACGGGCAGGGGGCGCGTGTGTGCGCGTGTGTGTGTGTGTGTGTGTTTGTGTGTGTGTGTGTGAGTGGGGAGGGGGGGAGGGGAGGGGACGGGGCATGTATGCATATATGCAATCTGCATATATGCATATGCATATATGTAGTGAGAGTGTGTGCGTGCATGTGTTTGTGTGCGCGTGTGAGTGTGTGCATATTGATGATAAAATTCAAAATAAAATAGAGAGTATACCTAATCTAGGGTGAATCCAAGAGTGGGATCTACAAAACAAACCTCCTGACACTCATATTCAGTTATGATCCGTTACGGTTGCCTCCGGTTCCGGTACCACGTAGGACTTTAAATAATTGTCACCTGAAAGAGAAATAACATATCAGAATTATATAATTATTAATATGAAACTAAATGAGAGATGTCAGACAACTAAGTTCCTGTCCATCCATCCGCCTCAAACCTGTGATGAAAAAAGTAATGGAATCGAATTCCCACAAGTGGAGGAAATTAACCGTTATCTCAATGTAACTAAGCCATAAAGTGTTAAGAGACATGTGTTAGGCAAACAAATACAAAAGAAAAAAATAAATAGACAATTAAAAATCAGAACTCAGTTAATCCGGTAAGAAGAAAATCACGGGGATATCTTGTAGCAGCATCTTGAGGTTCCATTGATAAATCACGGGGAAAAGTGAAAATAGAGAAGCTTCACAGTGATAAATCATACTTGCTAAAACAAAAGATTCAACAAAAATATATTAAAACAAATTCGTGAGGTATACCTCATTTTTGGCAGCAACGTGAAACCCCCAATCCAAAAACTTAACAGATATGATAGTGTATACGTGTTTTTGTGTGTGTTTGTGTGCGCGTGTGTGCGTGTGTGAGTGGGGAAGGGGGGAGGGGACGGGGCAGGGGGCGGGGCGGGGCAGTGTTGCATATGTATGCAGTTGCATCTGTATATATATGCAACTGCTGCATATATATGCTGTGCATAGATATGCAGTGCATATATATGCAACTGCTGCATATATATGCAGTGCATATATATGCAACATATGCAGATGCTGCTTACAATCGACTTTTGATGAAGGTTTGCCTGCGTATATAACCTAAGTTCGCTTGCCAGGTCATCATTCACGTCCACCTCTTGCTCTTGGTCAATGTTAACAGAAAGGTTGTGTATCAAATCCACATTATCAGTAGGCCATCCTTGTTGTATAGATCTAATAAATATTTATAATGTGCCTACCTCTATTCAAATTGTCCAAAATTACACCCTTGTTGTGACAAAGAAATCCACATTGACCGGGTGCTTTATCCTCCACATTTGCCTCCGTGGGTACATAATATCCCTCCTACCAATAAGCACCGAGGGTACGCTTATTTAAAGTAATGAAAAGTAATTATTTGTCACTGAATCAAAATACCTGGAAAATAAAACCAAACAATCATGTCAAGTTTGCAATGGGTTTGAAATCCTAAATGTTTTTGAGACTATCCAATATCCTAACCATCTACAATAATTAAGGCTCTAAATCAATCAACCATCCATAACCGTGGGTGAAAACTCGAAAACTTGAAACAACCCCCGAACGGCCCCGTGGGTGGCACCAACACCTCCAACGGGACCAACGTAACTCGTAGGAACTGACCCCGCAGCCACGGGACTCCCGATTTGAGAATACGACGATAATTTGCATATTTCTTGACTTAGGCTTAAAAACATGGCGTTAGAGGGTGAAAACTCGAAACAACCCCCGAACGGCCCCATGGGTGGCACCAACACCTCCCACGGGACCAATGTAACTCGTAGGAACTGATCCCACAGTCGCGGGTCTCCCGGTTTGAGAGTACTACGGTAATTTGCATAATTCTAGACTTAGGCTTAAAAACATGACGTTAGAGGGTGAAAACTCGAAACAGCCCCCGAACGGCCCCGTGGGTGGCACCAACACCTCCCACGGGACCAACGTAACTCATAGGAACTGACCCCGCAGCCGCGGGTCTCCCGGTTTGAGAATACGACGATAATTTGCGTATTTCTAGACTTAAGCAAAACACGGCGTTAGAGGGTGAAAACTCAAAACAACCCTTGAACGACCCCGCGGGTGGAACCAACACCTCCAACGAGACCAACATAACTCGTAGGAACCGACCCCGCAGCCGCGGGACTCTCGGTTTGAGAATACGATGATAATTTTTATATTTCTTGACTTACGCTAAAAAACATGGCGTTTGAGGGTGAAAACTCGAAATAGCCCCCGAACGTCCCCGTGGGTGGCACCAACACCTTCCACGGGACCAAGGTAACTCGTAGGAACTGACCCTGCAGCCGCGGGACTCCCGATTTGAGAGTACTATGGTAATTTGAATATTTCTAGACTTAGGCTTAAAAACATGACGTTAGAGTGTGAAAACTCGAAACAACCCCCGAACGGCCCCTGGGTGGCACCAACGTAACTCGTAGGAACTGAACCCGCAGTCGCGGGTCTCCTGGTTTGAGAATACGACGGTAATTTGCTTATTTCAAGACTTAAGCAAAGCATGGCGTTAGAGGGTGAAAACTCAAAACAGCCCCCGAACGGCCCCGTGGGTGGTACCAACACCTCCCACGAGACAAACGTAACTCATAGGAACTGACCCCGCAGCCGCGGAACTCCCGGTTTGAGAATACGACAATAATTTGTATATTTCTTGACTTAGCTTAAAAACATGGCGTTAGAGGGTGGAAACTCGAAACAGCCCCCGAACGGCCCCGTGGGTGGCACTAACACCTCCAACGGGACCAACGTAACTCGTAGGAACTCACCTTGCAGCCGCGGGACTCCCAGTTGAGAATACGACGATAATTTGCATATTTCTTGACTTAGGCTTAAAAACGTGACATTAGAGGGTGAAAACTCGAAACAGCCCCCGAACGACCCCGTGGGTGGCACCAACACCTCCCACGGGACCAATGTAACTCGTAGGAACTGACCCCGCAGTCGCGGGTCTCCCGATTTGAGAATACGACGGTAATTTGCGTATTTCTAGACTTAAGCTTAAAAACATGGCGTTAGAGGGTGAAAACTCGAAACAGCTCCCAAACGGCCCCGTGGCTGGCACCAAGACCTCCAACGGGACCAATGTAACTTATAGAAACTGACCCCGCAGCCCCCCGGTTTGAGAATACGACGATAATTTGCATATTTCTAGACTTAGGCTTAAAAACATGTCGTTAGAGGGTGAAAACTCGAAACAGCCCCTAAACAACCCCGTGGGTGGCACCAACACCTCCCACGGGACCAACATAACTCGTACGAACTGACCCCGCAGCCGCGGGTCTCCCGGTTTGAGAATATGATGATAATTTGCGTATTTTTAGACTTAAGCAAAACACGACGTTAGAGGGTGAAAACTCGAAACATCCCCTGAACGGCCCCGTGGATGGCACCCAACACCTCCAACGGGACCAACGTAACTCGTAGGAACTGACCCCGCAGCCGCGGGACTCCCGGTTTGAGAATACGATGATAATTTGCATATTTCTTGACTTAGGCTTAAAAACATGGCGTTAGAGGGTGAAAACTCGAAACAGCCCCCGAACGGCCCCGTGGGTGGCACCAACACCTCCCACGGGACCAAGGTATCTCGTAGGAACTGACCCCGCAGCTGCGGGTCTCCCGATTTGAGAATACGACAGTAATTTGCGTATTTTGAGACTTAAGCAAAACAAGACGTTAGAGGGTGAAAACTCGAAATAACCCCCGAACGGCCCCGTCGGTGGCACCAACACCTCCCACAGGACCAACGTAACTCGTAGGAACTGACGCCGCAGCCGCGGGACTCCCAGTTTGAGAATACGACAATAATTTGTATATTTCTTGACTTAGGCTTAAAAACATGGCGTTAGAGGGTCAAAACTCGAAACAGCCCCCGAACGGCCCCGTGGGTGGCACCAATACCTCCAACGGGACCAACGTAATTCGTAGGAACTGGAACCGCAGCCACGGGACTCCCGACTTGAGAATACGATGATAATTTGCATATTTTCTAAACTTAGGCTTAAAAACATGACGTTAGAGGGTGAAAATATGAAACAGCCCCCGAACGACCCCGTGGGTGGCACCAACACCTCCCACGGGACCAACATAAGTCATAGGAACTGACCCCGCAGCCACGGGTCTCTCGGTTCGAGAATACGACGATAATTTGCGTATTTTTAGACTTAAGCAAAACATGGCGTTAGAGGGTGAAAACTCGAAACAGCCCCTGAACGGCCCCGTGGATGGCACCAACACCTCCAACGGGACCAACGTAACTCGTAGGAACTGACCCCGCAGCCGCGAGACTCCCGGTTTGAGAATACGACGACAATTTGCATATTTCTTGACTTAGGCTTAGAAACATGGCGTTAGAGGGTGAAAACTCAAAACAGCCCCCGAACGGCCCCGTGGGTGGCACCAACACCTCCCACGGGACCAAGGTAACTCGTAGGAACTGACCTCCCAGCCGCGGGTCTTCCCGTTTAAGAATACGACGGTAATTTGCTTATTTCTAGACTTAAGCAAAACATGGCGTTAGAGGGTGAAAACTCGAAATATCCCCCGAACGGCCCCGTGGGTGGATCCAACACCTTCCACGGGACCAACGTAACTCGTGGGAACTGACCCCGCAGCCGCAGAACTCCCGGTTTGAGAATACGACAATAATTTATATATTTCTTGACTTAGGCTTAAAAGCATGGAGTTAGAGGGTGAAAACTCGAAAGAACTCCCGAACGGCCTCGTGGGTGGCACAAACACCTCCAACGGGACCAACGTAACTCGTAGGAACTGACCCCGCAGCTGCGGGACTCCCGATTTGAGAATACGATGAAAATTTGCATATTTCTTGACTTAGGCTTAAAAACATGACGTTAGAGGGTGAAAACTTGAAACAGCCCCAGAAACGACCCCGTGGGTGGCACCAACACCTCCCACGGGACTAATGTAACTCGTAGGAACTGACCCTGCAGCCGTGGGTCTCCCGGTTTGAGAATACGACAGTAATTTGCATATTTCTAGACTTAAGCTTAAAAACATGGCGTTAGAGGGTGAAAACTCGAAACAATCCCTGAACGGCCCGTGGGTGGCACCAACACCTCCCACGGGACCAACGTAACTCGTAGGAACTGGCCCCGCAGCCACGGATCTCCCAGTTTAAGAATACAACGGTAATTTGCGTATTTCTAGACTTAAGCAAAACATGGCGTTAGAGGGTGAAAACTCAAAACAGCCCCCGAACGACCCCGTGGGTGGTACCAACACCTCTAACGGGACGAACGTAACTCATAGGAACTGACCCCGTAGCCGCGGGACTTTCCGTTTGAGAATACGAGGATAATTTTCACATTTCTTGACTTACGCTTAAAAACATGGCGTTAGAGGGTGAAAACTCGAAACAGCCACCGAACGGCCCCGTGGGTGGCACCAACACCTCCCACGGGACCAAGGTAACTCATAGGAACTGACCCCGCAGCCGCGGGTCTCCCGATTTGAGATTACTATGATAAGTTGTATATTTCTAGACTTAGGCTTAAAAACATGACGTTAGAGGGTGAAAACTCGAAACAGCCCCCGAACGGCCCCGTGGGTGGCACAACACCTCCCACGGGACAAACGTAACTCGTAGGAACTGACCCCGCAACCGCGGACCTCCCAGTTTGAGAATACGACGGTAATTTGCATATTTCTAGACTTAAGCAAAGCATGGCGTTAGAGGGTGAAAACTCGAAACAGCCCCCAAATAGCCCCGTGGGTGGCACCAACACCTCCCACGGGACCAATGTAACTCGAAGGAACTGACCCCGCAGCCGCGGAACTCCCGGTTTGAGAATACAACAATAATTTGTATATTTCTTGACTTAGGCTTAAAAACATGGCGTTAGAGGGTGAAAACTCGAAACAGCCCCCGATTGGCCCCGTGGGTGGCACCAACACCTCCAATGGGACCAACGTAACTCGTAGGAACTGACCCCGCAGCAGCGGGACTCCCGGTTTGAGAATATGGTCATAATTTGCATATTTCTTTACTTAGGCTTAAAAACATGACGTTAGAGGGTGAAAACTCGAAACAGCCCCCGAACGACCTCGTGGGTGGCACCAACACCTCCCTCGGGACCAATGTAACTCGTAGGAACTGACCCCGCAGCTGCGGGTCTCCCGATTTGAGAATACGACGATAATTTGCGAATTTCTAGACTTAAGCTTAAAAACATGGCGTTAGAGGGTGAAAACTCGAAACAGCCACCGAACGGCCCCGTGGGTGGCACCAACACCTCCAACGAGACCAACGTAACTCGTAGGAACTGACCCCGCAGCCGCGGGACTCCCGGTTTGAGAATACGATGATAATTTACATATTTCTAGACGTAGGCTTAAAAACATGACGTTAGAGGGTGAAAACCCGAAACAACCCCCGAACGGCCCCGTGGGTGGCACCAACACCTCCCACGGGACCAAGGTAACTCGTAGGAACTGACCTCGCAGCCGCGGGTCTCCCCGTTTGAGAATACGATGGTAATTTACATATTTTTAGACTTAAGCAAAACATGGCGTTAGAGGGTGACAACTCGAAATAGCCCCTGAACGGCCCCGTGGATGGCACCAACACCTCCAACGGGACCAACGTAACTAGTACGAACTGACCCCGCAGCCGCGGGACTCCCGGTTTGAGAATACGATGATAATTTGCATATTTCTTGACTTAGGCTTAAAAACATGGCATTAGAGGGTGAAAACTCGAAACAGCCACCGAACGGCCCCGTGGGTGGCACCAACACCTCCCACGCGACCAAGGTAACTCGTAGGAACTGACCCCGCAGCCGCGGGTCTCCCGGTTTGAGAATATGACAGTAATTTTCATATTTCTAGACCTAAGCAAAACATGGCGTTAGAGGGTGAAAACTCGAAACAACCCCCGAACGTCCCCGTGGGTGGCACCAATACCTCCCACGGGACCAACGTAACTCGTAGGAACTGACCCCGCAATCGCGGGACTCCTGGTTTGATAATACGACAATAATTTGTATATTTCTTGACTTAGGCTTAAAAACATGGCGTTAGAGGGTGAAAACTCGAAACAGCCCCCGAACGGCCCCGTGGGTGGCACCAACACCTCCAACGGGACCAACGTAACTAGTAGGAACTGACCCCGTAGCCGCGGGACTCCCGGTTTGAGAATACGAGGATAATTTGCATATTTTCTAGACTTAGGCTTAAAAACATGACGTTAGAGGGTGAAAACTCGAAACAACTCCCGAACGACCCCGTGGGTGGCACCAACACCTCCCACGAGACCAACGTAACTCGTAGGAACTGACCCCGTAGCCACGGGTCTCCCAGTTTGAGAATATGATGGTAATTTGCGTAAATCTAGACTTAAGCAAAACATGGCGTTAGAGGGTGAAAACTCGAAACAGCCCTTGAATGGCCCCGTGGATGGAACCAAGACCTCCAACGGGACCAACGCAACTCGTAGGAACTGATCCCGTAGCCGCGGGACTCCCGGTTTTGAGAATACGAGGATAATTTGCATATTTCTTGACTTAGGCTTAAAAACATGGCGTTAGAGGGTGAAAACTCGAAACAGCTCCTGAACGGCCCCATGGGTGGCACCAACACCTCCCACGGGACCAAGGTAACTCATAGAAACTGACCCCGCAGCCGCGGGTCTCTCGGTTTGAGAATACAACGATAATTTGCGTATTTCTAGACTTAAGCAAAACATGGCGTTGGAGGGTGAAAACTCAAAATAGCCTCCGAACGGCCCCGTGGGTGGCACCAACACCTCCCATGGGACCAACGTAACTCGTAGGAAACTGACCCCGCAGCCGCGGGACTCCTGGTTTGAGAATACAACAATAATTTGTATATTTCTTGACTTAGGCTTAAAAACATGGCGTTAGAGGGTGAAAACTGGAAACAACCCCTGAACGGCCTCGTGGGTGGCACCAACACCTCCAACGGGACCAACGTAACTCGTAGGAACTGACCCTGCAACCGCGGGACTCCCGATTTGAGAATACGAGGATAATTTGCATATTTTCTAGACTTAGGCTTAAAAACATGACGTTAGAGGGTGAAAACTCAAAACAGTCCCCGAACGACCCCGTGGGTGGCACCAACACCTCCCACGGGACCAACGTAACTAGTAGGAAATGACCCCGCAGCCGCGGGTCTCCCGGTTTGAGAATACGACGGTATTTTGCGTATTTCTAGACTTAAGCAAAATATGGCGTTAGAGGGTGAACACTCAAAACAGCCCCTGAACGTCCCCGTGGATGGCACCAACACCTCCAACGGGACCAACGTAACTCGTAGGAACTGACCCCGTAGCCGCGGGACTCTCGATTTGAGAATACGACGATAATTTGCATATTTCTTGGCTTAGGCTTAAAAAGATGGCGTTAAAGGGTGAAAACTCGAAACAGCCCCTGAACGGCCCCGTGGGTGGCACCAACACCTCCCACGGGACCAAGGTAACTCGTAAGAACTGACCCCACAGCCGCGGGTCTTCCGGTTTGAGAGTACTACGGTAATTTACATATTTCTAGACTTATGCTTAAAAACATGACGTTAGAGGGTGAAAATTCAAAACAACCCCCGAACGGCCCCGTGGGTGGCACCAACACCTCCCACGGGACCAACGTAACTCGTAGGAACTGACCCCGCAGTCGCGAGTCTCCCGGTTTGAGAATACAACGGTAATTTGCGTATTTCTAGACTTAAGCAAAACATGGCGTTAGAGGGTGAAAACTCAAAACAGCCCCCGAACGGCCCCGTGGGTGGCACCAACACCTCCCATGGGACTAACGTAACTCGTAGGAACTGACTCCTCAGCCGCGGGACTCCCGGTTTGAGAGTACGTCAATAATTTGTATATTTCTTGACTTAGGCTTAAAAACATGGCGTTAGAGGGTGAAAACTCGAAACAGACCCCGAACGTCCCCGCGGGTGGGACCAACACCAACGGGACCAATGTAACTCGTAGGAACTAACCCCGCAGCTGCGGGTCTCAAAACGACGGTAATTTTCATATTTCTACTTGGTTACGGCTAATTTTAACTCATATATGCAATTTTTCAGCTTGATTAAATTTTTTGTAAAACTACTTGGTTACTAATATTTTTTTTATGTATCCTATCATTTGTAGGATTTTTGCACCCGGAACAAACGAAGAAGGCAATGGTCTACAACATGAAGATTGTTTATTTGTTGTGGATATTCAGGATTTTGTTTTTTATGTGTTACAGCCGTGCGGACTTTTATTGTTTAGTTTTATGGTCGTGCGGGCTTTTATAATTTGATTGTTGAATTTTATGGCCGTGCGGACTTTATAATAAGCAGGTTTTACATTTACAGGTTTTGGAATGTCAAGAAAATAGAGGAAACTATGCCCAATTTTTTTTTGGTCTGTGAATTATTAAGACGTGTAATATTTTTAAGTTTGTATATATATTTATTTATTAACAACGTTCTCGATTCGCAATTTGTGATTTTTTTTATTGTTTTGCCAATAATAAATATTTCTAACACCTCGTACCTGTCCAACGTTACACGTAGCAACACACGGTGTACTCACAGGACCCCCAATTTTAGGATTGGACCAAAAAAATACATTTTAAAAAAACTTATAGTTAAATATGGTCATGGACTTTGTCCTTGACCATTTTTATTTTTTTCGGTACGCATAAAAATGGTTGCGGTCAAAGTCCGTGACCATTTTTTTCGTCACGGTTGTTGGTCACGGACTTGGGCCGCGACCATTTATTTTTATTTTTTTTGTCACGGTTATGGGTCGCGGACTTTGGCTGCGACCAATTTGTCACGGTTGTGGGTCACGGATGAGGGCCGCGACCAATTTTTTTGTTTAATTTTTTTTGTCACGGTAGTGGGTCGCGGACTTTGGCCGCGACCAATTTGTCACGGTTGTGGGTCACGGATTAGGGCCGCGACCATTTTTTTTTAATTTTTTTATCACGGTTATGGGTCGCGGACTTTGACCGCGACCAATTTGTCACGGTTGTCGGTCATGGATGAGGGCCGCGACCCATCACGACATGGGTCACGACCTAAGTCCGCGACCATCTGTCGTGACCCTCTCTCGGACGTGACCATTTTTTGGTCACGGACTTGGGTCGCGACCCACGAAAATTGACGAAAATGGTCACGCCCAAAATGGTCACGGCCCAAGTCCGCGACCCACAGCTTTGGTAAGGGATTTTGGCCGTGACCAATCGCCAGTTTTGGTGTAGTGATTGAAGAAGATCGTCCTATTACCTATGCATATCGAAAGTTGAAGCTCCACGAGGGAATATATTCGACTCATATTTTGGAGCTAGCGGTAGTAGAGTTCGCACTACATATTCGAATACATTATTTGGGTGAGAAGTTCAAGCTCTTTTATGATAAGAGTCTACATTATTTGTTCATACAAAAGGATTTGAACATGTGGAAGCTATGGTGGTTCAATTTTATCAAGGACTATCAGTTTTTGATTCAGTATCACCCATGGAAGGCAATGTAGTGACATATGCTTTGAGCCAATGATCAAGCAATAGTTTGTCTACTCATTAGTTGAACGATGTGGGGACCGTTCAAGTGATTGGAGAGTTGGCTGATGCATTCATGGTGATGCTCACATGACCCCGAATATCCTTACATGAATGGTTCGAGCACATGAAGATGATGTTACGTGCAAAAAGAAAGTGGTCAAGCTTTTGGCTGGTGGTGCACCTCTTTGCACCACTGGTTTGGATGATGGATTACGGTATAAGGGTAGGTTGGTTGTACCTTCGGATCGAGAGTTGCATAGGACCATCATGTAGGAGGTCCATAGATCGCAGTTTTTGGTGCATCCCAATGGGGATAAGATGTATATGGATATAGGGGGTTGTATTGGTGAGCTGGGATGAAGTGGGACGTTGCTTCATTCTTGTCCCAGTGTTGCATGTGTCAAATGGTGAAGGTGGATGAACAATCATCGGGTACACTTAAGCCCTTATTCATTCTCGAGTGGAAGTGGGATAACATTTCTATGGATTTCATCGTTAGGTTGCCTTCCTTTGACGCCAGGGTATAAACCATGTAGTACATCCCATTGTGAGGTAAGACAAACATCGGAGATGAAGTAAGATTAACCTTCATGTCATTTAAAGCCTACTAGCATAACTCATCTGAAACAAATAACACTCATTTCCTTATTAAATTAATCAAGATATATGAAATCTTTTAAAACTTAAATCAATGATAGTGTCTTATCAAAACTAGAAACTATTAGCCTTCATTGCTATCATGGGTTATCCACACTCCAACCCTATAGACACCTTACTTGGGTCCACTGAGATCCCCTTTGTTTCATCATTTGTCTCAATAGTTGGACCGCCCTCAGCCATAATCCAAATTTATCGAACTTTTCATATATCTAATGATATTATAGGATGTGTAAGAGAACCCTCAAGTACTTAGCATGCACATGTACCGTTCAAGAATATATTAGGATGTCATCAATGATTATAATGATAAAATTATCGAGAAACTCCCTAAACACACGATTAATAAAATCTATAAACACGTATGGAGAATTAGTCAAACTAATTGACATAACCATAAACTCATAAGACTTGTAGTGCGTTAGAATTGCTATCTTTGGTACATCCTACTCCAAAAGTCGCAGTTGGTGATACTAAAATGTCATATAAATCATTGAGAAGTACGATACACCTCTCAACTGGTAGAATAGGTTATTAATACAAGGTAATAAATACGTGTTTTGTATGATGACCTTGTTTAAATCCTTGTAATCCAAATATAATTGCAACGCTTCATAGTAATGCACTCCTACTATTAAACCCTTATCTCCCTCATCTATAACGCTGCCATACAGTACAGGGCTTGGGATATCGACGTGGTGCTTGAAGCCAAATCAATCTCCTGACTTAGTGGTAACCCATAGATATTTTAAAAGATGTTAACAAACTACTATATAATAACACGAGAATACCCTATAAATAAAATAAAGATGCTTAATCGACTGCCCCTCTTACCATGGTATCTCAATCATGTACATATCATATCCCAAAATGTTAAAAATTATGGACTTTCCATAACAGTTCACATTAGCATGATACTAGAATAACCAATCCATCCTCAAAATGACATCATACATAGACATATCCAAATTTAAGATATTAGCCAAAAATCATAGCCAACTAATATCTACTCATATTTCGTAACACAAAAGACGTATAGGGGTACCCTTACCCAATGCTTAATATATATAACCAAGTATCAGACGATAAGTCTATAATAGTTAATTGAGTGAAGGATCTACTAAGAAAGGAATTTGAAGCACCCAAATCAAATAACACCCATCCCAAGCACCTATGGATAGGAAATATATCATTAACTACATGCAATATTTCTCGAGGCAATATAATACACATGCCCATATTGTAGTTGTGGTTGGACCTACTGTTGGGCCAATGGTGGTACTATTTGTAAGGTAGGAACTGCCATAAGTGGTGGTGCCTGTAGTTTTTAGTACTAGCCCTAAGATTTTTATACCCCTTTCATCCCCTTTATCCAGGATATTGTAATTACCAATGGGGTACCTCTTAGTTACACATTCTAACTCGCCACAACCATAACATGAGCTAGGAAATATCCCCTATTAATGCATCCCTTGTTGCTGGATCACATGGTTTTTTTTACCATGGACCTGATGGCCTTGATGACACTGCTCGTCATAACCTCTTGATGTCTTTTATGGGGCTTCTCTTCATGTTGTGGCCCCTTTGGTTGATTGTCCTCTTGTGTACGAGAAGACTCCCATATTTCCTCCCATCTTCCCTACTTAATTAGACATATTATTGCTCAACCTCTTCTCACATTCACCTTATAGAACTCGTGATGGTCTTGGAAGTGTATCAGGACGGTATTTACCACCTGAGTATACGTGGTGTAAGTTGGGTTTCCCATCAGCACCTGTGTAATACTCTATATTAACCCTCTAATGAAACACTCCATCCTCTTATTCTCACTGTCATCCTCCTTGGGTGGAAATAAAGATAAGCTTGTGAATTCCCTCCCATACTCAGAAACTATGCGACCCCCTAAACTAATATCTAAAAATCTCTCTTCTTTTTGCCCGCAAAACCTCAAGAATGGACTTATTATTGAATGTCATCCAAGACTCTAAAATAGACACATTTATCATATGCTCCTTAGTGATGGTGGTAGACTTCCACCACTATAGTGTATCCCCACCATCTTAACGTTGGCTAACTGACATGACTCAAAATGTGTCTCTAGTGCGTGCTAATTACGATTCAAGTGCAAACCAGTCGCGTAAGTAATAAACCTGATAAAACGGGGTCGAATCTGTATGGAAATAGGACGTAGAATGTAATGACAGATAGGAAAGATACGTAACCCTCAACTGACTTAGAAAAAGAAAGGAAAAAGGTGATGAATTTTTGAGTTTTATCTATGAACTAAATGAAATTTAATTGAACGAGTAATTAAACTACGTATGCAGAATTAAACTAACTATGAATTAAGAAATATGAAGGAGAAATTTAGGTTGGACTACAATCCCCCGAAACCTAGTACGTTTGTCGGATATAAAAATTAATTATTAATTAGATAATTAATTAAATCACAAACTTTATTAATTTCAAGCATTACATATATGAGGGTACAAGAACACATTATACATAGTTAAGAATCGAAATAAAGCGGTGTTGGAATAGCTGACATGCGCATCGCACTCTTAAACACCCTGGTTACCTAGGGCAAACGAGGTTAAAAGTCCTCTGACGGTTGTAACAACTAACCAACATGATTCAATCATTTATTTAATTCAGGGGATTACTTTTATATCCATGCAAACCACATCGGGTTAGGTTCATGCATTACAACCCTTAGAAATCTAGCCAAACATGGTTATGTGAGAAATAACACAATTCTTAAAGTTGCATGCGATAAAAAACATAATTATGTGAAAAGTGTAATAAAATATGCAAAGAAGAATTTTAACTAAGAATTAAGGAATCACCTACTAAAAATATGAAGGCAATTGAAAGCAACGAAGAAAATATGACTTAGAATGAAGAGGAAATTTGAATTAATCCAAAAAGATGAACAAAATATTGAACAAGATGAATCCTAAAGTTCTTAGCTTCAAAAACCTCTCAAAACTAACTAAAAAGATGCCTGTCAATGTCTCGTATGATAAAAGAATAAATACATCTCGTTATGTTAAGTGTTTGCACCATGCACAACTCTATTTTTGAGGAATAAAGAATTAAAATCCGTCCAAGCGAACTGATTTGATTTTCCTTCTTTACTGGGGCGAATCGATTCGGTATATACCAGTTTAAGGAACCGGATCCACTTCTTATTCATCAGTTCAGTTTGGTGCTGACAGTGTGGCGAACCGATTCGGTGATAATTTCATTGGTTAGGTTCGGTGACTTTATATTTTTCTTCCTTTTTCTCCTTGATTTCTTCTCAACTTCAAAGTTTCATAACTTTTCACCTGGGACTTGGATTTGGATGCCATTTTCTTTAACTTTCTTTAGGTTCCATGTCCAGATTCCTGGTGTAAAATAATTGTTTTTCCCTTGACTTTCATTTACTTTTATCTTTCTTGGGCTTGAGTTTTCCCTTTTCAATTGGGTAAAATACCTGCAAAATGTTGGAGAAATACACGAAGGTCGATGCACTATATAAAAAAGGTCAGTAGCAAGGATATGGGATAAATCAACTCAATTTACACTGCAGAAGATGATAAAAGCCTCTAAATTAAGGGGATAAATACGAAAAATTTATGCTTAATCACTAACCTTTACCTATGAAGCTTGTTCTACCTCTAATTATGTGACACTAGAAAATCAGAGGATCCTGAAAACTCAGGAGTGTTACCCTTAACAAAGGCCCCATGTTCTCTCTTCTAAGTAGAAATATGTGGTGGAACGGTACAAGCACGTATGATTGTAGTTGATGGGGTTGTTAAAGGTTTTGAAGTGAGGCCTACACACCGATTTTGAGTTATTGAGAAATGGTGGAAACCCTATCAACTCTTACTTTCAGTTGTGCCTGCTGTTCTGGCTATTGCATTATATAAGTCTCTCGTTTGACATCTCGTGTGGAAGCCATTCAAACTATCTTACCTCTTGTGTTTGACATCCAAAAGTAAACCCACAAATCATATAAGTTAACAATTTGTAATAGTGTATAAAGAAAACTAGTAATATATCTCAACAATCAAAGCATAACACGCATACCATAATAAGAATACTAAGGAACCTAAAACACTAGAACTTGGAATGTTCTGATACCGACTGTAACACCCCCTATTATCCATGTATAAGGCATCCAGACCTTTATTCTGAGAATTGGGAGTATCATATTATATATAATTATAATAATCAATAATAAAAATAAAACCGAATACACCTATAGCAGTAACATATTACAATGCCAATAAAAATAGATAACAAGTATAAGTATGAAAACAAATGAATAACTAAAGAGAATAATCTCCACAAGATAACATATTTTAACTTGAAACATCTATTAACTGCGACTCACTTATGTATCATGTCGTCATCACTGGAACTCACTCCTAACATATTACACCTCAACTCTAACTAAGGGATATCATAACCATATGCCAAACTATAATAAGCAGAGATACATTATATCTACCCAAGACCCATGTCTATCAACTATGATATAATATATTAGAGTATAATATACTCATGTGCCCCACAACATTATGAATTGTCTTATTTCATGTTATAAAATACATGTTGACTCAGTGTAAGAGGTCTCCGAAAAGCTTCATCAAACTCATATCGGATCATGCATGCCATTTTACCCAAGTTAATGATTAAGAATAAAGATATTTGTCTAGAAGAATTAGGTTCGCCCTTTGTTAAAATACTTTTCATTCTTGAAAATCTTTCTCATTTAACATTATTATTCTTTTTTTAGATTTCCAAATCAAAATATGTTATATTATTCCTATACAAAAACTTATGTTTTTAAATGCATATTTGTATTTGGAATTTTTCTTGTCCTTTGTTGAAGGTGTGAAAATTCGATATTTTGTGAAAAATAGCAAAATAGGGAAATTTTTGTTTCCATCCGAGACCTTGCTCACTGGAGATTTGCTGTAGGGAAACAAGACTTCATGTTAGAGGAAGTCTGCTTCACCAGTCGAAACCATGTGAAAATAACTTATGACCTTATCCATTAGTGGTTCGCTTCAATAAAATGGGTTTCGTGTCAACAAAGCAACCATCTCTCTGTTCATGACCTCTTGTTGACCATAGTTCAAAATATTTGGTTATATCTGCGCCCTGGATCATTGACCCTTCACATCAGCAAAAATGTCTCCGTTGTAGCAAAGGTACCCACAAGTCGTGCCTGCCTTCTTCACATTTTTTAGATCTTTTTACTAAGATTTCATTGGAAGTTGTTCTTATACACAATCTTTATTTTTAGCTAACATATGTTATTTCTTATCCATTTGGATTTCCCCACTTGAGTGTCTACCCACTTGTCTTCATTCACAAGTAGTATACATACTCTTGCAAGAAGTTTTATTCATTGTTGATTTAACAGAGAACTCTTGGAAAGAAAAAAAATATTCAATATATTTCTTTGTTCATCTCTTGTGTGATTTTAAAGCTTTTCGATTCATTCTTGAATCCTTGAAAGTAATACTTTTTTACTCAAGCAATCATTGAAAAATCATTTTCCAAATATTATTTCTTCTTGAGTATGCCATTATTTCAAGATTAAAAAATACATTAGTGAGTTTTTAAAGAAAAAATAAACTTTTTACTTCATCTTTTTAACCATAGGATATCCTCACACATTCTAGTTATAGTTGGTGGTTACTCAACGGTTCTGTAGCATCGAAACAAAGTTTTTTTCACTTTAAACAGAAATTATGGTGGTTGGGCGAGTCAAACAGGTCACTGTTGTGTAGCATACTCCAGCTATTTGCGCTCTCTTTGGAGAATATGGAAGGAAATAGTTGATAATCATTTAATGCATTATTGGATTGTAAGCCATTGTCTTTTATCTAAAATACTCTACCATTATACATTTGTCGTTCATTTTGGGCCGAGATTTTTTCTCCTTAGTGGGTTGTTTCTTGTACATTTGGTGTTGTGTGATTTGATTTATATTTATGCATATTAGAATCACTTCTCTTAAATTAAGGATAAAATTTGATCAGATTCTAATATTGGTAAACCAATTTTTGCCGCATAGACTTTTAAGATGTATTTAACCCCTTTCATATTTTTTAGCACTCAATCGATAATTTAATTTCTGATGATGATACATTTAACTCCTTCAGTATTCCAAGAGTTTTTAGCTTTTTTCTCTCCCTTACATAGAGGATGAGGCCCAAGGCCTAACAAAAGCCTTCGATAGGTGGTTTCCAGTTCTTAGTGACCATGGTTTCCCCATTAAAGGATCCTTTAAAGGGTTGAAGACCACAACATCACTCTCGGCGTTATCAAGTACTCACTCGTTGTAAGACCCCGTAGTTTTCTGTGCATTATTTAAATTGCGTAATTTAATATTTATGCCCAAGTGACATGCGATGTCACTTATTATATTCATATAAATATTTTTTATGTGCTATTTGAATTGATGCCTTTTAAAAATTAGACGTAATACATGGTAAAATACTAATTAAATATTTAAAGTGACTTAGTATTATAGGCGACTATGGAATGGTCATGGATTTAGTATTCGGGATTCCATTGTTTGGATCATTCCCTCGATGTCGGGTCCCACCCACCGTAAATAATTTTCTTATAATGTCGAGCCTCACGTGAATAATTAATAATTAAATTTCTATGTAAACTGACTCGTACCGGCTTATTAGTTAAATTGATAGATTAATTAATTTATAAGAAATTTTCATAATTTGGATTGACTTTAGAGACACTTACAAAGTCCATTTTTTACTTAAAATAGAGAGATTTAAGTACTTTAGGTTAGTAGAGGTCTTGGGCCATGTTTTTGGATATTAGGAGTAGGTTTTGGACCCATATGGGATACTATCATGACTAAAGTTAATTTCGAGGTTAACACTTATATTTACTTATGTTCGAAAGCCTAAAAGATTATAAAATACATTATAATTAACCTTAGAGGCTTAGATAGGAGGCATAATAAGAATTGAGGAGATTTGGAAGGTTAAAGGATTGAATTTATACAATGGTCTAACGCAAGTATATTTTTAATAAGAATATAATTGCTTTTGTGTTAGAATGATATCAATTCATTGAACTCTGGAATTAAGGTTTTAAATATGATGTTAATCATAATATTAATCTAATATCGTAATTAGAATAATTATATAATTAGCCTTAATTCTAAGCATATAATTTAGTATGGTTTTATTGATGAACCCTTAAATTAACTCATGAATTTGCATTGTTAAACTCTATCAAAGCCCTAAATCAATTTGTATATTTGATGAGATATTGTTAGCTAATTTCATTAAACTCATACATGTTAGTGTATGTTGTGAGATGATTATATATGAAATAGATGGGTTGTTATTGAATTTAAGAGGCTTTTAGGATGATTTGAGATAAGTCTTAGCCACCATTAATATGCTTATGTGTCCTTAAAATATATAGGGGTGAGTCAATTTGTCTTGGGGGTTAATTGATTCAGTTAGGGGAGCGAATTGATTCGTTCATAGGGAAAATTAATTTGGGTTCGGCAGATTACTTTAGGGAATTTTTTAAATATATTTTAATGGGACAAATTTGATTATTTCACTTAGAGGATGAGTTGATAATTAAAATAATATAGTATTCAATACGGTAATTGATTTACATCCCAAGTAATTAACCTTGCGAGTTTGGATTAAAACTTATGGAATTTAGATGTGGTTGGACCATTAAAGTAGTAGAATAAGAGGTTGTATTGATAAATACCTAGCATAGGATTTATCTCTGATTTATCTGAATATGATGTGCAATAATATCATGGTGTGAGTGCTCTTAGGGGACGTATTAGTAGGGATTTTTAGGGGGCACGTACGACGTCAATCGCGTTGGTACCCTAGTGATAGATACGAGCTTACTTTGGTCATTTCTACATTGATCCTACTATTGATGTACCCTTGTGTATAAATGTCTATATGAATGATAGTAAGGCATAGTGACGTATCCATTATTGTTGCTTTGAGGTTATTGTTCTGGGATGACCTATAACCATACCTAGTTTGCATGAGTGATCCCTAAAGGCAATAAGGAAAGGCCTTCATATCTTTATGTGGGCTTGTGCATATCCCATTTACTTGTATGTGTTGGGGACATACTTAATTAAATATTGGACTTATGTGATTTTTTTTATAGCATTTATACTAGAGACATATATACTTGACATTAGTTATGGAACTCATAATTATAAAAAATTGAGAAGAACTACAATTATTAGGTTCACTTGGGGTTGGGATTAGACACGCATGATATTTAGGTTGTTTCAGTTGGGTTAACTTAAAAATGACTAAAATACAAGAGGAAGATGCCTTGGTTTTATTGTATCACAAATCCATTTAAATTCTTACTCATCATAGGCAACAGTTGCCTGCACATCCCTGATTCATATGTAGCCGTGTTCAGTTCCTGCTTCCATATTCTAGGATGTAGATGTCGAGCCTATGTCTTCATTTCCTTTTATCTCGTTGTTATTTACAATTGATCCGGATTACTCTACCAAGATTTATTTTATATTGGACTTAGCATGATTACACTCAGTAGTTGGACTTAGTATGTTAGATACATTTATATTTCGGTGATGGAGTTTATTTATTGTTGGGATTTTGGTATCAGGGTTGTATTAGTTTTCTTATATATTATTATTTTCAGCATTTATTATTACTCTATTATTGGTCCATGCCTTCAGTTTTTTTCTCTCTGATCGAGGGCATAGTTTTCCCTTGTTTCTTTATGTTCTGGTCCAACAGGTTCCTCTACCACTGGGGGTGGAGGAAGCATCCGAAGAATGTCATTTAGCTGATCTAAGAGATCCTTCTCGAGAACCTCTACGTATTTTAAGGAGTGAGCCAATTTGGCATTTGTGGCCATCTTCGTGGAGATTAAACTTATTTCATATTTTTTTATTCGAGGAACAATCATTATCACAGATGATGCCGAACTGATGGTGATAAAAATCTATCTGAAGACTTCAACTCTAATAGTTTCTCCTCATAAAACCTTAGACTAGGTAGTAAGGCAGTGTGTCAAAATTGGAAACAAGGATATAGAGTGGTTTAAAACCTCAGGTGAGGATCCTACGTCCACTATGAACAATGTTGTTATGTATATTAAGTTATGAAAAACAATATTACAAACTAGAGACCTCTTGGCCTCCAAGAGGATCTCAGGTTTCTTAGATCTTTGCTAATAGAAAATAAAACACTTGTGAGTAACTGAAGGTCTCCTCAGGGTGTTTCTTATCTTAGTTAATGAATCAAGAGAAGATACAACACGAGGAGAATGAAAATGGTCCAATCCTTCTTGAACATATGACCAAAAATGGGTTAGCCAATGTTAAATGATAAACAACAGGGATACAAAGGTTCTTTAGTTTCTCTGGTAGGATGGAAGTGGTCCAATCCTTTAGATTCCTTCTTCTAGGATAGGATATGAGAACTTGAATCAAGAATGGTTCCCTCTTCTCAATCATTTCAAATGGCAGATTGAGATTTTAAGGATGATTGGTTATGTCAGACAGTGCTGAGTGAAGTTTTGGCTGAGGCATATGACTCACGATTCACGGTGCATCAAGGAGGGGATAAGGTTTATCAGGACATACATAATTCATATTGGTGGATCGAATTAAAGAAAAATGTTGCAAAATTTGTGTCTAGTTGTTCCACTTGTCAATTAGTAAAGGTGGAACACTAGAGATCGATGGTAAAAATACATCCTTTGGATATTCCCAGGTGGAAATGGAAAAGCATCTCCATGGACTTCATAGTGGGATTACCGAGGTCCTAGAAAGGGAATAATTCCATTTAGGTCATCGCCGATAGATTGATGAAGGTGGCTCATTTACTTTCAAGGCAGAAAGATTATACAATTGAGTAGTATGTTAATATGTTCTTGTCAAAGATTTTACGGTTATATGCAGTCTCGCGTGACATTATATTCGATCAGAGAGTACTTTTATATCTCGATTATGGACGGGTTTTCAGAATGCCATGGGGGTAAAGATGAATTTGAATACGATATTTCACCCTCAATCAGACGATCAAACAAAGAGACTCAACTGGATTTTAGTGGATATGGTCTAGGCATGTGTTTTGGATCTTAAAGGGTGTTGGAATTAGCACTTACAGCGTGGAGTTTGCTTACAATAATAGTCATCAACAGACTATTGGTATGGCACCCTACGAGGCTTTATACGACCAACCATGCCTCTCGTCGAGCTGTTGGATGGAGGTAGAGGAACACCAGATATTCAGACCAGACATTATTCGGGGTACTATGAATTAGGACGAACTCATTAGATCATGGATGAAGACGGTACAGGATTGACAAAAAAGTTATGCCGATAATAGAAGGCGAAAGTTAGAGTTTCAGGTGATAGATCAAGTGCTTTTAAGGGTCTCCTCAATGAAGAGAGTAGTCAGATTTTGATCCAAGGAGAAATTGGCTCCCCGTTACATAGGTCCTTTCATAATACTGTATTAAGTGGACCCGATGGCATATCGATTGGTCCTGTTCAACCATCTGCAGTGGGTACACGATGTCTACCACGTGTCGCTGTTGAAAACATTTCTGAGGGATGAGGATGCCTATTAAAATATTAACCTCGATAGTATTGAGTTACAATACAATGCAATCTATGAGGATTGGCCACAATGCATCCTTAACAAGAGATGGTGGACACTGCATTCGAAGGTCATACCATTAGTTAGAGTCTAATGGGCACACCAAGTGAAGCGGAGTCTACATGGGAGAGATATGATGACATGCAGGCGAGATATCTCGAGTTATTCTAGTCAGATATAAAATTCAAATTTCAAAGACAAAATTTCCTATTTCAGGAGGGAGAATGTAATACCTCATAATTTAAGTGCTTTAAATTAATAATTATTTAATTAGTATAATTATTTGAAGTGACTCGTGATGTCACTAATTATATTTCATATGTGTTAGGTGTGTATATTATTCAAATTTTAAATTGGACTTTGGACTTAAGGCACGGTAATGGATTAATAATTATTTAATAAATAATTTAATTTTTATAAAGCTTAGACTCATAACGATTGGCATATTAGGATGCTATTTTGGTATTTTGGAGTGACATTTGAGGCATGTAGAATGTTTATTAAGGACTTAAATTAATGGATTTGAAGCCCTATGGGTTAGTATATATCTTGGGCTATGTTTTGGACTATGTGGATGTAGTTTTGGGCTTGTTTTGTTAAAGCCCTTATGACGTCTAAACCGAATTTCAAAATTAAGAGAATAAAAAAGGCCATTAGTTTTAACCTAACTCATTCATACACAATTAGAGAGAAACCCTAAGGCTAGAAAGAGGAGACAACTTAGAGAAGAAGAGAATTGGGATAATTGGGCTTAGATTTCATCCCTTTCAAATTAAGGAAAGTTTACCTAGTGTAGGATTTTAATTGTTTTGTGTTATAATATAATTATTAATTGGAATAAAAACATAAATTGATTGAAATCTGATTTAGAGATCAATTCACTAGTTTAGTAATTAAATTAATATGATAATTTAGGTTACTATCATGTTCTTGGCATAAATTGAATTTAGTTGAATCCCTTATGAATTGGAAATAGAATTAATATGTAATTATTAGAAGAAAGTTAAACACGGATAAATATTTGAAAGCCCCTTTATAGTGGTATGGACCCTACTTATGTTAGACCGTTTATACCTAAAATAGATGAGGTTTGGGGATGGTTAGAAGCTTAAAATGAGGTTTGAAGATTGTCAATGGAAGATTTTTATTTTGGAAAGATGATGAATTTGGGTGAATCTCATCGGAACGAGATTTTAGCCTCGTTTAAAAGAGTTGGGGTTTCTCGTTCGAATGACATTTAGAAGTCGTTCGAATGATTAGTGTAATCTCGTTCGAATAAATAGTGTATTGCCGTTTGACGACGTTTATTCTAAGTTCTTATTTCTTAATTAAAAGAGGCTAATTAAGATTTTTTTTAATTTGGAAAGCCTGGTAACTTTTATGTGATTAGGATTACTTATCTTGTATATTATTTGCAACATATCGGGTGCGAGTACTCATGGGATATGTACTAGAGGAGATATCCTAATAGGGCGCATACAATGATGAATACATTGGTACTCATGTGGATAGAGATGGGATTGACCTTGGTCATGATTACCCTGGACAATAAGTGTTGAACATAACTGCTGTATCGAGATGAGGTTCGTGGGGTGATGTTTTCATATGGCTTTGGGTATGGGGCCATATAACTGGTGTAAAGTCATATTGATTATCCCTTGTAGGTACTATGAGGTTATAGGTGTGGGACAACCTATAACTACGCATAGTACGCTTGAACGATCCCCAAAGGCAGTAGGAATAGGCCTTCATTATGGGAGGTCTTGCGACTAGACCATTTAAGATGGACGTCGTATGGACCCTACTTATGTGGAATAGACTTAGATATTGTCTTTCCTGGTATGTTCATATACTCGATATGTATAGATTAGTTAGTATTGGAATCCTTACTTATATTCCGTTGAGATGAATAATAAGTAATCATGTCTTAATTTGGGCTTGGGATTTAACGCATAAAATATTTAGGATTGTTTTGGGTTGGGAACTTAAAACTAGCTAAAATACGAGATAAAGACGTGTAGTTGAATTGTAGAACAAACTCAATTATAATCTTACTTTTTGTAAAATTGCTATTAACGTTGTTGTTGAATTATCTTTTCAGGACATAGGTCGTCGGTGCTACCTCACCCTTGATTCCATCGTACAGTTTCTTCTCTTATAGGATGTCGGCGTTAAGCCTGCGTGATCACTTAATTATTCCAATTTATTTATCTACTGCGTCGATTTTATGTTTGGTAGTTTTGATTCGGTATTACTATTACAATTGGTATAGGATTTATTATGAGACGGTTGTAAAAAATTGGTATAGGATTTATTATGAGACGGTTGTAACTCTGCGATACTGTTGGTTGGTTTGGTATCACAGCTTTTGTGGTTCACCTCTATTATGTTGTGTTATTTATTGCATTTGGTTTTATTTCTAGTCATGCTTAGAATGATACCCAATTGTTTAGACTCATATTTTATTTATTTTAGACTACGATCAGTCTAACTTAGATTTTACGGGGTGTCACAACTATAGTGGCAATACCAAGCACCCCAGTGAAAGGAATTAACCGTTATGGCAGTCAGAAAAATTGGGTGGGGTGGGGGGGGGGGGGGGGGAGGTGGGGGCTTATAAAAGTCAGCATTTTTTACTACAGCACCCCTTCAACTCATTTTCCTCCTTATATTTTTTAACCCTACTACCCCTCTTACTGACACACAATTCAACCTTAAACCCAAATTCAAATCTCACACAAGTTATACCATTTCAACCCTAAAAATATATCCTACCATTCAAAGAAATAATTGGGATTTATGGAGCATATTTTGGAGTTAAGTTTCACACTCTTAATGAGCAATTAGAGAGACTTTTCAACATATTTTTCAAAGAGTATTTCTTCTACAAATCTTATATATTTTGTGGATTCCTACATTAAGGCAAGTTAACATTCTACTCCTCCCCTTTTATGTAATTAAATAATAATTTATACATTAATGTATTTTTAACAATTAAAATGAATTAGAGATAATTAGGGTTTTGGTAATTCTAATATAAACTTTGTGATTTCATTGTATAAATTGTAAGAATGATAATTTTTTAAAATTATGTAATTTGAATTTCATATTCATTCTATTTAGGATTTGTATGGATCTTAGAAAAATGTTAGAATTTATATCACTCCCATGCAACTTTAATTATATAATCCCTAAATTAAAATATTAGTTTGATTCATGAAATTGGATTATTGTGGCATCACTTTACACAAACTATATTTAGAAATTCCTACGTGGACTTTGAAATTTCATGAATAAGGGACCTTTTCCATGATACTAGAGATTTTATAAGTTATTTGTTCTTGGCCAAATATTTAGAATTATCTTACTTGAATTTTGATAATAATGTTATAAATCAATTCTTATGTTAATGTAGAATATCTACACTTTATTTTAATAAATCATAGTAGTGAGAATAAAAATTCATGTTATGGGCCTAAATCCCCCATGTCGTAAAATACTAATGGTTAAACATTAAAGTAAGAGATCAATAGGAATTCGTAAATCCCATATTCTTTGCCTTTATACTTTTGGATGAGTTAAGCCTCACCCCATCCCCTAGAAAGAATATAATATTATGAAGGGAATAAAAGAAGTAGAAAACTAAAAGACACAAATATAAAAGGCGTTGAAATAATTAGTAACTTTATAAGCTAATTAGTTGGAGTATATAGAGAGTGGAGATATATTATCCTTTTATGATTGACCCTATGTAGGGGTCCATGGTTGATTATTATATTTGTGATGGAGGTTCTTGGGGTGTATACGGTGGAGGATGAATTCTATATCGTGGGGCTTGGTAACCCCAAAGGGAACTGGGGTTCAGGTACGATTATAATGATTTATGGTGATGTTTTAGGGTGTATAGGAGGAGGTTGAACTTTTATGTGATGACGTTTTGGGGTGTATGCAAAGGAGGTTGGACTTTTTTATAATGGGCATTTAATTTACTATTACTTGTTATTGCATATGCATGGAGGGAATCTAGTTACCTCCAGGGGCGTGGGGTGCTAGATAAGTTTATAGTCTTTAATAATGTTTTAAATTTATAAATGGATTTTAATAATGGCTTGTGAGGCATGTTATTCGTTGTGGGTTATGAACAATATAAACAGTGGATTCATTATTTTGTTACATAACCGTCATTTGGTTGCGTACCTATGTTAGCTTAAGATAGTTCGACCATCATTGTTGAACCCCCTGATTAGGCGTAAATTCTTTCGAATTTATCCTCTTGATTTAAGGATTTTTATCGCCTCGGATAATGTAATTCATCATGATTTATCTCATTTATATGCTACTGACCTTTCTACATAGTATCTCGAGTTTTGTGCATTTTTCATGATATTTGCAGGTATTTATTGCTAAGTAAAGAGAGGAAAAATCCAAAGCAGAAGAATGAATCAAGGAAGAAAAGTTAAAAGGGCAAAAGCATAGTTTTTATAAGGAATCCAAATGAGAACCCCAAATGAGTTGAAGACCTCGAGTTCACAAGTGCGTAGGAAGAAACGGCGTCCAATTCTGAGTTCTGGAGCAGAAGTTACGAGGTTCTAAAGATGAGAGATAATAAAGAGGAAATCAGGAGAAATTGAAGAGAAAATGAAAAATGAAGGAGGACCGGTCCTATTTAAAAAAAATGATCCGTATTTCTATCACTCACTGGAAAAATTTGCATAGAGAACTGATCCTATTTCCAGAAAAAAAGGACTGATCTGGATTTGGACCCGGACCGATCCGTATTTGGAGCAAGACTAATCCGCTCCTGGGCGCACGGACCGGTTCACCGAAGATAAACGTGATTTTCTTGTTCTGATTTTAGAGTTTGATTCTGCTACATCTCCAAATTTTTCGTGATGTATTTAACTTCTAGTTATTGATAGATTAAGTTTTCGAACTTTTACTTTTTTTTAATTAGTTTTTAGAGAGAGGAAGATCTCTCACCTGTGTTGCAAACCCTAGTTTTGAAGATTGATTGCAAGATTCAGATTTGATTTCCAGATTTATTGAATGCAAGTAATTTCATTTCATTGCTTTAATTTAGTTAATTAATTTTTCCAATCCTGATTGCAGTTTCAAAAATTACCTATAGTTCTTTATCATCTCTTTTATGGCAATCATGAATCTTTTAGTTTTAGAATTAATGGTTTTCTTCACGTAGTTATGTTTGACTAAATTCTTTTGGGTTGGGGTGCATGAACCCCGCCCGATGTGATTCATCATAATGGAAATATATTTTTGAAATGATTTTCAAAGGAATCGTGTCGCGTAACTCTCGCATATGTCATAGGACTTTTGATCTCGTTTGCCCTACGTAATCGGAATGCTTAAGAGTGCGACGCATGTGTAGTTAATGCGACACTGCTTTGTTCTTACCTTTGATTTCGTGTGATGCTGGCTACGATCCTTCATATACGGAATGCTTAGGATTAATAAAGATCGGGTTCCTTGTAAATTCTAATTCTGGAATCTAGTATCCTTCAGGGTGAATTACTAGTGTGTGTGGGATTGTAACCCAACCTTTCATTCTCATTTGAAGTTAATTTTGTTAATAGCTAGCCATCCATCTTAGTTTAATTAGCTCTTTTTCATTTAATTTAGGCATAGCTTAGTCAGTCCTTAATTTAAATATGCAATTAGTTGTAGTAAATGTCCCTTTCAAATCACCTTTTTGCTTCTTTTAGAGTCAAAACTAGGATTCCTTCATCTTTCCAACGTCATCACGAATTAATTCGTCCTTATTCCTTAACGATCGATACCCGACTTATCGGGATTATTACTTGAGCGACAGGCTTGCACTTGAGCCTACATAGCACGCACACTAGACACATTTGTGGTCGCGTCTAGTTTTTGCCGAGGAATTTGGTAGAGTTAGGTTAGATCGAGCCATTCTAAAGCTTAGACCAAAAAAAAAATCATCTCTCAAAAGCCTTTAATGGAAAACCTGAACATACTCAAACTTCTCAAAATACTCCAACCAAATTCACGAAAATCCAATTGTTGAGTATAATTCTGACAGTCCCCACACGCCTCGCATTCCACAGTTTTGGGTTTCACTTCCTACTCTTGAGAACTCTATTACTAGTTACACCCTGTGTCAATCCTCGAGTCACACATCTTGGACACCGAGTGAGGATTTCGAGTCATTTGAAGAGAGAGCGATGTCTGACGCCGCTAGTTTCGGCACTAGAGAGGGAATTCCACCCTATCATCCCATGAAAGACTTACTTTTTCCTGAACGAATTATCACCCCTGTTGCATTTTACTTCCGTATAATTTCGGTCAGTCCCACTTCCGCAATGGGATGATACAGATTCTACCTACTTTCCAAGGCATGGATTCGGAGAAACCATACCTTCACATAAGAGAGTTTGAAGAGGCGTGCGAGACATTTAGTGATCAAGCTTGCACATAGGATGTCGTTCGCCTAAAGCTTTTTCCTTTTTCCTTAAAGGATAAAGCTAAGACCTGGATATGGTATCTACCCCCAAACTCTGTTATTTCCAGGAATGAAATGTAATCCCAATTTCTCTTAAAATTCTACCCACCGCACAAGACCAACTCTGTCAAGACTCAAATCCAAGCTTTTCGACAACAAGATAATGAGACTTTTGACAGGTATTGGGAATGATTTCAAGAGTTGGTAAGCGCATGCCTCGATCATGGATTTGAAAAACACCACTTGATATCTTTCTTCCATAATGGGTTAACAGTGACTTCCAAACAACTTGTGCAAACTATGTGCGAAGGACCATTCTGGGAATTAGAATCTAATGATATTGAGGCCCATCTTAAGTATGTTGCAGAGACTACTCAAGCATGGGATACATATGATCCTAATACCCAAGTCCGGCCTAGATAAGCATCTATCGCTCCGACTGCATCCGGTCTATACCAATTGGATAGTAATACCTTAATGGATCGCCGATTCGATCAGTTTCAGAGAGATATAAAAGATCTACTTGATAGCCGGTTGAGATATATCTCCGGATCCAGCCGTATCGCTAAAGAAAAGGTGTGTGCTATCTGTAAATCGGGTCATTCTACAAAGTCATGCCCGATGATTTCTTCCTACAAAGCCATGCACACCGAACAGGTGGATGCTATAGGAGAGTTCAAGGGAAATTTTAATTCCCCGCATGGGAACTCGTACACCCCTTCGTGGAGAAACCACCATGGTTTTAACTACGGACAACCACAAGATGCTATGAACCCATATTCGTAGGTTGTTCCACCTCCACCCCCTCCTCAATTTCAGCAAGCACTACCTCCTCCGGCTCCATATATTACTGAAGTCATCCGGAGGGCCCCCAGATTTAATTTCTTTAAGAATTATTATTTCCTTTTTATGAAACAGATGCGGAAGCGATGTGATGGTTCAATCTAAACAAACAAATAGATTTTAATTTCTATTTCAAATTAAAATTCAACCAAGTGAAATTAACTTAAACACACACACTAATTTCAATTTCACTTAACCACAATTAATTAGTCCAAGTCCTAGAATTTGCCTAAGTCATATTTATCAATATTACCAAATTAGGCCAGACCAGTTTTAATCAATAGACTTGAATTAAATAAACTTTACCCAATATTTAATTATGCACCAAATATAATTAAGTGTGACAATTAAAACCAATTTTATCTTGAATTATCCTAAGCATCAGTTCTAAGTCATTGTACAAGATAAAATAAACAATGAATCACTACGCCGCGATGTACGAAGAAAAACAACCTCGGACGGCCCTAGCCTCAAATCCACTAAGTATGGAATTTACAATTACAAGACAAAAGACTTACATCACACGACTCGATCACTCTCTAGCCTCGACGCTCCTTCTTGCAAACACCTCCACTTAGCAAATAACCCCGGAGCTCCACCGCGGTCTCGAAATCCACTGATCGACTTTATGTGGTCACCGTTACCCGAACTAGGAGCCTTTCTCCAAGTGGGTAAATCACGAAAAACTCTTCTTCTTTGTGGGATTTAGACGCAAAACCTAAACTTCTCTTCTTCAATGGTGTAGAGAAAACCAGTGCCAAAACTCCAAGCAAGATGTATATATATATGAACTTGGATAAACACAACTATGGGTGGAAACAAGAGTGATAAATTATTTTCTCCTTGAAAATTAACACTCAAAACCAATGAACTTTTTCCAAAACAATTTTGCTCTCAAACTCTCTCTAGAGCTTGGTAGGATATGAAAAAGTTAAACCTTCAATAATGATTCCCGCACTTAGATATGCTGTGAAAAGATAGTGGGGAAAGAAGTGGGAAAGTGGGCAAAACTGCTCAAAACTGTCAAAAAAACTGTTCCCGCCAAAACTCGTTCGAACGATATTTCGTTCGAACGACTTTCTCGTTCAAACGAGTCTTCTAACGAAGTTCCAGTATGAACTCGTTAGAAGCTCATTAGAAATCTCGTTAGAACGACCATCTCATTCGAATGACATTTCGAACGAAGTTCCAGTATGCCATAATGGGAAGTCGTTGGCAATCTCTTTCGAACGACAATTTCGTTCGAACGACACTTCGAACGAACTCACAGAATGTTCAAAAATTCTTTTTAAGCCTAGAAACCTTTATATACTTTAAATATAAGTTTTAATAGAAAACATTCTGAAAACTAAACACAGTTTGAAAAACCTAACACCCAATATAGACTGTTCCAAGCTCCTATATATATATGTGATGCATTCATACCTTGGGAGCATGGATCCACTATTGATGACGTAGAAACGAGGCACTTAAACTCGGCATTTTGATGAAGCTTTAAACACTTGGCCTCTACGTCTTCAACAAACACGTCATAGGCTTGAAAGCTGATCAATATACTCTATCCTATGATTCAAACGTTTTTGTCCGGAATTGAGCCAAAAATATAAAGGACTCAATTGGAAATTTGCGTCCTTACAATTAGTCCACTGCGGAGTAACCTTGAGGATACAATAAACCAATTTATCAACTCCCAGAGTGCAACCAATGCTAGATATGATCGCATGTTGACCGACATGAATGCTGACATCTCAAAGTGGCAGTCTTCGTTGAGTATCGAAGAGAAGGGTAAGTTTCTGTAACAACCAGCGTAATTTTGAGCTATTTTAATTAATTTCTAGAAAATGGAGGAAAATAAAGTTTTTGATAAAATTATTTTTATTGCTCAAATATGTTTGTTATTATTTTTAAAGGCGATAATTTCAAACGGTTTCGAAATCGGAGTTAAAACGGATTTTAAAAGGATTTTTAAATGTTTTTAACTCTTAGAGTTGTTTTGACTTCCAACTCTTCATTTCTTTGCCTTATTTAAAGGAGTCTTTTGGATTCCAACTCTTCATTTCTTTGCATTATAAAAGGAAGTCGTGGGCAACCCTTTTAACCTACTTTTGGCACAAATTTTGGCAGCAAATATATTTTATATTCCTCTTCTTTTTATATACACATTGGCCCTTGAGATTTGTGAGTTCCAACCTTAGATTAGAGGTGTTCTTGGGGCTATGTTGTTGGAGGTTCTTGGAGGAGCTTTTGTAGATATTTTGTGTTGATCTTGAGGATGTGATCATTGGTTTCTCATCATGGTTTGAGGTATGGGGTTTTACACAATATGCTCCTTAAATCTCGCGAGTGTCATTCTCTTTGAATTCTTGTTAATTGAACTCATATTTGAATTGATAAATTCATTGAAATCTAGAAAATAATTGTTGAAATTATTTCGATTCATGTGGAATTATTCATGTTGTAATTGAGCACGTTGTCATGAGATTTTAATATGGCACGGATGTTGAGTACCCGCCAAAATACCTATTCTCGGCTATGGCTTGATAAAGCATATGCGAATGGGGTGAGGCCTGGTTACCCATTAAAGTGTTGTTGAGAAATTATAATGATGAAATGCTATTGAGATTTGCATTTTGATTTGAATATTCGTACTCGTGTTGTTACGTTTTATTCATCGCTAACATATATTTGTTGAGCATCTTTCCTGTCGTATTGTGTACTTCCCCATATTTTCTTTTAGTGGCAGGTTAGCGTGGATTTTGGGGAGCTATGGAGATTGATTTTAGTGAGGATTGTTTAGGAAAGATTTGTATTATTTCATTGATGTATGGAGCATTTTTATTCGAGTTAGATAGTTGTAATTTCAATTCGAGAGACTTGTTGTAATTAATATTGTGGGGGCTAAAAGGGTTGCTAAACTTAGACAATAGCACTGTTATTTACGTAGACTCACCGAGGGGTGTAGGATACCTATATTTTCAAGTCATTACGTGGGTTGACTTGTGGTATTGGAGAACGTGTGTACTACTATAGCTAGCATCTTGTCTTTTATAAGAGAGTAGATGAGTAGACTTTATTCGAAATCGATAAAACCTGTAGAGAGAGGTCATAAACTATTGAATAAAGACCCGAGGAGTTTCGATGACCGACTACTTTAGGTAGTAGTATATCGGTAGGGTTCCTTGTTTGGATTTCGCTTGCGATACACCCCACGCATGAAACTAATAACCGTTGGGAGTCGAAATAAGATAGGTCTTTAGGATATGAGTTTATAACCTTTTCTATAAATAGTATAATGGAAGTTGTACGATAGGGTGTATGGGCGCATTGGATGGTTGGATGGTAGTAGTTTTCAACAATGTGAAATAATAAGGATCATTTTTCTGAACTTGGATACGTGAATGGTATAGAGAAGATTGGGTAAAGTTTATATTCGATTCTGTTGGAACTATATGGTGAGGTTTGGCGTATAACATCAATGGGGATTTTCGTTAATGTACTGTATGGACGGTACTACTTAGATTTCTTACGATGTGAGATTTATACTCGGAGTTGACCTTACCGGTATGACTTATATTCCTGAATTTCGGGACGAAATTCTGTTATAAGGGGGGAAGTATGTAATACCCCGTAATTTTTATGACTTTTAAAATGGGTTATATTTTAAATTAATGGATTAATTGGATTTTATTATTAATTAATTCATTTGGGTTTTATCCGAATTGTGGATATTAAAATGTATGATTCTGAATATTACTTAAAGATATTTAGGTAATATATGAATGTGAAGCTATTGATATGGCTGTATGAATTAAATTCAGTAATTCAAATTTTTAGTCGGACGCGGTATGGGACGCGTCGGGACTAATTTGTTAAATTAAAAAGGAAACTTATTTTTACATCAACCTTATAGTCATTTCGACTGCGTCGTTGCATTCGGAAGGGTTGAAATAGTCAGAAAAGTCTATTTGGATGTTGGATTTGGGTCCCGGGGCATTTGGAAATGAAAAGACAACCCAAAAGGGCATTTTGGTAATTTTTACAAGGGGGATGAATAGTGATTTCGGGTTTTGTCTTATTATAAATATTTGGAGATTAGTGTACGTAGGTTCATTTCATCTCTTCTACACAAAATTGAAAAGTCATCTTCTTAGAGAGAGTGAAAGGTTGCTTGGAAAGAAAAAGCTTGCTTGGAAAGGAGGAGAACCAAAGGTCAAAGGTCACCATCACCACCTGTGTTATTCAACTCCAAAGGATCAGATCTTCATTAGAGGCAAGTGTTTGATATTTGCAACTTAAGTTCGTATATTGTCCATGTTAGAATAATTATTAAAAGAGATGATTTTTCATGTTTGGAAGACATGATGGAGTTGTTATATGGATTTCTTGAAACTGAAATGATAAAGGAAGTAAACTCATGTTGTAGGATGATAATAATCCACGAAATAATCATATATCTATGGAGGAAACTCTGAAAGCCATTGTTGTGTTCTTGAGGATATTAGTTTTATAATTTTCTAGAAAATAGGAGATAAACATGCTTTTAATCCAATCTCTTGATGAATCTAGGATGTTTAGAACATTAGAAATCATTCATATACGTTTATATATCATGTAGTAGAGATTATAAGCCATTTGGGATGTTAATATGAAGGTTAGAATGAATAAAAATGGTGAAACCCGTAGTTGTTGAAATGCAGAAAAACCAGGTTGTGACCTGAGGGATCGATCGATCGACCCCCTGCCTTCGATCGATCGACCTCCCCAGAATTCTTATAATTGTTTCTTTTAAATGTTGGTTCTTATCCCAAATCTTTGGTAGATCTTTGGTGATTGTTAATTGGATATTATGGTACTTAAAGAAGATCAGTAAGCCCTAGGTAAGATTTAAATTAGTTTGATTGGGATTTCAATTGATTAGTATAATGATAATTAAATTGAAAGATATTTCGGTTGCTAGATTCACGTGTTGGATTCTAATTGGTATGCATGAGGATTAAGGATAGGTCCAGTAGTGCAGATTTAATATAAGTGAGGGTAGCCTTAGGGTTACAATTTGAACATCAAGGACTGAGTTTAAGCTCATTGTTGATTGCGCAAGGACTGAGTTTAATACAAGTACTTAGTAGTATGGCTCCTGGATAGAGATGGGAGTTTAGAACACATTTGGTTGAAAGACGGTATGAGGTTATCCCGATCGCGTATTTGAAGTTGACGGACCTCCTCGATCGACAAAGTTAAGTAGTAGTGTATTGGAGGGGTTCCTTATTTGGATTTCGCTTTGCGAGACGCTCCGCGCATGAACCTTAACGACGTCGGGAGTGGAGAGATGTTATAGGATGCGAGGATAATTAAATTATGAAGTAAAGATATAATATTTTAATACATGGAATTTAAAAGAGATATAATGCTACGTATGGGAATAATCTAAGGGTAATGTGAGTACCTTCTTGATATTATATTATAGCTATGATAATACCTATTTGATTGATTGATAATTTATGTGTATGACATACCTAGCTTACTTGCTATCGATGGGAGGTTTGCGCGTGAGGGCAGTCATATCCTGATGAATCCATAGGATCTTGGATTTGTCGCTCGAGAACATAGGTCTATGAAAGACTTATAGGGGAGTTGATAAGTCCGCTGACTGTGGGTACGTAGGTATGTGCGTGACCCATGGATACGAGAACTATGTTCGCCTCCAATTTGTATGTTGTTGTTTATGGTTCGAGGAATCTTTACCGAACCTTTTGTCCCCTATTCGGCGACCTGCGATGATGGGACATGATAGCAGAGTAATGCATTGCACCGCAGCTGTGACTCGGGGTGCCGTATTATATATGAATATATATATATATATATATATATATATATAATGAATTAAATGATTGAATGGATATATACTGTGATTAAATCTATCTACAGTGATAGTTGTAGATAACGGTGAATAAAGGAAGATAATGGAATTAAGTTAATGAATGTTTATTTTTATAGAATTGAAAAGCTTAATTCATATTAATAAGAAATGATTCATGTTAATGAGCAACGATTCATATAAATGAAAAATGTATAAGAATGATTATATAACGTATGGTATGGGACATACGAGGTTATGATATGGGAATGGAATTATAATATGGATTTGGTGAAGAGGAACCATTAACTAGGAGGTTAACAGGAAACGTAAAGTGTGCACTCTAGATGAGAGGTGAGAATAGCAAGTGAGAGTGGGATGCTAACATGTACATAATAAATGCTTTATTGCACTTGTTAACTACTTGCTATTTTAAAAATCATTTTCACAATCGGGCTCTGACCCATTTCCTTGCATATTTTCTTTTCTATTGTATCTTCTATATCAGGTGTCCAGCAGCATGGACGCCAACCTTAGTTGATCTTGACGAGCTATGGAGCTATGGAGTATTGCTTAGACGCTTATCTTCATTTGATTCACAGTGATCTTCTAGTTAGGGCATGTCGCCCAAAGGATTCAATTATCTCTTTTCTATCGGGGTCAAATACTATTTTATTCGGGTCTTTTTAATACATTTAATATTGTTGGGATTTCTGAAATGGATTTATATTATTTGGGAATGTTTATTCCAATTGCATTTAAATTCTCTTGTGTTATCTATTTGGTTATCAGTGTTGTAGAATAAAATGTGTTGTGTTATTCATAAACTGGAAATGGATTTTGTTAAATTAAAATTTGGAAAGTTTTTAACACCAGCTTAATTGGGTATTGGGTGAGTTGTAAATGTTTTCGACAGTGATGCTAAGAATGAGCCAACTGTATATTCTGTTTTAATTTGGTATGGGACTGGCCACCCGGTATTTAATTAGGCGGGGTGTTACAAATGGTATCAGAGCTTAGGTATACGGCAACCCTCGGGGCTTGGGTTTTGGGTTCATTGCGTGGTTAGCAATTTTTGGAGATAGCAAATTTTAGGTGATATTCGTGATAGGCATCTAAATTTGATGTGAGGAATTTATTTTTGGAGACGAAATTATTTTTGGAGTTAGTGTAGTGGCCTGATTTTGAGAGTTAGGCATTCGGCGAATTTCGAGGGCGAAATTCCATTGTTAGTGGGGAAGTGTAACAACCCGCGTAATTTTGAGCTATTTTAATTAATTTCTGGAAAATGGAGGAAAATAAAGTTTTTGATAAAATTATTTTTATTGCTCAAATATGTTGGTTATTATTTTTAAAGGCGAGAATTTCAAACGGTTTCGAAATCGGTGTTAAAATGGATTTTAAAAGGATTTTTAAATGTTTTTAACTCTTGGAGTTGTTTTGACTTCCAACTCTTCATTTCTTTGCCTTATTTAAAGGAGTCTTTTGGATTCCAACTCTTCATTTCTTTGCATTATAAAAGGAAGTCGTGGGCAACCCTTTTAACCTACTTTTGGTACAAATTTTGGCAGCAAATATATTTTATATTCCTCTTCTTTTTATATACACATTGGCCCTTGAGATTTGTGAGTTCCAACCTTAGATTAGAGGTGTTCTTGGGGCAATTTTGTTGGAGGTTCTTGGAGGAGATTTTGTAGATCTTTTGTGTTGATCTTGAGGATGTGATCATTGGTTTCTCATCATGGTTTGAGGTATGGGGTTTTACACAATATGCTCCTTAAATCTCGCGAGTGTCATTCTCTTTGAATTCTTGTTAATTGAACTCATATTTGAATTGATAAATTCATTGAAATCTGGAAAATAATTGTTGAAATTATTTTGATTCATGTGGCATGATTCATGTTGTTGAGCACGTTGCCATGAGATTTTAATATTGCACGGATGTTGGGCACCCGCCAAAATTCCTATTTCCCGGGCTATGGCTTGATAAAGCATATACGGATGTGGTGAGGCCTGGTGACCTGGTTAAAGTGTTGTTGAGAAATTATATTGATAAATGCTTTGAGATTTGCATTTTAATTTGAATATTCGTACTCGTGTTGTTACGTTTTATTCATCGCTAACATATATTTGTTGAGCATCTTTCTTGTCGTATTGTGTACTTCCCCATATTTTCTTTTAGTGACAGGTTAGCGCGGATTTCGAGGCGCTATGGAGATTGATTTTAGCAAGGATTGTTTGGGAAATATTTGTATTATTTTGATGTATAGAGCTTTCGAGATTTGTATTTTATTTTCGAGTTAGTTGCTCTATTTAATTAGAGAGACTTGTTGTAATTGAAGAGATTGAGATTAGTGGATTTATATTATTGTGGGTTTATTTAGATGCTCTATACATTATCACTTGTAAATTTGGATTTATTTTATCGCATTAGCGCTCTGTTCGCTCTCCCCGGGCGGGCGGGGTGTTACAGTTTCCTTCCCAGGGCCAAAGACCGCCCCAAGGTCAACCTACTGCTAGCTCTACATCCAATGCAAATCAAGATTAATGCAATGCAATTACCACTCTAAGTAGTGGAAGGGTTGTTGACTTGTCACCTCCTCCACGCGATGAACAAAGTGAAAATGAGATTTTGCCTGACACGAAAGAGGCCGAAGATGTCCCCTTGGAAAAGAGTGGTAATGACAACATAGGCGGGACGAAAGTGGTTATGAAACCTCCTAGTGAAGCCCCATATCCTCAGCGGTTGATCCCTCAATCCAAAGAGACTTCTCGGGACGATGTCCCTGATGTTCTTAAGCAAGTAAAGATCAATTTACCTTTTCTCGAGACCATAAAGCAAATTCCCATGTATGCTAAGTTCCTTAAGGACTTACTCACGGTGAAACGAAGGATGAAGGTAAAGAAAAATGTATTTTTAACACAGAATGCCAGCTCACTCCTGTTGAGTGATCTTGCACTAAAATATAAAGATCCGGGTGCACCCACCATTTTGTGCATCATGGTGAAGAACCAAATCAAGAGAGCGCTAGTAGATATAGGGGCGAGTGTTAACATTCTTACATATTCCATATATAATTAACTAGACTTGGGGGCCCTTAATCCCATAAATATGACTCTCCAACTCGCAGGTCGCTCCGTGAAGATGCCTTGATGAATTGTTGATGATGTAATCATCCAAATTGACACTTTATACTTCCCGGTGGATTTCATTATTTGGGATGAAGAGCCATCCATTCTCCTGAGCAATCATGTTCCCGTTATCCTTGGTCGCCCATTCTTAGTTACGGCTAATGAACTTATCAATACTCAGAGTGGAACATGACCCTCTAGATAAATATCTTTAATAACATTAAGAACAAGGGCGACGAAAGCGAACCGCGAGAAACGAATCTTATCGAGGAAGCACACGAGCATGAGAGGACTCACAAGAGAGATCCATTAGGGGTAGGCCTTGTTGCACCAAGTGAGAGCGGTGATTCTGACGTTAAGCACAAGGTGATGGCGGTGTGCTTAGTGACCAAGAGCAAGAGCAAGCATGTAGGCATGAGAAGGACGGATAGATTTGAGGAGATTAAGAGAGCGGATGCGAAAATTAATCATGAGAGCGAGTTAGGTTATATGAGTCTAGCGAACTTTGAGAAAGAATTCGGAACGATGGATGAGAACCTTAATGTCAAATTCCAGCCATTATTGGACATTTTTTGTCACTTAGGAGAGAGCGATTGGAAAGATAAAATAGATGAATTCCTTCTCTGTGACCATCCATCCATACCACTTGAGTCCTCTAATGCGATTGAGGAAAAAACTCAAGTATCGTTCTATTTAAAACCTGACCCATGCACTCCTAAAACTAAAAGAAATCGAGATGCCCCTTCCAAGTCGGTGCACGCAGGCAAAGAACGAGTTAGGGACCACGAGGATCCCTTCCCAGTGAGTCAACCCAAGATCAAGGGTCTCTCCCTTATCTATGGGATTGGGCCTAACTTGTTCCGATTATTTACTTATGACAGGAAGACAGGGGAGACTAGGAGAGCAACAAACCCTGTACAAGGGGTCGGGTGAGTTTGTGGAGAGATGAGAGGTCATTGCACCCCCGACGCGTATGGGGTGATTTTTGTTGTATTATTGAGTCATGTGTTAGTGTCATTTTGCATTTTAAATATTTTCTTGTTTTATTTGTCACACTTGTTATTTGCTCATCTTTAGATTTTTAGGCCTTTTAATTGAGGAAAATGCAAAAGTCTAAGTTGGGGGGGGGGGGGGGGGGGGGTGACAAGTGCGTATTTCTAAAACTTCACAAATTTTCAAAATGCCCAAAAATTTCATAAAAAAATTGAAAAAATTTCAGAAAAGCCATTTTCTTTCTTTCTTCAAAATAAATAAAAATTAGAATTTAAATTTTTCGAAAATATCACCGAAAATTTATATAAAATCTCAAATTCGCAACAATCCAAATACACAAAGCCAAAATTGACTAAAGATGGAATTGAGCGTGAATTGACGACTTAACGAATAAGTGTGGAGATTATTAACCCAGTGAGATGTCGAGCCTATCCACTTTTCTGAGTTTTTAAAATCAATCCGAGTTAATAACTATCTCCAAGTTCATTTTAGCGGTTAAAACAAGTCGTCGGGGATCTCAATTCGTTAACATTGATCGGTTATGTGAAATGGAATGTTGTCTTGAAAAACGCGTTGAAAATATCTCTAAACTTAATTAATCTCGAGACGCATATGGTAATGTAATTAGCAATTTGGAAAATGAAGTATGCCCTCGTTTGTCACCCAAAAATATTGGCCAGAAAAAGTCATGAAAAAATAACCTTTTTGCAACCCAAATTAAGTCGAATAAGTTTTTCTCTTTTGTTTGACAGCCTGAAAATCCCTAAATTTATCCCGAAATTGTGAAAATGAAAAATTCAGAAAGTTAGTCCAAATGGTGCGATACAAAGGGGCAAGAAAAATAGACAATGCTCAACAAAAATAGCAAGACAAGAAAAGTGTAAAAAATAGAAAAAAAAAGAGAAGAAAAAAATGAGCAACAACTCGAAAAGGCACTAATGGACATCACAAGAAAATTTTCCAATTCCAAAATTCCCAACCATTTCAAATCTTACCCAATGCACCATATAACTCGAAAAAAGTCATAACCGAGTCTGAATTGCGAAATTGGTTACCGCGTGGAGAGTTAAAGCACAAAAGATGATAAAAGAGATTGAATGTATAATGTTTCTGGTTTCCCTATAATCGTACTCTGATGACGAGATCCTTCCACCCCAAATAGTCCGTCTTTCATGATGGTGTGCTTGAACTTTTCCATTACATTTACTCTTATAAATCACGCACACCGAGAGAGAATAGCCCCATTTTGAGTGATTCGTTTGCGAGAGTATCCTGTGAGAAATTAAATCAAAGAAAATTTTCGGAAAGTAATGGAATGACCAATCGGTGGATATCTGCAGTTTGATTTTTGGCTTCGCACACACGCACGACAAATTGAGACTTACGAATACAAATATAGGGTGATTATTTTTGGGAAATTTAAATTGAATAATTTTTAAGCATTTTGAATTTCTTTGAGTCTAAGAAAATGAATTTTGTGGGTATATTCACTGCAAACCCTCACGAGACACCACTCGACCTACTAGGGTAACCTAGGGGTTTAAAGGCTTGTTGCATATGCTAAATGCAATAGCTTGCCCGCAAAAGTGGTACTTTATCATAATAAAACAAATCTCGAGAGTTGAGCCTTACTTGGATTCTTTTACATTGCTCGGGATGTGCAAAGTTCTAAGTTAAGGGGGTTTGATTAGGCGTAAATTCTTCCAAATTTATCCCCTTAATTTAGGGATTTTTATCGCCTCAGTTAATGTAATTCATCTTGATTTATCTCATTTATATGCTACTGACCTTTCTACATAGTATCTCGAGTTTTGTGCCTTTTTTATGATATTTACAGGTATTTATTGCTAAGTAAATAGAGGAAAAATCCAAAGCAGAAGAATGAATCAAGGAAGAAAGTCAAAAAAGGGTAAAATCATAATTTCTATAAGGATTCCAGAAAAGAACCCCAAATGAGTTGAAGACCTCGAGTCCGCAAGCACGTAGGAAGAAACGACGTCCAATTCTGAGTTCCGGAGAAGAAGTTACAAGGTTCTAAAGATGAGAGATAATGAAGAGAAAATCAGGAGAAATTGAAGAGAAAATGAAAAATGAAGGAGGATCGGTCCTATTTAGAAAAAAAAAAGGACCGATCCGGATTTCTATCACTCACTGGAAAAATTTGCATAGCGGACCAATCCTATTTCCAGTAAAAAAGGTTGATCCGAATTTGACCCGGACCGATCCGCTCCTGGGCGCACGGACCGATCTGTATTTGGAGAAGGACAGATCCTCTCCTGGCCGCACGGAGCGGTTCGTCGAAGATAAACCTGATTTTATTGTTCCGATTTTAGAGTTTGATTCAACTACAACTCCGAATTTTTTGTGATGTATTTAACTTATAATTATTGATAGATTAAGGGTTCGAACTTTTACTTTTGTTTAATTAGTTTTTGGAGAGAGAAAGCTCTCTCACCTGTGTTGCAAACCCTAGTTTTGAAGTTTGATTGCAAGATTCAGATTTGATTTCCAGATTTATTGAATGCAAGTAATTTCATTTCATTGCTTTAATTTAGTTAATTAATTCCTCCAATCCTGATTGCAGTTTCAAAAATTACCTATTGTTCTTATTCATCTCTTTTATGGCAATCATGAATCTTGTTAGTTTTAGAATTAATGTTTTTCTTCACCTAGTTATGTTTGACTAAATTCTTTAGGGTTGGGGTGCATGAACCCCGCCCGATGTGATTCATCATAATGGAAATAGATTTTTGAATTGATTTTCAAAGGAATCGTGTCGCGTAACTATCGCATCTGTCGTAGGACTTTTGATCTCATTTGCCCTAGGTAACTGGGATGCTTAAGAGTGCGACGCGTGTGTAGTTAATGCGACACTGCTTTATTCTTACCTTTGATTTCGTATGATGCGGGCTACGATCCTTCATATATGGAATGCTTAGGATTAATAAAGACCGGGTTCCTTGTAAATTCTAATTCCAAAATCTAGTATCCTACAGGGGGAATTATTAGGGTGTGGGGGATTGTAACCCAACCTCTCCTTCTCATTTGCAGCGAATTTTGTTAATAGCTAGTCATCCATCTTAGTTTAATTGGCTCTTTTGCATTTAATTTAGGCATAGCTTAGTCAGTCCTTAATTTAAATATGCAGTTAGTTGTAGTAAATCTCCCTTTCAAATCACCTTTTTATTTCTTTTAGAGTCAAAGCTAGGATTCCTTAATCTTTCCAATGTCGTCATGAATTCATTCGTCCTTCTTCCCTGAGGATCGATACCCGACTTACCGGGATTATTACTTGAGCGACAGGCTTGCACTGGAGCCTACATGGCACGCACACTAGACACATTTGTGGTCGCGTCACCCCCCTTTTAGGTGTCCATGACCATCCTTTATAGCATCTCAATTCCTGTAGCACTGAGTCTCTCCTAGCCTCACCACCAGTATCGAGGACGTAGGTTTCAGTCTCGTTATTTCAGTTATTTACTTTTTGAGAGATGCATGGATTGTTATTATAGTTTTAATATGTACTCTATTAATTTGTTTGTCCAAAGTTTATTATGTTAGTTGTGTAGATTTATCTTATGATGTTGGTATTGGGATTTCATTGTAGTAGTGGATTATGGTTATGTTTTATATTCTAGTGGTGGTGATGTCTTTTCTATTTGATAATATTTAAATTGAATTGATAAACTATATGATTTAATAAAAACACTAATATGAACCTAATTATTAAAATATACGGCGTGTAACGGTTGATATCAAAGCATGGTCCTAGGTGACATAGGTTCCATAGATCCATTATAGTCATATAAGTAGCGTTATTCAATACATTTGTTTTCTTTGCATTCTCATCATATGGTAAAATTGCTAGGGAGTCTAGTGCGAGTCATCCTTATGAACGAAGTGACTAGACCGAAGTGTATTGGGAGAGTCCCTTATTTGAATTTAATTCGTGAGACATCCCATTCATGCTATTTACTTTGGTCTAAAGTTAAGATATATTAGAAGTATTCAAAGATTATGAAGAGGTTTAATGATAAGCACTTCCCCGAGTCAATCCGTTCAGAAAGGAAGATAGAGTTTCTTTTACTCCATTAGGGTACTTCTACTATTACAGTGTATGAGAAATAGTTTACAAATTTGTCGTTGTTTGCTCCGGAGTAGGTGAAGATGGAGAAGAATAGGATTGGGTGTTTTTTGAATGGTCTCATTTACCCATTTTGAAGATTTTAATGGCAAACCCGACATACACTAGATACACTCAGATAATGAATATATAACTCACCCTTTGCCAAGATCCTACCCAGCACAAGAAGAAGTATAATAAAGTGGGCCAAGATAATTGGATCAAGACAAATGGAGGGTTAATTAGGGACCAGAGGGGAGCAAAGGTCTAGCAAGGACAAGGGTAGTGGAAGAAATTCTGGCCCAATCAGCAGAGACGCCAACAACTGCGGGACCCTCCCTAGGCAGGTTGGGGCATCAGTAACAACATCGATAGATAGGAGACCTCTTTGCATCCTTATATGGTAATTTCCTACAAATTCTGGCATGTAGTATATAAGGCCAATGTATATCCTAGTGATAAAGCAGTTCAATATATATAGACATGGGCAACAGGGTCAAAGGAAGTATTGGCAGGGCGAGGGGCATCAGGGATTTATGCCAAATTATTAGCCAAAATAGAGGCAACAATTGATGCCTAATCTTCTAGCCTCGAGGCAGCAAGCACCAGCGGCACTTCCAGTACCACTAGCCACAATGCCCCGACCTCAACTATAGTATAGTAGGGTCTATCAGGTGGGACCCAGGGTTGGCCCAACGCCTATTCAAGAAATCGATGGTACATTTCTTGTCCATATCTCTTTAGCCAAAGTTTTATTTGATACAGGGGCTACACACTCTTTTATCTCATGAAATTTCATAGGTATATCGGGGATGATTCTGAATCCTTGTTCTAGGGTACTATGTATATATAGCTACCTTTGTAGATAATTTTTTGGTTGTAGATACCCACACTTATGATGTTATATTATGGACGGATTGGTTGTGTACTTATTGGGCATGGATAGATTTTGTAGGTTAAACCATTGTATTTGTTATTCCGGGTCAAAAGATGTATTTAGCGGTTATGCCTAGACGTGAGGGTGGGGATGGTACCCACTTGTATTTTATTGATGAAGAGACCAAGGAGGAGACCACAGTTTCCTTAGATATGATTCTAGTGACACGGGAGTTCATAGATGTTTTCGATGAGATTCTAAGTTTACCACCAAGGAGGGAGATTGATTTCATGATAGATTTAACATCGATTAAAAAGACGATAAATAGAGGACCGTATCATATGGCCGCAATGAATATTAAAGATATTAAGGATCGTATTAGGCAGTTACTAGAACAGGGTTTCATTCATCTTAGCACTTCATCTTAGGGTGCACCAGTGTTGTTCGTAAAGAAGAGGTATGGGACTTTGAGATTGTGTATCGATTACCGCGAGTTGAATAAGGTGACGGTGAAGAATAAGTACCCACTGCCGAAGATTGATGATTTTTTTTATCAGTTGGATGGAGATTCATTATTTTTTAAAGATTGATTTGTGATCCAGTTAGCACCTGCTGAGGGTGAGAGAAGAGGATGTGACCAAGAAAACTTTATTGACTCGTTACGAGTCTTAGAGTTACAAAGGATGCCGTTGGGGTTAAACAATTCCAGAGAAATATTTATCGACTTGATGAATTGGGTGTTCTGACTGTATTTGGACCTGTTTATCTCATTTTTCATTTATGACATTCTGATATACTCATGTACAGAGGAGGATCACGATCGACATTTGTGGATTTCATTACAGACATTGAGCGAGCATAAGATTTATACAAAGTTCTCTAAAATCTAGTTTTGGAAGAAGGAAGTGAAGTTTTAAGGACATGTTGTGTCATAGAAAGGACTATCCGCGGACCTGATTAAGGTGTCATTCATGTTGGATTGGGGATATCCCATGACACCTACTAAGGTTCGCGGTTTTTGGGTTTGGTCAGTTATTATAGGATATTTATTCGTGGTTTCTCAAAGATACTTGGGTCGATGACTGAGTTGAATAAGAAGGGTATACCATTATTTCGGAGTGACAAGTATCAACAGGCATTCGATACTCTTAAGGAGAAATTGACTTCTTCATCACTTCTTGTCTTACCTAGGTGTGGAATGGAATTCTTGGTTTATATCAATGCTTCTCTACAAGGATTAGGTGGGTGAGAGCCAAAATTAAATCAAACTCCGTAAAAGGATATACTTCAATTTTCAGCAATAGATGGCTTCAAAAACTTCTCGAGGTGTCTTCATGTCTTCGAATCACAATCTCCATCGCTAAAGGAAAAAGTCACTCGCATTCAACTAACGAATCAAGCTGTTGGGATCGATGTAGTGCATGACTCAATGTTTTGACACATGATATATATATATATATATATATTAAAATTTTATATTTTCAATCTCCCCCTTTGGTTATTCTATGGAAAAACCCCAAAATCCTAAAATAAACTTGATTACAACAAGCAAGATTCACTCCACATAAGACATATAATGAGAGAGGCCTGTCACAATGCATAAATACATATGACTGACTCAATTCTCCAATGTATGCTCTTTTAATGAGAGGAATCCTGCAAAATCTCAAACAACAAGAAACAATTACGTATGATAGAAAATGAATAACTCCCCTGCTCGGGAATCCTTCTAAACAAATGTTATCAACAAATATCAGTAATGAGGAAATATAAATGAATAATAGCTCCCCGCTAAATCAATCATATATATAAACAACAAACTCCCCCTAAGTATCATAATAATAAAAAAAATATATCAAGAAAGCATATGACAATATCAAATCTCTCTCAAAAACAAAACAAACAATCAATAAATCATCTTGCCCAAATAATCATATCCCCTATCACAAATCATGAATGAATAATATTAAAAAGCATCATATCACAACAAATTAGCACATATCAGAGAAATCTCCCCCTTACACCAGAGATACAAACATATGTAATAAATCAACAAAGATCATCTCCCCCTGTTTGTTACGGAATAAGACAAAGTAGCACAAATCAAAAGATCACAAGAGAGATATCTAAAATAGGGGTAAAACATGGGAGACAAACAAGACACATATAGGGATTACACCATAAACAATCAGGAAATCAAATAAAAATGCTTGAGAAAAATGGTACCGTGCGTACGGGAATGATTTGGGTCGTGCGAAAGATTTGCACAGAAAATCTCTCTAAATCCAAATTTTGGACTTTTTCAAACAAAATATTTGCACAATTTTGGTTCCAACCTTATCATTCCTTTGAATGGATCCCCCCACCCACCCCAAATCTTAAACTCCCACAAAACACCTTCTTAGCACAAACCAATGCAACTCAACCACACCAACCAAAATATGTACCCACCAACATGAAAAAATACTAAGATCAAAGAACGATCAATAATTCAAACCAAAAATACTAACATATGCAAAGAAACATAAGTCACACCACAAAGCCAAACAATCATGAAAATCATACAAGATCAAAGTGTCTAGAATGTAATAGCACTAGAGATTTAACAAAACAAAATTGTTTACAAATGTTATGCAAATTAAACATTTTCAATTCACATTTGAAACACAATTCACATTTGACACATTTAGCAAACTTTTTCTTAGAAAATACAATACGATAATAAGTTTTTCTTTAAGCTCAACTCCATCTACAAACTCCCTCGACAATTGTTGATTTTCAGTGAAAAACAAAGATAATGATTTCATTTTTATATGCTAAAGACCTATATTGTTTTTATTGTCGATTAAGCGCTTGGATTGTGGATATTTTTGTCACTGATTAGTTTCTCACACACATAGTTTATACATACCAATGATAATTAAATTCAAATCGGGAATTATTACACTTATGGTATCCCATATCGATGTTTTTAAAACGGTCCAAATCAACTCCGTCATATAAAAATCTCACATTTATCACATATAGACCATGGAATGCTTATGAAAGTCATGCTAGATTAATTTTTACCTTTAAAGTTGCAAATGCATGTAAAAATGACGATATGTAACACTATTTATGAAATCGTGCAGTGTTAAGTGAGTAAAAGCTTTTACATAATCAAAGTCAAACTAAAGTCAATGTTTATCATGATATTTTTGACAAGTTTACTTTGACAAAACAGATTCAACAACTATATCAATAACAAATCATTTAATGAATATAACTTCAAATTATGCAATCCTATAGATTTATCAACATGTTAAACATTGGATTTACCCCAAAATACACAAAATAATTTAAAAATATTTTTGACTTTATAATAAAGAAGTATAAAAAAGATATATACAAACTCAAATGTGCAAGTACGTAAATATAAATACACATCATAATCTCCTAACGATAAGGACACTTAATCTCAACCACCAAACTCAAAACCCAACCAACAAGGCAAACCAAAAGCATATTAAGCATGTGAAACATGATTACCATGAAAAACAGAGGACGTGAGGAGATATACTACAGATATGTGGGCATGATAAACGAACATATGGATAAATATGAGAGTCTATGATAAGAAACACGTGTGTCCAAAAACAAAACACTAATTATGTGAATTAGATGAATCTCAAATATCCCAACATGAGTGGCAATAATCATCAAAGAAACATGGATAGACACCAAACAAAAATCAAACGAACATATTTTTGGATTTTGTAAGAATGTATTAAAGAGAAAAAAATCTTTTTGGATTTTTCTTAAAATAAGAAACAATAATAAATCAAAAGATGCAACATGCATGTATATACAAGATAAATGCAAAAACTCACAACATATATAAAATATTCAACTAAAACTCTTATCTGACCTAGGAACAAGGACATTAATAAAAGAAACAAAACAAACACAAGGATCTCAAACAAAATCAACACAACAAACTCACTATACAAAGATAAATAACCTAGGACAAGATATGGAACACAACTGTAGAAGTTCCTACCTATGACAAACACCAAATAACACATGTGGGAGGTAGAACCTCTCCGGTATCAATGAGAGGTAGGGAAATACTTGAGTAAAACTCACCCTTAGAGGTGAAAACACACATACCATCAACCACCTCAGTTTTCTTCTTCCAAACATCTCTTGAAATGGGATTCTTGGGTTTAGTATGAACCTTTAAAACAACACGAGGCACAAACTTCACATTATCCTCATTTTAAAAACTTTTCTTTTTCACAAAATCCACATCCCTCACAAAATATTCATTACCACGCATATGGGGAGGAACGTAGAGAAATTTACTCCGAAGATCAAAATCTTATGGTCTCAAAATCATGTTTTTCCCCAAACTATTTTTCTTTTCAAAATATATATTACAATCCATATTCAACTCTTTGACTTTGGTCACAAGCACACTCAAATCATATTTCAAATCATTAAAGGAATAAATTGAATCAACCTCATGTGAACGTAAATCAATGTGCAAATTCCTAAGCATGAAATAAAAATCTCTAAGGTGTTCGATTTTATGACAATGAATGCATGCATAAGGTTCACAACGAACAACCTTAGGATGAGATTTCGGAACAGTTCTTGACTTTGGTTAGTTATAAAGAAAATTATAGCAAAAATTCCTTAAATGAGCCATTTCTGACAAAATGTTATTTTGTAGGGTTGAAAATGTCTTTTCAAACTTTCTTGACCTTTTTCAAAACAATGACCCTTAAAAATATTTTGATCATTTCTCTTTTTGTTCCGAACACTTGGAGCCTCAAATAAATTTATCTTTAAATCTTCATTATTATCATTCACATTCAAGGAAAATTGAACCATTCTTATTGGTTCATGTGTCAAAACACTTTTCACAAAAGTTTTATTAGATTGAGAAGAGGAATAATTTATTTCCAAAAGCATTTTGTCAAGTTTCTTTGACCGATTTTCAAGATCAAATTTAACATTCTTTAATAAAGATAATGTATTTTCAAGTGAATCAATTTTCTTCCCAAAATCACATTTGGACACTTCACACTTTTGTAATTCCTTTTTCACATTTTCAAGTGTCAAAGCCAAGTAATTCTTATATTCTTCAATCGACTCAAACTTCTTAAAAACACTTTTCTTTGACTTTTCAAAATTTTAATTTTCCTCTTTCAAAGTGTTCATATCATTCTTCAAAATGAAAATCAAGTCCAATAGCTCAAGTTTTTAATTGAAATACATTTTACCTTTTCTCTTAAGGCATCTTTTCAATTGAAAAGTTGGTTAGAATCATCAAGTTTCTGAATCAATGAAGATTTTTCATTTTGAAATAACTTAAGTTTAGTGACCAATTTATCATTCTTCTTTTGCAATTTCAAAAACTTTTGCATGGTCTTATGACACTAAATTCACTATCCTCATCATCACAACAATATTCTTTCACATGAGAATTTAAACTATCAATGCAAGAGTTCTTATGAGAAGAATAGTTATGATTCTCATCAAATTTGGAAGTCAAACATTTAGATTTATCATTCGTCACAAAAATCCATTCATGTGAAGGTCTAGGCAAACTAGAATAAAATATATTCATAAGATAAACACACATGCTAGAATTCATAAAATAATAACAAATGATGCTCAAATCGACACACAAGCAAAACTAGCACAAACAAAATGCAAGTAAGGCACAAAATCATAAACTAAGACAAAATGGAGCACTAGAATATAACTCGGGATGTTAACCCTAAAAAGAAATACGTGATCTGATACTAATAAAGTATCCAAGTGTGTGTTCTACTAAAAAAACCTAGAGGGGTGAATAGATTATTACATAAATTTTGTCCAATTTTAGTTTCCCAATTCACAAAACCTAGATCTAAAACAAAATTTCAAATCTCAAGTTCATCTGGTGATATTTCAACCAAAAAAACACAATCCACCGACTATACAAGAAAACCCCCCAACCCATATGTGAAAAACCTCGGTGTTACCTACCATCTGGCTGAATTTGAAAAGTTCTTTTGAATGATACAAGAAGATAAATCAATCAAGTGCACTCACAAGAATTTATCGATGAAGACTCTCTCCCATTCCAATGAGAAATCCAATAGAAAATCCATTAGTTGAACAAGGAAGTCCATTCGCTTCCTTATATCCACCCTATGATCAAACTCTTCTTAGCTTTAACACCTTCATTTTAGATCTTGGAGTGTATATCATGTGTGTGATCATAACTAGATATAAATTTGGCTAACTTGTCGATTCAAATTACTCAAAAACAACTCTCAAAAGTAAATCTCATTCTAGATCTAAAAAAAATTCAAACTCTCAATGAATTTTGAAATTTGATTTAGAGAGAGAAATAAAACCTCACAAAATTAAAAATCTCCCTAGATAAGATATTTAAAATGAGGGAAAATTTTCATTTCAAATGAAGGGAAACAAGGCTTTTTATAGTGAAATTTCAAAATTTGATGTCGTCATGCACACAATGCACTTTTCATTTGCACGATTCCAACCAATATGAAATCTTACCTAAGGTTGTGCACATGGGAACCTTTTTCAGCCATTTGAATGGTTACCTTTAGTATTCGTGCATATAGCTCTAAATAAAATATCCTCCAAAACATTTTAAAAATACCACCCTTGATCCCTATTACGAAAATATATACACCACTCAAAAAAAGGAATTTTGAAAAAAACATTTTATGAAAAGTTCTCTCAATTAAAAATGCATGAATGTGTGCAATAGCCAAAATAAAATCAAACTCTGTAAAAGAATATACTTCAATTTTTAGCAACAGATGGCTTCAAAAACTTCTTGAGGTATCTTTGTGACTTAGAATCACAATCTCCATCCGTAAAGCACAAAGACACTCTCACTCAACTAGTAAATCAAGCTTTTGGGCTCGACGCAGTGCATGACCCAATGTTTTTGCACATGAGATAGCCAATCTGTATATATTACAAATGTTTACATTTTTAATGGGGTATTCACATGCCAATTTCATGCACTCTCAGAAGTTGAAGCCGCGTGAGGTTCATTATCTGACTCATGACTTGGAGTTAGTAGCCATTCTATTTATATTTCATGCATGGAGGCACTACCTTTGGGGTAAGAAGTTTAGGATCTTCAAGAATCATAATAATCTACAGTATTTGTTTACGAAAAAATATCTCAATATGAGGTAGCAAAGATGATTTGAGTTTATCAAGGATTATCATTTCACGATCCAGTATCACCCGAAAAAATGTGAGGAGTTGTGATGGGCCATTATGGAGAAAATGCATTGTTCATGTTTTTCGTACATCTAGGTGGAGATAAAATGTACCAAGACATGGATAGGAAGTATTGGTGGGATGGTATAAAGAGAGAAATAGCCGAGTTTATATCTAGATGCACTACTTGTCAGTTGGTGAAGGAGAACCATCAGAAGTCTTCTGATATACTTCAACCTCTACCCATTCCCGAGTAGAAGTGGGATAGCATCTCGATGGATTTCATCATGAGTAAACCTTTGATGCCTCACCAATATGATTTTATATGGGTGATAGTTAACCGCCTCATCAGCATATCGATTTTGGTGAGATCAAATTAGACTCAGATGCATCGTAAAATGAGTTTAGGTTGTAAATTCCTACAGGTTATTAAATTCCACAAGGCTGAGAACAATTATGATTGTAAAATATATTGATATCACACACACAATATAAGATTTACATGTCTTGGAAACTTGTCTATGTCCATGAGGTGCCAAGTTTTGTTCTTTATTAGCTGAGAACTTAAGTCCGTAAAGTTTTAATACTGCTCAGTGTTACATGTCATGCCCATACGGTGTGAGTTTACATTTATAAGGCAGCATAAGAGAGTCCTAATCCCCACTAACAACTATCCATAAGAGTTTGAACCCATTCCTTGATTATATCCAATCGTTATGTGTATTTAGGTTGAATATCTCTTCTTATCTTGATCGGATAACTTCATTGGTTATGGAATCATGTGGCTGAGCACGTGCCGGTGAAATTTTTGACGCCACAATTAGTCCAAAGTCCAGGGGCTCATTGAGATCACTGGGCTTTAAGCTTTGGTCGGCTGTAATGTTGGATAAGTCCTCTTTCTCGTCAACAATGAAATAATTTAGGGTTGTTTGGATAAATCCCTATTTCGTGATGTTTTAGGGTTGTTTGGGTGTTTGTCTCTCTCTTGCAGTTTGTTTATTTTTCTCGATGGGTTATAATAGTGATAAGTTGTCCGATGTGTTTAGTGATGATGAAGATTTTGATATTCAAGAGGAGTTTAATGATATTCATAATCATGCTGAAAAATTAACTCATTTGAATTTAAAGTTTGCAAAAAAAATTAAATTTCTTAAAAAAGAAAATTTGTGTTTTAAAGTTGAAATTATTTTTTTGCGAACTATTAAAACTCAAACAAATATCCTTCTTGAGAAGATCATAAACATGAAATGTGATTTCCAAAATTTAGAAGTGTCCAAGAACGGGAGTGATCATAGTGTTCGAGTTTTAAAGAAAGAATTAGAGGACTCTAAGATGTTTGAGGCTAGGGTTAATGAACATGTTATTAATCAATAAAAGTTTTGAAAGCACATGGAAAGATTCTTAGGGATAAGTTCATGTATATATTGAGGGGGAGTGAGATAACCTTATAGGATTTATTGAAAATATGATTTTGAGGTTAAAATATGATTTTAAAGACTCAAGTAGTGTTTCTACTAGCTTTGATAATCCGAATGCTTCCCCTGTTAAAGATAAGACCAATATTTGTTTTAGAATATTAACTGTTGCTAAGAACGTTATACAAGGTCAACCCATAGGCAATATTCCTTGTGATTACACATCTTCGCATTGTTTTAGGAAAGGTCACCTTAGGACATTTTGTTATGATCTTAGAAGAGGTCAAGTTTAGATCCTATGTCGTCATGGTTCCCAAAACCTAGGCATTTTCATCTATTTTGGTTAGGAAATCAGTTTTGAAGGCATTGAAGGTTAGACTGGTTGATTCTGCAATGCTTACACGTGATTATTATTATGCTATATCTTATGGTTGATTGTGTTGGCATGTTTTCATACACTAGCTTTTGTATTTCATATTTTATGTGTTTGCTAGTTGTATGTGGTTTGAGTCTTTTGTATTTTGATTTTTCCTTTAGGGGTTTTATTGTTAAAAAAATACAAAAAGATTTTTTGTTTGTCTTTTGAGTTTTGTTTTCAAGTGGTGTCTTTGAAAAAATCATTTAAAAACTCAAAAAAAAAATTTATTTATGTGTAGTTTGGTTTTACACATTTTGTGTGTCATATCAGTGTGTATGTATCCACTTATTTCCATGTGTCTTGAACATTTTATTACAATTTTCAACGATTGGATTGTTCTTAATCATGATTGCATGGATTAGTTTGAAAATGACTTTCTTAATAGATTCACTTTGTATATGCCTCTTTACACACGTGCACGAGCTTGTTTGGATTTTAACTTCATAAATTACATGAGCTAAGTGAGATATTCTCCTAATAATCTTGTCATATACATATATATTTAATTGGTGGATTTGTGCACGTAAGAACCATTGCCCGTGAGTTTTCTACTTTATTAAAAAATATGAGTATGCACGGAAAAGGACTACGAATGGAGAAATCTTCCTTGCATGAAAGGACACCGTTGTCAAGATCCTAAAAAACATTAAGAGGCAAAAGAGAAGAAAAATTACCAAGGCCACTTCTTTCATTGATTCTTCAAATTTGTGTGATGTCTTCAAAATATGAGAGTAAAAAAATGATATATCTATAATTTTGAGGGTGTTATAAGTTGAAGATTAATGGGTTTGCACAATTAGTCCTAGTAAATTTATGTTTGACGCTATTGATTTAAGAATCATCAATATTTCTCTAGGCTAGTGTTCATTCTGCTTATTTGTCCATTATGAGTTCTCTTTATCGTTCACTATGAGGCTAAATCTTTGTTTGATAAAGTTAATGCAGTCAAATAGAACTCCTTAGACATTTTTAAGTCATTGGGTCATAATTCATTTGTTTCTAGTTCACGCCCCTTCACTCTGTACCACATGTTTACACACATCGATATTATGCTAGTGTGGAAAGCTTATTGTGTGTGTGTGTATATATATATATATATATATATATATATATATTGCATATTTATATGCATGGTATCGTTTGTTTTGAGTCTTTTCATTTTCATTAAACCATGTTGCCACAAGCTTCATCTTTGATTAAAATTGGTATGTTATACGATCATACTGGTATCTCTTTTTGCTTGTTTACATTGTTATCTTGCGATTCATTTTGTATTCAAGTTAGTATCATTTTTGCATCAAAATTGGTATTAATTGATCACTGTTTCGATTATTTGTGCTTGTGTTATTGAGTTGTTTTTTGTTACATGTTTCACTAAACATCCTTGTATGGTATACTTGTTTTTCCTATAGGCGTACCCATGTTTAATTTTGGGAGATAATTAGTTATATTGGGGAGAAATGATTTTATTATGCACCTTTATACTTTGTCTATTACTGAACAAAAAAGGGGAGAAATGGTATCTCAATCTTTGTAGTCCGGGGGAGATTTTTGCCTTAAGGGGAGACGTCTAACATAGGTAGATATTGTCAGAAAAAAGGGGAGGGTCTACTCATGTGCAGATTTATATTGTTTATACATTCTCTCTATATTTGATGGTATGTTTAAGTGTGCAGGTTTGCAACGATGCGATAAAGGTTACACTAGAGCAAAGCAACTCATTTTACGTGTCAGTCAAGTTATACTTTTTCCTTTTCGAGTTGGGGATTGAGTCTTTTAGATGAGCTTGATGGACCATAAATTTTTGTTTTATGTTTGTCCCGGAATTGCCAAAGGGTATATTTGTAAAGATAAATTTTTGATAGAGTTAGTTTGTATGTATTGGCTTAATTTCGGACATAACATTTTGAGTAATAGGTTAGGGCGTGTTAGTGCTTCCCTTGAAACTTGTGATGAGTTTTCTTGAAGGCATAGCGGCCAAGTTAGAAGATCTACATCACCGTGCCTTGTTTCGTGACAAGTTTTAGTATTCATGTTTCAGGATCTCTCGGGTATGAATGCGTAAATATTTAGATCCTTTGAGATATTTATTTTTAGTTGTTGTTTTTTTAAAAATGGTAATGTTTTAAACTATTTTTAAATATTTATTAGAAAATTTTCCAGGTCGTTAGAACGACATTAGGTATGTCGTTCGAACAAGACTATGTACCTCATTGGATCATGTTCCAATGAAACTTCAAACGATACATGTTTTGACCTTCTCTAGTTTCTCGTTATATATTTCGTTAGAAAGGTGTACGAACAAGATGTATGCCTTCGTTCGAACGAGATCCATTTCGTTCGAATGCGCCAATGTGTTTTTTAATATTTCGATATTTCTTCAAAATGTTTCATTCTTATCTCGTTTTTGGAAAACCTCATATAAATAAGAGTGTATAGCAGTAATTTTCTTTGAGGATTTAACTTATGTTTTGAGTTCCCAAAATCTTCCAAAAAGCTCATCGCATTTACCCAAACCCTTTTTTACACCCAAACAATTTTAGACCAAATTTTCATCTTTTTTTTTAGATCATAGTTTGTGGGCACCAAAGGTTTATTCTCCATCTATTGAGAAATGTTTCCTTGTGGTGAACTTAGTTCGTTTGCTAATGTGTTTGCACCGGTGGACTTCATGTGTAATGGTTGTTGAGCATGTATCGGTGGATACCGAGGCATGTGTGGACTCACACGTTATGGCGCTGCGTGAGTGGACTATTATGTGGACTGCGGAGGAGAGGTTGAAGACTGAAGAGCATCGAGTCTTGCGAGGGCGTTGAGTCTGTGTTGTAAATCCACTATTTATCTTATGTAATTCCTTATCATAGTTAATTGAATTGGTTGGGCCATCCGAGGTATTTCCCTTTTGAGTTTTCCTCGCACATTGAGTGATATGGTTGATTTAATTATTTTGTCCTTCACTCACCTAGATGCATGTTTATGTTAAGATAAAATTGGTTAATTTGTTTTAAACAATAATTGTTTAATCGGTATTAAGTTTAATTTGGGTAACTTGTTTAATTAAACTTAAAACTGAGAAAATTTTAAAAATAGTTGATTTTCTTGTTTTGCCCTTTGTCATATAAGAACTCTACAACCTATATGACTTTCACTCCGCCATAGTTGTCTACATGGGAGAGGGCACGTGGGTTTTTTTCTACGGGTGACCCTCCAGAGTTTGCAAGGACCACGGATATTTTAGTGGCTCGCTAGTGGAGGAAAGATATTTAAAGGCACTTGAGGATACTTGAGTGTACAAAGATTCACATTCGATGCTTACCAGTTTTAAGCTAGTGGGAGAGGAACTATAATAGTGGGAGTCTATCACCACTATCGAGGAGAGGAGAACCATGAACATAGATGAGTTATATAATAGGTTTGAGGAAAAGTATTGTCCTCTAGCAGTTAGATCTGCAAAGAAGAAATATTTCATGGCTTTGGTTCAGGGGAGTCACATGGTGGCCGAGTACGAACAGGAGTTCAATAATCGCTCTTTATTTTCACATGAGGAGGTGAACAAGAAGGATAAATGGATGGAATGTTTCATTATAGAGTTGACTTAGAGGATCAGACGCGTACTATTGGATAATCCGGCATACACCATGTATACTTAGGTGGTAAATGTCACACTTTTGAACAATCAGAACAATCAGGAGCACTCAGACTTTCAGAAGTCCAAGAAAGAGGAGATAACATAAATGGAGAGTAACTTAAGAGAAAAAGGGTGGGGCCAATGGAGGAAAGTATTTCCATCTCCAATAGGGTAAGCAGTAAAAGAGTGAGGATCAATAAGGAGACTACTAGGCGTGAAGAAACATAAAGGGGAAGTAGTGAGCCAGCAATTAGGGCTTCACAATGGATTCTTCAGAGGATGTTGATATAGTTGTGGAAAGGAGGGTCATCCAGACAAGAGGTTCCCAAAGGCCAACCCAAGAGAGTTCGATAAGAAGGGTAATAGGATCCTGTTGAGTTAGATTATTTTCCAGAAATCACGGTAACAAGCACCAGAGGACCTTCCTCTAGCTCAATCGACACATCAGGAGTCGGATAGACACAACTATTGTGCTATGAGGACGGTCGGTGTGGTACCTTGTGGGAGCGGGTACCATATTTGATGGACTCGGGTATGTGCTTATTGATTTATTATTTTATGTGTATGTTTTTATTTTCCCTTATTAGCGTGCGTATAAGGGAATGGTATTGTGACACCCCACCTAATTAAATACCGGGCGATCAATCCTTTATTAAATTAAAATCAAGGTGAACAGTTGGTTCATTTTTAGCATCACTGTCGCAAATTAAAATTTTCAAATTTCAAATACCCTGATTAATTAAGCTAAGTGTCAAAACCATTTAAAACCTTATTTCCATTTTATTAAATCCAATTATAAAACCTTTGACCATTAACATTTTAAGAGTCACACATTAAGTATAAGAATATAAATGAACATCCAAGAGTTTAACCATCAATAACGAATCCTAACTTTAAAACACCAAAGGAAAACATCCTGACAGTAATAAATCCCGAAGTAAAGATACCGAAAGTAAAAGGATTACAATCTCTGACAAAACCAACTGAATAATGGAAAAGGGCGACACATGCCCCAGTGGATAAAACTGAACTAGAAGTGGAGTCAACAATGAAATCGTCTAAGCAATGGCCTGCAACTCCCATAAAAGCTACAACACGTTCCATCCAAAGAATCCTAAGCATGACGCCCCTGTGGCTGGGCACCTGTAATACATATATACATATATATATATATATATATATATACATATATATATATATATAGATAACAGCAAACGGGTCAGAGCCCGATTGTAAAACAGTTTAAAATAGTTTAGCAAGTATTTAAAATGCTTACCGGCTAATGCAACAATCATATTAGTATGCGACACTTTCTTGAGAATTCTCACCTCTCATCTAGTGTGCACGTCTACCGTACTAATGAATCTCATATATATCTCTAACTTATTCTCCATAAGTCTTATCATGTGAAATTAAGGTTATGATATTCACTTTTAGATAATCTATCTCTTCAAGATTTCTTACGTTAATTAGAATATATCCGTATCGTTTTAACGTTTCCGAATACTTATTGTGAAATTGAAAATTTATACATTCCTTAACTTCTTTCATGCACAGTAGAAAGTTCTCATATAGATATACGTATATATATTAATTACTCGTATAATATATATACAAACACCACCCTACATAAAATCTATGGTGCTAGGCTTCCATATATAAGTATATATATACCAATCACTCATATAATATATATATATATATACTAACGGCACCCCACATAAAATCTATGGTGCTGGCATACTCTGCTATCAAGTCCCCTTTATCACACAAACTAAGGGAAATACTAGTTCGGAATCACTCTCGAACTGTATTAACACAAAAATACAAACAAATGGAGGCGAAGCATAGTTCCAAGTCACTAAGAGGTCAGCACATACCCTCACGTCTCTTAGGACCGTTTGACTATCAATCAGATAGCCTGTACCAAGGAATCCTATGTTCTAGGGTATGAGTCAATATCCCCCATAAAGGTCCCATCGATATAAGACCGTCCCGGTGCGGAAACCCCCGTGATAGCAAGTAGCCCGAGTATGATTTTTTTACAGATATAATATATGCACAATCACACAGTCATATATATATATATATATACATCCACATTGTTGAATTAGGTGAGCTCACGACCCATAATTATAATCATCCGTTATTACACATTTTACTCGATTATTTCGTATAGCGGACTCGTTCATTTTATTCTCGTAATTAAGTTATTCTAAACTCACTTCTCGCCTCTCGAAGTATTATCTTTACCTAAGTACAATTTCAGTAGGCCCTCACTAACCTTCTAATCCAACTTCCTAGACATGTCGATTATTTAATCAACGCACGTAAGATTTCCTAGGTATGAATATCTCCCATTTACCCTTCCTTTCCCTTTCACATTAAAGTTCCACATAACGGGGTTTATCTTGACCCTACTGGTCCTTTTTGTGTTTCATTATGTTCTAGCAACTCAAATCAAGATTTACTACGCATCAAATCGGATTAAGCTAACACGAGAAAAAATATAGTTTTCCAGGAGGGGTCGATCGATTGATGAAAGGGGGTCGATCGATCGAACTATCGATCGATCGATGCTTTGGTCTTGATCGATCGATCAAGCAGTTATGGCGAAATTGCAGAAAACCCAGCTACAGAAATCTTACCCCAAACTCATCGAAATCATCATGTTTCAGTCCCAAACTCCCAACCACTTATACTACAAGTGTTGTATACCCATATAAACAATATCCTACGTAAAACATGCGAGTTTTCCTCAATTATAACAAATTAAAAGGGTAAAATCTATGTAAATCGCAAGAACCCTAATGTTTTTCTTTAACTTAGTTTCTTCCATTCTTTTTCCAGATTTTCTATCACTAACACCATGGAAATTCGTGGTTCAACCTCTACATGTGAAATGGATTTCCAGAATATAATCTTTACCTCTACAACATGTATTTTTTGTCTTCAATTAATGTTTTCTTTCAAGAACACTAATTCTAATCAACCCTAGACTAATATAAAATAATGCATTAACTTGATTAGAGCAAGATAGATACTTGCCTGAAATTCAAAGTTCTGATTTGTGGAAGAATTTGGTGTGGTTGAGATCCTCGTTGCGCGATCTACCATTTGGCGGTGATGGCGGTGCAACAGGAGGAGTTCTTGGCCTAGAGCTCCTTGGAAAGCTTCTCCTCTCCTCTCCAATGGCCGTCATTAGGTTTTGGTTATGCTAACCCTAGAAGATAACACTTTCCATCTGATATAACCCTAGCAAATTCGTGGGTTTAATTACCCATAATTATGAAATGTCCAAAACGCCCTCCCGGGGTACTAATTAAGCCTAAAAACGCCCCGAGACCCAAACTAAACCCCCAGGTACATTATTTTGACTATCTCGACCCTTACGGACACTTTGGCGCACTCGAAATGACCATACGGGTAACTTATAATTTATTCGCTTTATATAATAATAATTTAGTCCTGACACGACACAGGCGCGTCCCGACTTAATTTCCATAATTGTCATTTTATTCACACGTGACAATTTTTATAAAAATCAATCTCATATATTACTATACTCGTCCAGTAACATTCAACAAATTTCCAATAATTACTAACTCTCATCACGCTAGTAAATATTTAAAACAACTTTCCGGATTAAAATTAAATTAATTTATCTCAATTAAATTTAATAAATCCCTAAATTTAAAAGCCATAAAAATACAGGGTATTACATGTATATAGATACACTAGAATTGTTATGTGTAGCTACTAAGATTATGGGTATGGGTGATTTGTTGATTTTGGCGTGGTAGTTCGTTGCAACGTGAGTGAGTTATTAGGTTGGATAGTACGTTTTGGCCTGCCACAATGCGAGTGAGTTGCTAAGCAGAAAGGCGCTGTAGTTTTCCGTAACCTTGGGACATGTTGACTGTATTGGAATTTTTGGATTGCCACGATATGGTTGTATTTCCATAACACTAACGAGTGGTGATAATACTAGCCTTGGTTTAGGCATTTTTGCTTGGGAGATTTCGTAGGCTCTTGGGTCCAACACTCAAACATAACGTTTCGAGTATATACGGGGGTTTCCTTATTTGGATTATTCTTCTTACGTATGAGTTTCTATCGAGTGTTGAGATCTGGCTCCAATAGCTTATCGTTTCCCTATCCTTTTGTGTGTGTTATGAGATAGGACTCACGCAAATTCTGAGGACAGAATTCCATTATTAGAGGGGAAGAATGTAATACCCCTTATTTTGGGAATTAATTAAATGATAATCTAATTATTAATTTATATTTACTCGGGTGAATTAAAGGGTCATTTATTGGGTTTAATTGGTTTGGATTATTAATCGAAATTTAAAATAAGAATTTTAAATCATTTGTGAACGACTCATAAATTCAATTAATGCGGTTGTAATTAATTTGAGATTTTGGGTTGGTATGATGGGACGAGACACTGGGGGAATACAGAGGCCCAAAGTAGTCTTTTTTTTAATGTGACAAATTAGGCCCCAGGGGTAGGTACATCTTTGGGCCAAGATTTAAGATTATTGGGTTAGTGTTTCGAGCTTATTTGGGGATTTAAAAGTGCGTCCATAGACGGATTTAGGGTTGTAAATAGGTTAATAACGCTCATTAAACATCATAATTAGGGCTGTGTTTCGGCCTGATCGGATCGGAAAATGCCTCTATGGAAAAAATTCCAATTTTTTCGGAAATAAAATAACTATTCTGATTTCCGATCCGATTTTTTTGAAAAATTAAAAAAAATTCTGAATTTGAAAAAATCGAAAAATCGAAAAAAATCAAAAATTCACAAAATATATTAAATATCCAAAAATTTTGAAAATTCCAAAATTTTAAAAAAATAAATTATGAATTTTTGATTACTCGAAATTCTCATTTTAAAGAAACAAAAAAAATGGGTTAACCCAACATATAAATACACGAGGATTTGGCCCATTTTTTCGTTTCTGTAGAAGTTAGGAGAATACTCTCCTTTTATAAAGCATATTTTGGAGCCCTCTCCCTCTCCCAACTGATGTGGGATATGGGAAACTTTCAAAAAATTGGAAAAGAAATCGGAAAAATCGGAAATCGGAAAATAATTCTGAAAAAATCAGAAATAATTCGAAAAAAATCAAAAAAATTGGATCGAAAAAATCGAAAATTCAGAATTATTTTCAATTTTTGATCCGATTTTTTTTGGAAAATCAAAAATCGGCAAACTAAAATTTTATTCCAAATTCGAAAAAAATCGGATCGAAAATTGGAAAAATCGGATAGTTCGGAAAATCGAAAAAAAAACACAACCCTAATCGTAATACATCATAAATAAAACCCTAGAATCATGAGGCAAGCTTTGGGAGTAAAGGGAGAAAACTCAAGAGGAACTAATGAAGAATCAAGCTTCGTTTAAGGGAAGAAATATAATCTTGGTTATTGTATTAATGTAATCAATTTATGACCTTCATCGTTGTGTATGAACTAAGTGATTACAAGCACGGTATTAGGGTATAAAATTGATCTTGATTTGTATAATCTGGTTTTCTAAATATATTTATTGTAGATTTGAATTGATTAACCATGTTCATGTTAAATCACATTTAACTAGAACGATATGGGCATTTATTGTTGGAAAACTTTGTTTAATATGATTTGAACCATTATATGTTGTAAATTTGATTCATTTTATATTTTAAATGATTTGTTAATGTTTAATCACATGTTTAATGATAGATTGATGTTAATCATATGTTAATTTGGCCCAATTGAATCTTAATTATGTTAGAATCGTGTTAAAACTTATAAAAAAAACTTGACATATATATAAATCCATGGTTAATAGGTGTGGAAGATTGGGTTTTAGTTGCTGTGAGACCCTAAGATGAGTTTGGAAATTTATGGGGCCTCCATAGAAGAAAATCTGGGCAAACTCGGTATACTGCTCTCGTCAGATTGATCCAGCCCTTGGACTTTCATACGGGTTGCTTATTTAGTGGTTTTTTGCGGGTTAGTTAGTTGGGTGCTAATACACACACACACACACACACACACACACACACACACACACACACACACACACACACACATAGAGAGAGAGAGAGAGGGTCACAAGTGAACCTAAAACATCAACATTTTAATGAACCTTAACAAAAAAGACCTAACAACTAATTAATTTTAATTCCTATGTTGTAATTGGTCCGCGCTAGTGGTAATGAGCACACGTGTTTTTTATCCACCACCACCAACACCCCACCCCACCCCCGTCCCCACACCCCACCTACCATCAGAATCTCCTACACAAGCCCACTTCACGCAATTCTAATTCTAACACTCGAAAATGATTTTTTGTGAAATATTTTTATGACGAGTTTTTTTCCTCAACACTTGGTGTTTCTTTTATCAGGGTAATGACGTGAAGGCACTGAAATCATTCTACCAGTTGTTCATAGAAAATCTAAGACTCGAACATAATGGAAGCCTCGTTTTCAGATAGCATCATCTCACACCGTACAAAACCGATCACGCTTTCAATTATTAAAGACATGTCTAGGCAGTGGGGGTGGGTGGGTGGGGTGTAAACAAATATTCGATCGACATGCGTGTCCGTTTCCGTACCACCATTGCCGCTGGCGCGGATCAATTACAACATAAGAATTAAAATTAATGGGTTGCTAGTTTTTTTTTGTTAAGTTTCATTAAAATATTCATCTTTTAGGTTCACTTCTGAACACCTCTCTCTCTCTCTATATATATATATATATATGGATATTTATCGGACCATGGGTTTAGACTCAGTTATATAGACACATAAGTAGATATATGCACACGTATGGATATTATTAGACCATGGGATAACCATGACTAATCCCATAGTGTGTGTTTGTGTGTGTATGGATATTTAGTCCGATTGTGAGGATGGCATAAATGTGTTACTGTTAAATACCTAGATGTTGGGTTGGAGGGTACTTTAACATTTGGATGTGTGTGCTATGGTGATTATGATTAAGTTGGTATATTTATTTGTATACATGTATAGGTACACATGGGGTTCAGTTATATCTATGAGGATAATTAAAAAATACATTGGTATATGTAAAACGTAATTAATGGAGGTGTAAATAACTAGCAAAAATGTTCAAAATACATCAGGGATGGTTTAATAACAATGAGTAAAGGATGGTCAGAAATAGATGATTGTGATGTATCTTTAATGATGGATTTCATTAGAGTATTAACACTTCTTTTTTGGATTAAATGTGGGGTCTGAGTTGGAATATCTCTCGACCATTGGAAGATTGATTTTGGTCTATCTGTTTGATAATAGACGTTATGAGTTGGATGAATACTCTATTTATCGGTCTACCTATGAGATTGATATATGATATGAGTTGGGTGAATACTCCGTGTTGGGTCGATCCGAGATGGTTGATTTCTCTGGGCCGACATAATATATATGTGTATTAGTTTGTGTACATTTGGGCATTTGCTTAGGGAGTCTTTTACCAGTATCTCAAATGAATTAACCGGCTACGCATAAGTGTATTGGGAGGTTCCAGGTTTTGATTTTGTTCGCAAAGTCCCACGCATTTAGTCTAGTTAAGTTGGGAGTAAGGAGAAAATTGGGTATGTGATCCTTAAGACCTATTGGTTATAGATATTTGTATTATGTAGAGATTATGTATGTGTTGAGTCTTGGGGCCAACGGATTTGAACGATCGACTGTGGTAAGTAGTAGTGTATCAAGGGGTTATTTGTTTGGATTTCTCTTGCGCAACTTTCCACGTATAAATCTTAATAAGTTTGGGAGTTGAGAGATGGTGGGGCACTAGAACCTTGGTTTATACTTTGTGTTACGTATGTATATATATAGCCTTAGTATGGTGAGGTATGGATTGGGTACGGTTAGTTTAGAATTGTATCAAGATAGAGGAGACGTGAGATATATTTTTCATGAGCATCGATAGGTGACGACATGAAGTGTAAATGGGTCCCATTTAATAATGTTAAGTAATATATATATTTCTTGAAAATTTTAGGCCCTGGCCCAAATCTATAAAACCTTTTGACTCGTCCCGAATCATGCACAAATATACTCTCAATACTTATGCATTTTACCCTCCTCAGGTACTTTAATGCCTACAATTATGCTCTTTAACCATACAACCTCCCTTTTATATGCAAACATGTTATTTGAGGTATTATTGAGCCTGTGTAGGCGTTACGGTGCTTAGTGTGAAGTTTGGGTGCATTTCGATAAAGTTTCGTCGACTATTGCATGTTCAGGGGCATTTTCATCATTTCACACTTTGGAATTTTTGCCAAAGTCTCACGGAAGTTGAAGCTCTCGGGTCAAGCTTCGCATGGATACTAACGGTGCTCGAATCAGAGTTCAAACGAATATGTTATGGGCCTCTGAGCGGAGGAATAAATATAATTAAATTTCAAAAAGGAAAACAAAAAAATTTAATTAATGACATATTTGTCCTAGGTCTTTTTTGTAGCAAACTGGTATGGTGATTTTTGCAGGTCTGGAATTCGCAGTTGGGTCTTGGGTTTTTGCCATTTTTGGCCATTAATGGTGGAGCAAGGTTTTTGGCCCAATCAATTGTGACAACAGGTCTTCAAATTGGTCCTTGCGACCATGGATCCTTTTACTTGCATTTCGATTTAAGTAGGTCTCGGCTTGAGCCATCCATGGGAGGTGTAGTTCTCGGCATAAGGGGATAGCAGCATACTAGTTCTGGCATGACCGGTCGACCAACCCCGCCTCATCGATCGATCGGTGAATGGGAAATTGGCCTAAACGCTTTGCAGTAGGTTTTCCCCTCTTACTCGATCAACCGCCCCCGGCCAACCAGTCCTGTGTAAATTTTCGGCTAAACTTCCTTTACCTGTTACCTTCTTTTTATTATTTCTTTTTTTTCTTTTCTTTTATTTTAATTCCTACTTAGTATCAAAGCAAAGACTTGGTTTTATTTGTAATATATCTACTTTTTTTCCTTCTTTTTAGTTAGGCTAGTTTAGGGTTTGGAGGGGAGTTGTGAGTGTGCCATTTTCTCCCTCCTAGGGTTTACTCTTATAATGGGTTTACCCATTTGTGGTTGTGTAAGAACGCAATTCCTCTTTCTTCTCCATTTATGTAAGTTGTTTATTTCTTTATTTCTTGTCTTTCTATTTAATTACTTGCTTTGTAGTGTAGATTTATTGCTTTCTTTACCTTTCTTTATTTAGTTGCTTTGTTAATTAGGTTTAATTTCTTGCATTTAATTAAATGCCATTTACAATGATTTTTAGTTAGTTTAACCTAGGTTGTGATTAATGGAACTCACCTTGGTTTCAATGTGTTGATTTGCTATGGTGAGTTTATGCATTTTATTTGATTGGGTTGTCCTTGCTATTACGCCTAGGAGATTTAATGGGATATATCATGTATGCTATGTATTTACGACCTTGCATGTGTAATTTCTAGGGTATTTGTTGATGCCAAAATCGTAGTAGGACTCTATGTGAATTTAGGGGGTGACAACTCTAGATTTAATTAACTGTCAAAATGAGATTCAATCTTAGTAAATTCGTAGTCTCATGTAACCATTTATACGCATTAAACCGAGGTGAGGGATATTAGTCGCAACTTATAGTTGTAATTCCCTTAATTAATCTTAGTTAAAATATCCTTACCTAGTATAATCTTTCTTTTTGTTATTCCATACTTTTTACACTTTTATTGAGAAGTTTTGAACCGATTAAAGTCTAGCAACTTGTCTTTGTGGATTTTCGATACCCGGATTGGCGGCTATACTCCCATAAAAGAGTGTAGTCATAGTTTAGGTTTTTGTATTGAGTTGGTGAGCCTAAGAAAACAAACAGTCGGCGTAGGGTGACTCTTGTGTCGCGGTTTCCCACTAGTCTATCAAAATGGCGTCGTTGCCGGGGATGATTTGCTTTGAATCTTAATTGATTTATTACTTTGATCCCGACAACTTGTGCTTTATCAAATGGCGTCGTTGCCAGGGATGATTTGCTTTGAATCTTAATTGATTTAGTGTTGTGATCCCGACAACTTGCTTTATCAATTGGCGTCATTGTTAGGGACTAGTTTGTTTTAGAATTTAATTGATAACATTTTTTCTTTTTATTTGTATTTTTTGTAGGACTTCTACATTTGAGCGCCAAGAAACGCTTGAATTTTCCAAACGCACATCGCTTTGTCGAATTTTCCATCTCGAGCCTTCTTTGGGGTAAGCATGTCTTATTCCAATTGTTTTGGCAATCGTAGTGATAATTCTCAAAAACCCCTACCCCTATGACTTTTGGTCAATACTTACATACACAAAAAATTACAAATTCTAAAATGCCTTTGGGTGAGTATTAAGAAAGTCAAGTTATGGGGTACAAAAATTTTGGGAATGATCACTCCAATGTTGGGCCACAAAATCATTATAATAAGAAATTTGAAACAAATTGCAATAGCTTTCAAAATTCTTATATTCAAAGTTTTGATTCTAGTTCCGACGATAGTTTTTAAAGTTCTCATTTGCAAGAATCCACGCCTCGACCTATGACATTCGGTGAGGGTTTGCGCATTCTTGAAGATGAGAAATTTGAAAACCGTTATCGGGAAGAAAGTCTTTTTCGGGAGCTAGAATTGGATTTATTATTTGAATCCGACGATGATTTTTCTTTCGAGACTTTCGAAGCCGAGGAATGTTTTGAACCAAATGAGGATTTTGTGCCCACTTTGGGACAAACCATTATTGACTTGTCCCATGGTATAGTACAATGAAAGTGAGGATGAAATGGATGTATTATCCATTTGCAATTAAATTATTTCTTCTTTGGTACCCAAAGAAGAATATTTCATTGAAAATGATCTTATTTCCTTCAAAACTCAATCTTCAAGCGATGATGACTCATATCTTGAGTTTGAATTTCTTTCATCCCCATCTTTATTCTATATTGTCGCACCGATGCAAGTGCCCGATGAATCGATTCAAAACTTTAAAATGTTTAACCAGTACACCGATGATGATTACTTGCCTGAGTTGCTTTCCATGAAGGCATCTTTGCCTCCATGTGCACCACTCACATTCCAATTTCAAAATATTTGGGAGATAATTCTATTTTTCTTCGACCCCATGTGTTTTTGTCACCCGTTTTATCCAAATCCCCCATCCTCCCTCCAAAAATTTTAATTGGGCATGGTTCATTTCTTTCGCCTTAAACATGCCTTCCGTTGTTTGAACAGAATTCCTATTTTTTGGAAGGTATGCATGAAAGGGAGGGTCCCCCGTTGATCCTCCAAAGTCAAATTGTATTTTGGGTTGACCCTCAAAAATTTCAACTTTTAGTGTATAGTTAGTTAGAAGTTAAAATTGTAGATTGTAAATAGTTAGTTTTTATTTTTCTTATTTTTCTTACTTATTGTCTAGTGTAATTAGTTAGATTTTTGTTATTTGTTTTTTCTATGCTCGGTACTAACATGTTTTGTAGAGTAATTGGACTTGTACTTTCACGAGATCGCTCCATTTTGGGTAATATCGTTATTTTCCTCTCTTTAACCTGGTTCTTAATTCACATTAAGGAAAATGTCAGGTTTTAAGTTAGGGGGTGTGGGATATTCTATCCATTCATTGGTAGTTTGTTTGATTTGATTATATGTTCTTTCCAAGCATGCTTTTCTTGTAAAAATTAAAATTTTCAAAATGATTTTCTTTATTTTTTTCTCCTTTGTTGGCCATTTTGCCTTTGTTTTCAATGATAAATTTCAATAATTTCTCGATCCAATAGACAACTCAGTGATGCATGTTCTCGATTTTAGAAGTTATTAGACTTTAGTCCCCAATTATTGATATTATAGATAACTTCATGAATTAAACTTTAATCCCATGAGAACATGCACTTTTCTTGCTTTATTAATTTGGTTTTAGATTTTTATAACCCGGTAATCTTTTGTTGCATTGTATATACTTACACCTAGTGAGCTTTGGGCTTTTATTTGTTTGTGAGTGTTGTACACTTCTTTTCCTCTTTTAAACGTTACAGTCATTGGTAATCTCACAATTCTTTTAATAATGGTTCATTAATTGAGTTTTTATATTGAAATGTGTTACTTGAGCATGATTTTCAAATTTTGTTTTGACTCGAGAATTGCGTAAACTTTAGGAAAAGATCATAGGCCATCTTTGTTATATCACCCATATTGACCTTGACATCACCTTATATGTTTTTCCTCGTCAACCCCGTTGAGCCTAAATATAGCCTTTCGTTTCATAACCCCAAATCCCATAACCAACTCCACATCGGAGTTATAAACCATATATATCACCTTCCGCACCTTTGTTTGGAATGATACTTGGGATTTAATGATGTTGTTGTCTTGTAGTTGCAATTAAGCAGTGAGAGTGAGAAAAGTAAAGAAAAGAAAGAAGTGAGAAAGAGAGGAAAAAGAGAAAGTAGAAAACAAAAAAAAACAAAAGAAAAAGTGAGAAAAAAAAGAAAATAAAGAGAAAGATAAAGTTGTATATGTTGTGTATAGTGTTCAATAAGCTTTGTTTACTCTCTCCATTGTTATAGTCAATGCTTTTTATGGAAGTTATTTTTCCAAATTTTAAAATTGCCTGCATTTTCCATTATCCCGAGTTTTCATTCTCGAACCCTTGAATCCGTAAATATTTCCTTCATTTCATAACACGAGCCTAACCTACATTACAACCCTATAAAGTCCTATGTGATCCTGGGGTGATTCAATTCAAAAGTATAAATAGTTTTGATAATCTGTGAAAATGCATATCGCCTCCTTTAATGACGGTGTCTTTCATTGAGATTACACAATTTTTATTATATATATTGTGTTCTTCATTTGTTACATGAGCACGACCTTGTTTCCATTTACATTTACTCTTTATGCCCACATGTCCCATGTATTACTTCCCTTTCATAGTTATTTCATGTGTTGAGCGTAATGCCCGGTGAGGATTGACTTATATGGACTCTTTAATTTTTATTATCCGGTTTATATAAGTTTTTTCCAAATCATACTTTGCATGTACTCACTCCCCTCCCACATTTTAAGGTTTTAATTCTACGAAGTTCATTCTATAGTGTCAATAATACGGACTTTTGTGTGAATTCATTCACTTTGCTAATAACGTGTTTGAATTTTTTTCGTTATTATTGGGATTGTCGCGTGTGATTGGGAATACATTTTGAGGAAACCACATGATGTTTGTGGGTTTCATCTCTGAAAACCCTCACGAGACTACACTCGTCCACTAGGGTAACCTAGGGGTTTAATGGCTTATTGCATGCGCTAAAAGCAATCGTTCGCCTTAAAAATGGTTTTTATCTTTTTTATCTCTTTTGTATATTTCTCCTGTTTTTTCATTTTATTATAGTTCTTCTTGCATTGAATTTCATTACTAGGGACTAGCAATGTGTAAGTTAGGGGGTGTGATTCATCCCGAATCATGCACAGATATAACCTCGATACTTATGCATTTTAGTCCCTTTGGGTAATTTAATGCTTATAATTATGCTCTTTAACCAGAAAACCTCCGCTTTGTATGCTAACATGTTATTTGAGGTATTATTGAGCCTTTGTAGGTTTTACGGTGCTTAGTGTGAAGTTTGGGTGCATTTCGGTAAAGTTCCGTCGACTATTGCACGTTCAGGGAATTTTCTTCATTTCACACTTTGGAATTTTTGCCCAAAGTCGTCACGAAAATTGAATCTCTCAGGTCAAGCTTTGCGTGTCCATGAACGGTTCTCGAATCAGAGTCCAAACGAATATGTTATGGGCCTTTGAGCGGAGGAAGAAATATAATTAAATTTCAAAAAGGAAAACAAAACAATTTAATAAATGAAATACTTGTCCTGGGTCTCTTTTGTAGCAAACTAGTATGGTGATTTTTGCAAGTCCGAAAGTCGTAGTTGGGTCTTGGATTTTTGCTATCTTTGGCCATTAATGGTGAAGTAAGGTTTTTGGCCCAATCAATTGCGACAGTAGGTCTTGAAATTGGTCCTTGCGACCATGGATCCTTTTACTTGCGATTCGATTTGAGAAGGTCTCGACTAGAACCAACCATGGGAGATGCAGGTCTCGAAATAAGGGGATAATAGCATACCAGTTCTGGCGTGACCGGTTGACCGACCACGCCCCACCGATTGACCGGTTAATGGGAAATTGTCCTGGACGCTTTGCAGTAGGTTTTCCCCTCTCACCCGATCGACCGCCCCTGGCCAACCGATCGATCGGTCCTGTGTAAATTTGAGGCGCAACTTCCTTTACCTGTTACCTTATTTTTATTATTTTTTTTCTTTTCTTTTATTTTAATTCCCACTTATTATAAAAACAAAAAATTATTTTTATTTGTAATATATCTATTTTTTTCCTGCTCTTTAGTTAGGTTAGTTTAGGGTTTGGAGAGGGAGTTGCGAGTGTGCCACTTTCCCCCTCCTAGGGTTTACTCTTATAGTGGGTTTACCAATTTGTGGTTGTGTAAGAACACTATTCCTCTTTCTTCTCCATTTATGTAAGTTGTTGATTTCTTTATTTTTTATCACGCTATTTAATTACTTGCTTTGTAGTGTAGATTTATTGCTTTCTTTACCTTGATTTATTTACTTTCTTTGATAATTAGGTTTATTTTCTTGCATTTAATTACATGCCATTTACCATGATTTCTAGTTAGTTTAACCTAGGTTGTGATTAATGGAACTCACCTTGGTTTCAATGTGTTGCTTTTCTATGGTGATGGAGTTTATGCATTTAATTAGATTGGGTTGTCCTTATTATTATGCCTAGGAGATTTAACGGGATATATCATGTATGCTCCGTATTTACGACCTTGCGTGTGTAATTTTCGGGGTATTTGTTGACGCCAAAATCATAGTAGGCCTTTATGTGAATTTAGGGGGTGACAACTCTAGATTTAATTAATTCTCGAAATGAGATTCAATCTTAGTAAATTCGTAGTCCCGTGTAACCATTTATACGCATTAAACCAAGGTGAGGGATATTAGTCACAACCTATAGGTTTTATTCCCTTCATTAATCTTAGTTTAAATACACATGCTTAATATATTCTTTCTTTTTGTTATCCGATACTTTTTACACTTTTATTGAGAAGTATTAAATCGATTAAAGTCTCACAACTTGTCTCTGTGGATTTTCGATACTCGGACTGGCCGCTATGCTCCCTTAAAAGAGTGTAGTCATAGTTTAGGTTTTTGTATTGAGTTGGTGAGCCTAATATAACAAACGACCGGCGTCGGTGACGCGACAGCGCGGCAAAACCCAGTCTATCACCTTTCCTCTCAAGCAATATTATTGATATATATGAGTAGTAGGACTGAGAAATTAGAGTTGGATTGAGTGGTCGGGATTGCAGTGCTTAGAAACCCATTTCATCATCCGCAATGTAGGAATTTCTCTCATTCTTGTAGAGTTTTGTATTCATGAGTTTTATTTCTGAACCGATTAGGTTCATGTTTATTTACATTATAGTTAGTGACTTTGTACTTCGAAAACTTATAATAGTGGAATCAATTTTATTGGAGAGTTTTATTTTATCTCAGTTCATTTAATTGTGTATAGTTGTAAGTTATTATTATTATTATGTCGTGGATGTTTTTTATATACTGTCATTTTTATTTATTGTTGATGCGGAAAATGTTATACATTGCATAGCGTGCCCAAAGCGTGTCAGTTTGATCAATTACATGTGAAAAATATGGGGTGTTACACGATGTTCCCTTTATTTTTAACTGAGCCCGGGCTTTTTAAACATACTATGAACCTACCCAAAAGTTGACATATTCCGTGAGTTAATTATCTAATTAAAATTATTAATTAGTCCACATGTCAATTAGAATTGAAATATTTTTATTTAATTAATTGTAACTCAATATTATAAGAACCTACGTCATCAGTGGGACCCAATGCCGAGGGAATAATTGAATAAAGGAAACCTCCAACACTTAGCCACATAAGCGCTCCATAGCCGCCCATAATACTAAGTCACTTAAATATTTATATTAATAAAGTTATATGAGTTAATCAATTACTATATATATATATATATATATATATATATATATATATATATATATCCAAGCAACACATAATTAAACTACTTAACACTACATATGTAACACGTAAATCTAGCAAATGACATATCGAATATCATAAGTAATATATAATTATCATGCAACTAATAATAAATTAAAAATATAATAAATTCCATAGAAATACGGGGTATTACAATGCGTTTTAATGGAGGTTTATGGGATTTGGGGCGAAGAATAAGGGTTACTATAGCTTTAGATTTTAGAGAAAATGTGTGAATGTAAGTATATTTTCGATAAAGAGTCCATTTAAATAAGACAAGGCACATTGAACTGCAGTTAGGCCGCGGTGACGGGCCTGAACCCCACAAGCATGCACCAAACTCCCGCAGTCGCGAATCCCCAGAATTGGCTAGCTTCTCTATTTCTCTATATTTTTAAATTTAAATCAAATTCAATTATTATGGTCCAACTCATTTATAGCTCATATAAAGTTAGTGAATCTAAATGTGATTGACTTTTTAAAGTCCTAGCTTGGATCCCAAGCAAGCCCAAAAAGACTAAAATATCCCTATGGTTTCTACGTAAACCTCCAATTACCAATTATTTAAACAAATGTTCATTGTTTTCATTTAATTAATCAAAAATCACCAAATTCAATTTCAATCGAATCTTTTCATTTAATTTAACTTCAAATTCTAACTTCAACATTATTTTAATTAATGAACCTAATTAATTAATTTATCTGGGTCCTTAAAATTACGAGGTATTACAGTTTTCCCCCCTAATATAGGAATTTCGTCCTTGGAATTCGATAAAGCGTAATCGTAAAATTTTAATATGTAACAGCACCATAGGCTCATATATGCCTACCCACAAAATGTATCCCGGGATAATCACACGCCCACCTATCATCATAAGATAAAAGTAAGGCTCCCATATGTATAACATAGTATGCTACGACTGGGGCTCCCATACACCGAATCCCACATGCGCATACCCCACAAATAACATATAACATATAACTCATATATAAAATAAAAAACATATCGTACTAAATTCACTGCCCATGTCTCGGCTCTTTCGACAACTAACATAAGTCTCACCCTAAAATCAACACTAATGAATCCTCTACCAAAATCAAATAATCCAACTGGTATGCCTAAAACAGCCTCTACATGAACTCCCTCTCTACACAAAGACAAGAACAACAAGTACGTTAGACCCAAAGCCTAGAGAGAGTATAAATCAATAGAGCTTTGAAAGATCATCACGCGAAAAACTATAACGGTCCTATAACCCTCGAGACCTATGACCATGCTTTAATACCAACTGTCACAACCCACATATTTTTTCATTGAGGTTGATCATGTTATAATGCGAAGATATGACAATCAGTAAAATTAAAATGCCATTCTTAGCATGTGATAAAAATATGAGACATTTAAAACTTTTTCAACATGATAAGAAAAGTGATATCCAATAATAATTAATCCATCCATCATAATCAAATCCATCACCATGCCAAAACTCTGATAATAAAAACTCCAATAAAAAGATGTCAACAACCCAATCTCCAAATCAAAACCATAAACTCCTGTGGAGTCTAATGTAATTGTCTCATAAAATAAACGACTAAAAAGGAAAACTATCTTAAGAATAAAAGTGAACTCCAGTTTCACTCTCGTTACTCCACTCTATACAGTTAACAACAACCTAACTTTAAATGTTTGTCAACAACAATGGTTCATAGCCCACTGCAAGAATACCATATATGTTTCCTAATTAAGGTCACATGAACCCAATCATAAGTACTAGTTGAGATAAATATCACAAAATAATATTTTGATTAACGATAAGTAGTTTAAATACATAAGCAATTAAAGTAAACTAAAAAAACTATCCCATCTTTCTACTTACATTTCTTTCAACATTTACTATCTTTTCAATGTCACAAATATCAAAGTTGCACCACTGTAGGCCCCTTTTTCTTTCGAATGTGTTTTAAGGATGTCAAAACCAACTTTCTTTTTGAAAAACCTTTTTTCAAATTTTATACGCACCAAGTATGTGAACCAATTTTAGTTAAGCCCAATTTTATCTTGTTTAATCCTAAACATGCATCAATGTGATTAAATTAAGTAAAATAAATAAGTTCACAAAACCGACGTCGGATGTACGAGGAAATCACTAAGAGAATAAACCTCGGACGGTCCAAGACAGACAATCACTATGATGTGGTATTGCAAAGTACAGACAATAAACTTACTCAACAACTCGATCCCCCAAAAGTCTTGACGCTCCTCTGATCCTTCAACCACTCCTCTATAGTGCCCACGCAAAAGTCTTACGATACCTGTCCATAGCACACACGTCCACAAATGCCTCGGTGTCCACCGATACATCTTGGCAACGTCTACGATGTTAAACATGAGCTCCTTCGTTTCTTCACCGCAAAACCCAGTTAAAAATTCTTCAAAGAGGGAAGAACAAACCGATGGTGCAATTTAATATCTCTATAGCATATGTGAATGAAAACTCGGATCTTGAAACTCTAAGGATGTTTTTAGACTTAGAAAACTTGTGCAGAAAATGTACTATTTTTAAACAATTTTTCCGGTTCTACAACTTACGAAATTCTGAGTGAAACATGCCTTAAATTGAAAACTCAAGTCGGCGCATCGTTCGAACGAGATGCGGTTGTCGTTCGAATAAGATAAGAATGTCATTTGAACGACAAAGCCACATCGTTTGAGCGACCTCCACATGTCGTTTGAACGACTGTGAATGTCGTTTGATCCTTTTAAACACAAGGGAAGGATTCATACAACTCTCAACAATAGTTATCTCAGAATAAACAAAGTTAAATCCTTTTAAAATCATTTTTTAATAAAAGTAGCATCGTAAAATATTTTTCGAGTCCCATAAACATTACACATTCATACCTAAGATATCGGAATGAAATGAAGACGTGAAACGTGCACCACATTAATCTCGGCATAATAAATCTTTGAAGCTTGGCCGCAACGTCTTCAATAAACTTTATGTCATAGACTGTGTGGGATCGTGATAATAAAAAATCTATCTATAACTCAAATACAATGTTTTATTTTGCGAATAAGTCAAATACTTACAATAGACTCGATTGGAAATTTTATCCTTACAAATCTTCCCCTTTAACTATTCTGGGGCGAAACCCAAACAGTGAAATGCCTAAGCCGGGACGTCGAGCCATGTGATGCCTAAATTTCATCCCATAAAATCCAAAATAAAAAATTACAGGACAAGACTAGTAAATGTTTGTCCAGCAAGCATGAGTTGTCTGAATGTGAAGTAGACTTGAAATGTTGACTTGCTGAAGAATACCAACAAACGTGAAACAGACAAATACCCAGTGAAGTATGGAGGAACAAATGATACAAAAATACCAAAATGTAAAACAAACCATTTGTTAAACATGTGAGCAAATTATTTTGATACCAATTTGAAAAAAATATTGAAATCCGGATATCAATTTGTGCAAACTAATTAATACCAATATATAAGCATCAAAGCATATAATATCAATTTGTAATGCAACAAAAACTATGTGCTCATTAAACAATTTAAACTCTCCCCCTACATCACATACATCTCTCCTCCTTTTGTCTGGAATATATAATAAGTGAGAGATAAACAAATCATCATATATAGAATGAAATAATCAATAACGCATAGCTAGATAAACATAAATCGCCAGCTAAAAATAATCACAATTTACCAAATCGTAGCTAGCAAACAGAAGTCACATGAAATAAATCATTAAAAATTAGGAATGATGTGACTAAACAAATAATGCAGCATAGAAATTCAGTATGAATTATCAAGAAGAATTGCATGAAAATAACCCAGAAGTACCAAAACAGTATGATATCATTATTAATACGAAGCAAGTACAAAAAAATTAGAAGAACCAAAAAATTTCTCCGGGGGTCGCTCGAATGACAATGCACTGTCGTTTGAACGACTTTGCATGTCGTTTGAACCATGCATCAAGCGACCTTAAAAATCCAAAACCAGTAGGTTATCGCACGAAGAACACATCTCATGACCAATGCGCGACCCTTCTCGTGATCAGTACTTCACATTTTGAATTATCTCGCTTGAACCTCGCGAGATCAAAACTTCAAGCGACACGGACTTGTTGCTCGAACGAGGTCCATACGCCGTTTAAATGACATCAAAATTTCTCAATTCCAGTTCTAAAAATGAAGTTTTTCCCAGTGAAATAATTTCCTGAAAACAGCAACTGTAAATACCAAACAGTAGTAAAACAGTCTCAAAACTGAAAAAAATAAAACAAGTAAAACAATGGGAGTTTCATGCCAACATAGAATCAATATACTCAAACATGTATATGGAGTGAATGGGCATGGACTACAACAAATGAATCACAACTTCGACACATTGAAACGTTTAAGAAGCTCTAATTGATAGCTAAGTGTCATCAAACTTAGTTTTAGCCATATGTGACAATTAATATATTAGGCTAAATGAACTAAACAATCAACATGCACACAAATTCAGAATATTGCTGATTCTACAAATAATAGCGTCATGATACGATTTTCAACATAAGGATTCGAGGTGCAAAACCCGATTAATTTTTCTTTTAATTTTTCCAACCAAACTCTCTCAAATATATATTTTCGTTTTCACGCTCTTTTTGAGGTCTCTATTTTTCTCAACTTAGGAAAATTCTATTGGCCCTATTTTGGCATATGATTCTTTTTATTGCCTTAATTTTTTCTTGGGATCCTTTAAACGGTGGCTTTCATGACGAGTTAATTTTACTCTCGCAGCCCTTTCCTATGAACACTCATCATTTTTTCAATATATGCGATATCATTCCTCACGGTAAACGGTTCTTACATGCACACCTCCTCCTAAGTATACTTATGCATAGATGGCAAAATTGAGATAAGAATGTCTCACCAAACTCAAATATGCATTAGATGTCAAACATTCATATAAACTCGTGCATGTGTGCAAAGATGGCATATATACAAAGTCGAATTCAAATGCATATCAACTTCGAAACAACCCCAATGATGGTTAAGATCATTCAACGCATCAACAATTATGACCAAATGTCCTAGCCATTTGAATAATGAAATGACGGGGGTCCAAGCACACCAATATGCCACATCAAACATGAAAAACTCACGACACAAAAGAAAACGAAAATCTTTTTGTGTTTTTCTAAAAATATTTTTAACTCAAAAATAAAATCTTTTTGTATTTTTCAAAAATATATGAAACCAAAAATCTTTGTGTATTTTCAAAAAAAATTATCAAAAATAAAATATTTTTGTATTTTTCAAATAAGACTCAATAAATGAAAAGGTTTAATACAAAAGATACCCATATCATAACACTAGCAAGATATAAACATGATGCAAAGACGAACAAACATGGCAACAAAATCATCCTCTAGATCTAGCATGGGAAGAATCAAGTGCAACAAAACAAGAACCATGAATTTTAATTCCTAAAGCCTCTAAGTTCGATTTCCTAACCCAAGTAGGTGTAAAATTACGCATGGGGTTTTGGGAACCAAAACGACTTTATTCCTAAACTTCCTAGGAGCATTCCTAAGGTCATAGAAAAAATGTCTAAGGTGACCTTTCCTACCGCAATGAGTGCAAGTACAAACACGGTGGGAATGATTACCAAAGTGTCGACCTATCCTAACGTTCCTGGTCGGCTCTCTCACACGATCAGTATTGTCTTTGGAAATGGTAATAACACTATCATCGTAGCCTATACCAAACCTATCTCCCTTGATTTGGACGATTCCTAACATCCTATCCAACTTCTCCGATATATCCTCCAAATCAAACTTCACCTTACTCGAGTCTCTCAATCTCTCCTCTAACTCACTAATCGTAGACTCAAGCCAATGCCTAGACTCCTCAAACTCTAGAACCTCTTTCTTTAACGCCTCCATCAAAACCACGAAGACTATCTCTCTCTTTCTCAACATATTCTAGTTTCTCCCTAAGAGTCTTCTTTCGCATCCTAAGGTCCTCAATCAAAGCATCATTATTTTCTACAACATGCTCATTCAACTTAGCTTGCAATTTTAAGTTTGCCTTTTTCACCTTTACCACTTCAGCATACAACTCACAAAACGCAACTTGCAACTCTCCCACATCAATCTCCTCATCCTCACTAGCTAAACCCTCACTCACTTGGGATTCACACGCAAAGGCCTCTGAAGTGTCATGCACATGAGAATCTTCATGGGAAGATTTATCGTCGTCTCTCACACGACCTGCCATGAACGCTACAAAGTTACGCTCAATGGGGGAACTCTCTCCCTCTTCTGGTTCACTATAACTTAAGGTGACGTTATAAGATCTAGTAGGACACTCGGAAACCTTGTGACCATACCCTCACACCTAAAACACCTATCCGACTCATCCCTCTTTACTTTCTCACTCATATCCTTAGGGGAAGGATCGACCTTGTTGTTCTTGAATTTTTCAAGTCTTTTGGCATCTTTCGATTGCTTTTGGAACTTAAGAAAATTTTTAAACTTCTTTGACAACAAGGCTACATCCTCAAAATCTGCATCGAAATCTTCATCCGAAACTTTAGTCTCCTCCTTCTAGGCTTTCAAAGCAATGCCCTTTTCTTTCTTTGGTACTTTCTTGGAGGTAAACATATCAAGTTCATAGGTTTGTAGGTTATTTACAGTCTCTTCAAGTTTCGTTGATTCAAGCATACCCAAGGAGTTCAAAGCGGTCACTTTTGCATCAAATCTACTCAGCAACGACCTTAAGATTTTCTTTATGACTCGGTTGTCGATATTTTCTCTCCCAAGTTAAACGGCGAGTTGACAATATTAGACAACCTAACATAAAACTCATCAAAAGACTCACTCTCTAACATCTTAATCTTCTCAAACTGTGTAGTGAGGTTTTGAAGTTTAGATGCCCGAATCGTGTTAGTGACCTCGTGAGTAAGTGCAAATATATCCCAAGCCTCTTACGAAGTGTCACACGTCATGATTCTATTATACTCTTTCGGTGTGACATGTGAGGAAATGACGTGAAGACTTTTAGAGTTGTAAAGTGCAAGTCTATGTTCTAATTCGGTCCATGACTCAACGGGTTTTAAAGCAGTGGCCTCACCCTCTCGTGTGATCGGTGGAGTCCAACCCTTCTCAACTGCTAACCACATACTCTCATCAATTGATTTTAAAGCACTTCTCATTCGCATTTTCCAATAAACATAGTTTGTGCCATAAAAAACAGGATCTCTAAAACTTTAAAAAAAATCAAAATTCGTCCTTAAAAACACAAGGGATCAACACACAAAAAAAATGTTTCTAGTTCTGATACCAATTTGTAGGCCCCTTTTTCCTTTGAATGTGTTTTAAGGATGTCAAAACCAACTTTCTTTTTGAAATTTTTTTTTTTCAAATTTTATAAGCACCAAGCATGTGAACCAATTTTAGTTAAGCCCAATTTTATCTTGTTTAATCCTAAACATGTATCTAGGTGATTAAAGTAAGTCAAATAAATAGATTCACAAAAGTGACGCCGGATGTACGAGGAAACCACTATGGGAAAAAACCTCGGACGGCCCAAGCCAGACAATCACTATGATGTGGTATTACAAAGTACAGACGATAGACTTACTCAGTGACTCGATCCCCCATAAGTCTTGACGCTCCTTTGATCCTTCAATCACTCCTCCATAGTGCCCACGCAGAAATCTTTCTATGATCCCTGTCCACAGCACACGCGTCCACGAATGCCTCGGTGTCCACTGATACAGCTTGGCAACGTCTACCATGTTGAACACGAACTCCTTCGTTTCTTCACCGCAAAACCTAACGAACAATTATTCAAAGATGAAAGAACAAACCAACGGTGCAAACCAAGATATCTATAGCACATGTGAATGGAAGCTCGGACTTTGAAACTCTAAGGATGTTTTTAGACTTAGAAACCATTAGAAAACTTGTGCAGAAAATGTATTGTTTGTAAACTATTTTTCTAGTTCTGTAACTTACGAAATTCTGAGTGAAATTCGCCTTAAATAGAAAACTTAAGTCGACGCATCGTTCGAATGAGATGAGGCTATCGTCTGAACGAGATAGTAATCTCGTTTGAACGACAAAGCCACGATGGTTAAGCGACCTCCACATGTCGTTTGAATGGCTGGGAATGTCGTTTGATGCTTCTAAACACAAGGGAAGGATTCATACGACTCTCAACAATAGTTATCTCAGAATAAACAAACATTAATCCTTTTACAATCATTTTTTAATAAAAATAACACCCTAAAACATTTTTCGAGTCCCATAAACATTACGCATTCATATCTGAGAGAACGGAATGCAATGAAGACTTGAAACATGCACCAAATTAATCTCGGCATAATAAATCTTTGAAGCTTGGCCGCAACGTCTTCAATAAACTTTATGTCATAGACTTTGTGGGATCGTGACAATCAAAAATCTATCTATAACTCAAAAAAAATATTTTGTTCCAGGAATAAGTCAAATACTTACAATGGACTCAATTGGAAATTTTGTCCTTACAACCACTATAGCCATAAAGTCTCTTATAGGACCCCACACATGCCATGGTCCGCCACCCATATCACCTTAACAATAACGACTACATCACAATAGTTCGATGTCCTATAATGTGACCCGCACATACAATGATGTATCTCCACAACAAAATTTGTCACTACAGTCAGATTCCCATAGGTCTCTCACATACTATGGTCGTCAGACAACCCTAGACACCTCACATACCATGACATACATATAAAACTATTATTATAGTCAATATTCCTAGGCCCTGCACATATTATCATAACTAGTCAACACTAGACACGTCACATACCGTAATACACACACAATACACATCAAGGTAACCAAACAATCTAGGTTCCTTACGTCAACCAATATACATGCCTCACATATAATGACGTCATAAATCCATCAATCTTTAATACATATTCTTTGTAATTTAATCACGTTCTCATCATTTATCACTTGAATTCAAAAGACACTTAGGCATCACAAACCATCCATCTCTAGTCCCATACCTAGAGATCACCACAACATATCTCCTAGTCCCATACATAGGAAATATCGAAAGCTATAGCCATTCCCTAGTCGTATACCTAGAAAATGAACAAAATCACACATATTTCCTAGTCCCATACCTAGGAAATACCCAACCGAAAAATTAACACTTTATATTCCCATACTTAGAGAACTTCTACATAATAATTTGAATTACGAGTACAAGTTAACATACATAACCCGATAATCACAACGATGTTGTTATTCTAACGTATGCGAATTTCTACTATTATTAGATTCTCTAGGCCAAAGTCATATTATTTTATTCCATATTTATGCAAGCTCAATTACATGTGAGTTATATCAATTTCGTCATATGAATTTCAAGTACAATATAATATCCCAACAAGTTGTTAAAATTCATTATTCTAATTCATGGGAGTTTTAGTCAAATAAAAGCATATAACAATTCGAACATGCAAGTTCACCATTCTAATCAACATATTCCAAGATTCCAACCAATTTTCATCAATTATTTAATTTAATAAGTCTTCGGGATTCATATAAAATTAACATGGGATAAATCCAATTCCAACATTAACATATCACCAATTATCCTAAAACATGCAAGATTTCAAGTATTTATTCCATTCCATAAGGTTCACAAAAATATATTTTTAATTAGGATATCTCTTCCCTCAATTAGGTCCTAATCATATTTGCAAAACACGTGTAATTTATAAAACATTTAAATCAAATAGTACTTAAAGAGAAAAATAGAGATATTCTTGCCTCTTTAGAGTATTCTGAAAAATCTTCCTTAAAAAATCTTCAAAAGTTTGTTTTATAATCTTCTTAAAATTCCAATTGAAAATATCTCAATTTGAGGTTAAAATTTGTTTTAATGGAGGTTTGTAAGGGCCGAGGTGAAGGATAAAGGTCACTCTATAACTTTAGGTTTGAGAGAAAGAAGTACAAAAGTTAGTAAAATTTCGTCTAAGATTTCCCTTGAATAAGACAAGGCAGAGCGAACCGTAGCTGGGCCACGGCTACACCGCAAGTCTCCAAGGTCGCGATCGCGGGCCTAAATGTAACACCCCGCCTAATAAAATACCGAGTGATTAGTCATATACCGAATTAAAATAGGAATCCCAGTTGGTTCATCCTCAGCATCACTATCAAAAACCTTTTTAAAACTTACTAACCACCTAGTATTCCAAAAAGCTGGTGCCAAATTTTATCTTGTTAATTAAACCAAACAGTACATGCGGAAATAAATATAATCCATTCACACAACTGAATTAAATAAACTGGATGTAATACCCCGTATTTTTATGCTATATTAATTTGGGGATTTATTAAATTTAATGTGAGTTAATTATTTAATAAAAATCCGAAAATTAATTATGTTATAATTATTAACGTGACGAGAGTTAGTAATTATGGGAAATTGTTGAATATTACTAATGATCAAAGTAATATACTATATTGGTTATATTGAATGTCATGAGTGAGTTAAATGGCAATTTCGGAAATTTAAGTCGGGACGTGCTCGTGTCGCGTCGGGACTAAATTTTGTTAAATAAAAAGTGAATATTTTATAAGTTGCCCGTATGGTCATTTTGAGTGCGCCAACGCGTCCGGAAGGGTCGAGATAGTCAGAAAAGTGTACCCGGGGGTGTAGTTTGGGTCTCGGGGCGTTTTTAGGCCTAATTAGTAACCCGGGAGGGCATTTTGGTCATTTTACATTTATGGGTAATTAAACCCACGAAAATCAGAAGGGCTATATCTGATATTGAGGTTGTCACCTAGGGTTAGAATTCCCAAAACCTAGAACGGCCATTGGAGAAGAGAGGAGAGAGCTCTCAAGCAATTTCAAGGCCCAAAACTCAACGGTTTGCGCCGCCGCCACCAACAACGCGTAGATCGCGAGACGGGGAACGCAACCACACCAAAATCAGTCGCAATACAGACTTCTGAAAATCCCAGGCAAGTGTTTATCTTGCTATTTTCGTTGGTGCAATTTCCATATTAGTTTAGGAATGATTAGGGATGAAATATATGGAAGAAAACCCAAATTTTGATAGGAATTTGCATGTAGTAAAGACTAAAACCTTATTCTGGAAGTCTCTTGTGATGTAGAAAGATAACCCACGAAATTTTGTTGTAATTAAGAAAGAAATTCTGGGTTAAAACAGATTAGAACCATGATTTAGAGATTTTAGGGTTCTTGAAGTTGTGTATGAATTTTGGGTTGATAATTCATGTTTAAATGATAGAATTACACATGCCTTACGTTAAAAACATCTGGTATATTGTTATAATGTTAGTAGTAGAATTTTTGGGACGTTTGGGTTTGGAAAATATGGATTTGGATGAAGAAAAGTGGTAGAACCCGTAACTGCAATTCTGCAGAAATCGAAATACCTGCTTGATCGATCGATCGAGCCTAGAGCTTCGATCGATCGAAGGCTCGATCGATCGAGCCCCAAACCTCGATCGATCGACCCCTCCTGGCAGACTCATGTTTCCCTTATTAATTAGTTGAAATTAAATTTATTGTGAGATAATTCTTGGGCATCCTTAATAAAATGTTTTGGGGGATAGGGAAGACCAGTAGGTCATGTGAATAAATTTTGGGACCCTTGATGACGGGCAAAGATTGTATTTTAGGATAATTACATAAGGGTCGGTAAATTTATGACTTAAATAGAGAGAGACACGTAAGTGAGTTACTTTGGGACAAATATGTATACCTACTGAATTTTATGATTGGGAGGATAGAATCCATGAAGCGTTAGGTAGTAAGTGGAAAAGTTCCTCAAATTAAAGTAAGATTTTGAATGGTTATACGTGATAACTATATAATGTGAAATAAATGCGAATGACGTAATTATGGGAATTGAGAATTTACCCATTATTGATATGGTAATATTAGTATAGTTATATGATTGTGTATGCATATACTATCTATGTGTGAAAATCATGCCCACGCTACTTGCTATCCCTGAGGTTTCCGCGCTGGGACAGTCTTATCTCGATGGGACCTTTATGGGGGATATTGACTTGTACCCTAGAAGATAGATATCCTTGGTACAGGCTATCGGAATGATAGTTCAGACGGTCCTAAGAGATGCGGGTATGTGCTTTCCTCTTAGAGACTTGGAATCTATGCTTCTCCTCATATTGTTTGTGTATAGGTATCCTTGGTACAGGCTATCGCAGTGATAGTTCAGACGGTCCTAAGGGACTTGGAATCTATACTTCGCCTCAATATTGTTTGAGTATGTGTTAATACAGTTCGAGAGTGATTCCGAATTTGTATTCCCTTAGTACGAGTGATACGGGGATTGGATAGTAGAGTATGCCCGCGCCATAGTTTTATTTGGGGTGCTGTTATGATATATATATTTTTGAGTAGTTAATATATATATGAAATTTTGAAATCTGGAACTGCCTACTGTGATGTGTTATGTAGGACATGGTTGATGACTCAATTATAAATACTTGTTTTGAGAAAGTAAAATATGACACTGGAAAACTTTATTGATTAATAAAGTCAAAATGAGAACTTTGGTTACTAATTGAAATATTCTTTTCAAACAATTGAATCATGGAATTTTGAATCTTACGAGTAATCTAAGATAAGTAAAATCATTGGGGAGGTTAGTGCGATAAATGACAAGACAAACCGTGGGGAGGGTTAGTGCGATAGGTGTGCGCATTAGAAAAGAGGTGAGAATTTCTCAAGAGAGTGTCGCACTAATATGTTGTTGCATTGGCCTATATCAATTTAAATACTTGCTAAACGTATTTTAAATCAAACACACTATCGGGCTCTGACCCGTTTCTTTTTCTCTCTCTCTCTTGTATATATATGTATGTATTACAGGTGCCCAGCCACAGGGGCGTCTTGCTTAGGATCTCTTGGAAGGAACGCGCTGCAGCTTAGGTGGGAGTTGCAGGTCTCTTGATTAGACGACTTCGTTCATTCGGATCCACTCTTAGTACTTTCATTTAGTTGGGCATGTGTAGCTCTTTCCATTATTCCGTTGTTATTGGACATTTGTATTTCAGTTATTTCCAGTATTGTTACTATGGGATTTATTCAGTTTGGATGTGTGACTTTAGATTTCGTATGTTGACATTCGATTGACGAATGTATTAAATTAATTGGACTATGTTGCAGAATTTAAATGTGGTGTGATTCTTACTTATTGAATGTGGTCAACTAAAATAAATAAATAATTTTTCTTCAAATAAAATTTGGAAAGTTATGTATGAAAATGGTTTTGACACTTAGCTTAATTATTTAGGGTGTTAAATTGGAAAATTTATTTTTATCGACAGTGATGCTGAGAATGAACCAACTGTTTACCTTGATTTAATTTAATAAAGGAGTGATCGCCCGGTATTTAATTAGGCGGGGTGTCACACTGAATAAATAATGACTACATGCCGAATAAACCATCGGTCACCAAAATAAAGGATCCAATACAAATATTTAACACCGGAATAAAATAATTCTGAAAACTGAACTGAATATCTGGGCGACATGCCCTAAATAAGACTGGAACTGATAAATGATTCCTACTCTAGGAATGAAAGAACGATGCGTCTAATCCAAGCTCCTGCTAGCATCCACATATGCCTCAGCTCCGTGCCCCTGGAATAGAATATCAATCCCGGAAGGTTTTGAAAATAGTTTTATAGCAAGGGTTAGAACCCAAAACATTTTGAAAATATTTAGCAAGTGAATTAACTGCAGTAATTTAAAATGCATGAATGCGCTTCATATTTAAGTTATTGTCGCACTCTCTTGAGGACATTCTTACCCCTCCACTGTTGTGCACACCTAACGGTTACCCTAACCCCACCTAGTTGTACTACCCGTCCAACTAGTCCTGGTATAATCTCCCCTGGCCATACTACTCTAAAACCCGGGTATAGTAATTCCTGGATTAATAATTTATCTCACCGATTAACTTAATTAATTTCCTTTTAAATAATAATCATATAACTGTGTCACAAGTTATATAAAACAATTACATCACACACTATATTATTACCCGTATATAATATTTACTACCATTATATACGTACCTTTACCATAACATCCACACATATATATATACACACATCCATCTCTCCGAGTATACCCTCACCAGATGATTCCCTCTAAAGTGCTATCTCACTAGGTGTGCTCACATAACCTAGTTACCCAAGTTGGAATCGCTCACCAACCTGGCCCAAAACATACACGAAGTGGAGGCGGTCATATTCCTTCCCTGAAAGTGAGATAATCCCCTCACCCATATACCGGACGCTATGACCTGGGGATTCACACATATCACGCAACCTCCCTTGATAGCACTAGAGTATATAAATTAAATAAATATCTGGTCACTGATATCTAATAGCACACACAATATACACACACACATATATATACTATCACTACACCGTATATATATAATATAAACCCCGACTTTACCGTGTACTCAAAATTCCGTAACACTGGCCTGTAATTTCCTAAGTCTGTGACCCAACTCAACTTAATTAATTTTCCCACTTATTAATTCACACGTCAATTAATATAATATTTCCCCGAGTCTATGATCCGACTCTTATATAAATACTTTGCACATTGATTTATATAATATTTACCCGAGTCTGTGATTCGACTCTAATTTAATTAATTTACACATTAATTAATTAATACTAATCCGAGTCTATGGTCCGACTCTAATTAAATTAATTTACACATTAACTAATTATTACAAATCTGAGTCTATGGTCCGACCCTAATTTAATTAATTAGCACATCAATTAATTTATTACCTTCCCGAGTCTACAACCCGACTCTAATCTAATTAATGAACCCATCAATTAATTTAATACTTTGGTGTCACTTAACTAACCTACCCGAACTCTTTCTTCGTCCCGTAAAATTTTCCAAGTCTTTAGGCCCGACTATTACTTTATTTGGTTACTTTCCCCATTAAATAAATTTACCTGGCTTCACTCGCTAATGCCCCCGGACTCATCCACTCAGTCCATAATTAAATTGAATATGTTTCGCCCAAAATTCTCACTTTAACTCTCAACTCTTAACTCAAATTGTCAATTCCTAATATCCATCTTTTGAGCCCCCAGCTATTAAATTCTCTATAATTTTTCACCAATTAAAATTATACCCAAAAATCCAAAAAGAAAAACAAGGGCGTAAATAACAAACAACCCGACCTGCCAAAATTTTCCCATCGTCGATCGATCGATCATTCCGTGGCAGCTCTTCTTCCCGACAGAATTTCCACCATTAACGAGCTTTCAAGCTCTGCTTTTCCCAATCCATTCTTTTATCAAAATGACATAATCTTTAAACCCTCTATTAGACTGATTTACAACATGGATACAACCATAACTACCCTTTATCTCCACCACAAATCATTGACCCACGAATTGGGTTTTTTCATAAATTTTAATTAACTTTATTCTACAATTTCAATTCCAGATTCGAATTCCACCATTTTATTTTCCGGGTTTCTCATTCAAATCAGATATCTATACTCAGAGATATATAATACACCTTAAATTTTCTACTTTGAATCTCATTCAAGTGTTCCATTAACAAGACCCCATTTTTACTCATTTATACCCAAAAACGAATTTTTAATTTGCACATCACTAAAACATGAATTGGATATCACAATCTAAACATTACAGCAAGTTAACCACTTGCCTGGAATTGTTCTAGGGTCTTATCCGTTGATGTAGAGAATGGTTGATGAAAAATACTCCCAATTAGTCCCTTAATTTGGCTCCAAAAGACCCCCAATTGGCTTCTTGATTCGCTTCCTATAATCCTCTCTCAAACCCTAGGTTTAGAATTTTCTATCTACCGTTCATAGTCCCTCAATTCGGTTAAAAATTCTTAATCCCATTTTTTGGCCACATGGGCCTAATTCAAATGGCCCGCCCCGTGTGTACCCGACTATGCCTAAAAATATCCTGAGACCCAATTACTACCCCCGGACACTCTTTTCTGACTATCTCGACCCATCCGGACTCAACCGCGCACTCAGAATTGTCATCCGAAATACTTTTTGATATTTCCAAATTTGACCTAAAAAATGCGACACACATTAATTCGAACAATTTAACTTAAAGTCGCCAAATATAAATAATTCTTCCCACTCAAATAAATTCTCCAAATCGTAAATTTATGTTTCTACAATTTAAATATTTTTATTTTCTCCCAAAAATAATTAAATACTAAATCCTCAAAATTACGGGGTGTTACACTTAACCCAACGAGCGCGCACCAAACTCCCATGTTTGCAAGTTCCCATAAATGGCTAGCTTCTCTCTCTTTCTCTATATTTTTAGAGTTAAAAGTCAAATTCAATTATTAAAGTTCCTCATTTACAACTCAAAATAAGTTAGTAAATCTACACCTGATTGACTTTCTAAAAGTCCTAGCTTGGATCCCAAGCAAGTCCAAAAAGATTAAATGCCCCCAGGGTTTCCACCTAAACTCCATATCACCAATTAATTAAATAAATGTTCATTATATTCATTTAATTGAGCAAAAATCACCAAATTCATTTTAAATTAAATATTTTTTCATTTCATTCAAATTCTTACTTCAACATTATTTTTAATTAATTAACCCAATTAATTAATATGGGTCCTCAAAATTACGAGGTGTTCCAATTTGGTTAAGAACTTCATGCATTGTCTAGATTGTTTTGCACGTGGATGTGATTATTTACTTGTTTACTTTCATAGCACTTCAACCCTAACATACACAAAGCTTCCCAATTAATACAAGAAAGCCAAATACATTGACATTTGTTATCACTACATTCGAGATATGGTTGTGCAGGGGCCTACAGTGGTTGATCCTTTGACCATTCGCATTGTCTAAGACGTTTTCCTTCCTCATATCAGGAGTATGGGAGTTCAATGGATTTGATTTGTAGTGACGATTCATTTGTCATTGACATTATTATTATTATTATTATTATTATTATTATGGATCAAATACTTAAAAGTCCCTCAAATATTTTTTAATACACATTTAGTCCAAACCTTTTATTTTGTACAAAAAAGTCCCTCAAACACACATTTAACTAATATTCTTTTTTTTAAAGGTCCGCGTCAGCGACATGGTGAGGGACTTTTTGGAGCAATATAAAAAGGCTTGGATTAAACGCGTATTAAAAAATGTTGGAGGGACTATTTGGTATATGCCCCCTATTATTATTATTATTATTATTATTATTATTATTATTATTATTATTATTATTATTATTATTACTACATTTATTTCTTAGGTTAACAATATTTATTATTGCGTACACATCTAAGATACTTATATTCTTGGCACCCAAAAAGTGATCAAGGTATTTACCCTTCAACAACGTATACTATATGTTGCCTTAGATTACAAAGGCCGATCGTAAAGTCTTGCCACAACTGCATATAGCCTATATTTAGCTAAAATGTGAGATTTATGTAAAAAGACGACGCTAAAAATCAAGTTAGGCATTTGATAGTGACTAGACTAAGGTGTTGTTTGTTTTTACCTGAATCTAAATCATTCAGACTAAAGAGGTACCAAATATTGTTTGTTTTTTTAAATGATTAAGAGGCTAACGACTATTTTTGCCTCTAAATGATTAAGAGGTAAATGAATATCTGAAGTCGGAATCTAAAGTCTGAATCAGTCTAAATACATTCATTCAGATGTCCATTCAGGATTCAGATTTTAGACTTCAGATTTAGATTTCATATTTCAGATGAAAAAACAAACACAACCTAAGATTCTTATGACGTTTATTTTATTTTCATAAAGTGACACCATTTTTTTATCGGACAACGTCACAATATACATTTCATACTATGTGCGGTGAGAACGATGAATGAATATTGGTGTATGAGCCACCGAATCACTATGATTTTACTTATGTCTTTGTTGGCTTGAGATTTGTGTGTCATTTGGGCATATGGCAAAATAATTTTCATATGAATTAAAATTAAAAAATGAAAAATTATTTTCATCTATTTGGAACAAATTATCCATTTGTATAAAGTTATAAATAATTATACACATGATAATTGTATAACTTTGGAAGAAATAATGTACACAATTTACATTCAAACAAGCGAGTCATTTTGTTTTTTATTTTTTTGAATAAAAGTATAGGAAAATCATTTCTATAAATAATTATAGAAGCGCTAAATATTATCAAATCGATTGTTGATATTGTCAAGTAGTGCATACAAGATTCTAAATCAGGTGACATAATTTTAGGTCACCTGTATGGCCCAACACACTTGTTCAAAGACGGTGTGTTAAATACATCTATAATCCCCGAGTATATGAATTCCTTTCCTCATCTTATCTGTATTATACCTCTAATACAATAGTATTAGAAGTTTTAATATAATTTAATGCACTTTTAACTCACTAAAATTACCTATCTATATTTTTATATCTATAAAACAGAAGACATGACTTGAAGTCTTTTGTCTCTCTTTCATTTCATTCAAGGTAGTAGACTTTACTTCTCCCTTTTTTAGCACCCTAACCAAACCCTTCATAAGGGAACCTAAAGAGTTTACATTCAATTAAGTATTTTCTCTTCAATCTAATTATCTCTTAGATTTCTGAGCTCTCCCATTTATTTCTCTCCGTTAATATTTCCACGAATTTAAGGAGTCTCAATACACATGGGTTTCATAAAATAAATAAATTTCTTTCTCCTCCTCCCTCAAATATATGTCTATAAAACCACTTGGATCCAAATCATGGCAACAATATCCTCCTGTCATATCACTTGCACTCCCCTAAATTAGCATCATTCTCCATAACACGCAAATGTCGTCTCAGTTTTGACTCTACTGAAACTTAATCAAGTCTCCATTTTGTATCAATCTCAACCGATTCTAGGGGTGTGGCATGGTTGGTGGGGGCAAAAGGTAAAAAAAGTTAGCTCTCGAATGGCGAGTGGTTTGGCTTTGGGGGGTTTCGAAATAACAGAGGTGGTAGGAGACGACGGACTCTCCCACGAGGATGGATCGGTCTCCGTCTGAGGAGATGACGCCTTCTTTGACGAGTTTGTAATATTTGGGGTAGTGGCGAAAGGTTTTGAGGGTCGGGATGGGTTTGGGGGATTTGAGGGGTGGTGGATATTTGGGGATCAGGATAGGGGGAGTAGAGGTGGGGTTGTTGGGGGAAGGGGTTGTGGGGAGAGATGAGAAGAGGTTTGGATCCAATTGTAGTGCTACAATTGCCACTGAGTTTGAGTGGGTGTGGATAATGAATTTCTACACAGGTTTCTGGTTATTCTGGTACAGGGTGGTCACAAGGGAGACTGACGAGGTTGATGAATTATACCTAAGATATTTATTGGTTCAAAAAGAAAAGAGTTAGGGGCGTTTGTTTCAAGTGCGTGTGTTTTTTTACGAGGATGCGCATCTGAATGTTATATTATTTGTTTAAAATTATTTATTTTTGAATGTTCAATAAACATATTTATTAACACTATCGAATTCGGGTACTCAAAACATGTTACGACTAAGATGTGTCATCATCTTCACATCAACATGATACAAAATAGACATCATTTTAGTTTTATGTCAATTTCAAATAATTTTATTCTATCATGCATAAAATTGTAATCTTACTTTTAAGTCCCTTATTTTGTTCTCATTCACCATAAAGTATTAAGCATAATATTGTACATATGTTATCAATTATAAGTGCATATTTTGTAATTTTTTAATCGGACGCCCGCGCATCGCGTGGGTTACACACTAGTTCAGAAAGATAACAACGGATATGTAGTCTTTGAAACACTTAATTCTTATTGAGTAGATCATAGAAAATCTCCGGCCTTCTGTATTCTGAGATGCACAACGCCTGAACAAAAAACCAAGCTACGAATTAATATTATTTGTTCTTGAGTAGTTCTATTGTAACATCCTTTATTGACACCCATGTGTCTTTAATGCATTGGTTGATGTATGCGTGGTATCAATAAAGTTTAGCTGACCAATACATTACATTGAAAACACATTAGGGTGTCAATAACAGGTATCCACATGATTATTAATTGTTCCCAGCCGCTTAACTATCACATCATCATTGTTTTGCAATTGATATACATAAAACATGAGTTTGCAGAAAAATTCAAGGAATTACTTGTTATCCAACTCATTTATGATTGTCCACTCTCCATAGCTCATTTGGTTCAAATCCGCTAGGAATAATTTCATACCCCTATGAGTTGTTTCAGATGGGAAAGGCTACTGTAGCCCATATTCTTTATTTAAATATATATATTTCTAGATTTTTCTTTTTCAAAAAGCCAATTCATACGAAATTTAATGACTGTATGTGCTGTTTTTTTCAATCTCATAAATTTATAAGCAAAAACGTCTGCTAAAATTTATTGAATAGATCAATAAAGTTTTAGCACATTTTCATATTTCCTTCGTATAATTCTTCATACTTCGATCCTAACATAGAAATTCTCGAATATGGCAATCTACCTGGATTCCAAAAGCTATGTGCATCAATGTAGGTTCGGACCATGGCTTCCCAACAAACTGAAGACCAATGGGCAAGCCAAGTTTGTCATATCCAACCTATCAGAGAACTTGGGTTAGCATATTCTTACGAAGAAATAATGTGAAAATTAGTTTTAACAACATATATAATAATAAGAAATGTTTATCACGTTACCGGAACAGTCACTGCTGGCAATCCCAGAAAGTTCCCTGCTATCTGATAGCGTACTAATGCAGCTGAAATAAAGAGAAAGTAATCGAGTTGTTTTTTTTGCCTTGAAAATAAGATTCAGGGCTAGTTCACTATGTGGATTGCTACGTGTTTGCTGATCACGGTGTTCAGGCATAGATATAGGATTCAAGGATTTTGGAATTGGGGGGGTAGCAAAGGGTTTGTGGCTGCAGCAAACATGTGGGTAGATGGATTAAAGGAGATGCATTTCGAAGTTTCACCGCAAGTTTTCTCCCACCTATAAAAGGATTATTTGGGGTGTTTCTAATCCCAGGTGTTGATGCTCATTTTTGTATTGAAGGAGAACCATCAAGTTAGATGGGAGTCTCTTCCTAATTTGAAGGTTTGGATTAAGAGGTGATCTCTCACCCACAAATATTGATAAAAGGTGGAAGAAGGGTGAGTGTGAGTATTAAGTGTAATGTGGGTGCTCTATAAGTACTATGTGAGTTGTTATCTCACCGGGTTTACAAGGAGAGGGATACACAGGGCTGGGTACATAGGAAACACTTATAAGCATTAGATTGAGAGGGTTTTAGGTTTAGAATTTTGATCCACTTGAGTGGAGAGTTGGTTTACAATGGTTATTCGAGATTTGGGTAGGAGAATAAAGGGTATGTAATCTATCCTTGGTATTCTTATCTATTGTAGTGAAACTGGTGAACCGTGAATATCTTGATATGCTTATTGTTGTTATATATTGTTTTCATCATTAATGTTCTTGTTTATTATTATCATTTTACCTCGATTACGCTAAGGTTAAGGTTGGTGGGACGTTGCCCCAACAAATTGGGGGTATTGGGGCACAATAGGAGTTTCAAATTTGAAGGGCTGGAAATGGAGAAAAAAATAGAAGTACATAAATTGCTTCACCTGAATACACTCAAAGATCAATCAATGTTATAAGTAGGATAATGAGATTTATCATGTACTTCTTACCTCCATTTATATAGTCTAGTTCACCAGTCTTCAAAGCATCGTCCTTTATGGCATATGCAGTAACACTGTTAAGGATATCAAACAAAGTAACCAAAAGATGTTTCTGGTATAGTTGTACATGAAATTAACAACTAAAGATTAATAAAGGAAGATTTAACTCAACGATTTTGATAAATAATGGAGCATAAGTTATTTAAAATATATTATATGCAATCAAAATAAGGAATACCCAGTCGTTGGTGTAACGATCACATCTGCCTTAGCAAAAATATTTTGGTGAAACTGCATCTGGCGGTACCTACAGATACATGAAGCAAAACGAATTTGCATCACTACATTAAAGTCGATAAATTTAGTAGAAATGAGAAAGTATATATCCAAATATAAGATTAAAAGTTTAGATATAATTCTATCAAGAACACTGAACCAAAAAGATTCTTAACACCCTTTAAATAGTCAAAAATTGACATTATCATCTTAAATGTTATTCTACTTTCAAACATGAACTCAACATTATCACATGGATTTCCTTATATTATCAAAATCACCACATGCATTCCATATTTTAAATTAGTGTGGGATCGGCATTTATGAACGGCAATGGGCGAGGCCCATGAGAGAGGTGGAACAGCCTAATGGCCTTACTATTGTTGCACATTTTTTTTATTATGTCAAAAAACTGGATAAGCGTGGGTTTATAGCTTTTCATTTAAGCAAGCATTATAAAGAGACTCGTATTGTTAATCAAACATGAATAGTGATCTTATAAATAAGTAGCACCTCAGTATAGGTGGGGCATGTGCAAATTTACGTAAAAATGCTCTGCAACTTATATTATCTCATTCTTTCTCTGCGCATTAATGAACTATCCTCTCTCCCCCGTGCACGGAGGTACACTGTGGCACCACATACATTATAATATTCTTTATATGCACATTAAAATCCGAAGTTTTGGATGCTCATTTTAGAGTGAGAGAGAGAGAGGAGAGCTCTTGTTCCTAAGATTCCTATGGTGAGGGTTTAGATGAGAGGTGGGGGATTTCCCCCCACCCATAAGATTTCTCAAAGGTGGAAAAGAGTGGTTATTGTGAGTGTTTCATGTATATTAGGTATATTCAATACGTATTGTGTGAGGTTTCTCATCGGGTTACATGGGAAGAGGGATACACTGGATTAAGTACATGGGAAACCCTTAAGAAGCACATAAGAGCATGAGGTCGAGAGAGTTCTTGGTTTAGAACTTGGATTTACTTGGGTGGAGAGTTGGTATAAAATGGCTATCGGGGATTCAGGTAGGAGAATATAGAGTATGTGATTCATCCTCAATATTGTTCTCCGTGGATATAGCTAGTTGGTGAAGCAAGTATATCTTGATGTTCTTGTTGTTGTCTCTCTTGTTAAATATTTATGTTCTTATATATTATTACCATTTATCTTCATTGTATTCGGCGTCATGGTTGATTGGAGGTTTTCCCCAACGAATTGGTACCAAAGCTCTTAGTGTGCATAAGGTGTTTGTCAAAAATCCGAAATGAGATTATGGTGTCAAACCACTAGTAATTGGATTTCTTGGGTGTGTTCATTCAATCATAACAAGGGGATATTGCTTCACAAGTTAAGTGGAGGGATTTAATGATAATGCTTGATTCTCTCTAGGTGATTAAACTGTAGGTCATTCTTGTTTAAGATGGGTCGGTCATGTACTGGGGTTGATGGAAGAATGGAAGTCATAGAAAGATGAAGAGGGGTGTGATTCTATCATATAATACAATTGGAAATGGTGCGATAGCCACCCGCAAGGTCTATTGGTTACGGTTTGATTTTCAGCACGAAGAAAATTAATCCGGGATTTAGTCATAGCAAGTCTATTTTCAAGTGCAATGAACATTTCTCTGTGTGGTAGAAATGAATCATTTCCTTCTTCGGTAATTGAAAAAGGATAGTGGTGACTGATGAAGTGATGAATTCCAAGGACGTGTAAGGACATGCTTTACACTCCCTAGATTTATGTGTATTGTCTTTATTCTTGAACAAAGACATTATGTCGTAGTAAATTGCTATCGAGTCTATTGAGTTGTCATTTCACATCATTGAAGACAATGAGACAAAGAACCGTGACAAAGATTACTGTATCAGATTCGACTTTTCAGACTAAAGATGATAAGAGGTTTGGTAAGGTTTTTCAAGTTTTGTATTTCTTTAGTTTATCTTTTAAATGGGGAATTAAAAGGACAAAACTTGATTTTAAAAACAATGGAGAAGTTTTTTGAAAATGGTTTTTATATTACAAGAATCCTGAAAAAATAAGGATCTCGTTCGAACGAGATTCCCTCGATCGAAAGATGTTTTGATCGAGGTCCTTTTTCTAACAAATAACGGACCTCGTAAGACAAACTACTTCATACGAGAGGACCTGTGGAGAAGTATGTTTCAAAATAGGACCATGATTTTCATTTAGGAGACTTTGTAAGATAAATACTTCATTCGAGAGAACCTCGTTCGAATGAGGAAACCTGGTTCAAATGAGGGTCGTGTCTTTGAAAAACGTGTTTTAGTCGGGTTCTTATACTACAAAATATAAGTATCTTCGTAAACGCATCTTTCAAATCACGAAGCCCAGATCTTACAAACCATTTTCTTAATTTTGAGAGAGTCCTTTAAGAGTGAGATCCTGTTGAATTTCATGCTTTTAAGGTAGACTTAAAGTTTACAATCCCCTTTGAATCTTCTACATCAGCAAAAGAAATGCATGAGAAATCGTGTGGGTGATTAGCACATTGGACTACACATGGGAAAATTGCAATCAATCGAGATCGATGGATACTAAGGCCTTAGAGGTTGTGCAGTTTATTCCTAGATTATAGAAGCGCTCTCTAGTACGGGAGAAAGCATCGTCATATATGTAAGACATGTTTGTGTCTTTATTAAGTCCAGTAAACATCATTAAGTACTAGGGGAATTGATTGTGGGTTGGGCATAGTAATTTTTCCCATGAGGATTTTCATTCTAAAATCCATTTACTGTTTACATTGATAATCACTTGCATGCAATTTGGACTAATTAATTTTATTGGGTAAAATTAAAAATGGTTCAAATTAAAAAAGTACTTTAATTTGCTTGATGTTGTAATTAATTAAGTAATTAATTGAATGTAGAACCTTAGGCACGTACCTATTTTAAACTGGTATCAGAGCCTTCTACTGAGGGTCAGTCGATCACGCATCCACCTATTTTTATGGTAGCAAGTATGCTTATTGGAAGGTATGTATGACCATTTTCCTTAAGTTCCAAGATGAGAGGGTGTGGTTAACCACAGCTAGAGGAGGAAGTGCCCAACGACTCAACTAAGAGAAACTGTTGTCCGTAAATCCGAGGAGTCCTAGTGAGAAGATGAGCATAGGTTAGCTAACTACAACTCTAGGGGGCTTAATGTGATTTTTTATGGAGTCACCCAAGAAGAGTTCCATTGGATATCTATATGTACTATGTCCAAAGAGGCGTGGGATATTTTTCAACTCACCTATAAAGATACCGATATCGCTCGGGTCTAGAACCTCCAACATCTTTCCACCTGGTTCGAGTTGTTGAAGATGATCAAAAATACGGCCTTCGGTGAGTTTTATGCAAAACTCTTTGACATTGTGAACTTCTACTTTTATTTAGGTGAGAAGATCCCATACTCTAGGTCGTTAGGAAAATACATAGGTCGCTACTACCAAGGTTCTTTCACCACATCTCAACCCTAAACAATGTATGTGGAATAGATAACATGATGGTAGAAGAGCTTATATGATCCATCAAAACCTTCGAGTTAGAAATTTTTCCGCTTGAGAGGAATGGAATTATTTTAAAATACCATAAGGCTGAGTCTTCCAATTCTGACATGACCGGTAGTGAAGAAGAGGATTTAACCAAAGTGGCTGGGATATTGAAGAAAATTATCAAACATAATATATTTGACATATCGGAAAGGTTTGAGAAAAACAGTGCCAATAAAGTAAGATCTTCAAGGAGCCGTAGGAAGAAAAATCGAGGAATTGAAAATGATTTAGGGAGATGCTTCGAATGTCAAAGTGTTGGTGAAAACTCATTCGAGTGTCCCACTAGAACAAGGAGTAAGGGCAAGAAGAAGTTGAATACCACGAATAGTTTTAGTGACTCAGGCTCCACGAGTGAGTCTTCAGTTAAATGCAATATTACCACATTCATTGCCATTAAGGATTTTTACTCCTAAGTCTTCCCTTGTTGAAGATAAGCTTAAGGATAATGGTTTATAGTCTCATTCCAATAGCGCCCAATATGAAGATGAGGAGTTTAATGAAGATGGAGAAAGGGAGTTTGACATTGAAAAAGATTACCCCAAGCTTTATGACATGTCCTTTAATATAGAAAAGGTGAATCGTACGCTTTCCTCTAAGCTTAGGAAGTGTGAGGATAAGATTTGTGCCATCAAGGAAGGTGGGGTACTTGTGAGCCAATTGAAGGCTCGTAAAGCTACTCTTGTTGAGAAGCTTAAGGAGGGGAGTGTGGATCGCGTGATTGTGCACAACAATGTTGGTAGCTTAAAGAAGACATTTCTTAAGTCTTCCCAGACTCCAAGCCCACTAGAGGATGAGATTTTTAGGTTAAAGAAGGACCTCAGGGGGTCTAAGAAGGTGAAGGTTGACATGAAGAGAGATCCAAAAAGTTAGATAAGATGCTCCTAGATACATCCCAATCCTCGAATGAAAAAATGAGACTTGGATTTGACCATCTAAAAGGGTCTACTCCCAAAGTCGAGGACGTCTTTGTCAAAATATCAAACAAGACTCCTATCTGCACACTACCTAAGAACACTTCTAAGTCGAAGAAGGTGAACACCCCACAGCCGTAAGTTTGCGCCCATTGTCAATAGTAAGGTCACCTTAAAAACTTTCAGTTTGATTAGAAACTTTCATTTTAATCTTAGAAGAGTGTCTATGATGCCTAGAACCAATTGATTCACTAGCTAAAACTTAGAGTCAAACCGCACAGGTCGAAGGATTAGGAACCTCATTAAAAAAGTTGTGAAGTAACTAAAGTTATAAAGTTTATAGGTCCGAATCCTAAGGCTAAGGTACCTTCTAGGTCTAGAACCAAATCGATTACCAAAACCCATGTTCCCATTATTGGATTTATTTATGTTAGGAAATCTAATTTGGTTTCACAATTGGTTAATAGTTTTGATGTTTGTCACCATGTTCCTTTAGATACACATCTCTCTGAACCTATGGTAAATAAAGAGTTTTCTCCTCACACGTGATTTTCACCTTCGCTCCATAGATTAGGTGTGCATTAGTTGATTATTTTCCTAGTCTTGGATTGTTTTTAATGCATGATGATTTATAATCTTTGGTTATATGTATATATATGTACCGTTTTTTAGGATAAGTGATACACATCTTTCGATCTATAGATTTTTGTGGATAGTTTATGTAGAGGTGATTAAGGATTTGTGAAACACATCTTTCTATCTATTTCCATATTCTTTGATTAGATTCTTATGAGGGTAGTGTGAACCTAGAAGTGTTTTGCTTAATTATTCCTATGTTGTTATCCGAGAACGACTCATGTTGAAAATGTTTTGGTCATTCCCATACCGCACACACGTACACAAGTTGACAAGGGATTATTTTCGATTTTGATACGAAAATTTTTCTAAAAAATTATTTTCACTCAATCAAGTCATATTTTCTTTGCTAGATTTTTGGGATGTGCTTGTAAAAACCATTGCTTGTGAGGTTAATTAAAAAATTATGAGAATTTTTGGTAAGTGGTAACGAAAGGGATTTTAACAATCATTGGCAAGAAAATTATTTTTGTGTGCTAATGAGAGAAAAAGACAATGAAATATCCTTGCAAATGCACTCTCGCAAAATAAAAAATAAAATTAAAAATGCACAAGTTCGAGGGAGATATAAGTTCAAGATCAACAGTTTAGCACATTTTCGTCTAGTATGCAATTTTCTTTTAGCCTTATTGAGTTGTTAAAATAATCAGTTTATTTTAAGCCTTAATCGACATAAGCCTATAAACACTCAATAATTTTTAAGCATGGTTTGCTTTTAATTATTTTCAACTATGGTGTGCATAAAAGGGTTCGTGCATAACATAAGTGAAGTATCACTTGGACTCTTTGAGGCAATACAGTTTAACTAGTCGAGCAACCATATAGGTGCTTTAGGCAAACTGAGGCTTAAGATGGCCAGTTTTACTTAATCGAGCCACCATAAAGGTGCTTTAAGTAAAACTGGGACTCTTTGAAGCGACAACAGTTTACCTAGTCGAGCGACCATATAGGTGCTTTAGGCAAACTGAGGCTTAAGATGTCCAATTTTACTTAGTCGAGCAACCATAGAGGTGCTTTAAGTAAAACTGGGACTTTTAAAGCGACAACAGTTTACCTAGTCGAGCGACCATAAAGGTGCTTTAGGCAAACTGAGGTTTAAGATGCCCAGTCTTACTTAGTCGAGCAACCAGAAAGGTGCTTTAAGTAAAACTGGGACTTTTGAAGCGACAATAGTTTACCTAATCGAGCGACCCTATAGGTGCTTTAGGAAAACTGAGGCTTAAGATGTCCAGTCTTACTTAGTCGAGCAACCATAAAGGTGCTTTAAGTAAAACTGGGACTTTTGAAGCGACAACAGTTTACCTAATCGAGCGACCATATAGGTGCTTTAGGCAAACTGAGGCTTAAGATGCTCAGTTTTACTTAGTCGAGCAACCATAAAAGTGCTTTTAAGTAAAACTGGGACTTTTGAAGCGACAACAGTTTACCTAGTCTAGCAACCATATAGGAGCTTAAGGCAAACTAATGCTTAAGTCTTGTCTTACTCTGTTCTGTGTTTTCTCAGGTTGAACATGTCCAGCCCCAGACTTTGGGTGGTATTGTTGCTGTTACCGAGAAAGTTCCTCCCAAGAACGTTCTTCCAGAGTCGGTTGGAAATTTAACTGGGTCCACCACTGTTCCTCAGGTTTCCCAAGTCGGGGAGGGAGGGGGACAAGTACAACTCTTATTCTGCAAGAAGACGATAGGGCATCAAACTCTGTATTTCCGACTTGGCTCCTGTTGATATAGTGAAGCGTTCTTTGAAGGATTTTGCCCATATCATAACTCCGCCTTATAGTGAACTCATCGAGCGACAGGTGGAACGTCATCCATCCACGTTTACGGTTCATTGTATCCAAGCCATCCCTGTTATCATGGTTTGCAGATTGTTGGGATTTGCCACTGTTTTGGCTAATGTGCCTCATTCCCCTCTACCTCCTTTAAGTCCTAAGAAGATTAAAGAAATGATGGGACAAGTCAATATCCTTGTGGGCGAAGGTTTTGCTCTGAAATGGATGGTTGATCCGCTCAAATCCTTCAAGAAGGCTGACTTGCCTTCCTATTTTTCGAAAATCCAGGCCACTACCCGTTCGTAGAGTGTCCTAGCCGAGAGGATGGCTACTTTGAATTCTGAAATTGCGAAGGCTGAAGAGCAAGTTGTTATTGCCAAGGAGTCTTTGGCTAAGGCTGAGGCCAAAGTGGACGAGCTTCAGCAGGAGATGGATCGTTACCAGTAAGAGATGGCTGACTTGTCTAATGAGGAGATTTCTTTAGCCTCTCTATTACCGGAGCATCACCACCGAATTTTGGACTCTTCAAGTTTGTGGCTCGTTGTAGACGACCCTAGTGATTACCAGGGGAACTTGTAGGTTATAGATAACAATGGAACCATGTACTGCCCCCTCCTTTTTCATGTATCTCGAGGCAGTAGATCCTTGGTTTTGTATTAATGTACTTTATCATGGTGTGCCTAAAAAAATGGATTGTTCTTGCTTTCATGCAAATTGTTTCAATGTTATGAAAAAAAACTACTTTGTTAAATTAGCATTATCCTCATCCATATGACTTCCAAAAAAGAGAGAACAAACAAAAGTAACTTAATAGGTTGTGAGAACATGCTCTCTTTTCAACTTACTCGCATCTGCAGTTTACAATCAAAAGGAAAACATGGTAGGACAACTTATCAACTTAAACAAAATAAATTTTGAGCCATTTATTCTTAAGTTTGAAAGTCTTCTCGTCTTAATCTACGAGATTTCGCAATATCCTGAATCGTGGGCCTTTCGAACAACATACGACCCTTCCCAATTTGCTTCAAACTTAGGCAGCAAGAGTCCCCTGATATGTCTTGTACAAGCCTTCAACACTAAATCTCCTCCTTGAAATTTTCTCGGCTTCACTATTTGATCGTACGATCTGGACAACTACTTTTTTATACATCTCGAAATGTCTTTTCGCGTTGTCTCTGTGCTCTTCTAATGCTTCCAGTTGTACATGACGACTATTGGGGAGCATTGTACTTCGTAGGTTGTACCGCGCGGAAGGTACCTCGAGTTCCATTGCTTCAGCCCCAAACACTAACGAGAAAGGGGTATACCCTATAGGTTTCCTCTTTGTTGTTCTATATGCCCATAAGACCTCTGGTATTTTATCGTCCCAACTCCTTGGGAAATTTTCCAACATCTTCGAGAGGATAACCACCAGAGTCTTGTTCGTGACTTCAGCTTGTCCATTGCACTTAGGGTAGGCAACTGTGGACTTGTGATGGATAATGGAGTATTTTTCTGTTAGCAATCGCACATAACTATTAACAAATGGGGTCCCATTATTCAACAGGAATACCTTTGGGATACCAAATCTGCAAATAATGTATTCCTTCATAAAGCGTGCAACTACCCCAACCGTAGCTTTTTTTAATGGTATGGCCTCTGCCCATTTGGTGAAGCACTCCGTTGCCTCCAATATCCAGATCTTTCCCCTCGAGGAAGGGTTAATTGCCCCTACCAAATCGAATGCCCGTGTATGAAGTGGGAAGGGCGTAGAAAGGGAATAAAGGTCTACCGAGGGAGCATGGATCATATTCCCATGGAGCTGGCATGCCTTGCATTTTGGAACAAACTCTGCTGAATCTTTTTCCATTGTTGGCCAAAAGTACCCCAGCGTCATTAGTTGGTCATAAATTTTTGCTCCCCAATGTGCCCTGGTTCATGCGCTTTCTTTAGTACCTCGTCCACTTCGTCCAGTTTGATGCATGTTAGGGGCCTGTCGTGATGACCTTTTCTGTAAAGCTGCCCCTCCTGGACGTAATACCTAGACACTCGTCGCCTTAGCCTCATGGCATCATCTTTATCCATGGGCACTATCCCGTCAATCAGTATGTCTAGATATGGCTGCCTCCAATCTGATGGCTGGTTGATGAAGTTGCACTCCGCCGCTTGGTAATGCAATAGGCATTTCCCACATCCTCTCGTAGTTGCACGGCATTTTGTTTCATCGTGGGCCAAAAATACCCTGCCCTCTGAATTCTTCTATACAAGGAGATTTTTGTTGTCTCGCAGCCTTTGTCATGTATCTCCATCAACCTATGTTTTACCTCCTCAGGTCCCACACATCTAGATAGCCATCCCCCTTTGTTTTTATAGTACAAGTTGCCCGCGGTGGTAAAATATTGTGTTAGCTCTACCAACGTCCGTGGCCCTTGCCCCGTCTCTAGCTGCTTTCGCGTTTCTCCCCTCCAGTCATCGATGTCATTAGAAGGCAACATTTCTAATATCGTTGAGGGCGCCGTTCTCTTTGTGATTCGAACAACTGTCGATTCTCCATTAAAGGAAATTTTCTGGGGTATCGTGGCGTACGTATCTGTGTTTCTGTTCACCGTTCTTGGATGTTTCTTGATCTTTACTTTATGGAACTGCCCGAGCAACCTTTGTACAATTGTTCGATGGGGTACTAAGGTCATGTGCCTGAGAGCATACTCACCATTCACTTGATGTACCACCAGATTTGAATCTCCTTTTATTGTTAACATCTGTATACCACTTCTTAAAGCCTCTAGCCACCCCGGTACTAGAGCCTCGTACTCAGCTTCGTTGTTCGAGCATTTGAAATCTAGTTTGAAGGATAATCGGAATTCTTCCTCCCCCTGTCGTAAAATTACTCCTGCCCCTCCTGTGTTTTTCAGCTGAAGAGCCATCGAATTGCATACTCTATTCTTCCAGATTTGCTTCGATGTAGTTGGCTGGGAGATCATCCCCGGGCAGCTCCTCAATAGGTGGCTCGAACATTCCTGAAGGGAATATGACCAGTAGATCCGCATAAGCTTGACTTTTGATCGCTCGAGGCACCATGCACTTGAGATCATACTCCGAAGAATCAAGAACCATAGCGTAGCCCTGCCTATTAACACAGTTCTAGCTAGTAAAAATTTTATAGGGTCACGTCTAGTAATAATGTGAACCGTGAAAGGTAACATGTAATGCTCAAGTTTTTTAGCAACAAATACTAGGGCTAAACAATGTCTCTCAATGCTTGTATACCTAGCCTCCGGCCCACGTATGATTCGACTTAGATAATATACAGGTTTTTCCATTCCCTCCACTTCTTGAGCCAACAACGCCCCTATAGATCTTTTGGTGGAGGTGAGGTAGAGATGTAAAGGGGTACCTGCTCGAGGGGGCACCATCGTTTGGGGAGATGTCAACAACTTCTTCAATTGGTCTAAAGCTGCCTCGTGCGGCTATTCCCAAGTGAATTTGCGTTTGCTCGCAGAAGTTCCATCAGTGGGTGAGTGACTTCAGCCAGTCCCTGCACGAACCTCCTTAAGTAAGAAACCTTCCCCAAAAAACTCTTCAATTCTTTCGCAGTCTTTGGTCTTAGCATATAGATGATACTTTCTCGCTTATCTAGGTCCATCTGCACCCCTTCTCTGTTTACTACAAATCCCAGGAACTTACCACTAGTTATCTCGAACGCACATTTTAGGGGATTCATCTCCAGCTTGTACAACCTGCACCTCTGGAATACTCTCCTCGGATTTGCTAAGTGTGTGGCTTCTACCTTCGACTTTATCACCAAATCATCCACATAAAACTCCACAATATTGTGGAAGAGATCATGAAATATCGTCATCATAGTCCTTTGGTAGGTAGCCCCTACGTTCTTCAGACCAAAAGGCATAACAGTATACATGAAGTTACCTAATGGTGTGCGAAAGGCGGTCTTCTCAGCACCTTCTGGGTCCATTTTAATCTAGTTGTATCCCACATAGCCATCCATGAAGTTGTACATCCCGTGCCCCGATGTTGCGTCTATGAGGCTATCAATGGAAGGTAAGGGGAAATCATCTTTTGGACATGCTTGATTCAAGTCTCTAAAGTCCACACAGATTCGTATTTAGTCCTTGTCTTTCTTCCCTACAGGCACAATGCTGGACAACCAGATGGGGTGTTGGATGGGGCTAATGAAACCTTCTGCGAGCAACCTCTTCTTCCTTTATCTTCAAGTCTAGCTTCAGCTTATATGTTCGAGTGGCCTGCTTCACTGGTATTGCTGATGGTATAACGTTCAACTTGTGACAGCTCACCTCTTGGTCTACTCCGGGCATCTCGGTGTATTTCCATGCGAACACATCCCTGAATTCCTTAGCAATCCCATCAGTGCTCCTTTTGCAGCAGCATCAAGGTCTTTCGAGATAAACATTGGTCTCGGGTCATTCCCTTCATCAGCTAAGTCTACCTGCTCTAGCTCTTAGACTTGGGATCTTGGCCTATCTTTCATGCATTCTAGTTCTTCCTCTACTTCCTCCACAAATTCCTGGATATTGGAGTTGTCAATCACCAAGCATTGACCTATGTCGTCCACTAAAAAACACTCATAGACTGGGTCAGCATCATCATCCAGGTCTTCAGCTGCCCGATCACACCTTCAGAGTTTATAAATAATCTTGTCATCGGCCATAACCACTCTTTTTCATTAGCGTGGTTTCTCCTCCTGACAGGGTCTTTTGCGTGCGTTTTCTTCTAACTTCCTTGCTGGAACCCTGGTGAGCACGCTTTGCTGCTGGACTTAGTGCTTGATTGGGTCAATTCGTGGCGCCATCCAATCGTGAAGATGTCTCAAAAGGCTTGGCGGCCTAACCATCTCGCGTGTCCTTTCTTGCTCCTCGTAGTCCACTACTGGACGAGGAGGTGCTTGCACCCTCTCCCTAGTACTTGGGATCTTAATCCCCCCAGTGTACTGAGTGAGCACAGCAGATTCTGTAGCTAACTCCGTATAGAAGGCTGCATCCACTAAGTGAGATTGCTCCCTTGCGAAAGGCTTCTTGGATGCTCGAATGACTATCTCATTTCCTTTGATATTGACCTTGGCACACTGGTGGTATGTGGACGACACCAGACCATGGTTATGCATCCATACCCTCTCTACAAGCAATTGGTAGGATGGTTCACAATCCATGAGGTGGAATTTAATATGGGAGGTGATGTTCCCCATTTTGATCCCTACATTCACATAACCTATCGATTTGCTCCACTGGTTGTCATACTCTGCTAAGAACAAAGGACTTTGCACAATCCTTGTCTCAGAAATATTGCAGGCGTAGGATGATACCATAGGCATAATGTTGATAGATGTTCCCCCATCCCTCAAGACACAGTTAAAACTACACCCATTCACGCTCGTCATCACATAAAGTGGTCAGTTATGAGGATATCTGACCAACCGATCTGCCTCCGAGAAAGTGACCTCTGAAAGGAACTTCCTTACTAGCGTGGCCATTGGCCCTTTCCATCGCAAGTTTGAGGCCATAGTTTTCTTCGCGATCTCCAAGATTGCTCGAGTGACTTCTAACCGAGAATCTTCCGGCAATCCAACCTGCTCGAAAAACCAACTGAACTTTTGCTATCTCGCTATCGCAGCACATTCCACCCAAGGATCAGCCTGTTCTTCTAACTCGTAAACCTCCTCCACATCCCTGTACGCCGATTCGTCGTATGCTATCACCACATTAATTACCCCCAATAAGCAAGCCTCCAGTTGTCTGCTCAAATCATCAATTGGACTTCATTCGTCTTTTATCTCTTCCTCTATCGTCAAGCAGGACATTTGGGCTAAACACTCTTCCAGAAAATCCACAAAATCCTCCTCCTAGAATCTATTCTCCATCATTAGCTCTTCTGCCTCTTCATCAAAAGCACTGGCCATATTTGCCCCGTGCGTTGGCAGGGGATTGTTGTTGACATTGGCTTGTGATAGCTCGATATCCCCCTTCTTGACGTGTCTGTCTATTATCTTCCTAAGAGCAAAATACTTGCTCGTGGGATGTCCCACACTGGTGTGCACTACGCAAAACTTTGGGCTCTCTATGTCTTCTCGAGTGACGGGTGTCGTATCGGCCATAATAGGCCAACACATGTTATCTCGAATCATGAGATCATAAGTTTCTATAGCCTGTTCCACCAAGCAAGGCAGCTCCGGGGGATCATCTTTGTCGAACTTCCTCTTGTTTCCCCTTCCCCTCGAGCTACGATTTCCTTCCTCATGCTTTCCGCCTTCATCATTGGCGTAGTTCACCCGAGGTGGTAGTCCTCTCCCTGAGCTACCTGACAACTTTAGTAACAAACTTGACAAAGCTAGCGAGGGTGTTGGGAGTGGCTTCACCACCAAGGCTATGTTCCTCGCAGATTTAAGGAACGAGGCAAACGTACCCTCCCGCGTCTCATTTATCAAATGATATATATATTCGGGCAACAAGCCTTCCATACAGGCCTGTAAGAACTTAGCCTCTCGCGTCTCTTCCCTCACGTCTAGGGAGCGTTCGCGAAATCTCCTGATGTAAGTCACCACATCCTCGCTAGGCTTATGTTTCTCTCGAGCCAACTGTTTAAGGGTGAATTCATCCTCAGACAAGAAGAATTTTTGTACGAACTGAACATGAAGATCCTCCAATGTGGCCACACTCCCTGGAGCCAAGTGGGAATACCACATATAAGCTTTCTCAGTTAGAGACTTTGAAAATTCTCTCAACCTCAGCTTCTTATTATTGTAGTGGGCCCCAAGGTTCTCCACAAACCTTTTAATGTGCTCCTTGGGATTCCCTCCTTTTCCTCCTTTTTCTGTATACTTCTCAAAAATAGGAGGAATATACCCCACTGGATAGGGTTCGTTATTGTATTCCTCTGGATATGGAGTACGAAAATCATCGTACATTAAGGAAGCTTCTCCTTCTGCCTTTGAGGCCACCATCATCTTCAGAAGCTCCTTTTTCATCTCCTCCATCGTTGGTGGAGGGGAGTTGTGTTGCACAGGGGTTAGTGCCTGGTTGAGATGATGTTGTGTTATCATCACCGGACTCACCATTGGTGACACACTCTGTGCGCTAGTTCCTGATTGAGATGATGTTGGCCAGTCATGTCAGGTGTTCCTCCTACGACGGAAGGAGCGTTCAAAGGTGGTGTTGGTGGGCCATACTATTGATAGTTGCCTGAGCCACTCCCCCTGAAATAAAGGGAGCCTGTAAGATCACCAGTGGGGTTACGAAAGAACTAGGCCCCATTGCAATCCCTAACATCGCCTGAGCTGCTGGAGTCTTGATGAACTCAGCGAACAGGCTCATCAGCCCCGCCATCTGTGCGGGTCCTGTGTCGATCGTCCCGCTATCGGTGGGCACAGTAGTCTCCATTCGCCCCACCCTTTCTCTATCCGGCAAGTTGGTGAGGTTCTCTCTCTCTTCACGCTGTATAGCGTCAAAGTCAATGTTTCTCGCCGCATTGTCGTTAGCCATTTCTCAAAAAGGAATACCTCCCCAGCGAAGTCGCCAAATGTAGGAGGTGAGTTCTTGAGATTATGCTAATATAAAGGGAGACGTAACCCCTTATCAAGATGGTAATTATGCCCTTAAAACAGTTAATGATTATAGCAAACGCTAGTCCCAACCCAACACATTCAACACACAAAACTTATGTATTAAATGTATTCTTTTGACATAAATGCTACAATAATCAAACGACAATAACTATTACGAGAACTTTCGCAGTTAACTTGGTCGGAGGGAGTGAGCACAAGCACCTTTGAGGCTATAAAGGCAAGGCAATAACCTTAAACACAAATGCAATAAATGAAGTAGATCTCTCAATAAACGTTCTCACAATAAACTCTCTTGTATGGGAATATTTTTGCAGCAATTCTAGGCTAGAAAAGTGCGATTCTCTCTGTAGTGTAATGTTAGAGGTATTTATAGAAGGGTGAGAGTCCTAACAGGGGCCTCTTGGTAATTAATACCTTTCTGTCCCTTGTTGGCGTCAACAAACCTCTACAATTAATGCCAAAGATATTGCATTAAATGAGGTAGATATGATATTTTTGGCGAGAACATTGTTTAGACTCTCAGAGTTGTGAATGTCTTGCAAAGAACGTGATGTGCCAGCTATGAACTTACCATCATAGGAATATCTCTACTTGAGTATTGTTTTATCGAGTTCCTGAATGTCAGATATGTTGATATCAAAGAGTTGGTAAACAATGATCTGCAAAAGGTGTGATGTCACATCACCCGAAAATGTAGTTCATCGAAGGAAAGGTTGCTCGAGACACAAGTCACTCGAACAATCATGGAATCTGAATGTGAGAGCGACACTGGTCAAAAGGTAGTTCATCGAATAAAAGGTTACTCAAGATACAAATCATTCGAGCAACTTGTAATATGCCTGTGGATGCAACAAGTTCATTTCGAATAACTATTTAGAACTGGATCCCCTTGAGTGGGTTCCCAGAGATAGTGCCTCGAGGTACTACTAAGCCAAGTTGTGTATAAACCAAGGTTTTGCCTAGGTGCCAACGTCGCCTTGTGCTCAATCCTCCAAACCAAATCCCTGTGAGATTCCTAGCATGAGGTTGTTCAGTTAGAGCATGTAAGCTGTCTTATGCACTGCCAAACATGGTCCCTCGAGGATACGGAGCAACCTCAAGGCTTTTACAAAGTAAACTTTACATAATTTCGAGAGAACAAAAGTATGAGTACATCAAAAGTTCCTATTACAATTTTGTGTTTTTGTAGTATTTGCCTCCTGGTATTGATTTTTGTGTGATGTCTTTCGATCATCTTCATCTTTATGCGGGCGACCATCCCTAACCCTTCTTGTGCAGTGTTGATGTTGTTTTAATCAACTTTAAGTCTGGACCTCCCTCTACAGATTTAGTGTGATTGGTTGACGTCGTCTAGATTGATCTTGATGGTTTATTTTGAGAACAAGTGCAGAAGTATGAAAGGCCTTTCAAATGCTCTCGTTTACAACCAATGAGCAGGGGTGTATGTTCCGGCAGATGATAGTGAGAGGAATCTTACTAGCAAAAAGGGTGGGGATGAGGTCCCTCTTAGGAGTCGATGGGTATATTCGACTAGTTGCAGCTATATTTAGGCAGTGCCTTGTGTGTTCAACTTCAAAAGATTACCAAGAAGAGTAATTGAATGTTGCAAGGTGCAATGGGAATATTGGCAAGAGAAGGTGTATACTCCAAGGGAAATTTCCATGGTTCATTGGATCTTTGAAGAGGAATTGAACGATATACCAATAGGTGTAGTTGGTACAAGGAAGATCAATGGTGGGATTCTTTTGGTTGGTGTAGCAAAAGGGGAGATTCAACATGAGGGTATTTGTTAATGGGTGGAGAGTCGATATTGTGATTTGTGGCGTTTCTCGCCAATCCGGAGATTTATGGAGTTTAGCTCAAAATACCAGGTAGAAATGGAAGCTTCACTGCAGTGAACGGGGATTATCGAGTCGCGACCCTGGATAGGGTTTTAGGGGATTTTTCAGATTGAAATCCGTGACGAGGGAAAGTGGCGGTTCACATCAGTGAACATGCGTCGGATCTATGAAAATGGATTTTTTAATGGGGGTATTTTGGGATTTTTTCCACAAATGTCTTACATCTATAAAAAGATCGTTATGGTTGTTAAAACCCTAAGCTTTGGTTGCTCATTTGAGATCTAGAGAGGGAGAGGAGAGCTCTTGTTCCTAAGATGTGAGTTTGGATTAGAGGTGAGGAATTTTCCCTCTAACCCACGAAATTTCTTAGATGTGGAAGAGAGTGGTGAGTGTGAGTGTGAGTGTTTCATGTATGGTAGGTGTGCTCAATATGTATTGTGGGGAGGGTTTCTCACCGGGTTACATGGGGAGCGGGATACACTAGATTGGGTACATGGTAAATCCTTGGGAAACACTTTAGAGCATGAGATTGAGAGTTCTTGATTGAGAACTTTAATTCACTTGGGTAGAGAGTTGGTGTACAATGGCTATCCGAGATTTGGGTAGGAGAATACAGGGTATGCGATTTATCCTTGGTATTGTTCTCTATTTTACTTGTAATTTTTTCAGATATAGTTCAAGTCAACCTCTCCGTGGATGTATCCATATTGGTGAACCACATATATTTTGGTGTTACAGTTGTTGTCTCTCTTCTTTTACATGTGCTTCTATATTATTGCCATTTTATTTTGATTATATCCGGGGTCAGTGTTGATTAGAGGTTGCCCAAACAAATTGGGTATCGGGGCACAACACATATAATATTATTGAATATTTTTCAATTCATTTTAATGATTGCAAAATTTCAATCAATACTTTTGAGATCGAGCCCTATGTCCAAAATGTTCTTAATTTAGTCATTAGAAAATAGTATAGTAGTCTCGGAATCACTGCCGTGACATACTTAAGCTTCTTAGTTTCCTATGTTCAAAAAAAATCTTCTTAGTTTCCTTTAAAGGTCAAACATATGGATGCATGTGTGATGGCTTAAGAACACTTGGTGGAGTTCATACTAACCTATGTTATTAAAAATATTTAATAACAACAATTGTATAGATGGCATGGTACCACGAACCAATAGAATTTAAGTTAACCATTATAAAAGTGAGAAACGATGAGTTGTATTGCTATGTGTGTGTGATACCATGTCATCCATCCAAGTGTTGTATTCAATATTTCCTTTTGTAATGCAATAAATGAAGTAAAATCATTTTGCAAACAATAATACCTAATTCTCTGGGCATTTATATATTCCCTGCTGCTGAAAGAACCATATACAGAAAGGGCGACTCTTGCATCCCACCCTAATTTAGCCTTATTCCTTTTCCAAAAAGAGTTCAGTGTCAACATCTAATCCCTCATTTTCGTGTTAATTAAAAAAATATAATGCCAGGTAGTGTGGTAGTTACATACAGCTTTTCCAGATGACAAGCGATTGAAGTGCTACATTCTGAACCAATTGTTAAATAATGTGCCAGGCGCATCATCTCTATCTCTGGTACCGTCACCTCTACGGTCTTAAAAACAAGACGTGATTGGGGGGTTAGGAAGCAACCATTTTAGCATATGAACTATCAAATTCACCAAACAAACCATTACAATTATATTGAACTGTAGTTTTCTTGTCGGCGTTTAGGCCTAGGTCCCCATTGAGAATATATTTTAGTGAAAAACCACGTTTTTTGCACTTTAGTGTTCGGATTTACATCCCACGAAGATATTTTAGTGAACATATTTTCCAATTCTCCCTATTCTTTTACAGCCCACACTGACCACACACTAAAATTATAAAAACGGGGTAACACAAGTTTAAAAAACATGGGTTTTTTATTAATTTGACCAGGTCTTAATGGCCTAGGCCTAGCACTAATCTATTTTCCATTTTCCTTTTGATTATTTATAAATTTAAATTTATAAATCACGAAAAATATATATAAGGCTTTTTACAAGGTTTAAAACAAATTGCAACACCTAGGGCATAGAACAAAAACACTAGTTAAAGTAATAAAATTTGCATCATTTTGCAAATACCTCCCATCCATAATGCTTATGAAGAAGGAAAAGAGCATTAGAGCAGCAAACTCTGATGTCCTCAGTGCAGTCATTAAACCACTGATTGACAGAAAGAAGAAACATAGTAATAAATATCAGTTTGAGAATAATGTAAGAGATGTATAAGAACATGTTCCCATATTTTAACCAATATCAATATATAGTATGGGAGAGAGAATTGATATGTTATTACAAGTTTGAAAAGGTGATTACGAACCTCTCCATATCTAGCCAGCTTAACGTTTGATATACAATTTGGCGACTTCAATAGTGGGAGATAAACTTTGGGCTGGTATATTATACAAAAAGAAGAATCCAGTAATCAGTAGCTTGTAGTACAAAAAGGTTTCACAATTAAAAATAAACATAACATAATGCATTTGTTAAAATGATGCATTTGTGTTAAAATTAGAAATAGACTAACAAAAAGCCTTGTTCCCAAGGATTTGAGGTCAGCAAAATAAATCAATACAAATCATGAAATAGGCTGGCTTTCTAGTTAGAATGTAATGATGACGAAAATATCCAAGTAATATACCATAGTGGGTTGATGCAATGGATGTTTGCCACTGATAGCTGCATAACTGGCAATGGTGAAATCGTATTAACTTGCCATTGAACTCACTCCAGGTTTGTTAGATATGAGATAATTATAACTAAATGAGAATAAAATTGTAAATATGGAACACTGACACAATCAGAGCATCCTCTACTGTTCCCGCTAGAATTCCAACCATCCCAACGGTCCAGTTCAGAGGAAGAACCCTGAAAACATAAAAATTGACACTTTAAATTTCAAAAGGGAACAAGAAAATGGGAGATTTGAGGGATGGATTAATTCTAATTCCATACAAAATTATAAAACTTGAGAGAGGTCCCTTGTAAACATTCCTAATTGAGTGAAGTTCACCTAGTTTCTTGCTTCCCAAAAATGTCCATCGGTGAAGAGGAACATTTTAGATATTTCACCTGTGTAAGGTATTTGAACCACATACTTAAAATTATAAGTATCTGGAACGCACCTTGTTAGTTTGTTAGTCCAGGGACCTAATTGTGAAATATCCTAGAGAATTAAAAAAATACTGGATGGATAATCACATAAAATGAGTGTACTCACCCAGAATGTGATACACGTGCAAAAGTTGGCTTCAGACCAACAACACCACAAAGGGAAGCAGGCATTCGAACAGATCCTAGAACAACAATCAAAATAGAATCAAATGCTACTAACATGGAAGATAACTCAAAAACTTAACCTGATTTGAAATCTCAGAAGTGGACAGGAATATGCAGATGACTTATTAGTTCATATAAAGACAATTGAACAGACTGGGGTAGCAAAGGAAAAGAATGAGTACGCATAAATACATAGGCCAACCCTAGAATGGGAAGGATCAAATTTAACCAAGTACTATACTATTCACTACAAACCCTGAGGTAATCCAGATATGCTCTGTGAAATGCTAAAAGTATGTACTCCTTAAATGACTATTTTCAAAAATAATGCCTTTCACTTCCTAAGTTTAAAATTTATTGATTACAATGAATTTCGATGGAAAATTATTTATTATGCCTGTGTTGTGCTTAGAGCACATTCTTTCATAAATTGATCCCAATCCTGCAACGAAAGTTTGTGTAAGTGAGCAGGGTGATCTATTGGCATAAACCCCCATCCCAAATTGTTGGAAAAAATTTGTACTTCCTAATCTTTTTGGAGATTTTATTCAATATATAGTATATGTTATGTGTCTTAATTGTGAGATTTTTTAAGTGGACCTTATCAATTTTCACACAGGCTCCGATAAATGGGTGGCACGTGTCCTCCAAATGTGTTAATGCATATTTATTATAAGGGTGTTATTTGTGTATTTATAAAATCGAAGAGTAAATAATGTAAAATACATAAAAACATACATGATATGCAATATACACAAAAATGTAACATATTTTTTATTTGTTTATAATTTAATGCCTTTTGCAGTTATTTATAGTTAATTCAAATTGGAAAACTAAAATTATTGTTATTTTATAGAGTTATAGTCAACTTAGTTTTTTAGATATGTACATTTTTGAGTTAAAAAATTAGATAAATATTTATTATGTCTTTTTTTGTTCTTAAATTTTTTCATCTATGTTATTTAATATATTTACAATGGACTTTTTATTCAGATGACTTATCTTCTTATCGTATCATATTGGATTTGTGTGCTTGCAAAACCTTACCCATTAACTTCAATTCGTGTTAAGGTGTCGTCTCCAAAATTACTACCCCTATATTTTCGCCACACCCCCAAACTGAAATCTTGGATCCGCCATTGTAAGTGAGGCAACTAAATAAACCCCACTAGTGAAGTTCAATAGGAAGCTAGCTGCTCTAGTGAAATTGTTTATCACCCACAACTTTAAAGCTGAATTATTAAAATCTAGGTATGAAGATCCCAATAATGAATATAAAACATTATTATGAATATCATACAACTCAAGAATAGACACTTTGGGGGATTTTTTGGCTTAGAACTTAGCCCTTCGCTGCAGCGAAGGACCGGTTCGCTTCTCGCGAGTTTGGACAATTTGGTTTTGTTGGAGATCCAAAAACTTGCTTTTGTTTAGAAAGTGAGTCAATGCCCAAGTTCAAGCCACCAAAAAAGTACTAAAGCCCAAAAAGCACAGGGTCGAATTCCACGGGCATTGGTAAAACTAATGATGTATTACACCAAAAAAGTACTAAATCCCAGAAAGTACAGGGTCGAATTCCACATTCCACAGGCATTGGTAAAACTAATGATGAATTACACCTATAGAGATGTTTTGTCGAACATGTTGTGTGAATATGAAGTTTGATGTGAATTTGGTCAAATTTAGTGAATGTAATTGGAAAGTAAACCCAAACAAGTAATTGAGAATTCAAATGAGAGTGAAGGTTATGGATTATGAGTTTAATATGAATCTTAATATAAATGATTGATTGATTATAGAAATATATTTAATGAGTGAGTCCTTCTGTGAAATAAAATATCAAGTGTGAAGGTACTATCCAACTACACTCAATTAAGATCCAAATTGACCAATTAAAATAAATTGGATTAAATTTTTAGAGGTTCCATCAACTCTCCATGTTGCTCAGCGAAGGAAGGTTGGCAGTAGTGAAGATCAAGGCTAAAGCGAAGTGGTCGCGACGACTTCAGCAAATGGCCATCAAATGTGCAAAAAGTGGGGTTTAATGAAGGTTATTTTGGACATTTCTTTCGTTGGGGTTCCCTTGTATAAATAGCTCTTTCTAGGTCATTTAACCTAAGTTTTTGAGGAACAAAATTCATCATTAAATGTTCTTGTATACACATTGAGAGAGATAACGAGGCTTGGGAGAAGTAGTAACCCTATTAGTTAATTCAACCAAAGAAAGGGTTTATCCAATATTGGCTGATTGGGATTAGTAAGAGGACTTTTGTTAAAGCAATCAAATAGGAAGTAGTTCACCTGTCAAAAGTTTATAAAAATGGCTTTATGACTATGGACTTGACTGAGACTTTAGAGAGGACTCGTGCTAGCGAAATAGGCAAGAAGCGAGGAGTGGTGAACAACTCGTAACGGCTGCCTGATATGCGGAAGCATTAAGCCTGGAATCACTTTCGATCTATGGAAAACAATCATTATCCGCGGACATAGCCGCAATTGGTGAACCACGTACATCTTGTACTTTGTTGATGTGTAATTTTTCTTTACATTGCATTTAGATTGTATTTCTCTTGTTTATCTTTAAAGTTGTCTCATCTTGGATCTTGGACATGCACAAATCAATCTATTGATTGAATATCCACACAACAAATTGGTATCAAAGCTTTGGAATATTAAGGTCTTTCCTTTGTGTGCATCCAAGATGTTGGATAAAATTCTTAAGTGGGATCTTGATATTATCCGGGTCGTTTCTTGAAGATGACTCGATTAGGAGATTAGAGGATGGCTACATTTAAGGTTGTAAAGATATCAACGACAAAATTTGAATTGGAAAAGTTTTATGAGGGAATCATTAAATTTGGCATGTGGCAATGCCAAATAAGAGATGCTTTGAACCAAACAAGGTATCCATAAGGCGTTGAAGGGAATTGTGACTAGACCCACGGATATGTAGAAAGATGATTAGAAGGAATATGACTTGCAAGAATGTAGCATGATCCGGTTAAGTCTCGCACAATATGTGGTATACTATGTGATGAAGGGGGAATCAATATAGAAGAAATTGGAAGACAACTACATGATAAAGAGCTTTGATAATTGTTTTTACCTGAAGAAGAAGTTGTTTTGATTTTATTACATTGAAGGTATATCGATGTCTGAACATTTTAACGCGTTTAATAAAATTCTCTCGAATTTATTAAAGTTAAGTGTCAGGATGATGAAGAAAAACCTTTGTTACTTCTCAATTCACTTTCGGATTCGTATGAACATTTGAGCACCACATTGCTGTGTAGAAGGAATAATAGCGGTTTAATGACGTTTATTTGTCAATGCTGGGAAGTGAGAAGCGGGATAAGGAGAAGTACGATTCTCAATCTAATAAGTATGCACGGGCTAGGACCGAAGAAGAGGAACCTTTAGCTCCAAGTCTCGGGGACCAAGGGCTTGGTAGATGTTCAATGTTACAAAGAAAAAGGGTAATTTCGAGAATGATTGCCATATACAAAAGGCAAGAGATGATAAGAAATTGTCACTTATCAAAAAAAAAAAGATGATAAGAAATTGGTGGTAAGAGTCCGCCAATTTTATTACTTCAAAAGACGATGAATTTGAGAGCACGTTGATAGTTACTTCACGAGGAATCTCATTGAGGAGTGGATCTTAGACTCAGGGTGCTCTTACCACATGTGCCTATATTAAGATTTGTTCCATACCTTTAAGGAGGTGGATGGAGGTAAAGTCTTTTGGGGTAATGATCATGTTCGTTGGTGGAACGGTATTGGCACAATCTAGTTAAAAATGTATGATTGAGTGACTCTGATGTGAATCTAAGAATGCAGAAGCGTTATTATTACAACCACACAACACCAACTACTAATTACCACCAACAAAAAAATAAAACTAAACTAAGAAAAAGGTTTTTTTTTCTCTCTCTATATTCTTTTTTTAATATTCAAGTTGTGATTAGAAATGAGGGCCAAGGGCCTATTTATAGAAGAGGTTAGCTTGCTAGACAAGCTAATACCCCAAAAGACAAAAAATGACAACTAATAATTAAAAATGACTCATTAGCCCTAAACATGCTTGGAGACTAATTAAGACTAAAAATAAAAGAAAATAACAATAAACCCTGAATTAAAAATAGAAAATAAAAGATAGTCTTCTCTCGAGAGCACAATCACGCGCCACGTGTCGCTATGGATCATTAAACACATCATTCCCCCTGTCTTCGAAAAAGCTCGTCCTCAAGCTTGGAGGGTGACTCATCAATGCCACATGAGATAAACCTCGAAAAATCTTTGGACCCTAATCAAAATCAACAAAAAGTGAGCTGCTCAACTGGAATTAGTCCCATGCGTATGAACCTCATCAATAATGGGTCTAACAAACCCAAATCCCGGCAATGTCCCTCTACGAAATCCGAGCAACCAAAAACTGACGACCATATCCACCTTCTCAACACCAAAAGTACATGGTTGCTACTTGGTGTGGTGGACCCTTGAATCTGACCAGATGAGAACTCCGGCGATGGCACCTTTGCGAGTACGATGGCGAAACAAGCGGACTAAAGATGGCGACATTCCGAAAAGCCGAACCCAAAATGACAAATAGTCGAAAATGGGTCCCAAATGGGACGCATTTTTCATGAAAGTCATAAGTTGTGTCACAAATAGACCTTAAGATCAATTTTGACCAGATTTGAGGTTAAATAAGGGGTGGGGGACTGGATCAGAGTAGGAAAACCCATTTTTGTTGGGTTTGATTGTGGTTGGGCATAAATGGGGAAAGGGAGAAAATAGGGTAAAAATAAGGGTGGGGTGGGGGCTATGGTTTTGGTCGGTTCTTGATGGTTCTTGGAATTTTTTTTTTAAGGTTAGGGTTTAATTTGGGGGTTAGATAGAAGTCGGTGTTTCATTTGAACGAGGTGGTGGTTGTGTGGCAGTAGGATATGGAGGTGGAGGATGGAAGATGGAGGAGGCTAAAAGGGTTGGTATCCCCCCCTTTTAGCGATGATGGAATTTAGGGTTTCCATCCACCCGGTTCCCCTTTAGACATTTATCAATCTACCGATTGAAGGGTTGCCCGAGTTGGAATCTCAAGTCGATACCCACTTCACGCACCACGATGAACACCAAGAACAAACGCAGCTCTGATACCAATTTGATGTGAATCTAAGAATGTGAAAGCGTTATTGTTACACTACACACCAACTAATAACTACACAACAACACCAACAACAACAAAATAAAACTAAACTAAGAAAATGAGTTTCTCTCTATATATATTCTTTTGTCAATATTCAAGATGTGTTTACAAATGAGGATCAATGGCCTATTTATAAGAGAGGTTAGCTTGCTAACCAAGCTAATACCCAAAAAGACTAAAAGGACAATTAATAACTAAAAATGACTAATTAGCCCCAAAAATGCTTGGAGACTAATTAAACACTAAAAATAAAAGAAAATGATAATAAACTCTAAACTAAAAATGCAAAATAAAAGATAGTCTTCTCCCCATAACGCGCCACGTGTCGTTATGGCTCACTAAACACATCAGACTCGTACTCTCACAAATGTTCGATATGTTCCAGATATCAAAAATAATTTGATTTCTTTAGACGCTTTATATTCCAAATGGCGCAAGATTCTACTCAATGTGGATTTATACAGGTTCTTTTAGGATCCTTGGTGGTGACAAGAGGGAAGGAGGGAATCCTATTTTTTTCTCAAGGGAACATGATAGCATGTCATGCCTCGATTATTGATAAGAAAGAAGAGGCAATCCTGAATTTCACTAGGCGTTGGAAGATGTGTATGGGACATGCCGTGGAGAAGGCCATGATGGTGCTTTGTAAGAAATGTTTGCTAAAGGATGCAAAGAGTTGAAAGCTGAGATTCTATGAGTATTGCGTGCTTGGGAAGCAAACGAGAAAGAATCTTGGTACGAAGATTCATTGCATAGGGCATACTTGATTACATTCACACGAATGTTTAGGGTTTTTATAAAATAAAATATCATTGGTAGGTAATCACTACTTTTTGATAGTCATTGATGACTACGCTTTGAGGAGATTGGTCTATACCAAAAAATATAAGGAAGTGCTTATGTCGGATAACAAAGGTAAATGTTGGTATGAACCAAAATTGAAGTATTGTCAGGATGAGGATATTGTTTGATATTTTGAGATATAGAAGATGATACAACAAAATGGAGTAACAGAGAAGATAAACCGAACCTTACTTGAATATGTGAGTTGTATGTTGTCCAATGCGGGCTTGCCAAAGCATTTTTTTTGTAAAAGCTTTATTTTGTGCTTGCTTCATTGTCAACTATTTTCCATTTACCTAATTGAATAAGACTCGATTGGAGGCTTGGTCGGGTTCACATCCTACTTATAACAGGACGAATGTATTTGGGTGCCCAACTTATTTCAATGTTAGATCGGAAGACGATTTTCATGGATCCAAATAGTGGGACTAATAGGTACAAGTTAGTTATGGTGCACAAAAGATAAGAAAATGGTGGTTCTTAGGAATGTGACGTTTGATGAGATGTTTATGATCAAAAGGCGAATGGTATAAAAAGAATAGTATCCTAAGGAGAATGAGAGTGAAAAGGTGAAAGTGGAGGTGACTACTCTAATTACTCTTCGAGTTTAGAAGACGTAGAGGTTCCAGATTAGGGATCTTGTCAACAACAGAGAAAACAAACATTTTTCTCTTAAATAACAGGTGGTTCGTAAACCTAAAAAAGACATGGCTTCAATGATAACACGTTTGCTAATGCATTGGTAGTCTAATGTGATGAGTTTGTCTACTTTCCATAAGGTGAGTGACCCTTATTGTAACCAGTGGAAGATGGCCATGAGTGAGGAGGTTGATTGTCTTCACAAAAACCAAACTTGTGAAATTGCCTGAAACAAATAAGTAAATAGGAAACAAGTGGGTTTATTGAAAGAAAGATGATGCTCCAGATCTTAACGTTCGTTACAAGGAAAGGTTAGTAGCCAAGGGTTTTACATGGAGATGCGTTCAAACACACTTTCATTCGGGTGTTATTGGCTATGGAGGCTAGGGATGGCAACGGGTCGGGTTTGGGGTGGGTTTGTCATAACCCAAACCCGCCCCGCGACGGGTTTTTTTACCCCTCCCCGAACCTGTTTAAGTGTAACCCCCATAAACCCGCCCCCGTGCGGGTTAAAACCTGCATGTTAAACCCGCATACCGCATATATAAGTTATATATATAAATTTTTAGTGTAAATAATATATTAAATATGAGTATTTTAGTAATTATAAGAAATAAATGGGGCGGGCGGGGCGGGTTATGCTTATATATAGTAAACCCGAACCCGCCCCATTTAATAAACGGGTTTTTAAAAAAAACATGCCCACCCCGTTTATTTTAAACAGGTTTTTAATCCGCACCATTAGGGGCGGGCGGGGCGGGTTAAATTGCCATCCCTAATGGAGCACACTTTGACGTAGAACTTGAGCAACTCAACATTATAATGGAGTCCTTGCATGGGAATCTAGAGGAAGAGATTTATATGTATCAACCCGAGGGACTCAAAGTTCATGTCAAGGAAGACAATGTGTGAAAATTACCTAAGTCTTTGTATGGGTTAAAGAAATCACCTTGGCAGTGGTATAAGCGATTTGACACGTTTATGGTGAGCTAGAAACTCACACAGAGTGATTTTGATCATTGTGTCTATTTCAAGCGGCTCAAAAATGATACCTTCAATTGCTTACTATTGTACATTAATGACTCAATCATAGCTCGTTTGAGCATAATGAATATTAAAGAGGTAAATGCTCGATTGAGCTAGGAGTTTGAGATGAAAGACCGGGTAAAGACAAGAAAATTCTCATCATGGACATTAGTAGAGAGAGGAAAAAGGGAAGGTTGATCCTCACAAAAAAGCAATACCTTGAGAAGGTGGTGGCACGTTTCAAGATGCAGGATGCCAAGCCTGTGGATACTCCCTTGGCTTCACACTTCAGATTTTTGGTTACGATCGATCTAGACATCAGGAATGAGGGGGAGTATATATCTCTAGTTCCGTACGCGAGTGGGGTGGGTAGCATGATGTATGTCATTGTTTTCACTTAATTAAATATTGCTCAAGCAGTAAGCTATATATATGGAAAATACGGGAAAAGAGCATTGAAATGCAATAAAGTGATTTTGTTGTATCTATGTACATCACTTGATGTGGGACTTGTGTACCAAAGGATTGGAAAGTCACATGTGTATGGGTATATTGATTTGGAATATACAGTGAATTAGATAGACGTCGGTCTAATATAGGGTATGTTTTTACATTAGCATGTGAGCCGGTGAGTTGGGGATTAATGTTACAAGCCACAGTGTTTTGTCTACTATGGAGGAGGTGTATATGGCCGAAATGAAGCAGTGAAAGAGGCTTTATTTCTTTAAGGTTTAATTGGTGATTTGGGGATTGCATAAGATTGTGTGGAGGCGCATTGTGATAGCCAAAGTGTTATTCACTTGGCCAAGAACCAAGATCATCATGGGAGGACCAAGCACACAGGAGGTTATCGATGGTGGTGGTGGTGGTGTTTAAAGAAAAATTGTCACGAAGAATAACCCCTTCGACATGTTAACGAATGTGGTACCAAAACTTTTATTTGACCATTGTTCAATCTTGATTAATGTTCTGCATTGTTGAGACCCTTCGTGATTGTATGATGACGCCGTTCTGTGATGATTGAGTTGTTGTATGGGTGGTGCAGAATTATCTTACCAAGGTACAAATTCGGGGATGTTTTGCTCAGAATTTCAACCCGTCGCTGCAGAGAAGGTCTAGTTCTCTTCCCACGAGTTTGGACAGGGTTTTGGTGGAGCTGAATGATGGCAGCCAGCGAAGGAAGTAGGCTGCCACCAAAGGTTCCCTGCAATGAACATCTTGGCTATAGCAAAGTGGTTGCAACCGGCCATCAGATGTGAGGAAAGTGGGTTTTATTGAAGGTTATTTTGGGCATTCCATCTCTTGGGATTCCCTTGTATAAATAGCTCGTTTTAGGTCATTTAACCTAAGAATGCTCGTGTATACATATTGAGAGAGAGTGAGGATTGAGAGAAGTTGTAATCATATTTATTAAGTCAATCAAAGAAAGGAAGTCATCATCATCCATGGACGTAGCCAAAATTGGTGAACCAGGCACACCATATCTTGTGCTTTGTTGGTGTGTCGATTCTCTTTACTTGCTCATTACTTTGCATTTTTATTGTATGCCTCTTGTTTATCTCTTGAGTTGTCTAATCTAATATCTTAGGCGTGCACAAATCACTCTAATGAGTGAGTATTGCACTACAATTTCAATAACTGAAGATAACAGTTACTTTTGATCCTCTGTGTAGTGGTGCATGAACTAATAATAGGTTTATATGAGGTTTATATGAAGTAAACATATACGAACGTCTACTTAGAATTATGTGTTACACAAATAAAAACTAAGAGGGTGTTTGATTTTCCCCAAAGATAGACCTAATTTGAGCTTAGATCATGTGTTTGGATGATTTTTCACCTTACTATGATGTTAGAAGATTCAAATAATGAATCATACTAAATAAAATTAAAAGGTTGTTTCATATATGGCATATTCTCTATCACAAGATTGGAAAAATGGAATCATTGTATTTTTAGAATTGGAGTTCCTAGACATATTCTCATTTTATTTTTTGGAAAAACTACACGCCTTACAACTCACCTCCCCCATCAACACCAAGGGCAACGGGACACAATCCAGCAGACACCACCGCAGCAGAACCACTAGAAGAACCACCGGAGATCTTTCTAATGTTATATGGATTTCGAGAGACCCTACGATAGTAAAACAAAAACATATAATTAATACTGAATATATAAATGGAATCATAATTGCCAAAGATAAGAATAGATGTGTATAAGGAAAAAGTGAAAAAATTGATTCAGGGATATACGACAATGATGAGTTAGAAGTGAGGACTGTCCTCACTTCTAACTCATAATTGTCGTATATCCCTGATTTTGGAAATTTTTGACACGATAACCCGTTTATGGTAATAACCCGAAATGACTCGAAGATGACACGATTAACTTGTACATATTTAAGAGTACTCAAAATTTATACTCGAATAAAAAAATCAACACAACCCGAAAATGACACGACTAACCCGAATTGCCACCTCTTACCCGTAATGAGGGTTTATTCCACTGGTTCCAGCACCAAGCTCATGCATATTTGTTTTACCAACAAGTATGGCCCCACATAATCTCAAGCGCTTAACACAGCAAGCATCATCTGTACAAGGTCTGACTTTGTGTAACCACTTTGTACCTCCTATAAGAACCATCATCTAATCAGGTAATTAAAATACATAAAAGAATTAATAAATTAGTTGTGGTGAACAAGATGAAATGTGATTTTGCTAACAAAACTCTATTAATGTAAATTACAAAACACTGTGTTACCTGTAGTTGGATATGGCATACAATCTATTTCATCTTTGATGCCAATTGGGACTCCATCAAGAGCTGATATTGGTTGTCCTGGATAAGTTGACAATAAAGATGAATGGAAGCATTCCGCTATGAATTAGAGGGATGACTTTTATAGCACATATATATATATATATATATATATATATATATATATATATATATATATATATATATATATATATATATATATATATATTATATCTTCAAAATCTATATACTCTAGATAAAGATGCTCCTTGGTCTACAAGCCATTCAAATGTTTCATTTAAATTTAGTGTACTCATATTCTTTGGTGGGTCCCAAATCTTTGGGGTTGATTTTTCCATTAAACATTGGTTACATCTCTTTTTGTTATGACAAATGTATAGTGTTCACTTTTTCCCTTTTATATTCATATAAATGGAATCCTCTTGGTTCCTGATATCAGGAACTAGTGATTCCCAAAGGCAAGAAGCAATGCTAAGGTAAAATGAGTGATTAAGCTCTCAGATGGCTTAAAGTAGACAATTACATAAAGGAACAAATATATGCTGTTACAAAAAAATCTCATTGTAGTATCCCAGAAAAATGAAGATTCCCATGGCTATGTGATGTGCAAGGTGGGCCCCGGAGCCATGAATGGATGAATTAATTTTTGGGGGAGGGGGAATTAGAATTCTTAATAATTTGGACTTTTAGGAGATATGGTTGGGTTTGAAAAATCTTTCATGTATTTCAAAGTTCATCTTTTACCTTTCAGTAGTTATTGACCATAATTAGGAGTCTTTGTAACCAAGTTTTATCAACCATAAATAATGTCACTCACCTACCCGTAATAAGACCATTATGAATAATAAAATTAAGATTCGAGAGATATTCATGAAATTGTACTATTTTCTGGTGCGTGCGTTTAGATCAAATTGGTACAGACTGACACTAGTCGGATCTCAAGCCACCATCACATCTAAAGCCAATTGGTGTTAAGCAGGGCAAACTTTTAATCTTTTACGGATTCACTCAACTTCGTTGTCCTGGGGCAAGACATTTGTTGTACTCTCATTACAATACAATCCTCCCAACGACAAACGACACGGACAAGAGTCGAACCCGTGACCCTTAGCTCTGATACCACTAGTCGGATCTCAAGCCACCATCTCACCTAAAACCAATTGGTGTTAAGGATGGTAAATTTTTAATCTTTTACGGGTTCACTCAACTTCGTTGTCCTGGGGCAAAGCATTTGTTGTTTGTTCATGCATTGTTCAGTTTTAGGTGTGTTTCTGTATGATGTGAGTATTCGAGTGTGTGAGAATGGATAAAATTGGGAGGAACCAACACATGGTTGATTCATGAGTTCGCACAACGTCTATAACTTTCATGTCTTTGTCCCAATCCTCATATTCAAGCACAACACATGGCCACTCCAACAAATTCATAGGTGTTATTGCCATCCTCTTCGGCGCGATCTATTGCAGCCGACCACTTGGGCAATCCTTCAGATACAGACGTGATAAATACCAGTCAGCCATCGAATTTGTGACAGATGCGTACTTCTTCACGCATGACCAGTCCTTGCCCAGTTCCGATCAGATTCCAGTCAATCAGAGGACGTTGTAATTAGTGTTTAAGACTTTCCTTGTGATTTCTTCCATATCTTTAATGAAATGACCTCAGTTAAATTGAGAATTCTAGACATTAGAGACTTTATTTTTCTGTCTTTAAGGAAGTCAGGGGATCTTTGAGTGTTGGAATTTTGAGTTTAAATTAAAGTAAGTAGGTTACACATGTTGGAATTGGTGCATCATGCATTTTTATATTTCCATGTATTTTGGGTATGGTTTGTCCCACATTGGTTTCTTAGTATTTCTTATGTCTCATCTCTTAATATAAATATACACGTTGGCACTCAAGTTGAGTAAGCCAATACATCATAAAAATCTACTTGGTATCAGAGCCAAAACATCTTCCACAACAAACCCTAGCATCTCACTCCAAAACCCTAGCAACCCATCCCCATCCCTCTCTCTTGCCGCCGATCACCCTTGATCTGGCCAACCCCTCACCTGGACGCCTGAGGTGCCCTTTTTTTTCTCCACAAAATCGCGATCTCTCCATTGTATAGGGTTTAATCGCTGCTGGTTTGATTGGGTAAACTCCTCTCCCATTTTTCTTTCTTTTTCCTAGGGTTTATACCCTTTTTAATTTAGGGGTTTAAGTCCCTCCTGCTATTGGGTTTTATTCCCATGTATTAAGATATTAATTTGCCTTTATTTTATGACTTTTTGAGAGTTTATACCCTTCTATGTTGCTGATTTTACTTGGTTAAGCTCATTGCCAATTTTTTTGGCATTATTTGTGCGGGTTTATACTCTTTATGTTGCTGAATTTGATTGGTAACACCTTACCAATATTTTGGTCCTATTTGTGTACTTGTTGGATAATATTTGAGTATTTTGGAGATATGGATGATTTGAATAATCCTAAAGAGGTTGTTCCTACCCAACATACACCTACTCATCGGGTTACTAGTGTATTATTAAATGGAACGATTTTTAATTCATGATCCCAATCTCTTCGCCCCTTTATTGGGTCGAAAGAGAAGACTAGTTGGTTGTTGGGTACTGAAACCCAACCGGATGCTAAGGATGTTGCTATTTTTAATCAATGGAAGATGGACCGTTGCACTATTCTAGAATGGATGTTCAACTCCATAGAGGAGTGCATTTATACTATGTTTATGTTCTATGAATATGTTTTCAATTTATGGAAGGCTCTTAATCAGATGTATGTTCATGCTCATAATGATGCCCGAGTATTTCAACTTTATCGGGAGATTGCCCGTGCCTCACGGAAGTCACTCAATCTCTCTATCTCTCACTATTTTGGATATCTACTATGCCGTTGGGAGGAGCTGGCCCAGTTTGAGACACTCACAGACTTCTCTCCTGAGGCCGCTTCTATCTGATGTAGTGTCTGCATCGTCAGCATACTTATCACTTTCTTATAGGTTTACGATTTGAGTACGTTGCTCTTTGTACTCAGATCATAAACACATCTCCTATACCTCCCCTTCGAGAGGCCTTTGCTATTGTGGATGGAGAGGAATGTCGTCTCTGGTTATCTCAGACTTCTCAGGTTGCTGCTCGTATTCAGTCTCCTCCTACTGATCAGATGGTGTGTGCGGCTCATATCAGTCCCTGTACTTGTGATGGACAACCGACCTGCTATCATTGTGGCGTTGCTAGCCACTCCAAAGACCAATGCTTCAAACCTTATCCAAAGTTTAGGCTGAAGTTTGCTAAGGCTTAAACACTATAGCGCTCCCAGAACTGTTGCTATTGCTAATGCTTCCGCTTCTACTCCTTCTAGTGATTCCAGGGATGATAGCTATCTTCAGGCTCAGATTGATCTCGTCCAGGCACAGCTGAGCTCTCTTGGACACTTTACTTCCACTTTTACTATTGCTTCAGGTACCTCATCTGCTTTTCATGTTAAGACTGTTAAGAAGCCTACTTGGGTTTTGAATTCTTCAGCTTCTGATCATATAACAAAGCGCTTGGGCATAAATACGAGTTGATTACGAGCATCCCTTATTAAGAGTGTCATCAGCAAGTGGTTAAGTGTCATAACGTAATCATTAAGTTAAAATCGGACTAGTTTTTATTTATCTTGATTATCAAGAGTGGTTTCTTTTCTTGGTTGGAACATGTCTCCGTCTAGAGTAAAAAATGATTAACAAAATAAATCTGAGTGAGACGGTAAACAAATTGCCCTAAATATTTTTCTTATGTGATGGGGCCACGACTACAGTAAGAATATCAGCCGGAGAAAGTAGTGAATTTTCAATTACTGTAGGTCTACACCAAGGTTCAGCATTAAGTCCTTATCTCTTTGCTCTTGTTATAGATGAGTTGACTGGACAAATACAAGATGAGGTGCCATGGTGTGTATGCTATTTGCAGATGATATTATTTTAGTGGATGAGACTAAGACGGGGATTAATGCTAGGTTGGAATTGTGGAGAGAAACTCTAGAAACAAGAGGATTTAAAATAAACATAACTAAAACTGAATATGTGGAGTGCAATTTTAGTAGTAATAGGAGGACAAATGGAGATGTGGTGAAATTGGGTTCAGAGATACCTAGAAATGATCATTTTCATTATTTAGGCTCGATAATCCAAAAAGATGGAGATATTAGTGATGATGTTAATCATAGGATTAGAGCAGGACGGGTTAAGTGGAGAAGTGCTACCGTTGTTTTGCGTGATAGGCGTATACCTTTGAAGTTAAAATGAAAATTTTATAGGATGGCCATTAGACCCACCATGTTATATGGGACAGAGTGTTGGGTAACCAAGAAACAAAATGTGCAGAAAATGAGTGTGGCGGAGATGCGAATGCTAAGATGAATTTGTGGTAAAACTCGAAAGCATAAAATTAGAAATGAACAAATTCTTGAAACGGTAAAAGTAGCTCCTATAGAAGATAAATTGGGAGAAAATCGACTTAGATGGTTTGGACACGTCAAGTGTAGACCAATGGATGCTCCCGTAAGGAAGAGTGATTTCATTAGTACTGATGGTAATACAAGGGGTAGAGGTAGGCCTAAATTGACTTGGTGGGATATTATAAAAAGTGACATGATGTCATGTGATTTAACCGAAGATATTGCACTGGACAAAATGGAATGAAAAAATAGGATTCATGTAGCCGACCCCAAATAATTGAGAAAAAGCTTTGTTGAGTTGAGCTGAGCTGAGTATTATTATTTTATTTTATTTTATTTTTTTGTAAAATGGAATGGTAGGTTGCTGTCCATCTGGGTATTTTTATAGAGTATGTTTAGATAAATATGAGTGAGATGGAAAAAGGATTTAAAGAGTACTGGCCAATCAATCTCCATCTTCCTATTTTTATATATTTATCCTATCCCCACATTACAAACACCCAATTAATTATATTTTGGATATCCCATAAACCAATCTGCATAGTCCATATACTCTAATAATTATAATTATAATAATAATTTGATTTGAGGGAGATTTGTGGGATTGTTGTTGTTTCCCATTCCATGTCTATACATCACATACTCTTCAAGGGAGACAACATCTCTTCTGAGAATGAGCATGAAGCAAATTCAATGGCATCTCTCATACACAGGTGCAGACGAAATTGTGTTGAGAGTTCCAAGGTCCCTCTTCGTAGCCAACTTGAGGTTTTATCTAATATGAATGAATTCACCTATGTATTTAATCTGAGAAGATGACCTCGATGGATATGGAAAATAGCACATTTGCAGTGCATTTCTGCAAGGGGTTGGATACTCCATGGGCATACCAAGTTTCGAGGGAGGGGGGAACAGATTTTTGAATTATGTGTACTTTCTACAAGAAAGACAAACGAGATATTTGGTATTGATAAACGGGAGTCACCATATATTAGGCTTGCGAATTCACATTAAGGGGGAGATAAGTATCTTGTGAGTCAAATTTAAAAGAAAACAAGGTTGGATATTGGCCTTGGATAATGGAGAAGAAATTCACTTGCAGTTACAGCTTGTTGCTCCTCATCGTCCGCATATTGGCCGCCCCGTGTCTCTACTGAGAAAAATAAATATTAAGTTTGGATCGGACAAAAAATCAATGTAATCAGACGATTGAGCCTCGTGTTGTTGGATATTTTTCACTTCAAAATTTTGCTCCTCTTTAGCTGTATACATCCCACTTCTGCTGATTTCTTTAATCAGAGAGAGAGTGAAAAATGTTATATCTCATCAGCAAGGTGTTATTCCGGTGAGGGGTGAGGTTTCCCCTTTACCATAATAATGTGTGAAACAGGTTGAAGGTGGGTGTTTGCTCATGTGTATGTTGTGTGATCATTATGCAAGGCGGTAAGCTGCAATCCCACAAGGTTGCCTGGAATGGAGTCCAATGGAAATAAAGTTTTTATTAAGTGTTCAATTCTCAAGATCTTTTGATGGGTAATTAGTTACTCAGATATGGTTTTAGAAAGATCTTAAGGCCGAGTCAGAAAGTTTTGTTTGTAGAGTTCCTTTCAGTTCAGGTCTTATATCACTTTGCAAAAATTTTGAGGGAGAAAGACTATAGGGCTAAGAGGAGCTTGGCATATATTATTAGATTGAATTGAGTAGAAAGGGGCAGTTAATAAGTCAAGAATAAAAAAGTACTATGAATGTATGTAAAAAATCCTATGAGTTGAACAATATTCATGAAGTAATAATGGTAAATTTGAAACATCTCTTTTGATTTGATCAAGTGTACAATAGAATAAATTTTGATCTTTGAAGTGCAAACAAGTACCTTGTTCATATCGAAGAGTTGACTCAGTAGCTTGCCTTAGAATATCTTCAGTATCATAATTGATAAAGAAAGACATCTGCAATGCAGGACTGCAAGATTCATGGATAGCAGCTATAAATCGATTTGCAACCTGTAAAATGCAAAAGGAAATCTCTTTAGGGCGGATTTGTTTACAATGTTGGAAAAATATTTTCAATTTTATGAAAAGATGAGAAAATAGTGGAAAAGGATATGAGTGGCTTAATGAGATATTCTCGGGCTTTTCCAGTTTTTTCATCGCATCCAATTCTTTGGAAGGTGGGTAAGAAATATGTTCCATAGAAAATGAGGAAAAGATAGAGCAAATGTCACTTTAAAGACTATTATTCGCATAAATATATCTGTAATCAAACACCACAAAAAAAAGAAGATAAAAAGATATATAATAATAATAATAATAATTAGAGATTTTGCTGATTATTGTTGTATATTAAAAAGGGGTCTGGTTATTAGCACTCTCCGTTTGTAGATTATCACTCTACAAGTGTTCCAATATATCTCACAAGTATTGCTAAAGCCTTTATGAAGTATCGCGAATCGATTTTAAAGTAAAGGAGTGAGAAAGTTAAGTGATAATAGTCATACAATTTTTTTTTGAAGAGATGTGGCCGTCCCCTCTCGTTACCTTCTAGTTCCTTCCTATTGTTTTCCTAGTTCTGTGTACTTCTTCAACTTTACCTCAAATAAGAGCTTTGGGAAGGAATCAAAGATTGCAATAAAAACACCAAGCATTGACAAAAAATTCAAGATTCAAGGGAATGGGTTTTCCTAGGAATCAAGGATGCCAATTTGTTAATTAAAACTCAGGTCAAACAGGCAGTTAGAGAAGAGAATCAGGCACTGCAATAATTATACACACACATGAAAGGTCTCACAGATATGGCAAGCATGGATGGAGTAATTTCATGAAATACTTTCCAAATCCATCCAATACATGTTCGGATTGAATCATGAATATGTAATTTGAAGCTTCAAGTTAGCTGAGGTAAAGTTGAAAAAGTACACATAATCAGTAAAACAATAGGAAGGACCTAGTAGGTAATAAGAGGGGATGGCCACATCTCCTCAAAAAAAAAATTGTATGACTATTATCACTCAACTTTCTTACTCCTGTACTTTAAAATCGGTTCGTGACACTTCATAAAGGATTTAGCAACACTTGTGAGATATTTTGTAACACTTGTAGAGTGTTAATGCCCATACCGCTTTTTAATATACAACAAAAATCAGCAAAATTTCTATTTTTTTGCAAATCAGAAAACAGAAATCCAACCGAACTTGCAACATAACTTAAAATATTATGAGAAAAGAGGCTAAAAAATGTGTAAGCTGCAACATCCAACCTAACCACAGACAGCATTTTAAAAATCAGCAACTGTATGTCTCTATCATTTCATTCCATTGTATTTTTCTCCCTTTTTCCCTCCCTTTCAGCTGTTTTTTTAAATAGTTCTCATACATGTATGTCTTCCTTTCTAAAAAAAATTTGGGTGGCAAGGAGGGAAGAGGAAGGTGAATCGAACTATCAATAGGCCACTAGCCATAATGGTTAAATGTATTGCTTTCAAATTATAGATCTACAGTATTGTTGTATCCTGTGAATGGAGAGCAATGAATTTTTTTTTTTGACCTCCCACACAGGAACTGAGAGCGGTGATCAAGTAGTCATAATTTGATTATATAATTTTCATGCTTTGTTTGTGGGAAAAAATATGGTTGAGCTATAGCGTAACAATGATGTTTGATACTATCCGGTCCCAAATTAAAAGTCATGCTTTCCTTTTTTAAGCTATCCCGAATTGATAGTTCCTGTTAGTGCAAAAAAAACATAAAATTACAACATTACCTTATATGTTAATGATGTTGGGATTGGGAGGCTAAAATTGTCAAATAAAAAGATGTTTTGTTATTGTGAATTTATAATATGTACTTTGAATTTGGGATGAAAAGACTCACCTTTTTTAATGAATATAATTAATAGCATGCTACCCCCCCCTCCCCCCCCCCCCCCCCCCGCGTCTGAAAATAGACCAACTAGCTGCGAAATAGCATACCATATGAGGAGTTATTTCTCGTGACATATAGGCTCTTGAATAATCCAGTATTGTCCAGCGATGGAAAATAAATTTTGGAATGTGTGGTATATATTCTGAAAATTGTAGACAACCCATGGCCTCTTGAACTTGTTCTGGTGGAGAAAGACCAGACTCTACACACTTGACTTCTTGTTCTTTAAGGTCTGCAATGATGAGCCAAATAAATATATGGAAGAAGAGATTTAGCTGCAATTTTAACACAAATAAAATGATAGTTATGAAATGCCTGAGCATTGTTCAGACATACACAACAAACCATTGCCAGCTTTATATTAAAACAAAGGGTTAATTGCAAATTTAACCCCAAAGTTTATGACCATTTTGAATTTTGGACTTACTCTTTCAATTTTGCAATGTTAACCCTGATGTTTTTAATTTGTGCAATTTTAACCCTCCGTTAGAAGACTTAACGGGAGAGCTGATTGGGCGCTCACATGCCATCCAATGTGTCCATATTAATTATAGTGGCCAATTAGTGACATGCGGAAAAAAAAATACTCCACTTAAGTTTTTAATAAAAAAAATCAAAACCCACAAAATATAAATACTAAGAAAATAAATCCACTCCCCTTTCTCTCTCTAACTGAGCACACCTACCCCCCCCCCCCCCTTCCCCTCCTGCTACCCATTTCTGTCTCCAACCGAGGACCACCTATCACCCCTCTACCACCTATCACCGCTACCTCCATCCTCTCTCTCTCTCTCTCTCTCTCCACCTTAGTTAATATCCAGGTTGTTTACTGTTTCGATTGAACCAAATCATCTGTGCAAGTAATCAACCGAACATCTCCCAGTGCAGGTAATCAACCAGGTATTGTTCCAGTGAGAACATTCAGCTTTCCAAAACCTGTAGGGATTGTTCCGGTGAGATTATTCGCAGATAAATCGACGACGTTCAAATCCAAAGCTCGAATTGACTGAGGGACTGAATCGGTCAACAAATTTCTGTCCACATACGCTCAACTTAAATTCCTTAATAAACCAGTAGGAATGTTACCAGTTAATTGATGGGTGCATTGGAAATGTATTGGGATTTTTTAGGGTTTATGTGTGCAATAGAGAAGGAGGGAAGAGGGAGGAGGATGAAGGTAGTTATGGTGGGTCACCGTGGGGTGGCTGGAAAGATAAATGGGTGAGCTTGTGGATGGGGGAGGACGGAGGAAGGGGCGGCTTATTCGGTGTTCCTATTTTGGTGGGTTATGAATTATTTTAATTATTGATAACTTAACTGGAGTAATTTTTTCCACGTGTCAGTCACTTATTGGTGACTATAATAATTATGGACACATAGGATACCATGTGGGCGCCCAACCAACTCTCCTGTTAAGTCTCCTAACGGAGGCTTAAAATTGCATAAAACAAAAACATCAGGGTTAACATTGCATTGAAAGAATAGGTCCAAATTCAAAATGGCCTCAAACTTCAGGGTTAAATTTTCAATTAATAACAAATAAAAATAAATAAATAAAGCTTTAACCTTCATAAGGGTGCAAAGGAACATATAAAGGGGGTTCTTCCAACTCCACAAACGAAACAAGCTGTAAAAATGAAAATACACTTCGTTAAGCAATGAGAATATCTAATATGCTATTTAGAGTTTGAGCGGCTAATGGAGAGTGGCCCCTCACACATAAAAACTAACAGGATTCATGTGTTAGAACTTGGGTTTTGATCCAAAGTATACAGAAATTTTTTATTAAATATATATAGAAGACTTACAATACAAGCTATAAGTATGTGGATTTGGACAAAACAGTGAACAAAATTCAACTCTGTTCGGGTGAAAATACTTTTTACCATTTTTCTTTTCACATGTGAAATATATTTTTACCATCCGAAATGAAGGCAAGGTTAACTGTGAGTACATCATCAATATAATTTCCTACTTACACTCTACTATTTCAGCCTAGTGGCAAGTAAAATTAAAACAAAAGAAATATTCATTGGAATATGGACACCATGTTACTTTAATATATATTACACCCTCCGTCCCAAATTTATAGTCATGATTTGAAAGTCAAAACAATTCAAGGGTAAAAATTACTTTCCAAATTTATCGTCCTATAAATGATGAATAACTTTGTATGGAAGACATGCACTTGGAACCTTGTACTCTAATGGGTATTTTCGGACGAGTTCTTTGTAATCTCACATGGTTTTATATATTACTTTTAGAAACATGACTATTAATTTTGGACCGGTAAAAATAAAAGTAGGACTACTAATTTGAATGGAGGGAGTAAATGGTTTGCTGGCTGGCAGTGGCTATATTCCGTATTCTAGTGAGAGGTGCAACACATCATATAATGAAAGAGGCAGCACAGTACCACATCAATAGTTCAGTCATAACGCATTTTCTTGTAGATAAATAAATGCACCAACTAAACAATGAGGGCTACCAATTGGTCTCAAAGCCTTCTTTGAGGAAGATAAGCATGGACCACTTATAAATAATATGTATATATGTGACGGATTGTACTGATCTTGATGAAAGACTAATTATAAGGTGTGGCGACAAGCATCTTTCCAAATCATGTGAAAGTTAAAAAAATGTTTTACGCACACCCACATGGAAACATCACTCGAACCCAACGGGATCTTATATGCATCAAATATAATATTCATTAGATTGCCAACAATTTTTATAGAACTTTGTTCAAAATCAAAGAATGCGATGTAAAGAAAAAAGGAAAAATCCTTCAAGGTTTGATTGAAAACATAAAACATGCATTTTAACAACATTTCAACTGTTGCAATTGACTATAGGAGGAAGAAAATAGACGATTTTGAGAGCGTGAACCTGTCCAAACTGAAAAGGTTTTCACCTGATAGTAAAGGCGCCCTAACCAATTCATTAAACAACTTCTCACACTAGATATGTTATTATGGTTTCGTATCAATTTAGTGTCGGGAACCACTTGAGACGCATTTAAAAAATCTTTCTAAATAATATAATTTTTCCTTAAGTATAAATTCTTCGGTGGATAAAAGAAAAAAAGAGATAAAATTCCAATAGACTTTTAAAAGTAGCAATGCATTGCTACATTACAATAACTCATTTGTAGAATTGTGTTTACATACTCCCTCCGTCCCAAACTAAGAATCCATGTCTTTATTTTGTGTAGATTAAAGATACACTCAATCAACGATCAAGATTAACTCTTGTTAACCATCGTGGAACTTGGTTCGTCGATTATGTCCGAAAAAATAAAGTGGACCTTTAATTTGGGACAGCCAAGAAAGGAATAGTGGACTCTCATTTTGGGACGGAGGGAGTAATAAACAAGAAATGCATCAATAGAAGGAAGTAATTTTAACTTTGATGCACAAGACAAGAATGATGTATTCTTATGTTCACATACAGGACAACTAATGAATCAAAAAATGGAAATATAAGAGACACATTCCAAGAATGCCCTTTAAAATGGCATATTCTTATTAAGTTTATGACAGAGTGGTCCCCTTCTTTGTATGTAGAAACATGCAAACATAAGGCAAACTTTCTTCATAACCACTAAAACCATTTTCTTTCAAGGTATGGCACAATTAATAGGTGGTCAGCATCTTCTCTCTGTTTGGTTCACGGTGACATTTTTTTTGACCTAGGTGAAAATTATTTTCAGCCATTCGAAATTAAATCTTATATACCATTTTCATCAAAATCAAATCATTATAGCATTTACACATATTTACAAGTAATACAAACAACAGTTGTATCTCTGAATTGGTGACAATACTAAGATTAAATTTTTTTATCCCCAAACAAAAGAGGCATGAATTTAAATATAATATATTAATAATGTATCTATATCTCCGTAAATAAAAAAATTTTGTTGAAACTTTTGTGTTTCCTAAATTCAAAAGGGTTAGTTTAAAGCATCAATCGTGCAATTACTATTGCTTCTTCCATCCCATACTAAGGGGTTTTAAATCTTTTCATGCTATTGAAGGGAAAAAAAACAATCTACCCCTTAAAAAGGATAAATTTGATAGATTACCCCAATTTCGGAACAACACAAAAAGGAACCTGAGACAACTAAATTGGAACGGAGAGAGAGTAAGGTTGGCTTGGCTCAGGGTAAATTCATTCATCACTTGGGTGAAAGGTAAAATGGTAAAAATTATCTTTACCTATTTGCAGTTTAAATATTTGTTTATATAATGATGTGATTTTGGCAAAATATTGAATATAATATTTAACTCTGAATAGGGACTGCTTTTCTGGGCCGGGACCTACTTTAGAGAGGTCTTTCGGCTTGATCATGACGTTTGCTTGATATTGGGCGGAATGGGCTTTGTTTGCTGCTTATATACAATTTTACTGTTCACCTTCTTGAACATACAAGTTAAACAAACTACAAAGAGGAACAAGGTGCATACCTTGTGAATTAGGTTGTTTCTCTTCAATATGTACAACAAAATGGTACCGAAGATCCTTGACTCCAAGAACCAGGCAAAAATTTTAATCATAAGTCCAGCCATGCGAGGAGCTATGCATTACATATGAATTCAATAGTTATAAGACTCATATTAATAATTCTCAATTAGAAAATAAATCTAAAAGGAAAACCAAACAGATCAGAGAAAAAAAAGTTTGTTCAGTTCTTGAGCTAATATCAAAACTGACCATTTTTTCAAAAAAGAAAAAGAAAATCATTTTTAGGGCGGAGGGGAGATGGACATGCGTCAAAATGATCATTGCACAACATGTTTTTACCCCCCCCCCCCCCCCAAAAAAAAGTCCACCTCCAAAAGAAATCTTTCAACTGCTCTAGTGATGGAAAAAAAATTGGAGGTCGGTTCTTTTGACAAAAATGTGATAGAAAAGGATCTTTTCGAAAATTTCTATTAATTTCATGAGGCAGATGCATTTAGTGATATATTTTCTCAGCCAATGACTTTAAAATAAATTCATTGTGGTATGTTTATTTAATACTTGTATATTAGAATGCTAAATTCGAATTTAATTACCAAAATACAATAATATATTTAAGCAAAGCATAGCTATTTGGAATGAAGATGGATTGTTAATGAATGACGTGCATTCTAATTGGGAAAGATAAATTCCAAGTGTAATAATGTGTTGAATACACCAATTACCATATATTAAGTTTGATTAAAAAAGAATTAGTTAATTATGAAAATAGCATGAAACCAAATTGGAAATTAGCGTTATTTTGAGTTTGAGATGGAAACCTAATAAAAGTGAAGTTTGTATAAATAAAAATAGAAAGACCTTTGACGTTGGCAGGGAGATAAAGGTGATCGGAGTGAGGGCCAAGATCGACATGAGCCACAGGCTCGTAAACCACGCCTTTAGCCTTGAGAATGCCCATTCTGAAAACCCAGCCTACCTCTCTCTCCCCCCTACCATATATTTATAATACTATCACTATGTGCTCATGCTACAACAAACCTATGTCTCTATCTGGGCGGAGAGGGCTAGAAAGATGGATTAATTAATCAAACACAACAGTTATACAAATAAATTTAATCTCATATAAATGTGGCTGGTGACAAAAAAACAAGATAGATATGTGTTTGTTTATCTGCAAAACAAATGGTTTGACAAGATGAAAGATGACGGGGGTTGTAGCAGTTGAGCGATCACCGCCTAACAGTTGATCCTTTTTTCCCGCGGGAGAGCTTTTTGGGCTGTGGGTCCACCACCCCAGCTAAATGGATAAAGTGATTTTACCTTAGGTCGGTGATTACGCATAAGTATTTCACATTTATTCTCTTAATTTCGATCTTTTTATGATCATGTGCATCTCATTTCACTTGGTTCTATCTCATATTCATGCTACCAATTTCACTTGTCAAGTATTTCGTGTTTTGTGTATCTTTTATGTGTTTTACAAGTGTTTCATGCAAGTTAGTGTGAAAGAGAACTCGAAACATCGAAAGAAATCCAAGAAACGGAGAATTGAAGGACATTTCGATAATTTTACAGTCATAGTTCGGAGGTGGGACCAACCCTAAGTGGTTCGCATAGATATAAAAATAAGTTATTGAATTAAATAATTAATTGGACGTGCCATTTCGTTAACATAACCGTCGTAGGACATTTAACCTCGTTTGCCATAGGTAACAGGGGTGCTTAAGAATGCGACGCGCGTGTTAACCATCTCGTCACATACTTTATTTTTATTCTTGATTACGTATTGTGCAGGTTCCTTCGTTCATATATGTAATGCTTGACATAAATAACGTCTTTGTTTCAATTAAATATTTAATTCTCAACTAGGTTTGTATCCGGTGAAATCATCGGGGGGGGGGGAATTGTATTCCGGCCTTATCTCTCTTTCATATTAATAAATCAGTAGTTTGTTAAGTCTTGCATGCGTAGTTAATTTAGCTAGGATTTCATTACTTTCGTAGTAGTAGTACATATTCTCATCGCAATCATCTTTTCTTTATTTTTTATGAGCTAATCATTTAGGTTGATCGTCTTCCTTATAAGTCGTTACGTATTCATGTCTCAGTCCCTATGTTTGATACCCAGTTTACCGGATTATTACTTGAGCGACCCGTTTGCACTTGAGCCGATATAAGCATGCACTAGAGACACTTTTAAAGTCGCGTCAAGTTTTTGGCGCCGTTGTCGGGGATTAGATAGACTTTTGGGTTAGGTCGATTTAATCCAAAATTTGACTCTAATTCTTAAAAAGCCAAAAAAATCATAAAATCAAAAAAATAAAAAATAAAAAACAAAAAACAAAAAAAATATAGCATCTCTCAAATCCTTACATGCAAACTCTTCAACCCACTCCTACTCGCATTCACGAAAATCCTATAGTAGAGTACGACCCCGATAGTCCACACACTCCTAACGCTCCTCAGTTTTGGGTTCCACCTCCAACACCACCCAACTCCATCACGAGTCACACTTCTAGGGCATCGAGTGAGGATACCGAGTTAATTGGAGAGAGAGCGATGTCGGACCACGCTAGTTATGGTATGGGTGAGGGTGAGATGTCGTATCGCCCCATAAGAGACCTCTTATATCCCGAGTGAACCATCACTCTGGGATGCTTCCGTATAATGGGGGATAATTTCATTTTCGGAATGGGATGATCCAGATTCTTCCCACGTTCCATGGTATGGATTCGGAGAAACCATACCTCCACATCTGTGAGTTTGAAGAGGCGTGCGAAACTTTTAGCGATCAAACTTGCACTCAAGTCGTCATTTACCTTAAAAAAATTCCTTTCTCTCTGAAGGATATTGTCTTTATCACCGAGCTTAATTGGATTGTGGAGGGATATTCAAGCCAAGTTTCTCTTGAAATTCTTTCCCCAACATCGAACAAATTCCATTAAAGCTCATATTCAAATATTTAAACAAGAAGAAAATGATCCATTTGATCGATGTTGGGAGCGGTTCAACGAGTTAGTTAACACATGCACTCATCATGGTTTTGAGAAGTATTGTCTTATCTATTTCTTCCACTACGGGCTAAGTATAGCTTCTAAACAACTATTTGAGACTATGGTGATGGAGAATTTTTGGGTTAGACACAAAAGATATAGAGGCCCACCTTAAGTATGTCGCCGAGACTACTCAAGCATAGGACACATCCGACCCTAATACACAAACCCGGACTCGACAAAGGTCCACAACTCCTTCTACGTCCGAACTCTATCAATTGGACAAAGAAGCTGAGATGAAACTTCAAATAAGCCAACTTAAAATAAAAGTTGAAGACGTAGTCGAGTTACGGGCAAGAGAAACAAACGGATCCACTCGAGCAATGAAAGATGAGGTGTGTGCGATTTATGAGGCAAGCCATTCAACAAAGGAATGTCCGACAATACTCGCCTACAAAGTCATACTTTATGAGCAAGTGGAAGCGGTAGGAGGATTTAAGGGTAATTTAAATGTCGCTTGTTGATATCAAAATTCACCAGCTTATGTGGACCAATTATAAGCCAACACGTGTTACCCAATGTGGCATAAATCCAAGTCAGCATGGCACAAATCTCTGATCAACAAGGCAACCTGACCAACAGGGAAGACCGACCATCAAAGAAGACAAACCAACAAGGCATCCCAACCAACATGGGATACCAACCAACTAGGAAGACCGACCAATGGCCGAAAAACCAATCAGTACAACTAATGAATCGACAATAGTCTTATATTTAATTCTCATTATGTACTAATGTAAATGCCTAACAAATGAAGGCATTCCATCCTTTCACATAACAATTCTCAACACCCTTTCAGTCTCCAAGGCTTGCTGAGAATCGAGTAAAGACTTCTTCAAGCCAGCCAAAGCTTCCTCTACATCATTTGAAGAAGAAGCTCGAATTGCATCATCCTTCTCCATCATATTATTGAAATTCACCAAGAACTGCAAGAGATGAAGATCAAGTTAGTATATGAGAAATATAAAAGATAACAGAACCAAGAATATGGAAATCACTTACTGATGCAAGGCTCTGAGCAGCCAATTCAGATTCCTTTACTTAGGGCAGCATGGCATCCACTCCCTTATGGTCTGGAAGAGTACCAGAATTGATCAACTTCATGGCCAAACCAGGAGTAATAACTGTTGGACGATCAACATCAGAAGAAAGTAATTCGACCAAGATCTGTTGGTTAGTCACCTGGATGACCTGCTTCTCTGCAAGCCCTCTCATAAGTCTCCTCAAAGGAAGTTCAACATCTTTGGGAGTTGTGTCTTTGGGAGCTAGATCTTTGGGAGATGGGTATTTGGGAGCTAGGTCTTTGGGGGCTTGAGGCTCTTTCATGACTTCCCCTATTTTTTTCTTGGCCCCTTCAGCAGGTTTTGGGAACCAGGAGTGCTACCACTAAGAAGATCAAGAAATTTTATCTTCTTTATGATATCAGAAAGAGGAGTATCTGAATCATCAGCTACTTCCTGATCAAGATCAATCACCAGAGAAGGAGAAGCTGCAGGTCTGGCAATAAAGGAAGAAATAGTATTTCTGTATTGAAGCAAATAAGAAGCAGACCTAATGTGCTCCTCAGCAACCGTCTTGTGAAGTCCCCAAATAAACTTAAATTCTTTTAAATTTACTTCACTCTCTTTAGGGGATTTTCTTTTCTGGTTAACTGCAATCAAATTTACAAAGCAACAGTCACTATGACATTTTATCAAATATAAACTGGGAAAAATTACTAAAACATAGAACAACCTATCCCGTTACAAAAGAGATGACATCTAGGTCCTTTATATTTAGCACCTCCAACTAAGGGGGAATGTTGCTAATTTTTTACAACAACCTCGTGTTCAAAATAATCCCTATTAAAATCAGGGAGGTTAACCACTAAAGCTTTACTAACTGCCATAGTTTTTAAATAATAAATGGTATCACTAGTTACCCATTTATAACAAAACATTATTTATGGAATCCCTAGATGGGTTCCATGGATTTAATTTAACCTATATACTCCACACTACACCAAATCCTGCGAATGGTCACGGCCCAAGTCCGCGATCAGCTGGTCGCGAACTTGGGCCGTGACCATCTCAATATTTGGCGTGACTATACTCATTACCACACTGAGACATGGATGCTCTGAAAGTGGTCACGGCCCAAATCCCTGACCACTGTGGGTCACGGACTTGGGTCGTGACCAGGTCGTGACCATCTTGGCGCCAAACTCGTGCCTAAATTCCCTCCAAGCTTGGTCGTGGATGGGTCACGAACTTGGGCCGTGACCATAGGCATGACGAAGCATAAAAAGTACACACTTAGGGTCACGACTGGAGGACGTGACCATTTCTCTACATGGGTCACGGCTATGGGCCGTGACCATCCCTCATTTGAACATCAGCAGGTCACACATGTTATCCCTTATAGTGGTCACGGATGGGGCCGTGACCATTCGTCAATCAGCAGCAGATGGAGAACTAATGGGTTGCGATGGTGGGTCTCTAGGCCGTGACCAGATTTAGCCATTAAAAAAAGTGCGCTTATCTCAGTCCCATTTCCTATTTGGGCATTTGCAATTTTGTTAAAGGGGGTTTAGGGCAATTTTAACGATTCGATTTCAGCCTAGGGTTTTCGCGATTTCAGCTCTAAGATTTTTGAAAGGTATGTGTGTATATGTGCATTTCGATTTGATGATTTGTGGCAGCTGTATGCATTTCGATTTGATGATTTTTGAAAGGTATGTGTGTATTTGTGTATATGTGTATGTATAGATTTCTATTTGTGTGTATAGGTGTGTGTATAAGTGTGTGTGTATATGTGTGTATTTGTGTGAGTATATATGTATATATTTATGTTTATATGTGTGTGTATGCATAGATTTATTTGTATGTGTGTTTATATGGGTAACTATGAACAAATTGTATTTTATGTCAATAAACCCTAGAAATTGTATTGGGGTTATTTTATTTTTGACAAAATATTATTCAAAACCCTAGACATAATATTTTTTTTGACAAAATATAATTAAATGGATTTTTAATAAGTAAAAAAAATTACATTCACCTTGTTGTGGGTTATATGTGTGTCATCATATTATATTGGGGGTTATATGAGTGTCGTGATTTTTTTTTACCAAATATAATTAAATGGATTTTTTTTTACATTGTATTGGGGTTTATATGCGTGTCGTTATTTTTTATAGTGAGATATTTTTAGTTTTGCTAATTTATTGATATTCAAGATCCTAATATGCTTTCTTTTCTACTATAAACTTCTACTTCACAATCCTTTACATTTTGAAAAAAAAACAGACATAGCGTTACGTGTGTATTTGTGTATGTTTTTGACATAATTTTTTGAATTCTTCCGACACCTAGCGCTGGTATATTCCCATATCAATCCCGTGCAACAAGGTATTATTTCCTCTTTGATTTACATTCTTAAATCTTATTTGGTTCTACATCTTTTGATACTAATCAGTTTATTCTTTTTCTCTTATTTCCTTTTTGTTTTTCCTTTCACTCTTCAAATGGTGTGTGCTTCAGCAAATGAGAGGAGCTAAAAAAATAGCGAGGATATTGTAAATTACATTGTATGATTTGGGTTCCTTATAAGAGCTAACTTTGATTTATTGTTAATTTCTTTATTTTATGTCTTTTTTATTTGTAAAGTTAATTGTGGAATAGATTTAAATGAAATAACATCAAATGTTTGATGATTTACATTTACAGCTTGGTCATCTCGGACACTTACAGCTATAGCATATTTGATTGCACCACTTTATAGGAGAAAATTGAGGCATACATCTACTTTCATTATAAGCAGAGATTCATAGAGGCTTTTAATGCGGTATACATTGTGGCCTTCATTCTAATACATAAAGGATTTAAATGAGGTATACACTGAATTTGAATGGTTCACGAGTGTTTATACACTATGTATGCTCTTTCCAATAACACATTGTATGCTCTTTCCGATTACAAAGTGTATTCTCTGATAACAAGGTCAAACTTTGAATTACACATTGTCTGGATCATGCTTTTATTTTACGAACCATCATCTATTGTGTATAACACCACTCTAATTTTCTGAAATATAGTGATTTTATTTCAGTTTTGATTGAGATTTACAAGGTTTATCCCTGTTCTCTAACCTTTTGGTGTTCAATTTATTTTCTTTTTTTCAGCGTTGTGACTCCATGTGTGGTATTAAAGATGTTCAAAAGTTTGGTGTGATCAATCCTTTATTTCATCGGCTACTTGATGCTCTCTTTGGTTAAAGGTATGTCACAGTATGTCATTAGACACTAGAAACATTGGAAGTCTAACTAACAAATTGCAACATTACTAATTGGACTTTACCTCTCAAGTTATTCTGTAGGACCCAACTAACAAGTATGAATAGGAAAGCCTGAGATATAAATTTAGGAATAAACAATGAACTATAATCAACAGTATTGGTTCCTAATTTTGGAATAATTTTTTTTTGGAACAATGCACTATAATATTACGCTATTTTAGTTCCTTTTTATTGATTTTTATTGCATTGTAGGTTTCAAGCACGTTGAGCTTTACTAAATTATAGAATACATCCTTTACTATAGTCATTGATAAGTATAATTTTGATACTAATGTAACTCTTACGAACTGACCCCGTGATCATGGGACTCCCGGTTTGAAAATACAATGATATCTTGAAAATATCTAGACATAGGGTTAAAAACATGGCATTAGAGGGGGGAAACTCGAAACAGCCCCCAAACGGCCCCGTGAGAGGCACCAACACCTCGCACAGGACCAACATAACTCATAGAAACTAACCGCACTGTAATACCCCGTATTTTTATGCTTTATAAATTTTGGGATTTATTAAATTTGATGTGAATTATTAATTTAATATAAATCTCAAAATTAATTATTTTTAATTACTAACGTGACGAGAGTTAGTAATTATTGGAAACTTGTTGAATATTACTAATGAGCAAAGTAATATATAAAATTGGTTCGATTAAATGTCACGGGTGAATAAAATGACAATTTTGGAAATTTAAGTCGGGACGCGCCCGTGTCGTGTCGGGACTAAATTTTGATTAATAAAAGTGAATAAATTATAAGTCACCCATATGGTCATTTCGAGTGTGCCAAAGTGTCCGGAAGGGTCGAGATAGTCAAAATAATGTACCCGGGAGTTTAGTTTGGGTCTCGGGGCGTTTTTACGCTTAATTAACACACCGGGAGGGCGTTTTGGACATTTTACATTTTTAGGCCTGAAAACCCACGAAAATTCTAAAGACATATCAGATGACAAGAGTCATCTTCTAGGGTTAGAAACACTATAAACAAAAGACGGCTATAGGAGAGGAAGAGGAGAGGTTTTCCAAGGATTTCTAGGCCAAGAACTCCACCGGTTGCACCGCCGTCGCCGCCAAACGATAGATCGTGCAACGAGGATCACAACCACACCAAAATCTCCACAAATCTGAACCGAAAATTCCCAGGCAAGTATCTATCTTGCTCTATTTCTAGTTAATGCTCCAATATTGTTAGCCTAGGATTGATTAGGACTATTGTTTGTGAAAGAAAACCTATATTGGAGATTTGAATTCGCATGTTATATGAGTAATTGATGTATTATGGAAACCCAATTCATATGAAGAGGTTGAACCACGAAATTTCAGTAATTAAAGAGTATGAAATCTGGTAAAAGGATGGAAAGAAACCAAACAAAAGAAATACTAGGGTTCTTGATGTTTTGATGGATTATGCCCTTTTAATTCGTTTTTTCATGATGAAAATCCGCATGCTAAAGGTAGGAAATCATTTATTTGAGGTCATAACACTTGTAGTGTAGATTATTTGGAGTTTGTTAGTAAAATATATCGTTTTGGATGACGTTGGAAGAGAGAACCCATAACTGGAAATTCTGCAGATTTGCCATACCTGCTTGATCGATCGATCGACCTTAGAGCTTCGATTGATCGATGCTTCGATCGATCGAGCATCTGCCATAGATCGATCGACCCCTCCTGTATAACTCATATTCCCCTTTTTAAAGGTTGTTCCAACTTAAATGATTAGACATTCTTAGTTTGTTAGAGCATTTTGTGATATAAAGAAGACCAGTAGGACTTATTAAAAATATGGAACCTTTAACGTGAGGCGAGAATTAATCTTTCACGGGGATGTTTTACACATAAGGGACAATGGGAATGTGTGTTAAAGGGTGAGACTCATAAGGAAGTTATGTGGTAAAATAAATGAGTACCTACTGAAATTACACTTAGGAGGATAGGAATCCGCGAGTGTCACTTAATAAGTTGGAAAAATCCCACAAATTCGAATAAGAGACAAATCGTTATACATGATAACTAATTAACGAGTAATAAGGATAAATATCATAATTATGGGTCGTGAGAGTGTACCTAAATTTGATATGGTAATAGTAGTATATATATATATGACTGTGTTTATGCATATACTATATACGTGTAAAAAAATCATGCCCACGCTACTTGCTATCCATGAGGTTACCGCTCTGGGACAGTCTTATCTCGATGGGACCTTTATGGGGGATATTGACTCGTACCCTAGAAGATAGAAATCCTTGGTACAGGCTATCAGATCGATAGTCAGACGGTCCTAAGAGACATGAGGGTATGTGCTATCCTCTTAGTGACTTGGAACTATGCTTCGCCTCATTTTGTATGTGTTTCGTGTTAATACAGTTCGAGAGTGATTCCGAACTAGTATTTCCCTTAGTACGAGTGATACGGGGACTGGATAGCAGAGTATGCCCGCACCATAGATTTTATGTGGGGTGCTGTTAGAATATATATATATTATATATATATATATATATATATATATATATATATATATATATATATATATATATTTAAATCTGGAAATTAGGAACTACCTGCTGTGATTATGGTATGTAAGAAATGAATAATTAATTCAACTTGGGTATAAGTCTTTAAAAAGCATAATATATTACTGAGAAACTTTATTATTAAATAAGGTTTAATTGAGAACTTTGCTTTTAAAACAAACTTAACTTCTTAAACATTTGAATTTGTCGATTTGAAACCTCACGAGCAACTTAAGATAAGATAAGTTAAACTGTTGGGAAGAATTAGTGCGATAGGTGTGCACATTAGAAGAGAGGTGAGAAATTTCTCAAGGAGTGTCGCACTAATATGTTGGTTGCATTAGCCGGTAGCACTTTAAATACTTGCTAAACTAATTTTAAATTGTTTTTACAATCGGGCTCTGACCCGTTTCCTATTTTCTCTTCTCTCTTGTATATATTACAGGTGCCCAGCCACAGGGGCGTCTTGCATAGGATCCTCCGTAGGGAACGCGCTGCAGCTTAGGTGGGAGTTGCAGGCCTCTTGCTTAGACGACCTCATTGTTGATTCCACTTATAGTTCTACTTTATCTCGTTGGGCATGTGTCGCCCTTTTCATTATTCAGTTGGTTTTTTCGATGGATTGTAATTCATTTACTTTTAGTAGTTTTACTTTGGGACTTATTACTGTCAGAATGTTTTTCTTTGGTGGTTTGAAGTTGGGATTTACTATTGATAGTTACATTCTTGGATGATCATTTATATCCTTGTTATTATTGTGTGACTCTTAAATTGTGAATTATGTAAAGTTTTAAATGTTGGTTTTTAAAATAAAATTTGGAAAGAAATGTCTAAAAATGGTTTTGACACTTAGCTTAATTATTTAGGGTGTTTAATTGGAAAAGTTATTTTTTCGACAGTGATGCTAAGAATGAACCAACCGTTCACCTTGATTATAATTTAATAAATGACTGATCACCCGGTGTTTAATTAGGCGGGGTGTCACAAGTGGTATCAGAGCATCAGGTTCTAGTGTCCTTAGGATCTGTACGGCTTATTTCGCTTTCAGCTTAGCGTTCTTGTTATAGAGCCCTATTTTAGGATTGTTGTATTCTTACTTTTACGATTATGTCTTCAGCTATTTGAGATTTGATAATAACTGTAGACTAATAAATTTCTTCACGTTTCTGATGCCTCCGAGACGTGCCCCAAAGGATAGGCGTGCCCAAGCCGAGCAGCTAGTAGCTCCGGCTCAGGGAATGATGAACGCAAATGAGGTAGCCGCCATCGTTGCTCAGGCGGTAAATGCCGCGCTAGAGGTAGTACAACAGGATCCACCCCAAGCTCAGGCAGTGGCGCCAGTACCTTCACATCTTCCATCTGCATGGGAGCGGGTTAGGGATGCCTTTCAGAAGGCGCATCCCCCTGAGTTCTCTAGTAGTTCAGATATCATCATTGTCAGCCAGTGGAAGAAAGATATACAGAGACATCTGCGTATGTATGAGTGCACAGACGTGCAGAAATAGTTGTTGCCTTCCTTTAAGCTAGTGGGGGCCACTTTGCAGTGGTGGGAGTCCACCACCACCTTAGAGGAGAGGGATGTTATCCCAATTCAGTCATTCTGGGAGCGGTTTGACTGCAAATATTTTCCATCCGCTGTGCAAACTGAGATGAGGCGAAAGTTACTGAACTTGAAGCAGGAAAATTTTACTGTTGCTGAGTATGAAGAGGAGTTCACAAGACTTCTCACTATAGTGCCAGTTGAGGCACCCACTGAGAGTAAGAAGATACTATTGTTTGTGGACGGGTTAGCTTGGAGGATCCGTCAGCACCTTATAGGAAATCTGTCTCTGAGTACCTATACAGACGTACTCAATGCTGCCTTACTACACTGTCAGGATCATTGCTTCCATCTGCAGGGAAGCAAGCGAGCAGGAGAGTCCAGCCAGCAGGGCAGGACAGGGGGTGGTGGTGCTAGTGGAGCACCGACATCTCAGGGGCAGACTTGGCATCATGAGCAGAGTTCCCATCAGGGGGAACCTGCCAAGCGGTTCCGATCAGGTGATTCCAGGCAGGGATTTAGGGGATTTAGGCAGGGTCAGCAGGGCCAACCTAATCAGCAGGGCCAACATTGTCAGCCGCAGGGGCTACAGCAGGGCCATCAGGGCCAATAGCGATTTCAGCAGGGCCAATGGCGGGGTGGTAACGGCCAGCAGGTCCATAATCAGCAGGGATAGAGGGGAGGAAATTTTAAGGGCCGATGCTTCGGGTGTGGTAAAAATGGCCACAAGCTCCAGGATTCTCCAGAGGGTGATAGGGTCCCACAGCAACAGGGTGCCCATAATGAACCACAGAGGCCACTCTTTCCAGCCGCCCTCCCAGCACCAGCTCAGGTACCATCCCTACCAGCCATTCCAACCGCTCCAGTGCAGCAGGGGCAGTTACAGTACGGACGTGTCTATAACGTCCACTAAGCAGCAGCTCCACAGGCACCACCCGCGATTGAGGGTATGTTCCTATCCATGGTACTATGGGTCGGGTTTTATTTTATACTGGAGCGACACACTGTTTTATAGCTACCCATTTCGCGAAGGCTTTAGGGTTATTAGCCACAGCAGAGAGCACTGTAACGTGTGTAGACTCACCACTGGGAAATGGATCGTTAATTTTCTTTATATGCCGGGGTGTGGGAGTAGAGTTTGGTAGTTTAGTATTACCAGCAGACATGTTAGTCTTAGATATGCATGAGCACGACGTTATTATTGGTATGGATTGGCTTGCGGCTTACAGAGCCATGATAGATTGTTTCGGTGGCAGTATTGTCTTTGCCATTCCGGGGCAAGAGATGCTTGTAGTGGTGATGCCTCGCCCAGAGGGAGGCTCGACCGCTCATTCGTATTACATAGAGGAGGATACCTCTAAGGAGGTCGTAATTCCCTTAGACTCGATCCCAGTTGTTCGTGAGTATTTTGATGTATTTCAGGAGATACCAGGCCTACCCCCCAGTCGAGAGATAGATTTTGTCATAGATTTATTACCGGATACTCGATCGATAGCACGTGCTCCATACTGTATGGTTTCGACGGAAATGCATGAGTTACGGGATCAGATAGAGCAATTGTTAGGATAGGGTTTCATTCGTAGGAGTACCTCACCTTAAGGCGCTCCAGTATTGTTTGTGAAAAAGAGAGATGGTTTACTGAGGCTATGTGTGGACTACCGGGAACTGAACAAGGTCACGATACGGAACAAGTATTCGTTGCCTCGAATCGATGATCTGTTCGACCAGCTGAGGGGAGAAACTTTCTTTTCGAAGATATATCTGAGGTCAGGATACCATCAACTACGTATTAGGGAGCAGGATGTTTCAAAGACTGCTTTCTTGACGAGATATGGGTCCTATGAGTTCAGAGTGATGCCATTTGGACTCACAAATGCTCCAGCCGTATTCATGGACTTGATGAACCGAGTGTTCAGAGAGTTCTTGGATCAGTTTGTCATCGTCTTCATAGATGACATCTTGATATATTCACACGCCAAGGAAGAGCATGCCGAGCACTTGAGACAGGTTCTTCAGACTCTACGAGAGCATCAGTTGTATGGTAAGTACGAGAAGTGCGGGTTCTGGTTACGGGAAGTGCAGTTCTTGGGGCATGTTATTTCTGAACAGGAGATAACAGTTGACCCGAGTAAAGTGTCAGCGATGAGGGAGTGGGGACAACCCGAGACACCGATAGAAATACGTAGTTTCTTTGGATTAGTCGGATACTACAGGAGATTCATTCGGGGGTTCTCCAAAATAGCGGGTCCATTGACGAACCTGACTCTCAAGGGGGTACCATACGTTTGGGACGATGCTTGTCAATTGGCTTTCGACGAGCTGAAGGACAAGCTTACTTCAGCACCGGTCCTTGCTTTATCTAAGCCGGGCGTGGAGTATCTGGTTTACACCGACGCCTCTTTATGGGGACTCTGGGGAGTACTTCAGCAGCAGGAGAAGGCTATAGCTTTTGCCTCCCGCAAGCTTAAGCCTCACGAGAAGAATTACCCCACACACGACCTAGAGTTAGCAGCGATCGTTTTTGCATTGAGGATATGGAGACACTACTTATTGGGGGAGAAATTTTGCTTGTTCACAGACCACAAGTCACTGCAGTATCTATTCACTCAACGAGAGCTGAATATGCATCAGAGCAGGTGGTTAGAGTTTGTGAAGGACTATCAGTTCGACATACAGTACCATCCGGGGAAGGCCAACGTGGTTACCGATGCGTTGAGCCGTAGGCCGATAGACGATGTAGCGGACATCTGGAAAGCAAAGTGGAAAGAGTTGGGTCACCAGGATGCAGTAGCCCATTCCTTCATATCTGTCATGATAGTGACACCTGAGATTGTTACGAGGGTAATACAGGCGCAAACCACAGACTCGTTTTTATAGGAGCAGATTGTACGACTTTTAGCTGAGGGTGCTGAGTCCTATTCTGTTAGTTCTGATGGGGGTTTGAGGTTTCATGAGAGATTAGTGGTCCCAAGGGGAGCAGACTTACGTCATGCAGTGATGACCCAGTCTCACAGGTCACGATTTGCGGTGCATCCTGGGGGAGATAAGATGTACCAGGATATGAGGCGGTAATACTGGTGGAGTAGGATGAAAAAGGACATTGCTGAGTTCGTGTCCAAGTGTTCTACCTGCCAGCTGGTAAAGGTGGACCACCAGAAACCATTAGGGTTGCTTCAGCCATTGGAAATACCCGCATGGAAGTGGGAGAGTATTTCTATGGATTTTATTACTGGGTTGCCTACATCACAGCGGGGCCACGACTCCATCTGGGTGATTGTGGACCGTTTGACCAAGGTGGCTCATTTTCTGTAGGTACGGACAGACTATACCACGGGTCAGTATGCTCAGTTGTTCATCGCTGAGATTGTCAGATTACATGGGGTGCCCCTGAATATTGTGTCAGATAGAGATAAGATCTTCGTGTCACGTTTCTGGGAGTGCTTTCAGGAGGCCATGGGTACAGAGTTGAGGTTGAGTTCAGCTTATCACCCACAGACAGATGGACAAACAGAGTGTACTAATCATATGTTGGAGGATATGCTACGTATGTGTGTCCTTAATTTTGGGGGAGGTTGGGAGCCACATCTTCCACTGGTAGAGTTCGCTTATAATAACTCTTATCAGTTCACGATTGGCATGGCTCCATTCGAGGTGTTGTATGGCAGGCCTTGTCGTTCCCTAACGTGTTGGCTAGAGGTGGGGGATAACAAGTTACTCGGACCAAAGGTGATTCAGGAAACCTTCGCGCGGATTGAGATTATCAGGAGTCGCATTCGAGTAGCCCAGGACAGGCAGAAATGCTACGCCGATGCAAAACGGTTCTTCCGAGAGTTTAACATGGGGAACCAAGTATTACTACGTGTATCTCCTATGAAAGGAGTGAGAAGAAAGGGAAATTGGCCCCGAGGTACGTGGGACCATTTCCCATCATCGAGAGGATTGGGCCGGTAGCATACAGATTGGGGCTGCCAGAGCATTTACATCGAATTCACGATGTATTCCACATCTCGTCGTTGAGACGATACCTTCAGGATGACATGGCCCATACCCATATCACGATTGAGGAGATTAACTTACAGCCCGACAGCTCTTACGAGGAAAGACCAATGGCTATCCTAGACCATAGCGAAAGGAGATTGAGGTCGAAGGTAGTTCCACTTGTACGGGTCCAGTGGGAGCATCATAATGTGGAGGAATCCACCTGGAAGCGCGAGGCAGATATGCACGAGAAATACCCAGATTTATTCTTACCAGGTATACCTTATTTTCCGAATTTCGGGACGAAATTTCGTTATTAGGGGGGAAGTATGTAATACCCCGTATTTTTATGCTTTATAAATTTGGGGATTTATTAAATTTGATGTGAATTATTAATTTAATATAAATCCGAAAATTAATTATTTTTAATTACTAACGTGACGAGAGTTAGTAATTATTGGAAACTTATGGAATATTACTAATTAGCTAAGTAATATATAAAATTGGTTCTATTAAATGTCACGAGTGAATAAAATGACAATTTTGGAAATTTAAGTCGGGACGCGCCCGTGTCGTGTCGGGACTAAATTTTGATTAATAAAAGTGAATAAATTATAAGTCACCCATATGGTCATTTCAAGTGCGCCAAAGTATCCGGAAGGGTCGAGATAGTCAAAATAATGTACCCGGGGGTTTAGTTTGGGTCTCGGGGCGTTTTTAGGCTTAATTAACACACCGGGAGGGCGTTTTGGACATATTACATTTTTAGGCCTGAAAACCCACGAAAATTCTAAGGACATATCAGATGACAAGAGTCATCTTCTAGGGTTAGAAACACCATAAACAAAATACGGCTATAGGAGAGGAAGAGGAGAGGTTTTCCAAGGAGTTCTAGGCCAAGAACTCCACCGGTTGCACCGTCGTCGCCGCCAAACGATAGATCGTGCAACAAGGATCACAACCACACCAAAATCTCCACAAATCTGAACCAAAAATTCCCAGGCAAGTATCTATCTTGCTCTATTTCTAGTTAATGCTCCAATATTATTAGCTTAGGATTGATTAGGACTATTGTTTGTGAAAGAAAACCTATTTTGAAGATTTGAATTCGCATGTTGTATGAGTAATTGATGTATTCTGGAAACCCAATTCATATGAAGAGGTTGAATCACGAAATTTCAGTAATTAAAGAGTATGAAATCTGGTAAAAGGATGGAAAGAAACCAAACAAAAGAAATACTAGGGTTCTTGATGTTTTGATGGATTATGCCCTTTTAATTCGTTTTTTCATGATTAAAATCCGCATGCTAGACGTAAGAAATCATTTATTTGAGGTCATAACACTTGTAGTATAAATTATTTGGAGTTTGTTAGTAAAATATATCATTTTGGATGATGTTGGAAGATAGAACCCGTAACTGAAAATTCTACAAATTTGCCATACCTGCTTGATCGATCGATCGACCTTAGAGCTTCGATCGATCGAGCATCTGCCATAGATCGATCAACCCCTCCTGCATAACTCATATTCCCCTTTTTAAAGGTTGTTCCAACTTAAATGATTAGACATTCTTGGTTTGTTAGAGCATTTTGTGATATAAAGAAGACCAGTAGGACTTATTAAAAATATGGAACCTTTAACCGTGAGGCGAGAATTAATCTTTCACGGGGATGTTTTACACATAAGGGACAATGGGAATGTGTGTTAAAGGGTGAGACTCGTAAGGAAGTTACGTGGTAAAATAAATCAGTACCTACTGAAATTACACTTAGGAGGATAGGAATCCGCGAGTATCACTTAATAAGTTGGAAAAATCCCACAAATTCGAATAAGAGACAAATCGTTATACGTGATAACTAATTAACGAGTAATAAGGATAAATATCATAATTATGGGTCGTGAGAGTGTACCTAAATTTGATATGGTAATAGTAGTATATATATATATATGACTGTGTTTATGCATATACTATATACGTGTAAAAAAATCATGCCCACGCTACTTGCTATCCATGAGGTTACCGCGCTGGGACAGTCTTATCTCGATGGGACCTTTATGGGGGATATTGATTCGTACCCTAGAAGATAGAAATCCTTGGTACAGGCTATCGGATCGATAGTCAGACGGTCCTAAGAGACGTGAGGGTATGTGCTATCCTCTTAGTGACTTGGAACTATGTTTCGCCTCATTTTGTATGTGTTTTGTGTTAATACAGTTCGAGAGAGATTCCGAACTAGTATTTCCCTTAGTACGAGTGATACGGGGACTGGATAGCAGAGTATGCCCGCACCATAGATTTTATGTGGGGTGCTGTTAGAATATATATATATATATATATATATAAATCTGGAAATTGGGAACTACCTGCTGTGATTATGGTATGTAAGAAATGAATAATTAATTCAACTTGGGTATAAGTGTTTGAAAAGCATAATATATTACCGAGAAACTTTATTATTAAATAAGGTTTAATTGAGAAGTTTGCTTTTAAAATAAACGTAACCTCTTAAACATTTGAATTTGTCGATTTGAAACCTCACGAGCAACTTAAGATAAGATAAGTTAAACTTTTGGGAAGAAATTGTGCGATAGGTGTGCACATTAGAAGAGAGGTGAGAAATTTCTCAAGGGAGTGTTGCACTAATATGTTGGTTGCATTAGCCGGTAGCACTTTAAATACTTGCTAAACTAATTTTAAATTGTTTTTACAATCGGGCCCTGACCCGTTTCCTATTTTCTCTTCTCTCTTGTATATATATGTATATATTACAAGTGCCCAGCCACAGGGGCGTCTTGCATAGGATCCTCCGTAGGGAACGCGCTGCAGCTTAGGTGGGAGTTGCAGGCCTCTTGCTTAGACGACCTCATTGTTGATTCCACTTCTAGTTCTACTTTATCTCGTTGGGCATGTGTCGCCCTTTTCATTATTCAGTTGGTTTTTGCGATGGTTGTAATTCATTTACTTTCAGTAGTTTTACTTTGGGACTTATTACTGCCAGAATGTTTTTCTTTGGTGGTTTGAAGTTGGGATTTACTATTGATAGTTACATTCTTGAATAATCATTTATATCCTTTTTATTATTGTGTGACTCTTAAATTGTGAATTATGTAAAGTTTTAAATGTTGGTTTTTAAAATAAAATTTGGAAAGAAATGTCTAAAAATGGTTTTGACACTTAGCTTAATTATTTAGGGTGTTTAATTGGAAAAGTTATTTTTACGACAGTGATGCTAAGAATGAACCAACCGTTCACCTTGATTATAATTTAATAAAGGACTGATCACCCGGTGTTTTATTAGGTGGGGTGTCACACGCACGATCATGGGACTCCCGATTTGAGAATACGACTATAATTTAAAAACTTCTAGACTTGGGCTTAAAAACATGGTGTCAGAAGGCAAAAACTCGACACAATCCTCGAACGGCCCCGTGAGTGGTACCAACACCTCGTACGGGACCAATGTAACTCGTAGGAACTGACCGTGCGATCAAGGGACTCTCGATTTGAGAATTCGACGATAATTTGAAAATATCTAGAATTAGGCTTAAAAACATGGCGTTAGAAGGCAAGAACCCGACACAGCCCCCGAACGACCCCGTGAGAGGCACCAACACCTCGCGCGGGATGAAAGTAACTCGTAGGAACTGATCGCTCACGAGACTCCCGGTTTGAGAATATGACGATAATTTGAAAACATCTAGGATTAGGCTTAATAACATGGCGTTGAGGGCTAAAACCTGAGACAACCCCCGAACGTCCCCGTGAGAGGCGCCAACACCTCGCACGGGAGTAATCTGACCACATGATCATGAGACTCCCGGTTTGAGAATACGATGATAATTAAAAAAAATTTAGACTTAGGTTTAAAAATACGGCGTTAGAGGGTAACACCCCAAAACAGCCCTCGAACATCCCGTGAGAGGCACCAACACCTCGCACAGGACCAATGTAACTCGTAGGAACTGACCACGTGATCAAAGGACTCCCAATTTGAGAATACGATGATAATTTGAAAATATCTTTGACTTGTTTATGCAACAGTGTGCAAAAATCAACATATAACTTGTTTATGCATGTTTATTTCATTTACTTAAGTAGTGAGTGGTGAGAAAGATTAAGTTGACATATTACACTTGGCTTTGGTTAGTTTTAGGGTGGGGAATTGTCCATTTCTCCACGTTTCATTATAAGATACATAAAATCAACATATGGATTGGTCCATTCTTGTATTGGGATGTTTTCCAACAAACTTTAACAAGGCATGCCTAAGTCGTGCCTCGAGCCTAGGCGGTGCGCGCCTTGTTGAAGGGGACTTGCTTGGGGTGAGGCGAAGTGTGTTGCCATGAGGATTTCTCATAAGAGACTAATAAATTCATAAACTTTTGAAAAGATTTTTTTCAGCCATTTATGAAAATAAGAGAATCATCAGCATAACATAAATGTGTGATAATTGGGGCAGGAAAGATAATGTAAGGAGAAGAAGTTTTTCTGACAATCAACCAATTCAAACCTTTAAGATTTTAGAAACCAAAATGAATAAACTAGGGAATAAGGGATTCCTTTGCCTCGATTTACTGGAAGATTTGAAAAAAAACCTACATTCAGCATTGATAAGTATGAAAAAGAAGAAATTAGAAACGGCCCTCCAAATCATACTTATCTAAACCTTACTAAATCCCATTTTCCTCAATACCTTAAGAATAAAGATTCACGAGATTCTATCATAAGCTTTTGAAATTAATAATTTAAGAATCTCATTATTCCCCAAAAGTTTCTTGTTAATACTTTGGCAAAGCGCTTGGCTCCGGGGAGACTAGCATTTGTGTTAATGCCTCTCCCCAAAATTAATGCCACTAGAGTTGAGGTGCATTTCTGTTATTCCCCAAAAGTTTCTTGTTAATGTCTCTCCCCAAAAGTTTCTGATCCATTTATCCTTGCATTTCTGTCTCCAAAAAGCCTTTTCACAACTGAGATTATATTGCAACTTAGAGTGGGGAGAGGCATTCATTTCTAAGGCCACGTGAAAGAGCCTAAGCGCACATGAATAGCCTTTGTTAGAGGGAGAGACATTCATTTCTAAGGCCAGCTCTCTAATCATCTCAAAATTTATCCCTGGCAGCAGCTATATATAGCAATATAAAGTAGCAGCAACAGCTATATATAGCAGGCTTCTATATATAGCTGCTACTATATATAACACCAACAGCTATATATAGTTTATAGAGTGAATAGTTGTTTATGTTTATAAAGTGAATAGAGAAACCTTTTGGGTTGTTTATGTGTATTAAATAACTTGAACTGGTTCTAAAGTAACTGAGTTATAGGGCGAAAACAGGTACACTTAGAAAGAAAACAGTAAATCTACTTCCAGTGAAAATAACAAATCCAAGTTTTCTAGACTTGGGCTTAAAAAATGGTGTTAGTGGGTGACACCTCGCACGGGACCAATGTAACACGTAGGAACTGACCGTATTATCACGGGGATCCCGATTTGAGAATACGTTGATAATTTAAAAATATCTTGACTTACGCTTAAAATCTTGGATTTAGAGTGCGAAAACCCAAAACAGCTCCCAAACGACCCCGTGAGAGGCACCAACACCTCGCACGGGACCAATGTAACCAGTAGGAACTGACCGCGCGATCACGGGACTCCCGGTTTGAGAATACAAGAATAATTTCACAAATTTATAGACAAAGGCTTAAAAAATGGCGTTAGAGGGCGAAAACTGGAAACAACCCCCGACCGGCCCCGTGAGTGGCACCAACACCTCGCATGGGACCAATGTAACTCGTAGGAAGTGACCGCACGATCACGGGAGTCCCGATTTGAGAGTACGATGGTAATTTGAATATTTCTAGATTTAGGCTTAAAAACATGGCGTTTAAAGGTAAAAACTCGAAACAACCCTCGTACGGCCCCATGGGTGGCACCAACACGTCCCACGGGACCAATGTAACTCGTATGAACTGATCGCGCAGCCACGGAACTCCCGATTTGAGAATACGATGATAATTTGAATATTTATAAACTTAGGCTTAAAAACATGGCGTTAGTGGGTGAAAACCCAAAACAGCCCCCGAACGGCCCCGTGAGTGGCACCACCACCTCGCACGGGTCCAATGTAACTCGTAGGAAGTTATCGCGCGATCACGGGACCCCCAGTTTCAGAATACGATGATAATTTGCATATTTCTAGACTTAGGCTTAAAAACATGGTGTTAGTGGATGAAAACTTGAAACAGCCCCCGAATATCCCCGTGAGTGGCACCAACACCTCGCACGGGACCAATGTAACTCGTAGGAAGTGATCGCGCGATCAAGGGAACCCCGGTTTGAGAATACGATGATAATTTTAAAATATGAGAAGTAAGGCTTAAAAACATGGCGTTAGAGGATGAAAACCCAAAATAGCCCCCGAATGACCCCGTGGGAGGCACCAACACCTCCCATGGGACCAATGTAACTCGTAGGAACTGACCGCGCAGCCTCGGGACTCCCGATTTGAGAATATGATGGTCATTTGAATATTTCTAGACTTAGGCTTAAAAACATGGCGTTTAAAGGTAAAAACCCGAAACAACCCCCTACGGCCCCGTGAGTGGCACCAACACCTCCCACGGGACCAATGTAACTCATAAGAACTGACCGCGCAGCCACAGGACTCCCGGTCCGAGAATACGATAATAATTTGCATATTTCTAGACTTAGGCATAAAAACATGGCGTTAGTGGGTGAAAAGTCAAAACAGCCCCCGAACGTCCCCGTGAGTGGCACCAACACCTCGCACGGGACCAATGTAACTCGTAGGAACTAACCGGTTGATCACGGGACCCCCAGTTTTAGAATGATAATTTGCATATTTCTAGACTTAGGCTTAAAAATATGGCGTTAGTGGGTGACAACCCGAAACAGCCCCCGAACGGCCCTATGAGTGGCACCAACACCTCGCACGGGACTAATGTAACTCGTAGGAACTGACCACGCGATCACGGGACCCCCCATTTCAGAATACGATGATAATTTGCATATTTCTAGTCTTAGGCTTAAAAACATGGCGTTAGTAGGTGAAAACCCAAAAAATCCCCCGAACGGCCCCTGAGTGGCACCAACACCTCGCAAAGGACCAATGTAACTCGTAGGAACTGACCGCGCGATCACGGGACCCCCCCATTTGAGAATACAACGATAATTTGCATATTTCTAGACTTAGGCTTAAAAACATGGCGTTAATGGGTGAAAAGCCGAAACAGCCCGCGACGTCCCCGTGAGTGGTACTAACACCTCGTACGAGACCAATGTAACTCGTAGGAACTGACCGCGCGATCACGGGACCCCCGATTTCAGAATAGGATGATAATTTGCATATATCTAGACTTGGGCTTAAAAACATGGCGTTAGAGGGTGAAAACTCGAAAAATCCCCCAAACGGCCCCGTTAGTGGCACCAACACCTTGCACGGGACTAATGTAACTCGTAGGAACTAACCGCGCGATCACGGGACCCCCGGTTTGAGAATACGACGATAATTTTCATATTTCTAGACTTAAGCTTAAATACATGGCGTTAGTGGGTGAAAACCCAAAACAGCCCCCGAACGGCCCATTAGTGGCACAAACACCTCGCATGGGACCAATGTAGCTCGTAGGAACTTATCGCATGATCACAGGACTCCCGTTTTGAGAATACGACGATAATTTAAAAACATCGGGACTTAGGAAAAACATGGCGTTAGTGGGTGAATACCCGAAACAGCCCCCAAACGACCCCGTGAGTGGCACCAACACCACGCACGGGATCAATGTAACTCGTAAGAACTGACCACGCGATCCTGGGACTCCCGATTTGAGAATATGATGATAATTTAAAAATATCAGGACTTAGGCTTAAAAACATGGTGTTAGAGGGTGAAAACCCAAAACAGCCCCCGAACGGCCACGTGGGAGGCACCAACACCTCCAACGGGACCAATGTAACTCGTAGGAATGAACTGCGCAGCCACGGGACTCCTGGTTTGAGACTATGACAATAATTTGAATATTTCAAAACTTCGGCTTAAAAACATGGCGTTCAAAGGTAAAAACTCGAAACAGCCCCCCTCCGGCCCCATAGGTGGCACCAACACCTCCCATGGGACCAATGTAACTCGTAGGAACTGACCGCGCAGCAACGGGACTCCCGATTTGAGAATACGATGGTAATTTGAATATTTTTAGATTTAGGCATAAAAACATGGCGTTTAAAGTTAGAAACCCGAAACAGCCCCCCTACGGCACCGTGGGTGGCACCAACACCTCCCACAGGACCAATGTAACTAGTAGGAACTGACCACGCAGCCACGGGACTCTCGCTTTTAGAATACGATGATAATTTGCATATTTCTATACTTAGGCTTAAAAACATGGTGCTAGTGGATGAAAACCCGAAACAGCCTGTAATACCCCGTACTTTTAAAGATATTTAAATTACAAAGGTGGGCGTAATTTGGTAAATTGAGGAATTACTGTGAATAGTAATTATGGAATTTATGAGTGAAATTGAATAAATTCAGAATATAAAGTAAATAGTAAATATTAGTTTGTAAGTGCCAGATTAATATTTACATGGATTATTTTTAATTACATGTCGCAAGTTGGGTAAAGCGACAAAGAAAATATTTTAAATTGGAAAATACGCATATTGAACATGTTGGGGTAAAATTAATGAATTTTAGTTAAGTACCTCGGATGGAGATTTCGACTGCGCCATTAGGTTCGGAATGGCCGAGATAGTCAAAATAGACTACCCAGGGGTAGTATTTGGGTTCCGGACATTTTTGGACTAGTAGGGGCTCGTAAACGGGTACACGAGTCATTTAACAATTGGACATTTACCCAATTTTGGGTTTAAAGACTTAAGCAGCCCCCTTTCCCTTTCATTTCTGCCCTAAGAGAGAGAAGAGAGTAGAGAGAAGGAAGAGGACAAGAAGAAGAAGAAGAAAGAAAAGAAGAAGAAGAGAAGGAAAATCAGGCCAAATTCGCGGGATTCGACTCGAGAACGTCGGATTTATTCCACAAGGCAAGTGTTTAACTTGCATATTGATTTAGTGTGTTAATTTCTCATATTGTGATTGGTATAAAACTAAAGATTTTTGGGTTGAAATTTCGTGGATCAAAGGGGTTTTCGAAAGATTAAAACGGATATAACTCGATTAATACCCAATTTGAGAAACTTGAAATTAATTGAAATTAATTGTTGGATATGGGTTCTAGGATGATTGGAACCCTTTGAATGTGTGTATTTATGGTTATTTGAGGTTGAATGACGATGAGAGAGGAGATAAAAAGCTTAGATGTGTTTTAATGGAGGTTTGGATTTTTGGAGAAGAAGGTGAATAGTGACCAGCCCACTTCCGGGCTGTTTCGGACAGGAAGACAACCGATTCAGCTCTCGGTCAAAACACGAAAGTTGTAGATAATTTCGATACGGTCGCGTGGGCACCGACCGCGTATTTTTATGATTTTTCTTCGAATTGTTATGATTTTTACAAGATGGCAGTTTCGGGGTGAGATCACCAACTCGGAAATGCACTCGGAAATTGGAAAAATAAAGGCTAGAATTATTTGGAGATAAATATTTGGGGTTCCTAAAAATAGTGTGGGGACTTATAAATATTTTTTTTAGTAAGGCGTGTACCTTGGGTTAGTTGAAAGTAAAATCCAAGATTTACCCAAATAGGGGTGTTCGTGAGGAAAAATACTTAAAGGGGTATTTAAGTGTGATTTGAATGTTAAATAAGGGAACATGTATTGGGGTAGTGTTTTAATTGTGTGACGGCTTGTATTATTGTGAATGAGAATATTCAAGGTTATTGGCTATCGTTACGAGAGTTTGGAGATTATAGCCATAAAAGATTGAGAATAGATAAATAATATATATCGGTGTCGTTGGTATTGTCATCGTGCGGTGAGAAAATATCGGAAATGATGTATTGAGGATTAGTTAAAATTGATTAATGCGTAGGATATTCGAGAGATAAATATACTACGTGGGAAATTTATTATACGGGTTGTGCGTATGCTCGAATGTTATTATATACATGGGTTAAATAATTACCTATGGGGAATTATGTATAGGTGAGAGAAATACCTATAATTATAATATGGTTGTGTGAATACCAAATTGATGATATATGTATATAGGTGGAATGTGTACCTATATGATTTTTTATTATGTGTATGACATACCTACCATACTTGCTATCACGGGAGGTTGACGTTCGGAAGAGGACAATCTTATCCTGTGTTGCCTTCGGGGGGATTTTAGATTTAGTACCTCAAGAACATAGGGCTGTGAAAGGCTTATTTGTGAGTTGATAAGTCCGCTGCTTATGGGAGCGTAGGTATGTGCGTGACCCGTAGGTACGTGAACTATGTTCGCCTCCAATACGTGTGATTTGTATTGTTACAGTTCCTGAGTGATGTGGAACGGGTAATCCTTTTTGTACGAGATGTACTTGGATTGGATAGCAGAGTATGAGTGCACCGCAGCTGAGGCTAGGGGTGCTATATATCTATATATGTATTGCGATTAACATATATGTGTACTTGAGATAATTCATGGATGCTTAGTAAATGATAATGACTAAGCCACTTATATTATAGTTCGGTGGATGATTAATATACTTGTTGCATATAGTATACTGTTGATATATATGAGATGAGATATCATATAACCTAACCTTGTATAAAGTTAAAAGAATGAATAAAGTGTGATATTACTTCCGGTAGATTTATATCCGGATTTATATGAATGCGGATAATAGGTTCTAATGAGAACTATTAATAAATACGAGATGGTATAAATATGTTATCTACTGAAGGCCTAATGGATCCCGGTGATCAACATTGTCACGTAGTAGTGTATCGGGGGGGGGGGGGTCCTTGTTTGGATTTCGCTTCGCGAGACACCCCACGCACGAACGTAACGTAATATTGGGAATGGGGAGAAGTTTAGTCCTTAGTACCCGAATCGATGAGGTTTATTAGAAGATGGGTAATTACATTAGTTAGGCAGGGTAGCTTAACTAGGTTGTCTAAAATGGTATGCGCTAGTTGTGCACTGTTAGAAGAGGGGTGAGGTGTATCTCATGTGAGAGCGATACCAGTTTAAAATATGAGAAATAACATATTTTAAAATATGGATTTTATGCACTTGCTAAAATAGTTTCAACAATCGGGCTCTGACCCATTTTCTCTACTTTTCCCCTCTCTTGCTATATATATATAGGTGTCCAGACACAGGGACGCCTGGATAATAATTCATTCGAGTCAGACGTTTGCTGCAGCAGCTGTGGATGCAAGCAGGTTTATTGTAGACGCTTCCATCATTGAGATCTAGATAGGAGGTATTGTAGTCATATTCGGGCTAATGGCCCAACTGTACTCATTTATTCATTTATCGCCTTTTGTGCGGAATTCGATTTGGTTGTATTATTTGGACCGAGTGTTCGGTTATTTTACTTTATTTATTTCAGTTGTTGCATATAAACTGTTGTCCTTATTGTATTTGGATGGTTTGGTTAAAAAGATTAGTTAATTTAAAATTTTGACGTCGGCCTAATAAGATATTAGTAATTATTTGGTTTTCGACAGTGATGTTAAGAATGAACCACATGAGACTCCTGTTTTAATTTGATATAGGAGTGATCGCCCGGTATTTTATTAGGCGGGGTGTCACAGGTGGTATCAGAGCATCAGGTTCTAGTGTCCTTAGGAATCTGTGCGGACGTACTACGCTTTCAGCGTTGCTTTTGATTTGATATAGAGCCTTATGATTAGGATTGTTTATATCCTCTTGTGAGATTTCGTTCTCCTGCCATTATGTAAGATTATAGTAAATCTTTTGCGCGCTCATTCGGAATTCGTGCGCTGATTGACGAAGGGCGACCATGGAAGTCCATTGTGAGGGCAGGAGGAGACGGGGCTTAGTTAGAGCTATAAGTTGATGTTGGAAATGAGGATCGCGGTAAAGGTCATTTTCCTTGCGGCATTGTCATTGATTGCTGCAATGACTACTATAGGATAGTAGTTATAATTATCTATGCACCGCTATAGTAGAGAATGGTGCTAAACTTGAATTTCCCAGTGAAGTTAGATGTGGAAAAAGCTTAAGAGGTCTTTGATGAGGATCATGCATTGAAGTTGAGCTAGGCGAAAATAGTGTAACTTCACTTCTAGGAAGTTGAAGGATCGAAAGCTTGGGCCTAGAGTTGGGTATGGAAATACCCATATGTGAAAATTTCAGGAAAAAATTTTCACTCGTTGGAGCAATGTGAAATAGTGGGAATGATGGTCACCATATATAGAGGAGCATAATATTTTGCTCATAAATTAATCTTACAGACGGTTTTAAAATGAAAATTCCCGTGATTTAGAATGAAGTGAATGAAGTTTCTAGGTTATTCACATAAGAATCGGTTAGAGACCAACGGTGAATAAAGAATGACATGGATAAGTGAAGTTAGTACCGGAGTAAGGTAGGTACAAGGGAGGAAGAGACTTCTCCAGTGGAATGATAGACTCACTAGTAATTGGACTTATGTAGAGTGAGTTATATTTATTTTAGTGCAAGGTGTGAAATATGCAAAAAAAAAAAAAAAAAAAAAAAAAAAAAATTAAAGTTGTGAGACTTTGTGATTTTAAGAGTCAAATGGGATAAAGACTCTAGGGATTTGAATTGAAATTTTGGATATAATTGGGATACGAGCTAGTTGTGATAAGCTTAATATTTATTTATGTTATAAGTAAGTGAATACTTATAGGATAAAAATCGAATATGTTTATTCGGGAAATACGGGCTAATGTTACGAGAGATATACACGATTAGCCGATTATATTGTATATATACACGATTAGCCGATTATATTGTATATATACACGAGCATATTGAGACGTATATGTGATATGTTTAAATATATATGTATGTGATTGGTATATTTATATGAAACATACCCCTCTAGTGCTATCATGGGAAGTTATGCATTTTGGGTGAGGCCCCTGGCTTGAGGAGCAGGGAGCGTATAGTCCCCAGGTCATAATGTCCATTTTACATTGTGTGATTTTTATCAGGAATGAGACGTGGTGGGTATGCTTCGTTCTCATTTCCTCGGAGGAACTATGATTGCTTCCCATTCATTGTGATTTGGTTTTTACCAAGTCGGTACGATAGTCCGATCGCTGGTACCCAGGATGATGTGTGAGTAATTCCCTGGAAGATGATAGCATTGAGAGACTGCATCCATTGAGTTATAGCTCTGAGGGATGGTTATTTATACTTATATAGTGTGTGATATATAAGTATGGATATACTTAATGTGTATAGTATAATGTATATATATTTATTTAAGATGTGAAACATATATATACGAACATAATAACGCATGGAATGCGAGATAAATGCTGGATGAGCTCGCCATGATTACTTGTTTAGATGAAAATTTGATGAGGAGATGTTTCATTACCATGATTTGAATGCATGGGGACCTTATAGATACAATTTAAGGTATGCAGGCTTTATTATTGAGCTGTGAGTTTAAGCTCATTGTTGTTTGGGCTAAGGACTTAGTGTTAGTACAAGCGCTTGGTGGTGTGGCTCCTGGAAAGAATTAAGAGTTTTGACCACATTTTGTCGATAGGAGAGATGGGATTATCCGAGTGGCATATTTGAACTAGCGAACCTCCACGACCGACAAAGTTAAGTAATAGTGTATAGGAGGGGTTCCTTGTTTGGATTTCGCTTGCGAGACGCTCCACGCATGAACATTAATGACGTCGGGAGTGGAGAGATGTTATATAATGCAAGGATGCTAGTTTTGACGATAATACAACTAGTGTAGAGCAAACACTATCGAGTGAGATCCGTTTGATGACGGTATAATCATATAGAGTTATAAGTGCTACGGAGAAGCACTGAAAATTATTCTCTCATCGCAAGTATGTGGGTGAGTTAAGGTGAAGGAAATCGATTTGAGATGTTTATTCAGGCCTTGAATAGAAGGCAAATTCAGAGGAAATACATTTTGGGTATAATGTTCATAGTGCTTTTGCAGAGAGTAGGTGCCCAATTAGTTAGATTTTGCATTTCACTAAGATGGAAGGATATAGTGGTAGAAGTACGCTGGTAGGTTAACGAGGTAAAATTTAGAACATCCCGTTGGTGTCCCTTGGACCTTTATATCTCAATGACCGACGATGCGAGGGAGTAGTGTAACGGGAGGGTTCCTTGTTTGGATTTCGCTTTGCGAGACGTCCCACGCATGAAACCGAGCAAATGTCGGAAGTTGAGAGAGGTCTTGAGCACTAGGGAAATATTTAGAATAGTACTCATATTATGTGTGTTAGAGACACCTTAATCTTAAGACTACCACGAAGTAAGGGCAATAAGGCACTGATATACGAAGACTATTGTAAGATAACCACAAGACGATCGATGGGATAATCTTAAGAAGGATTGAATTTCCAAGTATCGGGTGAATTAAATTTCGAATTATTCGGGTTAAGGGATACCCATGTGTTAGTACCAGGCCAATGAAATGAGGCCCATTATTTAGAGTGAGTGTGATGTATCAAAACGTTTGCAATGGTGGTGCATATATGCACGGATGATAGGGGGTATGGGTACCCTGATTAGTAAATCCCAAAAATGTTCGAGATTGAAAGATGTGAAAATATATATGTATAATATATGCCTAAAGGGCGGCTATAAACAAGGTTAAACGGTATAGCGTATTGAATGTCGTGCGAGAATGATGATAATGCAAACATTTATGTGCAACGAGAGCTAACACACCTGAGATGGGATTGAAAGGCTGTGGAAAGTCATTTAAAAAAAAAGTACCTCTTAATGAAAAGGTTACCCAATTTATTGTGAGAAAGTGGAGCGGGGTCTTACTCAAGCGAGTATTGAAGAGTGGCTTGCGCGTGACTGTATGGTTAGCATACTCCAAGTAAAGAAGGAGTGTATGTAGTACCAAATTCCGGAAAAGTATATGATAGTTAATACTTTAATTATTCGGCATAGGGAATATACCTTGTAGATTACAAGAGAGATAGTAATCTTAATATTTATATAATACGTAGCGATGAGAATAAAACACATATGAGAAGTGTACAATTAGGATGGGAATATGCCTATGAATCTTAATAGGATGTGTGTATGCCTATTATGTGATATTATTATTAAGAGCATTAATGGGTGATAACCCCGGGGGTGCAAGAACATTATTGATTAAGTGCGCTAATGGGTGTTAACCCGGGGTGCAGGATTAATATATATATGTATAGGGATGATGTGACTATATGTGTATATATATGGATTTACGAATATTTCTACTGTGTGAGACTAGTAGATATGGTATTAATAATAAATACTTTACGCTAAGTGGTCTTAACAAAAAGAGTGCAAGATTAGGGAAAATATATAAAGATGATGAGACTATATATATGAGCATATGCCTTGAGATGGGTGGAATACAGTGAGAGACCATTGTGTTAGGCTATATCTAAATTTGGTTAAGCTAGGACGTAATGTATATACCGATCCTAGAGTAGTGGTACAGGCTATATCTGAATTTCGAGGACGAAATTCTGTTGTAAGGGGGGAAGTATGTAATACCCCGTACTTTTAAAGATATTTAAATTACAAAGGTGGGCGTAATTTGGTAAATTGAGGAATTACTGTGAATAGTAATTATGGAATTTATGAGTGAAATTGAATAAATTCAGAATATAAAGTAAATAGTAAATATTAGTTTGTAAGTGCCAGATTAATATTTACATGGATTATTTTTAATTACATGTCGCAAGTTGGGTAAAGCGACAAAGAAAATATTTTAAATTGGAAAATACGCATATTGAACATGTTGGGGCAAAATTAATGAATTTTAGTTAAGTACCTCGGATGGAGATTTCGACTGCGCCATTAGGTTCAGAATGGCCGAGATAGTCAAAATAGACTACCCGGGGGTAGTATTTGGGTTCCGGACATTTTTGGACTAGTAGGGGCTCGTAAACGGGTACACGAGTCATTTAACAATTGGACATTTACCCAATTTTGGGTTTAAAGACTTAAGCAGCCCCCTTTCCCTTTCATTTCTGCCCTAAGAGAGAGAAGAGAGTAGAGAGAAGGAAGAGGACAAGAAGAAGAAGAAGAAAGAAAAGAAGAAGAAGAGAAGGAAAATCCAGCCAAATTCGCGGGATTCGACTCGAGAACGTCGGATTTATTCCACAAGGCGAGTGTTTAACTTGCATATTGATTTAGTATGTTAATTTCTCATATTGTAGTTGGTATAAAACTAAAGATTTTTGGGTTGAAATTTCGTGGATCAAAGGGGTTTTCGAAAGATTAAAACGGATATAACTCGATTAATACCCAATTTGAGAAACTTGAAATTAATTGAAATTAATTGTTGGATATGGGTTCTAGGATGATTGGAACCCTTTGAATGTGTGTATTTATGGTTATTTGAGGTTGAATGACGATGAGAGAGGAGATAAAAAGCTTAGATGTGTTTTAATGGAGGTTTGGATTTTTGGAGAAGAAGGTGAATAGTGACCAGCCCACTTCCGGGGTGTTTCGGACAGGAAGACAACCGATTCAGCTCTCGGTCAAAACACGAAAGTTGTAGATAATTTCGATACGGTCGCGTGGGCACCGACCGCGTATTTTTATGATTTTTCTTCGAATTGTTATGATTTTTACAAGATGGCAGTTTCGGGGTGAGATCACCAACTCGGAAATGCACTCGGAAATTGGAAAAATAAAGGCTAGAATTATTTGGAGATAAATATTTGGGGTTCCTAAAAATAGTGTGGGGACTTATAAATATTTTTTTTAGTAAGGCGTGTACCTTGGGTTAGTTGAAAGTAAAATCCAAGATTTACCCAAATAGGGGTGTTCGTGAGGAAAAATACTTAAAGAGGTATTTAAGTGTGATTTGAATGTTAAATAAGGGAACATGTATTGGGGTAGTGTTTTAATTGTGTGACGGCTTGTATTATTGTGAATGAGAATATTCAAGGTTATTGGCTATCGTTACGAGAGTTTGGAGATTATAGCCATAAAAGATTGAGAATAGATAAATAATATATATCGGTGTCGTTGGTATTGTCATCGTGCGGTGAGAAAATATCGGAAATGATGTATTGAGGATTAGTTAAAATTGATTAATGCGTAGGATATTCGAGAGATAAATATACTACGTGGGAAATTTATTATACGGGTTGTGCGTATGCTCGAATGTTATTATATACATGGGTTAAATAATTACCTATGGGGAATTATGTATAGGTGAGAGAAATACCTATAATTATAATATGGTTGTGTGAATACCAAATTGATGATATATGTATATAGGTGGAATGTGTACCTATATGATTTTTTATTATGTGTATGACATACCTACCATACTTGCTATCACGGGAGGTTGACGTTCGGAAGAGGACAATCTTATCCTGTGTTGCCTTCGGGGGGATTTTAGATTTAGTACCTCAAGAACATAGGGCTGTGAAAGGCTTATTTGTGAGTTGATAAGTCCGCTGCTTATGGGAGCGTAGGTATGTGCGTGACCCGTAGGTACGTGAACTATGTTCGCCTCCAATACGTGTGATTTGTATTGTTACAGTTCCTGAGTGATGTGGAACGGGTAATCCTTTTTGTACGAGATGTACTTGGATTGGATAGCAGAGTATGAGTGCACCGCAGCTGAGGCTAGGGGTGCTATATATCTATATATGTATTGCGATTAACATATATGTGTACTTGAGATAATTCACGGATGCTTAGTAAATGAGAATGACTAAGCCACTTATATTATAGTTCGGTGGATGATTAATATACTTGTTGCATATAGTATACTGTTGATATATATGAGATGAGATATCATATAACCTAACCTTGTATAAAGTTAAAAGAATGAATAAAGTGTGATATTACTTCCGGTAGATTTATATCCGGATTTATATGAATGCGGATAATAGGTTCTAATGAGAACTATTAATAAATACGAGATGGTATAAATATGTTATGTACTGAAGGCCTAATGGATCCCGGTGATCAACATTGTCACGTAGTAGTGTATCGGGGGGGGGGGTTCCTTGTTTGGATTTTGCTTCGCGAGACACCCCACGCACGAACGTAACGTAATGTTGGGAATGGGGAGAAGTTTAGTCCTTAGTACCCGAATCAATGAGGTTTATTAGAAGATGGGTAATTACATTAGTTAGGCAGGGTAGCTTAACTAGGTTGTCTAAAATGGTATGCGCTAGTTGTGCACTGTTAGAAGAGGGGTGAGGTGTATCTCATTTGAGAGCGATACCAGTTTAAAATATGAGAAATAACATATTTTAAAATATGGATTTTATGCACTTGCTAAAATAGTTTCAACAATCGGGCTCTGACCCATTTTCTCTACTTTTCCCCTCTCTTGCTATATATATATATATAGGTGTCCAGACACAGGGACGCCTGGATAATAATTCATTTGAGTCAGACATTTGCTGCAGCAGCTGTGGATGCAAGCAGGTTTATTGTAGACGCTTCCATCATTGAGATCTAGATAGGAGGTATTGTAGTCATATTTGGGCTAATGGCCTAACTGTACTCATTTATTCATTTACCGCCTTTTGTGCGGAATTCGATTTGGTTGTATTATTTGGACCGAGTGTTCGGTTATTTTACTTTATTTATTTCAGTTGTTGCATATAAACTGTTGTCCTTATTGTATTTGGATGGTTTGGTTAAAAAGATTAGTTAATTTAAAATTTTGACGTCGGCCTAATAGGATATTAGTAATTATTTGGTTTTCGACAGTGATGTTAAGAATGAACCACATGAGACTCCTGTTTTAATTTGATATAGGAGTGATCGCCCGGTATTTTATTAGGCGGGGTGTCACACAGCCCCGTGAGTAGGGGTGCCAATTCGGGTTAGTCGTGTCATTTTAGGGTCGCGTTGATGTTTATTTGAGTATAAGTTTTGGGTACTCTTAAATCCATACAAGCTAATCGTGTCAAGTTCGGGTCATTTCGGGTTATTACCATAAACGGGTTATCGTGTCAAAAATTGCCAGCCGTGAGTGGTACCCACACCTTGCACTGGACCAATGTAACTCGTAGGAACTGACCGCGTGATCACGGGACCCCCGGTTTCAGAATAGGATGATAATTTGCATATTTCTGGACTTAGGCTTAAAAACATGGCGTTAGTGGGTGAAAACCCGAAAAAGCCCCCGAACGGCCCCGTTAGTGTCACCAACACCTCGCACGGGACTAATGTAACTAGTAGGAACTGACCGCGCGATCACGGGATGCCCGGTTTGAGAATACGATGATAATTTTCATATTTCTAGACTTAGGCTTAAAAACATGGCGTTAGTGGGTGAAAACTCGAAACAGCCCCTGAACGGCCCCATGAGTGGCACCAACACCTCGCACGGGACCAATGTAGCTCGTATAAACTTATCGCGTGATCACAGGACTCCCGTTTTGAGAATACGACGATAATTTAAAAACATCAAGACTTAGGTAAAATATGGCGTTAGTGGGTAAAAACCCGAAACAGCCCCCGAACGGCCCTGTGAGTGGCACCAACACCACGCACGGGACTAATGTAACTCGTAAGAACTGACCGCGCGATCATGAGACTCCCGATTTGAGAATACGACGATAATTTAAAAATATCAAGACTTAGGCTTAAAAACATGGCATTAGAGGGTGAAAACCAAAAACAGCCCCCGAACGGCCCCGTGGGAGACACCAACACCTCCAACGGGACCAATGTAACTCGTAAGAACGGAACGCGCAGCCACAGGACTCCCGGTTTAAGAATATGACAGTAATTTGAATATTTCAAAACTTAGGCTTAAAAACATGGCGTTTAAAGGTAAAAACCGAAAACAGCCCCTACGTCCCCATGGTTGGCACCAACACCTCCCATGGGACCAATGTAACTCGTAGGAACAGACCGCGCGATCACGGGACTCCCGGTTTGAGAATACAACGGTAATTTGAATATTTCTAGATTTATGCATAAAAACATGGCGTTTAAAGGTAGAAACCCAAAACAGCCCCCTACGGCCCCGTGGGTGGCACCAACACCTCCCACGGAACCAATGTAACTCGTAAGAACTGACCGTGCAGCCACGGGACTCCCGGTTTTAGAACACGACGATAATTTACATATTTCTAGACTTAGGCTTAAAAACATGGCGTTAATGGGTGAAAACCGAAAACAGCCCCGTGAGTGGCACCAACACCTTGCACGGGACCAATGTAACTCGTAGGAACTGACCGCGCGATCACGGGACCCCCGGTTTTAGAATACGATGATAATTCACATATTTCTAGACTTAGGCTTAAAAACATGGCATTAGTGGGTGAAAACTCGGAACATCCCCCGAACGGCCACGTGAGTGGCACCAACACTTCGTACGGAACTAATGTAACTTGTAGGAACTGACCGCGCGATCACGGGACCCCAGGTTTGAGAATACAACAATAATTTTTATATTTCTAGACTTAAGCAAAACATGGCGTTAGTGGGTGAAAACCCGAAACAGCCCCGTTAATGGCACCAACACCTCGCATGGGACCAATGTGACTCACAGGAACTGACCGCGCGATTACGGGACCGCCGGTTTGAGAATACGATGATAATTTGCATATTTCTAGACTTAGGCTTAAAAACATGGAATTAGTGGTTGAAAAGTCGAAATAGCCCACAAACGGCCCCGTGGGAGGCACCTACACCTCCCACGGGACCAATGTAACTCGTAGGAACTGATCGCGCAACCACTGGACTTCGAGTTTGAGAATACGATGGTAATTTGAAAATATAAGGACTTAGGCTTAAAAACATGGCGTTAGAGGGTAAAAACCCAAAACAGCCCCCGAACGGTCCCGTGGGAGGCACCAACACCTCCCACGGGACCAATGTAACTCGTAGGAACTGACCGCGCAGCCACGGGACTCCCGTTTTGAGAATATGACAGTAACTTCAATATTTTTAGACTTAGGCATAAAAACATAGCGTTTAAAGGTAAAAACCCAAAACAACCCCCCTATGGCCCCGTGGGTGGCACCAACACCTCCCAGGGGACTAATATAACTCGTAGGAACTGATCACGCAGCCACGGGACTCCCAGTTTAAGAATACAATGATAATTTAAAAATATCAGGACTTGGTCAAAACATGGCGTTAGTGGGTGAAAACCCGAAACAACCCCCGAAAGGCCCCGTGAGTAGCACCAACACCACGTACAGGACCAATGTAACTCGTAGGAACTAACCGTGCGATCATGGGACTCCCGGTTTGAGAATACGACGGTAATTTAAAAATATCAGGACTTAGGCTTAAAAACATGGCGTTAGAGGGTGAAAATCCAAAATATCCCCCGAACGGCCCCGTGGGAGGCACCAACACCTCCCACGGGACCAATGTAACTCGTAAGAACTGACCGCGCAACCACGGGACTTCGGGTTTGAGAATACAATGGTAATTTGAAAATATCAGGACTTAAGCTTAAAAACATAACGTTAAAGGGTGAAAATCCAAAATAGCCCCCGAACGGCCTCGTGGGAGGCACCAACACCTCCCACGGGACCAATGTAACTCGTAGGAACTGATCGCGTAACCACTGGACTTTGGGTTTGAGAATACGATGAAAATTTGAAAATATAAGGACTTAGGCATAAAAACATGGCGTTAGAGGGTAAAAACCCAAAACAGCCTCTGAACAGCCCCGTGGGAAGCACCAACACCTCCCACGGGACCAATGTAACTCATAGGAACTGACCGCGCAGCCACGGGACTCCCTTTTTGAGAATATGACGGTAATTTGAATATTTCTAGACTTAAGCATAAAAACATGGCGTTTAAAGTTAAAAACTTGAAACAGCCCCCCTACGGCCTCGTGGGTGGCACCAACACCTCTCAGGGGACCAATGTAACTCATAGGAACTGACCGCGCAGCCACGGGACTCCCGGTTTGAGAATACGATGATAATTTAAAAATATCAGGACTTAGGCAAAACATGGCGTTAGTGGGTAAAAACCCAAAACAGCCCCCGAACGGCCCCGTGAGTGGCACCAACACCACGTACGGGACCAATGTAACTCGTAGGAACTGACCGCGCGATCACGGGACTCTCAGTTTGAGAATACGATGGTAATTTTAAAACATAAGGACTTAAGCTTAAAAACATGGCGTTAGAAGGTGAAAATCCAAAATAGCTCCTGAACGGTCCCGTAGGAGGCACCAACACCTCCCACGGGACCAATGTAACTCGTAGGAACTGACCGCGCAACCACGGGACTTCGGGTTTGAGAATACGATGGTAATTTGAAAATATGAGAACTTAGGCTTAAAAATACGGCGTTAGAGAGTGAAAACCCAAAACAGACCCCGAACGGCCCCGTGGGAGGCACCAACACCTCCCACGGGACCAATGTAACTCATAGGAACTGACCGCACAGCCACGGGACTCCCATTTTGTGCATATGATGGTAATTTGAATATTTCAAGACTTAGGCTTAAAAACATATCGTTTAAAGGTAAAAAACCGAAACAGCCCCCCTACGGCCCCGTGGGTGGCACCAACACCTTTTAGTGGACCAATGTAACTCGTAGGAACTCACCGTGCAGCCACGGGACTCCCGATTTGAGAATACAACGATAATTTGCATATTTCTAGACTTAGGCTTAAAAACATGGTGTTAGTGGGTATAAAGCTGAAACACCCCCCGAACGTCTCCGTGAGTGGCACCAACACCTCACACGGGACCAATGTAACTCGTAGGAACTGACCGCGTGATCACGGGACCTCCGGTTTCAGAATACAATGATAATTAGCATACTTCTAGACTTAGGCTTAAAAGTATGGCGTTAGTGGGTGAAAACCCGAAACGGCCCCCGAACGGCCCCGTGAGTGGCACCAACACCTCGCACGGGACCAATGTAACTCGTAAGAACAGACCGCGCGATCACGGGACCCTCGGTTTGAGAATACAATGATAATTTGCATATTTATAGACTTACGCAAAATATGGCGTTAGTGGGTGAAAACCCGAAACAGCCTCCGAACGACCCCCGGGAGTGGCACCAACACCTCGCACGGGACCAATGTAACTCGTAGGAACTGACCGCGTGATCACGGTACCCCCGGTTTGAGAATACGATGATATTTTGCATATTTCTAGACTTAGGCTTAAAAACATGGCGTTTTAATGTAAAAACCTGAAACAGCCTCCGTACGATGGCAGCAACGGGACTCCCGGTTTGAGAATACGATGGTAATTTGAATATTTCTAGATTTAGGCATAAAAACATGGCGTTTAAAGTTAGAAACCCGAAACAGCCCCCCTACGGCACCGTGGGTGGCACCAACACCTCCCACGGGACCAATGTAACTCGTAGGAACTGACCGCGCAGCCACGGGACTCTCGCTTTTAGAATACGATGATAATTTGCATATTTCTATACTTAGGCTTAAAAACATGGTGTTAGTGGATGAAAACCCGAAACAGCCCCGTGAGTAGGGGTGGCAATTCGGGTTAGTCGTGTCATTTTCGGGTCGCGTTGATTTATATTTGAGTATAAGTTTTGGGTACTCTTAAATACATACAAGCTAATCGTGTCAAGTTCGGGTCATTTCGGGTTATTACCATAAACGGGTTATCGTGTCAAAAATTGTCAGCCGTGAGTGGCACCCACACCTCGCACTGGACCAATGTAACTCGTAGGAACTGACCGCGTGATCAGGGACCCCCGATTTGAGAATACGATGATAGTTTGCATATATATAGACTTAGGCATAAAAACATTGATATGTTGATAATTATAACTCATATATGCAATTTTCAGCTTGAATAAATTTTTTGTAAAACTACTTGGTTACTGATATCATTTTTTTTTGTATCCTATCATTTGTAGGATTTTTTCACGTGGAACAAATGAAGAAGGCAATGGTTTATGACATGAAGATTGTTTATATAATGGTTTGGGCGTTCAGGGTTATGTTTTTTATGTGTTACAGCCGTGTGGGCTTTTATTGTTTAGTTTTATGGCCGTGCAGGCTTTTATAATTTGATTGTTGAATTTTGATGGCCGTGCGGGCTTTTGTAATTTGGTTGTTGAATTTTGATGGCCGTGCGGGCTTTATAATAATCAGGTTTTATATTTACAGGATTTGGAATGTCCAGAAAATAGAGGAAACTCTGCCCAATTTTTTTTTGGTGTGTGAATTATTAAAACGTGTAATATTTTTAAATTTGTATATATATTTGTTTATTAACAACGTTCCCGATTCACAATTTATGATTTTTTTTATTGTTTTGCCAATAATAAATATTTGTAAAACCTCGTACGCGTCCAACGTTACACGTAGCAACCGACAGTGCACTCACAGGACCCCCAATTTTAGGATTGGACCAAAAAAAGACATTTTTTTTAAAATTATAGTTAAATATTTTTTTCGTCGCGCATAAAAATAGTCGCGGCCAAAGTCCATGACGCCCAACCGTGACAAAAAATGGTAGTGGCCTAAGTCTGCGACCATTTTTCTTCTTCGCGGTGTGGGTCACGGACTTTGGCCGTGACCATTTTTGTCACGATTGTGGGTCATGGACTTGGGCCGCGACCATTTTTTTTCTTTTTTGTCACGGTTGTTAGTCGCGGCCAAAGTCCGCGACTAATTTGTCACGCTTGTGGGTCACAAACTTGGACCGCGACCATTTTTTTATCACGGTTATGGGTCGCGGCTAAAGTCCGTGACCAATTTATCACCGTTGTGGGTCGGGGCCATTTTTTCCCCGTCACGAAATGGGTCACGATCCAAGTCCCCGACCATTTGCCGTGACCCGCTACGGGCCGTGACCATTTTTTGGTCACGGACTTGGGCCGTGATCCACGAAATTAGTCACGCTCGAAATGGTCACGACCCAAGTCCGCGACCCACAGTCTTGGTCAGGGATTTTGGCCATGACCAATCACCAGTTTTGGAGTAGTTCACTACTCTCCATGTGTTAGTAGCTACTTTTGCGGGTACAACGTCAAAATATTGACAAAATTCCAGACACAGGGGATTGGAAGGATATGTGAACCCACACTCAGCAATAAAGATGGAAGGGAACCAATGGCCTTCAGTAAGAGAGAAAAAATCAGAAGAAAAAGTGGGATGTTCCAGTACAACCCAAGATGGAATGTTAAAGTCACTCCAGAACTTATCAAGTGACTCAATAGAATAACCCATGATGAAGAAGCAAAGAATAAGAGAAGAAAAGTTCTTACAAGGGTTTAAGGATTCAGGAAGAACTGAAGACAGAAAAGAAAATGATCGCACGAAAGTTCAAAGAACACAGTAGCAGAATCAAAAATGAAAGATAAAAGATGATCGAAGTTTTACCGCTCTTTTTATAATTCGCCTCAAAAATTGGGAAAAGTAACGAATAAAGTGAACGACGATTGAGTTTACCGCGACTAACAAGATAAAAGACGAAGATACCCTAGAAATGCTCACTAAAATTTGAAATATTTACAAAACTGTCATTCGCGCTCAAAATTGTCAAATAACTAGAGAAAGTTCACAAGTATGGAAGGTCTGCAGCCGACCAAGCAGTCCAAAGCATAATATTCCACACTTTCACATCAGTTCCAAGTATGAAAACATTAGGGGCTTCTGTTGATACCAAAATTCATCCGCTTATGTGGACCAATTGCGAGCCAACACGTGTCATCCAATGTGGTATAAATCCAAGTCAGCATGGCATAAATCCCCGATCAACAAGGTAGCCCGACCAACAGGGAAGCTCGACCATCAAAGAAGATAGACCAACAAGGCATCGCAACCAACATGGGATACCAACCAACTAGGAAGATCGACCAACGACCGGAAATCCAATCAGTACAGCTAATGAATCGACATCAGTCTTATATTTAATTCTCATTATGTATTGATATAAATGCCTAACAAATAAAGGCATTCCATCCTTTCACATGAAAACTCTCAACACCCCTCTTGGGCTCTAAATACATTGTAATACCCTCATTGTAGGGGATCGAAAAACAAATCAAGGCAATCAAGTAATACATAACAGTGGACATAGGCTATTCCATTGAGCCGAACCACTTTAAAAACCTCTTTGTCTTATTTGTTTTTAATTATTTATCTGTGATCAATCAATTAGTCCAAGTCTAGTTTTTTACATCAGCACCCCTCACGGGAATTCTTACAACCCTTTGTGGAGGAACCATCCTGGTTTTAACTATGTCCAATAAAATGCCGCATTGAATCCTAATTCACACGTTTCCCCCCTCCCGCCCACCTCCACCTTTTCAACAAGCTCCATATATGCAAGCACCACCTCCTGCGTCATATATCACCCCACTGCGGCGAAATCTCGAGGATACTTTGAACCAATTTATGCAATATCAAGCGGCAACCAATGCTCAAAATACCATAATGTTTGCTGAAATAAATGCGAACATTTCAAAATTATAATCTTCCTTTAGTATCTAAGAGATGGGTAAGTTTTCGGCCCAAGGTCCAAGACCTTCCCAAGGTCAACCTTATTTTAGCTCTATATTCGAAGATCATAAAGAGCAATGTCAAGCCATTACCACTCTATGTAGTGGGAGAGTCGTTGATTTATCACCTCCCCCACACGATATAAAGACAATGAGGTTTCACCTCGCACGAAAGAGGCCGAAGATGCCCCCTTGAATGAGAGTGACAATGATGACACTAGTGGCCCAAAGTCATAGTGCAACCACCCACTGCTGCGCCTGTCCCTCAATGGTTGATTCCACCTCAAAAAGGGGTATCCCGTGAAGATGTGCTAGATGTATTTAAGCAAGTCAAGCTGAATTTACCTTTTCTCGAGGCAATAAAGCAAATTCTCGCCTATGCTGAATTCCTTAAGGATTTATTGACGGCAAAACGTAGATTAAAGGTGAAAAATAACATTTTTCTAGCAAATGTGAGCTCCGTTCTACTAAATGTCCTCCCACAAAATTTTAAAGATCTGAATGCACCGACCATTTCATGCATCATTGGAGAGAACTGCATTGAGAAAGCCTTATTAGATTTTGGGGCGAGTGTTAACATTCTCCCTTATTCCATATATAGGCAGTTATATTTGGGGGACCTCAAACCCACTAAGATCACTCTCCAAATAGCGGATCGTACCGTGAAGATACCTCGAGGGATTGTTGAGGACGTGATAGTCCAAGTGGACACTTGCTACTTCCCGGTAGACTTTGTCATTTGGGATACAAAGCCCTCTATTCCCTCGAGTAATCATGTTCCTTCATCCTAGGCCGCCCATTCTTTGCTACGGCTAACGCTTTGATTAATACTCACAATGGTCAAATACAACTCAGATTCGGGAACATGACCCTTGAGACAAATGTCTTCAACATCACCAAGCAAGTAGGTGATGAGGAGGACAATTTTCATGCGGTGGATCTTATCGAGGAGGTAGTCAATGGGCACATATAGGGAAATATCAGTGGGATTCATTAGGATCGTGTCTTATTTCGAGTAGTGAGAGTGACGAGACGTACACCGACTTCGAGAGGGAGGTAGGGGAGTTGAGAGCGATATTAGATGATAGAGCATTGGATGAGGACGTGAGAAAGGTTAATTGGGTTTCTAGATTTGAGAAACTACCACCGAGGGAGTCGCGTACGGTTCCCTCCAATGAAAAATTTCCCACCCTCGAATTAAAGAAACTACCCTCAACCATAAAATATGCTTATTTGGGAGAGGATGAGACATTTCCTGTTGTTGTCTCATCGAGCCTAGATAAAGAGCAAGAGGGTAAATTACTAGAGATTTTGAGGAAGCACTGTCGTGCTTTTGTTTGGAGCATTACGGATTTAAAAGTTATAAGTCCCCTAATTTGTACCCATAAAATCCACCTCGAGGAGGACGTGAAGCCTTCGAGGGAGATGCAGCAATTGAACCCCACTATGAAAGATGTAGTGAGAGCGGAGATTGTTAAGCTATTAGATGCCGGCATAATTTACCCCATCTCGGATTGTAAGTGGGTGAGCCCTATCCAAGTCATCCCAAAGAAGTCGGGAATGATTGTGTTCGAGAATGCCAAAGGTGAGCTAAATCTCCAATTCACCACCACTGGGTGTCGCGTTTGCATTGACTATCGGAAGCTCAATGCCAGTATGAGAAAAGATCCTTTCCCTTTACCATTTATCGACCAAATGCTAGAGCGAGTAGAGGGACACCCATTCTCTATTGCTTCCTTAATACGCTAGCTGAACGCTAATTGGACCGCAACTCAATTACTCCACCACGGAGAAAGAATTTCTAGCCATAGTTTTTGCCCTAGACAAATTCTGCTCTTACCTTGTTAGTTCGCTGATTACATGCTTTACCGACCACGCATCTCTTAAGTATCTCCTTTCCAAAAAGGATGCTAAATCGTGCCCCATAAGGTGGATCCTACTCCTACAAGAGTTCAATCTCTCAATAAAATAAAGAAAGGAGTAGAAAATATCATAGCAGACCATTTGTCCCGACTTTCGTTCGACGTACCTAGTGATCCCATACCCATAGACTAATATTTTTCGAATGAATAATTATTCGCCACTTTTTCTCTCCCTTGGTTTGCGGATATAGTGAATTTCCTTATCACGGGGGTCATTCCCTCCAATTGGACACCACAAGAGAGGAAGAAGTTCTTAACTTAGTCATGCATGTTCTTCTATGACGATCCTTATTTGTTCAAATATTGTGTGGACCAAATCATTCGAAGATGTCTATCGGATGATGAGATACCTAGCATCATTCATTTTTGTCATACGATAGGTTGTGGAGGCCACTTTTTGAAGAATAAGGCAGCCGCTAAAATCTTCAAAGAGGTCTCTATTAGCCCACAATTTTTCGAGAAGTGAGCGCTTATTGCATATCTTGCGATAGATGTCAAATAATGGAAGCCATTACACGACGAGATATGATGCCATTGACCCTTATTATTATCATTGAGATATTCGATTATTGGGGCATCGACTTTATGGGTCCCGTCCCTTCGTCCTTTGGTTTCTTATAGATCCTTGTCATGGTAGATTATGTGTCGAAATGGGTTGAGGCCATAGCTATTAAGACCAATGACAACATGGTGGTGATCAAGTTCTTACAAGAACATATACTTTCTCGTTTTGGATCTCCGAAGGCAATCATTAGCGATAACAGCAAACATTTTTGCAATCGGCTGTTTGAAAAACTCATGAGAAAGTATGGGGTCGTCCACAAGGTTGGGACGACTTATCACCCCTAAACGAGTGGGCAAGCCTAATTAGCCAATCGTGAAATCAAGCACATAAGGCGTATTAGGCAATCAAGAAGTTAAACTACAACATGGACCAAGTCGACGAAGCATGCAACCTTCAATTGAATGAGTTGGAAGAGGTGCGTAATGATGCGTATAAAAATGTAAAGATATCTAAAGAAAGAATAAAACTCGCACATGATAGAATTATCTGACAAAAAGAGTTTCATTTAGGTCAAAAAGTGCTTATATACAACTCACGTTTATGTTTGTTTCTCGTCAAGTTAAGTTCGTGGTGGACCGACCCATTCGTTATGAGAGAAGTGTTTCCCCACGGAGTCATTGAGTTAGAAGATCCAAAAGGGGTAGATACATTCAAGCTAAATGGCGAACGCCTAAAGCCATATTTAGAGGCGTGTGTTGAAGAAGCCGACACAATTTGGTTGTCGGACCCCGTTTACAGGGTTAATTGAGCTTGATATGAGAGGTCGTCGCACCCCCGACACATATGGGGTAATTAGGATTGTATAGTAGTGAGTAGAATAGTTGTTAGGCCGTTTAGAAGTACGTAGAGGTTATGATCTAGGAAAGGTTTGTGCACTACGTTCACTTTTCACACACGGGAGAGCGTAAACGCGCTACGAGAGTGAGGTCGAGGCATCCCGGGGGGTCTCAAGTGTGTAGGAGAGATTGAGGTACTTTAGAGAGGTGAGATATAGGCCTAGAACACTTCGAATTTGAGAAAAGAGCCAATTTTGCATTTTGCGACAGCAAAAATCGAACCCCATGACAAGCTGGTTCGAGGGCAGACCGGTTCGGGGTGCCTGGAAGTTCATTCCCCCTCTTTCCCAAATTCATTCCCTCTTTTTCTAAATTTCACCTCTTCCCTCCATCAGTCCCCTTACGAAATTCATCCCCGCCCCCAACATTTCCCAACCTATTTCACTCCCTCCATCATTTCCCTCCACCACCCTTTCCATTTCCCACCAAAATTCCCTCTCCCCACACCTATAAATTCATGGCTCCCCCCCCCCCCAATTCTTTCGCACCTTTATTCCCTTCACTTCTCATCTCCCCTATTCTCAAACTCTCTCTCTCTCTCTCTCTGCCACTATGCCTCGTCATCGTCAAGTCAACCTCTGACCCCACAAATATGGCTCAACGACCATCCTCCATGAGGGGGTCGAACATCACTTCCGGACGGTGCAAGAGGGAAATTGGTTTTAGGAATACTTTACTCCCCAACGAACAATCCATATTGAGCGAAAAGTTCTTTAGGAGGAGATGCCCCACGACGTCACATCCCTCTTCCACCACCAAGGGTGGTGATCTTTCCTCCCCCCGACGAATGATCATGTTTTTGAAGAGGATATACGCTACTTTTATGCCAAACTTGTTCGAAAATCGTCCACTCTACATGAAGCCTTTATTGACAACATCCGAATACCGTTGTCCGCAGCCATTATTGAACGCAAGATGCGTGAATAGGTAGCCATTCACCTCGTCCCTTTCGATTACCCAAACAATGGTGCCCCATGCACAAAAACCTAATGCATAGCGTGAATGGCGCCAAGGGAACAATGGCTCTAAGATACTTTTCCAGTGGGCAAGCTATCGGACACGGTGTGCTACGTGCACCTCATCACTTAAGGCGCAATTTGAAAACTCCCGTAGGCCCCCAATTTTAAATAAAATTCTTTTCTACTTCACGAGAAGTGATAATTTCCTTTTATAGAAAGATGTGAGGAAGCGAAGGACGATGGTTCAATTAAAAACAAATGAACAAATTTTAATTTCCTTTTTTCAAATTAAAATTAAACCAAGTGAAACTAACTTAAACACACACACTTATTTAATTTCACTTAAACCAAATTAATTAACCCAAGTCCTTGAAAATTTGCCTAAGTCATATTTCTCAATTTTACCAAATTAGGCCAAACCAATTTTGACAAATTAAATTAAATGACTTGAATCAAATTAACTAAACATTACCCAATATCTAATTTAGCACCAAATTAAACATGTAGTGATTAAAACCAAATTTTATCTTGAATTACCTAAGCATGCATTCTAGGTGAGTATAGCAAGATAAAATAAACAATAAATCACTACACCGCGATGTACGAGGAAAAACCCACAACGGGAAAAAATCTCGGAAGACCCTAGCCTCAAATCCACTAAGTACAGAATTTACAAATACAATCAAGATGACTTACAACACTCGACTCGATCCCTCTCAAGCCCCGACGCATCTTCTTGTATCAACCTCTGCCTAGGGAATAACCACGGAGCTCCACTGCGGTCTCGAAATCCACCGATCGGACTTTATATGGTCACCGTCACCCGAACTAGGAGCCTTTCTCCAAGTGGGTAAATCAATGCAAACATCTTCTTCTTTGTGGGATTTAGAAGCAAACCCAAACGTCTCTTCAAAATGGTAGAGATGAAAAAATAGCTGTCAAAACACCAAGCAATGAATATATATATATGAACTTGGATAAACAATATGGATGAAAACTAAAGTGTAAATGAATTTTTCTTTGAAAAATAGACACTTTACAACATGAACTTTTCCTTTTTCTCTTTTTCTCTCAAACTCTCTCTTGGAGATAGATGTGTATGAAAAAGTTAACTTTCCAAAGTTGGTTCCCGCACTTAGATATTCAGTCAAAAGTTAGTGGGGAAAGATAGTGGGAAAGTGGGTGAAAACTGTCAAAAACTGCCATTTAACTATTCCCGCCAAATCTCGTTAGAACGAGTTTTATCGTTCGAATGAAGTATCATTCGAACGGCCTTCTAACGACATTCTAACAAAGTTCCAGTGTCTTTAAAAATGAACTCATTAGAAATCTCGTTCGAACATCCATCTCGTTCGAACGACATTTCGAACGAAGTTACAGAGGCCAAACTGGGAACTCGTTGGCAAACTCGTTCTAACGACATTTGGTTCGAACGAAAATCTCGTTCGAACGACATATCGAACGAACTTCCAGAAAGTTGGAAATTTTCATTTTTAGCCCAGAAACTTTATAAACTTTATTTAAAGTTTTAATTAAATCTTTCTAAAAATAAACAACAGTTTTTAATTAAACCTACACCCATTATACTGTTCCAAGATCCTATATATATATATGTAATGCATTCATACCTTGGGAGCATGGAACCACTGTTGATGACGTAGAAACGAGGCACTTGAACACGACATTTTGATGAAGCTTTATACACTTGGCCTCTACGTCTTCAACAAACTCGTCATAGGCTTGAAATAGGTACATTGAACACTATCCTATGACACAAACATTTTTGTCCGAAATTGAGCCAAAACTACAAGGGACTCAATTGGAAATTTGTGTCCTTACACAATTCACCAAACCACCAATGATTCGGCGGTTCGCCAACTCCATGGGAACTTTCTCTATCACTTCCTTGATCTGCACATCACTATAAATATGGCCAAACTCTTTTATGCGGACATCCTTCACATCGCCTACGATGAATGCGGCAAGGCGGATCTCCCCTATGCACTCCTAATCATCGAAATCATGTCCGACGTCGGCGTGCAATACCCAAAATTATGGGTCAAATTTCCTTGCCCTATTGGGGCTTATTCCACCACTAGAAGTGAGTGCCAAATGCGAGTGGCTCACCTCGTGCGTCCCATTGTTGATGTTGATGAGGAGGAGGTGGGAAACGACGCTCAAATGCCGGATGTGGGGGATGTTGTTGATGAAGACGACTATGATGAGGATGAGGACTCCGACTCCGACTATGAGCTTGAGGGAGAGGGCCTTACGAGTCGGATTGCTGCCTTTGAGTCGTATTTTGACGGATTTATGAATGAGTACTACATGCACCATCAAGCCTATCAATACGACACAAGCATGATGGCGCATCTCCAAGCCGAGCTTTATCGATTACAAGTCGGGCCTAACGTATCACTTTTGACTTATTTCTATGATCCCTATGACCCTAGTGCCCCGGTACCTCCCACCCATCGCCCGAGTAGCAAGCCCAATTGGTTAATGTGCTCAATCAAATTTCTTTGATCGGTCTTCTCATGTGCTGATTTCTCTTTAACAACAATATGTAGTGTTTTCCCCTTTCTTCTCATATATGTAAGCAATGGTTTGTAATGAAAATCTGCATTTTCGATATTTGTTTGTTTTCCTTTTCGCACTTATTATGTTTTCTTATTTAGCTTTTAGTACTTTTGATTGAGGACAATGCAAAAGTCTAAGTTAGGGGGGTGACAAGTGCGTATTTATAAAACTTCACAAATTTTGAAAATGCTCCCAAAAATATAAAATTTTAAAAATGTTAAAAAAAATCGAAAAAGTCAAAAATATTTTTCTTTAAAATAAATAAAAATTGGAATTTATTTTTTTCAAAAATATCACTAAAATTTTGTTTAAGTCCCCATTTGTATAAAATCAAGTGCAGAAAGCCGAAATTGACCAAAGATGGAAATTAAGCGAAAATTGACGACTTAACGAATAAATGTGGAGATTAACTAACCCGGTGAGATTTCAAGCCCATCGATTTTTGTGAGTAATTAAATCAATCCGAGTTAATAGTTAAATCAAATATCAATTTTTCTTTAAATAAGTCGTTGAAGATCTCTATTCCTTTGTTTTGATCGGTTACGAGAAATGAGTGAGATTTTCCTCGAAATGCACGCTAAAATATCTCTAGACTAAAATATTTGTGAGACGCATATGGTAAAATAATTAGTGATTCGGACCATGAAGTAGGCCCTCGTTTGTTTAACCCAAAATATGAGCCACAAAAAGTTGTGAAAAATTATTCCTTTTGCTAGCCATTTTGAGCCTAATAAAATTTTCCAACTTCGTTTGGTAACCCGAAAAACCCATGAAGGCCCGAAGTTGTGAAAATCGAAAAATTCATTCAAAGTCCGAATGGTGCTATAAAAGGGGCAAGAAATAGAAAAGTGCTCAACAAAAATAGCAAGAAAAGAAAAATGTGAAAAACCAGAAAAAGAAAAGAAAAAGGGCAAAAGCCAGAAAAAGCACTAATAGACATCATAAGAAAATTTTCCAATTTCGAATATCCAACTCCGAAATTTCCCAATAATTTCCATTTTATCGGGTGATCAGTCCTTTACTAAATTAAATCAGAATATTTAGTTGGTTCAGATTATGCATCACTGTCGAAAACTTTATTATTAAATACTAACCACCTAATATTTAAAAAGATTGAGTCAAAATTTTATCTTTTAATTAATATAAAACTAGGTTAACGAAATAATTAAACATTCACCTTTCACATCAATCTCATATGATAGGAAATAACTGCAATAATAAATGAAACTGGAGAAAATATTTTCAGTCTAAGTCCCAAATACAATAATCCAACAAAAATAAACCAACAACTGAATTAAGTAAATAAATAAATCCAAAATCTCTGAATATTTGAATAGAAAAGGGGCAACATGCCCTAACTGATGAAATAACTCAAAAGGAAGAAATGATAAACATAGAGGCGTCTACTACACAGGTCCTGTAACTTCTACAGCAGCTACAGCTCATTGAGTGAATGGAACTCCTATGCTTGGTGTCCCTGTGGCTGGGCACCTAAAATAATTTGACAAGAAAAGAGATTTGCAGAAAACGGGTCAGAGCCCGAGTTGAAAATAGTTTAAAAATCAACAAGTGATTAAAATGAGTTTATAGCACATATATTAATCATGTTAGATTATAGTACTCACTTGAGATGCTCACCTCTCATCTAATGTGCACGCCTAACGTTCCATCAAACCCTACTAGTTTCTATTCCCATGCTAACTAGTTTTTTCCCGTCTAACATCTAATCGTAGCCCAATATTGTTCCCATGTATTTCCCTCGTAATATACATAGTGCCTATAATTAATTTCTCTTTAATATGGATAAGCACCTTTTTAACTTAATATAGATAAAGTGTTCACCAACTTAATTCATTTTCAATTTCATTATTATTCATGTCTACTTAATTCACACAGTAGATCGTATCACAAGTGTATATATACATACACTCTATTATATACATATACAATACTGCACCCCGAGACACAGCTGCGGTGCTTGCATACTCTGCTATCATGTCCTAGTGCATCGTTCATTACATAAAGGACTATAGGTTCAATCTCTTGCGAACCATCAAAACAAACATACATATTGGAGGCGAACATAGTTCCAAGCTGATGGGCTACGCACATACCTATGCAGCCATACGATCGTCATCACTATCATTCTCACAGATAGCCCGTACCTAGATTATATGCTCTAGTGGTACAAATCAAATTCTCACCCGAAGGCTCCTCAAGGCATGATTGTCCACAACGCGCGAACTCCGCTCGATAGCAAGCAGCGTAGGTATGTCGTACACATAATAGTTCAATCAATAAGTATACACACAACTTATTATATTCATTAGGTATTCACACAACCTAAGTCCCCGAATTCATATGTAGTATATTCGTCCCTACTACCCCCAATACCTTAACCGTACGATTTACCTCTTTATCGTATATACTCTTTAAGGTTCTCTCATTCCAACCCATTCCCATAGTAGTTACACAATTCCTCTCACTCTTAAATTATGAAAAGAAGCTACTCTAGAATAGCGTAGGTTCTATTCTCTCACTTAAAGGAACCTGGAAGGATTTTTAACTCATTTGGGCAAAAATTGGAGTTTTTGAAATCTCGTTAGAACCTGGGGATTCTCGTTCGAACGAGTTCATTTGAACAAGATTCTCACTTCGAACGAACTCTAAAATCTCATTAGTAATCTCGTTGGAATTCTCATTCGAATGAGGTCGTTCGGACGACCTCGATAGGTCTTCGAACGAGAATTCCCAGAGCTTCCCTGTCTTCCAAAAATTTCATTTTTTCCCAATTCATTCAACAACAAAATTTCTTCAAACCCAACCTAATTCACATTCAACAAATCTAATATATATCCCCTAGTATTAGAATACTTTCCCATCCGTTTTTAACATCAAATCCCTAAAATTATAGCATGAATTTCGATTAATTTCTCAAATCTTCAACAAGCCCTAATTTCACATAACCTCCATTAACAACAATTTAATCCCAGATTTAATTTCGTGAAATCAACATATAAACCCCAGATTTATCATACCCAGAACATGATTATTCAACTACATGCAAACCTATACTCCCAATTAATGATTAATATTCAGTTTCTACCCCAAATTCATAATATCATGGTTATTCCATCAAATAATTTAACATGAATCATATATGCTTTAAAAATTCAGCAAGATAAACACTTTCCTTTTTGTGAACTTCTTATTTGCTGGATGAAATTGGTATAGGGGTGATCCTCTCTTCACGATCTACGCGTTGGTGTAGTTTTTGGTGTGAGAGCTTGAGTCTTTATCCCAGGGCTCCTATGGAGTTCTTCTTCTTCCTCCTTGGTTCTCTCTCTCTCTCTCACGTAGGTTTAGAAACTGATAGATAACCTATTACCCACGTACTCTTCCTTTTTAATTTTCTATTTTCGTCCATTTTAATTCCCAAAAATCTCAAAAGGCCAAAATACCCCTCCGGGGTGTCGGTTTGGCCTAAATCACCCCGAAATCCAAATAAAACACCCGAGTAGAGTTTTCTGACTATCTCGACCCTTCCGGACTCATCGGCGCACTCGAAATGGTCATATGAGTTACTTAAAAATAAATGATCTTTTTAACCCAATAAAGTAATACCGAACGACTCACATGCGCGTCCCAACTAAATGTATTGTAACTGTCGTATTTTTCACTCCCGGCCATAATAATATTTTCTTAATCATATATTACTTTACTCGCTAAGTAATATTCAACATAATTATCATCAATAAATACTTACTCTTATCACGCTAGTAATTATTACATTTAAATCCGAATTAATTGTAAATAAATTTTCTCCATTTAAATTTAATTAATCCTAATTCCATAATTAAAATAAAATTCCTCAAAGATACGGGGTATTAAATTTACCCAATTCACCTTATAACCCGAAAAAGTCATAACCGAATTCGAATAACGAAATTAATTGCAACGTGGAGAGCTAAGATACGAGAAAGATAATAAGAGAGATTAATTGGTGCGAATAAGAGGCTATGTTTCCTAATTTTCAATGATCGTATTCCGATGATGAGATCTTTTTACCATAGAAATTCCATCTTTCAAACACGTGTGCGTAAATTTGTGTTCCTTTATATTTACTCTTATAAATCACGTACATGGATAGAAATAGACACATACCGAGTGATTCGTTTGTGAGTGAATCCGTGAGAAATTGAATCAAAATAAATTTTCATAGTGTAACGAAATGATCAATCAGTGGAAATTAGAGGTCTAATTTTTATCTCGCACAGACAGACTACAAATTGAGACTATTGAATATGAATTTACAGTGATTATTTTTGGGGGATTTAAATTATACAATTTTTAAGTATTTTAATTTTTCTTTGAGTTGAAAAATGAATTTTGTGGGTATATTCACTGTAAACCCTCACGAGACACCACCCATCCTACTAGGGTAACCTAGGGGTTTAACGGCTTGTTGTATACACTAAATGCAATCGCCTGCTCATGAAAAAGGTAGTCTATCCCAATAAAGTTTTTGAAAGTTCCTCAACCCATATTCTTATTCCTTCACACTGCTCAGGATGCACAACGTTCTAAGTTAGGGGGATTTGATTAGGTATAAATATTCCATATCTATCCCCTAAATTTCTGTCTTTTTATGATCCCTTGCATTGCATTTCACTTGGTTTTATCTCATATTCATGATACTAACTCTACTTGGTAAGTATTTCGTGTTTTGTGTATGTCTTATTTGTTTTACAGGTGTTTCATTCAAATTAGTGTGAAAGAGAACTCGAAACAGTGAAAGAAATCCAAGAAATGGAGAATTGAAGGGAATTTTGGTAATTTTACAGCCGTAGTTCGGAGGCGGGACCAAATGGAAGTTGAAGAGCTTGAAATTACAAGAATACTGAAAAAATGGCACCTCAATCCGAACTTTGGTGAAAGATTTATGCAAGTTTGAAGAATGAGAAGGAAAACGAAAAATCCAAATGAAAAGAGGAGCAAAAGCAGTATGAAAAATCAAACCGACCTCCAAATTGGTTTGAGGTCGAACCTATTCGTAGGTACACCCGAACCGGTTTGGGGGATCTGACACGCAAAAATTTATTTCTTTGTTGATTGGTTCTAAGAGTTGTATGTGGGTTGGCCTCTTTCAAAATTGTGAATGTAATATTATAGCCAATTATTAGACTTAGTTTGGAGGGAGTTTTTCAAGAAGAATTAGATGAAAAAGACAAGGAAATCCTAGATTTCAATTTTCTTCATAAAGATTCCACTTGCAAGGATTAATTTTGAAGGTTTTCTTCAATAAAGTTTGTCTTCTTCTTCCTTGTTCTTGAAGTTTATAATCTTTTCATGGTTTGTCTATTTTTTGGGATTAAAGATCTTCATGCATGTTTATATATAATTTCATTATGGTTTTGATTACATGCAACATAGAAAGCAATTGTTATATTAATTAAGTCATGTCCGACTCAATGTTTAAGGGTTGGAATGCATTAACCCAACCCTAAGTAGTTCGCATGGATATAAAAATAAATTCTTGAATTAAATAATTAATTGGACGTGTCATTTCGTTAACATAATCGTCGTAGGACTTTTGACCTCATTTGCCATAGGTAACCGGGGTGTTTAAGAATGCGATGCGCGTGTTAACCATCTCGTCACGTACTTTATTTTCATTGTTAATTACGTATTGTGAGGGTTCATTCCTTCATATATGTAATGCTTGACATAAATAATGTATTTGTTTCAATTAAATATTTAATTCTCGACTAGTTTTGTATCCGGTGAAATCATCAGGGGGTGGGGCATTGAATTTCGACCTTATCTCTCTTTTATATTAATAAATCCGTAGTTTGTTAAGTCTAGCATGTGTAGGTAGTTTAGCTATGATTTCATTGCTTTCGTAGTAGTAGTACATAATCTCATCGCAATCATCTTTTCTTCCTTTTTTTGTGAGTCAGTCGTTTAGGTTAATTATCTTCCCTATAAGTCTGTATGTATTCACATATCAGTACCTATGTTCGATTTCTTATTTAACGAATTATTACTTGAGCGACCGGTTTGCACTTGAGCAGATATAAGCACTCACTCGAGACACTTTGAAAGTCACGTCAGTTGGTTTCAACTTAATATACAAACACTTATTATATATTTCAGTGATATTTTGGAGAATATAGTTTGGGGTACATATATCTGACATCCCCCTATTTTAATCACGAGTGATCACTCTTTTATCAACATAAACAGGAATCTCATTTGGTTCATTCTTAGAATCATTGTTGGAAAACTTTTTAAATTACTATCCACCTATGTTAAATTAAGTCGGTGATAATTTTATCTTTCATTAACGTAACAACATGCGGAAATAGAAATAATAAAACTCATTTACACAAATATACGAGCCCGAATCATCACATGATAAATAGATAATTAATAAATACCGAATAAACCATCGGTTCCAAAAATAAATCCAAACCATGAGTCTACTGGAATAAAACTAAATCTAAATATATCATTTGATAAATAAAACTACAAGAATGTATCAATTGAAGGGGAAACATGCCCAAATGAAGTACTGAATCATAAATCCAAGTTTAGGAATGAATGACTGAAGCGTCTATACAAATCCTACATGCCTCCACAAGTGTTGCAGCTACGCATCCCGGGAATGAGTCATCAAGCTTGGCATCCCTGTAGCAAGACACCTAATATATTTTGGAAAATATTTTTGACACGTGTCAGAGCGCAAAAACCTTTGGAAAATATTTAGCAAGTAATTAAGATGAAATAATTAGATATGCATGAACACTTTTCATATTTAAGCGGGTGTCGCACTCTCACCTATCGTTTACCTCATAACGCAACTAGTTATACTACCCCACCTAACTAGCCCTGTCATAAATATTTCCATCACTCTAATCTAACCCGAGTACTTCCTCACTTTGATTCATAAGTTATTTTACTCATTAACTCACTTAATCATTTCCACTTTAATTAATTATATAACATTCACACTAGCTATATATCAAAATACATTCACACTTTATGTATTTAACCCATATGTAATTATTTACTCCAATATATATGTACTAATGTATCACAACAATCACACCTATGTCGCGTATAATAAACATCCTTCCGAGTAATAACTCACTGGATGTTTTTCTCTAAAATGCTATCATATCCGAGGTGCCCTCAATTTAACCCGGTTACCATAAGTCGGTTAACTCACACCGAAATAGATAAAAATTATAAGCGTAGTGGAGGCAGTCATAGTCCCCCAAGAGTGAGACCGAATCATACCCAAAGCGTCTCACCTCTAAAATAAATCACACAATAAAATACCAGACGCTATGACCTGGGGATTATACTCTCCTGCATTCACTAGCCAGGGGATTCACCCATATCGCGCAACCTCCCATGATAGCACTAGAGGGGTATAGTTCACATAAATATCATACACAACGGTATCTATAAAATACACACACACACACACACACACACACACACACATATATATATATATATATATATATATATATATAAACACAAATTCGACTAAACTGTGCCTATCGCCTAAAGAACTCATCTACTATCCCGAGTACGACCTTTAATTCATTCAAGTTCTCATTAATTCAATAAATAACTTAACGCCACTCTATCAAATTACCCGGACTTACCCAACCGGCCCGTACAACACATATTTACGAATTTACCTCACTCAATTCGTTATTTAAACTTTCTCGTTAACTCATTATCTCACTATTTCTAATTCAACTGTAGTTAGCCACTCATCCCTAGGTAATATAATCCCGTGAATCCATATGCGGATTTGATTTTTGACTAAAGATTTCGATCTCGGACACCCTTTTGTAGAAAATTCATAAGTAATTAAAAAAATAAAAAAAATACGACTGGAAGCCACGTGTTCGTAACGAAAAGATCTATCTCCATGAGCAAAATCTATTGTCATTAGAACGATGTACCAGCTTCATTCGAATGAGAAAGCCACATCGTTTAAGTGAGGTTCTAACTATGTTCTAACAAGATTGATAAAAACAGTGCAGAAACCCAGATGGAAACAATACAAAAGCCCAGACGAAAACAGTACAGAAACCTAGATTTTTCTTCATCAAATCCAACCCAAACACCTTCTACATGATATTATACATTCACCTAATAATATATAACATAATAAAAATATTCGTATATGATTCTAACGTCAAATAATTATCCTAATGCCAAAGATTAACTACAATCACCTAATTAATCCATTAAAATGGGTTTACATGATAAACACCTCAAATAACCCTAGATTTGATTCAAAGTCCCAATTAATCATGACCAATCTATGAATATCTAACAAGGATCGAGTTCCCTCAATTATGATTCATTTAAAATCATCAAATATGCATTTACTCTACAAGTTATGGGATAATTTCTCAAACCCCCCTTTTTACATGTGAAACCCTTCCTAAAAATGGTTTTGTTCTACACCTACTATGATATGAATCGAAAATTCCTACACATGTTATTATTGAAAGTCAATTACTTGCCATAAATGGTTCGTAGAGTCTGAAAATCCGTTGTAGACGACGAATCTATGGTTGAATGCTCGAATCCCCCATGAATTCTCTCCCAATTTGGCCTTTCTAGCTTTCTCCTAGATTTATCCTAGCCTTTGCCTCTTTTTCTTTCTCTCTAAGGGTTTAGAATATGAGTTACGTCTGCCTCAAACTCATAGACTTAAATATATAATCCCTAATCCCGAAATTAGGCTAACAGGCTAAGCCCAAATGACCCAAATACCTCCATGTGGGCCCGGTTGTGTCTAAAAAGGTCTCGAGACCCAATTACCGCCCCCGCGTACACTATGACTATCTCGACTCATCCTGAACCAACCGTGACCTCAAAATATTCATCCAATTCACTCTACATAAATTTCCTATCTCGATCTCATATAGTCTACACGCGACCCCCAGTTGAGATATAACGAAATCACATCGATATCACTCACTACAACGTATAATATTTATTTACTACTCAATCAGAAAATGTGTTCCGTAAATATTAATCATTATCTCTCTTTATTAATATTTTAATAAACACGTAATATTTAATTTAATTAAATTATGGCACACATGTAACTTTAAATAACCGAATTAATTAAATTATAAATACTCAAAAATACAGGGTGTTACATACTTCCCCCCTTACAAAGGAATTTTATCCTCAAAATTCGGATATGCCTGCTACTAAAAACTTCGGATCCTTACACTCAATACATCCAAACGTATTCAAAGTTAACTCACAATAATATTCTGGTGTTTCACTATACACATGCCAGTGGTACCATTGACTAACGATCCACTCTATCCCAAAGTTAGCGACAAGTCCATTCAAACTCGTTCATATAGACATACGATGATACACAAAACTATCACGAATCCTCTAATAATGCCTTAAAAGACGAGCCTATAATCCACTAGCTCTATTATCTCTATGTTAGAAAAGGCCCCACTTCTATATGTGCCAATTTCCCTTGTTGCCAAATCACGTAACTCCCTTCATGGTAGACACATGCTCTCATTATATTCTTGGATCATACAAAAATGACGTAGATTAACTCACTCCTTACCGACGGACTATGAATCACTTTAGGTCTGAGAAGCTTGTTATTCCCCACCTCTAACTAACCAAAGGTGGATGATAAGATCACCGTATGAAGCCTTAGAAGGCGCTTTACAAATAACAATCATCTACAAGTCATCAAATGTAGCTCTACCAGATATAATCAATACTCCCAATTACCCCAAAAATTCAAAACACACATTTCTCGCTTTTTTCCACATTTTAGTCACCTCTCTAGTCCAACCACCTGACTACATATGACATGTCTAGCTTAAATCGCAACTCTATCCCCATCGCCTCCTGACACTCCCTATAATAGGTGGGACGCGAGAGTGAATAACAATTATCCCATTGCGATCAATCCATTTCACAAACCCGAAGGAAATCCCGACCTCTCCGTGATTTTGATAACCTAATGATGAACCTTGTCAGTTTGTGTCCCTTCCATCACTGGAATCATTAATCTATTACAAAGTTCTGGTTGATAATCTTGGACCAACCTTTTCCATCTACGAGTGGGGAATTTAGAGATAACTTCACTATGTCCCACTCAACACCAATCCCCATGCTCAATTTTTCACATCACGTGGAACATCTTACTCCCCTTTTTTGGGATATACCAAAAATCATTTCCATTGCGTTTGCTCCAAAACTGTGCACTTCCTGGGCACTTTTTTGTCTAATAGAAATCAACATATTATCTATGCGTAAACCACTATAGGCATTTGACTAAGTGAGACTCTACTCTACTGTCCCACAATTGTGGGGTCATTCCTTGTCAAGGGATATCTTTTTACATGTGCCTCCACCGTCTTTTAACTCAACGCGGTTGTGATATTTCTCCTTGACATACACCTAATCGAACTATCTCCTTTTCTCAAACGATGTTCAATCCATCATACCATTCCCCCTGTGTTTCTAACTGACCCACCGGCATATTTTAGAAACACTTATAAATATCTCCCCTTATCTCAGACAATATTAGAAGTCAAAACTAATCAGGGCACCCATACACCCTATATTTCGTGCACTCCTACACAATCACCATTAACGTCTCATATGTAACATACAAATCTTAAGCTCGGACCCCCGTACTCTCGATGTGGCTATACAGTAAGGTTGTACTCAATTTTCCAACTAATCGTGACTTATTTCTCCTCGAGATTGCCCCACCTATGAACTAGTGGTGCAAAAGCTCCTTAGTGCTTCCTACACAACATTATCGGCTCCACCGATCGCACATAGTATAAGATCTCTCAGTTTTTCTCTACGCGTTCAATGATTTAACTTTCAAAAATGTTGCCAAAGAATCCAACAACGTCTCTCCTTTATCGACGTTTATTATGGTTCATGCATAGAACTCCTCGTAAACGGAACTCAAATAAAGAACTCCTCCGATGCGCTATCACCTGGAATTCTTGGTCATCGAGTTCCGTAGGCCCAAAGCATATAACTGGGACTCTCAAAATCATGTCCCCCGTCATATAAGTCTAATAATAAACTCCCACATCTGTAAAGGAGTTGTATAACACTACGCTCGCACTATCACTAAGTCCCAACACTAAATCAGTAACGAGCTAAATCTCTACACTTGACAAAAAACCCGAGATACCCTGAATCGCGTTAGTAAAGTCCCTATACATTGGGATCAAACATAACGAGACAAATATACTCTCTGAAGTCTCCTCTATAATATCATATAGATTCGAGCTCCTCCCTCTTTCAGGTGATACATCGCAAAATAATACATCCTTCCCTAGAACAACAAACACGATAGCCTTGCTATAACAACCCACCATCGCTAACCTGTCCATACCCCAGATAATATCATACTTGAATATCATCTCTCAAAAAGAGCTAACTCACTAAAACATATCCTCTCAGTGTCCGCACCTACTCCCCTACAGATGGAACCAAAGAGAGCCCGCCTACTCAACGATAAATATATACAAACTATAGTATTATTAAAGACACTTCTACTAAACCTGTTTCATGCACGAACCTAGTGCTAACTAACTATTGTGTCTCGCTCATGTCACACAAAAACATACCCCATTCACCCTAGGATAAAACCCACACTTTCAATTGCCAATAGCATTGGCGGTTCAAATGGTTCTTGGACATAACACTCTTGTCCCAACCAAATCGAAAACTTCTATAACCGTTGCACTTTTTGGGCATCTCGCCCTGTCCCCTAACTAGCTACGGATAAGAACAATACATGTGACCCTACTCTCCACACATAGGACACCTCTTTGTGTCATCCCCTATCTCTGGCCCACTTGGCCATGTTAGGGTTGCCCTTTTCTCGGACCTGATAGTCTTGGCCCTAATTGCTACCCCCGTTGTTCCTTTGGCTCTGTTAGCCCTATGGAACACACTTTTGGCCCTGACTGGATCTACCGTCACTTGGTAGGAATTCCATTGATCTGAGTCATTTAAATGGGTCCCCTGTTGGGTATCCCTCTGTGGTGCCTCACTATCACTAGTTACATTTATTCTTGTTCTACTGACTAGACTCTCCAATCTTTTAGCTCCCTTCTCACGGAAGCATTTATATTGCCCTTGCAAAAGTACGACATTGACAACCTCACCATCAGTCGTCCAAGCCAAAAAAAAAAAAATCAATGTTGGCGTGTTATACACATGAGTCCATCATCCAACTTAAGGACTCCTTTATCTTTCATAACCACTTTGTCTGGCATGAAGCTCGCTAGACAAGTAACTTCTTTCTCACAATCGATTAAAATAGTAGCTCTTTTCTCATCGGTGGTTGATGATTCCCACCCCGGTAACACTGCCCCTATTGTCTCAAAAGTTGCCGAAATTTATTCCCAAGTGTCAATTCACTCTACCATATGCAATTGTCTTAGGATATTATCCTTCCATTGGACTATGACCCTTTTTCACTTTCCCTGAACTCTTGCGAATAGCCCTTTGAAAAAACCTCTTCGACTCTTTCCTTTACCGACTGTACTAAGTGAGTCTGGATTTGCGCCACTATTTTCTATGGTGGTACTTGGGGAAAACTATTGCTCCCTAGAAGTTATCATAAGGTCAACTACCTGAACTTTAATAGTGGTTACTTCTCCTGCGATCACTGTTAAAAAAATCCTTTGTGGCTCCGGTTGAGCCTCTCCTCCTGTAGTCCTCTTAACGTCCTTCGCTGGTTTTCCTATATTATTTGGTGTACGAAGCCCAACCAAACTCACGTATGATTCACATCAACTATAAATAATACCAGGAGAACGTAAGTCGCATTATGAATCAACAGTCTTAAACATTGGGCTCCATATCAAAGAAAAACAATGCTGAAAATGTAGTAAGTTCACACAGATCCTAAGGACACTAGAACCTGATGCTCTGGTACCATATGTGACACACCGCCTATTTTAATCACGGGTAATCAGTCCTTTATCAAAATAAACATGAATCTCATTTGGTTCATTCATAGCATCACTGTCACTTTTTAAATTACTAGCCAACTATGTTAAATTAAGTTGGTGCCAATTTTTTCTTTCATTAACCTAACAACATGCAAAAATAGAAATAATAAAACTCATCCACACAAATATAAGAGCCTGAATCATCACATGAAAAATAGATAAATAATAAATTCTAAATAAACCATCGGTTCCAAAAATAATTCCAAACCATGAGTCTATAGGAATAAAACTGAATCCAAATACATTTGTTTGATAAATAAAACTAAAATAATGTATCAATTGAAAGGGAAACATGCCCAAATTAAATACTGAATCATAAATCCTAGTCTGGGAATGAATGACTGAAGCGTCTACACACATCCTGCATGCCTCTACCAGTGCTGCAGCTACCCATCCCTGGAATGAGTCATCAAACTTGGCGTACTTATGGATGGATACCTAAAATGTCTTGGAAGATATTTTTGACACGGGCTATAGCGCAAAACCATTTGAAAATATTTAGCAAGTAATTAAGATGCAATAATTAAATATGCATGAACACTTTTCATATTTGAGCGTTTGCCTCACTCTTTTAAGATATTACTCACCCCTCAACTATTGTGCACACCTATCATTTACCTCATAACCCAACTAGTTATGCTACCCCACCTAACTAACCATGCCACAAATCTTTCTATCACTCTACTCTAACCCGAGTACTTCCTTACTTTGATTCATAAGTTATTTTACTGATTAACTTAATCATTTCCACTTTAATTACTTATATAACATTCACACTAGTTATATATCAAAATATATTCACACTTTATTTATTTAACCCGTATATAATTATTTACTCCATTATATACGTACTAATATATCATAACAATCACACCTATGTCCCGTATAATAACTATCCTTCCGAGTAATGACTCACTGGTTGTTTTTCTCTAAAATGCTATTATATCCCAGGTGCATTCAATTTAACCCGGTTACTATAAGTCAGTTAACTCACACTGCAATAGACAAAATTCGTAAGCGTAGTGGAGGCAGTCATAGTTTCCCGACAATGAGACCGGATCATACCCAAAGCGTCTCACCTCAAAAATAAATCACACAATAAAATATCGGACGCTATGAACTGGGGATTGTACTCTCCCTGCATTTACTAGTCAGGGGATTCACCCATATCGCGCAACCTCCCATAATAGCACAAGAGGGATATGCTTCACAATATTATCATACACACTGATATTTATAAAATACACACACACACACACACACACACACACACACACACACACACAAATATATAAATATATATATATATATATATATATATATATATAAACACAAATCCGGCTAAACCGTCCCTATCGCCTAAAGCGAATCTACTATCTCGAGTCTATATCACAACCCTTAATTCATTCAAATTCTCATAAATTCAATAAATAACTTAACATCACTCTATCAAATTATCGAGACTTACCCAACCAACCCGTATATCACACATTTATGAATTTACCTCACTCAATTCTTTATTTAAACTTTCTCGTCAACTAATTCTCTCACTTTTTCTAGATTCAACTTTAATTACCCACTCATACATAGGTAATATAATCCCGTGCATTCATTCTTTGATTTGATTTATGGCTAAAGATTTTGATCTTGGACACCCTTTCGCAGAAAATTCATAACTAATTTAAAAAAAATCAGAATAATACGAAACTGGCGGCCACGTGTTTGTAACGAAAAGATCTATCTCCGTGACCAAAACCTTGGGTCATTTAAACGATATACCAACTTCGTTTGAACGAGAAAGCCACATCATTTGAATGACGTTTCAATTATATTCTAACCAAATTGACAGAAACAGTGCAAAAACCCTGATGGAAATATTGCAAAAACCCATATTTTTCTTCTTCAAATCTAACCCAAACACCTTCTATATAATATTATACATTTACCTAATCATATAGAACATAAGAGGAATATTCTTAGATGATTCTGACATCAAATAATCATCCTAATACCAAAGATTAATTACAATCACCTAATTAATACATTAAATTGGGTTTACATGATAAACACCTTAAATAACCCTAGATTTGATTCAAAGTCCCAATTAATCATGAGAAATCTATGAATCTCTGACAAGGTTCAATTTTTCGCAATTATGATTCATTCAAAAACATCAAATATGCATTTACTCTACAATTATGGGATAATTTCTCAAAACCCCCTTTTTACATGTGAAACCCTTCCCAAAAATGGTTTTGTTCTACACCTACTTTGATATGAATCGAAAATCCCTACATATGCGATTATTGAAAGTCAATTACTTGCCTTAAATGGTTTGTAGTCTAAAAATCCATTGTAGATGATGAATTTACGGTTGAATGCTTGAATCACCCTTGAATTCTCTTCCAATTTGGCCTTTCTAGCTTTCTCCTATCCTTTCCCTCTTTTTCTTTCTCTCTTAAGGTTTAGAATATGAGTTACGGTTGTATCAAACTCTTAGACTTAGGTTTATAATCCCTACTCCCGAAATTAGGCTAACGGGCCAAGCCCATATGACCCAAATACCCCTGCGTGGGTCCGATTATTTCTAAAAAGGCCTTGGAACCCAATTACCACCCCCGGGGTACATTAATTTGACTATCTCGACACGTCTGGAAACAACTGTGACCTTGAAATCTCCATTCGAGTCACTCTATATAAATTTCCCATCTCGACCTCATATAATCTACATGCGACTCCCAGTTGAGATATAACACAATCACGTCGATATCACTCGCTACGATGTATAGTAGTTATTTACTACTCACTTAGCAAGTTTGTTCCCTAAATATTGATCATTATCTCTCCTGATTAATATTTTAATAAACACATAATATTTAATTCAATTAAAGTATGGCACACGTGTAATTTTAAATAACCGAATTAATTAAATTCTAAATACTCAGAAATATGGGGTATTACAATATCATTTTTTAGGGAGGTTTTATTTCAACCCCATAATTTTATCTAACCACCCCAATTTTAATATACCTCTATTATTGGGTTGATCTCCTATTTACCCACCCCACTTCATGGGGTGGTTTAAATGTAACCATTAAATTCTTAAAAATAAAGTTCTAGCATTCAAAACACTAATGTTTATGCATTAGTATCAAAGTTGGAAAAATATAAAGAATGCAAGTTTGTTGAAAAAGTTAAAAGTATCAAAGATGAGACAAAAAATCATTTGAAGTGTTTACATGTGTGTTTAAAGTATATTTTATTTTTTGTTTAAACCATCCCATGAAATGGGGTGGGTAAATCAAAAGTCAGCCCTACAAAAGGGTATATTCAAATTGGGGTGGTTAGATAAAATTAAGGGGTTGAAATAAAAGATCCCTTTTCTTATACCCATATATAGTATTGGCACCTTGTAATAACACTTTATACAAAGGCTCAGGTTTGATCTAGACTGACCTCGAGCAAGTATTGCTCGGCCCAAGCTCAACCCATAGAAAATTAAATAAGCCCGAGTCCAACTCAATACATCCCATCCGTGTTTTTAAAACCATATCTTAAGAGTTCTAGTAAAATGGTATAAATATAATTTTAAAAAAAATACAAAGCCTCTAAATAACACAACGCCTAAACTTATTCGTATTTTCACAGTTTACAATGTTCACAAACACTAACTACAAAATATAAGTGTGTGACAAGTCTAAAGATTAAAAACTTTTGTTATATTTCTTTGTAGTGAAAAATACCCCATTTGTCCCAAATTAAGAGTTCGTATATGCTTTTGTATGGATTAAGGATATTCTCGATCAATGGCTAAGATCAACACTTGTTCACTATCATGAATTTTAGTTCATTCATTATGCCACAAAAACCAAAAGTAAACTATTAATTTGGGATAACCCAAAAAGGAATAGTGGACTCTTAATTCGAGATGGAGGGAGTAATTGTTAGGCATCGATATACGTGGAATATAAATTTTCAGCCATGGATCTTCGATTAATCAAACATGGGAAATCACAAAAATAAACAACAAGATTTGAAGAATAAACCTAGGGTTTATAACACAATAGTGTTTGGGTTATTTACACTGGGATTTAGGAATAATTAGGGTTGTGAGTGTGCCGGACGAGATTTGTGGTCTTGTAAACCAAAGATCTTAACCTAATGTTAATTACCAGGTAAATGTGTTAAATTTAATATCTTAATTAAGAGTACGTATGCTTCCTTAGAGAAGACTTAGTGAAAGTACCAAGTTGTGCTAATTAACTAGGACAATAATAGTAACTTGTATGAATTTAAAGGAAAGTAGAGATTTATAAATAAAGAAAAGAAAATGCGATTAAAGAAAAGGTTTGCAAGAAAGTAAATTGTGAAGAAAATAAAGGATTACATTAAGGAAGTAAACAACAACAAATGCAAAGGCAAGCAACTATAAATAACTTTGAAGAAAATATTACAACTACCTTATAATCTACTAGTGAAATTGAAAGAAATGCAGTAAATAAAGAAAGAAAAATAAAAGAAAAGGAAAAAAGGGTAAAAGTAATGTAAATACGTTTTTAGTAAGGGAGTCATTTCTTCCTTGTTAGCTTTGTTACTTATTTATATTATTTCTTTCCCATGCAATGAAACTGCTATGGTAACTACTAGGTAATTACTCACCCATTTGAGTTTTCCCTCTTTGGTACACTTAACACCCCAGTTTGAATCGTAGGTAGGAAAGGAGCTTTATGAGCATGATCGGTGGACACCAAGGCAAGTGAAGCTTTTTGTGTGGGGTGTTGTTGGATCTGCATTGCTTTTTGTCAATAATAAGGAAGGAAGACATAACTGTAATATTTAGTGGTGTGTAAGTCTATAAGTTTGTCTCTGTCATTCTGTAATACCATGTAAGAGTGCTAAAAAACAAAAGGTTTTTTCTAAAAGGGATATTTTCCTCATCTTATTTGTTTGTGGTTTGTTTTTTAGAATTTAGATTCATCATCTTGCATGTAGGTTCACCTAAGTAATCGAGATAAAATTGGACTTAATTGAATATGGCTTGTGTGTGACCCGATCTACGATTGTTACATATAACCAGACCACCCCATAAAATCCATTTTACACCAATATTACTTCTCGTAATATATTTATTTCTTGTTTATTTATAATTACACTAAATAATTACAATTGCACTCCAATTTAATTAACTCGTATTGGTTTGCAAATTTAGATATTGCATAATGTGATTCCCTATATAAAACCCGCTTGGTCAAATTCAATTTGACTATAATTTATTTTCACAAATATCTTACTTATTACTTGATCTCAAACATAACTTATTTGATACATTAACGGATTATAAATAATCGACTGATCTGGTTTATTGGTAGAATCAAAACTTATAAGTTTATCAATGGGGTATCACAATCCAGGATTTCTCCCAAACATATACAATCTTAGACATGTACACACAAAAATTATCTAACTTGCGAAGATTTAGATCCAATGGATCACACCCATAATAATTAAAACAACAATTTTATGCACATTCCAATCCTCTTTGTCATCGGGGTGAAGAATATATGCACCTTTTGAAATGATGTGAGAATGTATAAGTTTAATCTATTCAACACCTAAAATTGAATCTTATCGTTGTACAATTCATACATTCTTCACGTATCAATATGATCCTTTTTGAACTATGAAATAAGTTCCTAAACAATCAAACAGGTTCCCGTAGTCAACATGAACTACTAAAATCATACTAGCATCTTTATAAATGGGACGCCAACTCCCCATGTAGTCCGTATACTGTTCAATTGAACTAGAACTGAAATTATGATCTTCTCTGATAAGGCCGAACCAAACTTGCCAAAATTCTTATTAAGTTCAATTGACTAACATTCATGCAATATATTTATAAAAATATAAGGCATTATCACAATTATTATTCTCATTTCAAAATGAACTTGACATGCCTTTATTAATAAATAAGCATCATACATGGTTTTAAGAATAAAACCCCAACAGGTATCCTCGTGTATTTTCCCTAGTATGCACCCGCATAAAATTCCTTTTGAGCATGCTTTTTTGTTGTATGAAATGAGAAATTTCTATAATATGGATTTTACAATCCATATCTTTGATCATACCATGACTTGTTCTGAGGACTCTATGAAGTCTCATGCTTTGCTTCAGGACTTAAGGTTTCCATTTCTTCCAGATAAAGTAACAGGGAAATTTGAGGGTAATATCATAGTGATATTATATTATCAATCAATATCCCAGTTAGGGAACTACAATGGTATTCCTATACCACCACATGTTATGCCTCCTCGTGATTCTTGTCCTTATTGTGCATATCATGAACATAATGCACATTCAATTTCTAAAGAAGAATTAAATGAGATTGATTCTCAAATATCACTATCTCTACACTCTCGGATATCACCCGCATTTGATGAGTATCAACATATGTTTTGTCTTTGGGTTCTTCCTATTTGTAGTCTTTTGATGAATATTAATGAAAACGTGATCACGTTTGGGATGGTTTATAGGATATTCAGTTGGATGTTTGGGATATTGAAGCTTTGATGAAGATTAGGAAAGGAGAAATGAGATGTATATTATTCGTTTAGGGTGTTTGTATTTTGAGACTTAAGGTTTAGCTTCATTTTCTTATATTGTGTATAATCATACAACTCCAGTCCTTTTTTTAAAATTCTTATCATATTTAAGCACGAGTTTAATATGTATGTATATATATATATATATATATATATATATATATTTGCTCAGATATATTATGTTTCTCTATGTGTAGTTGTTGATATGTTTATCTTAGGCATGTTTTATCACATATTTTATATATTCCCTAGGTCTTCATATTAATTTTTCACTCCTTATGTGGATTAATCTCATTTTATTAGTTTGATTAGTGATGACACCCTATTTCATACTTGGTGTTTCAAAGCTCTCCTAACTCACTAACTCACCAACTACCTCCAAGGTAGGGCAAAGGTCCCACGGCTATCCCACGACCTCAGACTGACCACTACTTGCCTCACAAAGTCAGAGTGAGCCATGGTATAGTAGGAACCTCAATCATGCATTCTTCTTCGGGAAAGGCTATTGAATTCCATCATACATTCTCAAGCGATCTCAAAGACCCCAACATAGGTTTCATCACGATTAGCGCTCGAAGCAAACCTCAGATGGAAGGACAAGGACCTACCTAGCTCAGGTAAGCCTCAGTCATAGGAGGTGGAAGTACGTGATACCTCATGATTAGTTACATGAAACTCCATGGCTCTTTCATAACCCTCAAACCTATGTAAATGCTCCTGGAAATAGTCTGACAGAGTAGGTGATAAACATAACACTTTTCCACCTATCGCCCTAACCCATCTCCACTTGCATTGAATGCTCCCATCAGCATTAAATGCACTCAATAAACCACCTGCAAATACTTTCCAAACACTCCACCCTCCACTTGACACCGCCAGACCTCAGACCATTGATTCTCTCCATGAGTTCTCTTACAAATATGAGGCATGTGACGGGTAAATAATGGGGGATCTCTAGCTTTTAAAAGAGATTATATCATTAAAACAATCAGACTCTTAAGAGTTATAGCATTACATAGGTGTTCCTACTTTAGTTTACACTCATAACCTACAGTTAGGCGCCTATACTCGTATCTGGGCCAAATCCACTGCTGATACAATTTGTACATCTTGAAAGAGCCCTAAAACAGTACCTAAAAACCTTAGAAAATTCATCCAATTACTTCCCAAGGTCCTTGATAATACACAAATATTGCATATTTCATCCGTTAATATATGCGTTATTAGTCCCCTCGGGTATCTTATTCCCTATATTTATGCTCGTTAACCAGACAACCTCGGATTTGTATAGGTATATGTTTTGGAGGGGTTAATTGAGCTTTTATAGGTATTTGGATGCTTAATATGAAGTTCGGACGCATTCCGGTGAAGTTTTGTACATTTCCGCATGTTCAAGGACAATTTAGTCTTTTCATATTTTGGACACCTGACCCAACATCTTCATGGAAGTTGTATCCCTTTGTACGAGCTTCGCATGACCGTAAACAGTGCACGAATACGATCCCTAACGAAGAAGTTATGACACTTATGGCAGAAGAGAAAAATAAATAAACCAAAGAAGGGGAGAAGGAAGAAAGGATGCAGTGAGCTGAGACCTGACTGATCGATCGATCGACCCTTTAATTTTCTCTCTTCGAACAAAGGTAATGGGAAAATATCATACTGATCGATCGATCGACCAAAGGGGTCGATCGATCGATCCCCTGTTTTCTGAGATATTTTTCTTTTTCTTTTCTTTCTTCTTTTCTTTTCTCCCATTTACTATATAAGGGATTTTTGTGTAATAATCAGAGAGAATTCGTTTTAGGTTAGAATAGCTTATGGTTTGAGTTTTGAGAGCTCAGTCTTCTTCCTCATTTGATGTGACAACTTGTGGGTTTGTAAGTGTGCACTATTCATCACCCTCTCCATTTATATAGTTGTCTTGCCTTTATTTCCATGATTTCTAGTTAGTTTAATTTAGTTATTTACTGTTTTAATTAGTGTAATTAGTTGTAATCTAGTTTAATCATGTTGTGCCCTTAGATAAATAGGGTCAGGATTTCGTTCGGCCATTTATGGGCCTCGTGCTCCGAAAATTAGGTTTTGTGTAAAATTGCGTTTAATTGAACCCGCGTGTATTAAAGTCTGATTGTTATGCGTTTAACTTTCTTTGTCATGCAACGTTAGTTTTTATAGCGATAATTCGAATTTAATCCGCGCGTGGGACCATATTCCGTTAAATGTCTAATCTCACAACTTTGGCCTAAATTCCTTATTATGTGATGTTTAGGCTCAATTGAATATGTCGATTAGATTGCTCTCGATACGGAATTATGATTAGTAGTCGTTTCGATCTGTATGGTTGGATGCAATCCCAATCCTCACTTTACTTTTTCGTAGCGTAACTTCTCTTCTTCTTTATTTCCTTTCACAACCATCACCTTTTCTTTCATTTATTTTACACTTTTATTCCTGAAGTTATAAAAAGAGTACGAGTTACACTAACATTCCCTGTGGATTCGATACCCAACTTACCACTATACTTGTATCGCAAGTGAAGTTGTAATTTAGGTTTTTATATTAACACGGTGAAATGAGTACAACGATTAGCGCACTAACAACGCGCTACGATTCATGTGTGATCAAAATGGCGCCGTTACCGGGGACTGTTTTGTTATAGATTGTAATTGTCTTATTATTTCGTAGTATTTTTCTTTTGTATTTGTATTTTTTGTTTTAACCTTTTTTGCAGGATTTGCACATTTGAGCGCTAAGAACGCTCGAATTTCTCACGCGCACATCATCTTTGTGGAAATAGCCATCTCGAGCCTTTGTTGGGGTAAGCATGTCTTATTCCAATTTTTCTGGTAATCCTAATGATAATTCTCAAAATTCTCGTAAACCTACGACTTTTGGTCAATACTTACAAGTCCAAAAAATTGCAACATCTAAAATGACATTGGGTGAGTATTACGAAAGCCAAAGTATGGATTACCTCAATTTTGGGAATGATCATTTCGATTTTGGGTCGCAAGATCCTTATGATAAGAATTTTGAAACGAATTGCAATCATTTTAAAAATTATTATGTTAATGATTTTGATCGTAGTCCCGAGAATAATTTTCAAAGTTCTCATTTGTAAGAATCCGCTCCTCGCCCCATGACTTTTGGTGAGGGCTTGCGCATGCTTGAAAATGAGAAAATTGAAAACCGTTATCGGGAAGAAAATCATTGTTGGGAACATGAGTTGGATTTATTATTTGAATTCGAAGACGATTTTTCTTCCGAGACTTTTGAAGTCGAAGAATGTTTTGAACCAAATGAGGACTTTGTTCCTACTTTGGAACAAATCAGTCTTGACTTAACCCATGGTATAATAGAGAATGAAAATGAGGAAGAAATGGGCGTATTATCCATTTGCAAATGATCCTATTTCCTTCGAAATTCAACCTTTAAGTGATGATAACTCATCTCTTGAGATTGAATTTCTTTCGTCTCCATCTTTATTCTATACTATCACACCAATTTTAGTACTCGATGAATCAGTTCAAAACTTTATAGTTCTAAACATTTTCACAGATGAGAAGTACTCGCTCGGGTCGCCTTCCATAATCCATCTTTGCCCTCATGTGCACCGCCTCCCATTCCAACTTCAAAATACTTGGGAGATGATTCATTTTTTCTTGGCCCCCATGTGTGTTTGTCACTCGTCCTATCCAAATCCCCCATCCTCCCATCCAATTTTTTTAATGGGGATGGTTCATCTTTTCCATCACCCACATGCCTTCCGTTGCTTGAACGAAATTCCTTTTTTTCGGAAGGCATGTTTTCTTGGGAGGGTCCACCGTTGATCTTCCAAAGTCAAATCCCATTTTGGGTGGACCCTAAAAAATTTAGACTTCCAGTGTATAGTTAGTTAGAAGTCCAAATGGTAGGTTGTACATAGTTAGCTTTTTATTCTTTCTTTCTTTAGCTTTTATTTATTTTTAATTTAATCCAGTGTAATTAGTTAACTTTTTGGTTATTCTTTTTGCCGTGCTTGTTACTAACATGTTTTTGTAGAATCATTGGACTTGTACTTTCCGGAGATCGCTCCATTATGGGTAATATCGCTATTTTCCTCTCTTGAACTTGGTTCTTAATTCAAATTGAGGACAATGTCGGGTTTTAAGTTAGGGGGTGTGGGATATAATATCCATTCATTGGTATTTTCCATGATTTGATTATATGTTAATCCCAAGCATGCTTTTCTTGAAAAAATAAAAAATTTCAAAAAGATTTTATTTCTTTTTTCTCTTTCTTGGGCCTTTTGCCTTAATTTCCTATGATAAATTTCATAATTGCTCGATCCAATTGCTAATTTAATGATGCATTTTCTATTTCTTTCATGTTATTAAACGTTAATCCTCAAATTATTCAATACTGGGAATAAATTCATGAATTAAACCTTGAGAACCCATGAGCACTTGAGCATATTTTCTAAATGGTTCGGTAGGACAATTATAGCTTGGTATCTTTTTGTTGCTATGTGTACACTAAAAACCTAGTGAGTTTCGTGCTTTTCATCGTTTTTGGGTGCTTATACATTACACTTTCTCTTTCTTGAAAAGCGTATCTTGTTGGTGATCTCATTTTCTTTTAATTGATTGCATATTAATTGAATTATCACTTGAGCATGATTTTCAATGGTGTTGAGTCCCGAGAATCACATGAAACTTTAGGAAGGGATCATAGTCCCTCTTTGTTGTTAACCCATACGACCTTAACCTCACCCTTACCCTTATACATATCCCTATTCAACCCCGTTGAGCCCTATTACTTCCTTTCTTTTCATCCCAAATCCCTTAACCTACTCCACATTGGAGTTATAAACACTTATATTTACTTTTCGTACCTTAGTTTGGGATTATTCTTGGGATTGAATGATGTTCATGTTATGTGGATTGCAATCAAGTAACGAGTGGATGAAATGAAAAGAAAAAGAAAGAAGAAAAGAAAAAGAAAAAAGAAAAGAAAATAAAAGAAAAGAAAAAAAAACAAGAAAAATATAATAAATGGATCCAAAGTACGTGGAAATAAAAGTCTTACTCTCATGAATATCTTGCTTTTGGAATTTGAAGTCAATTCCTTTATTGCCCTCTAATTCCATTATCCCGTGTGTTATTCCTGAGTCCCCTTTGCCCCCGTACATATTTCTTTCACTTCCAAACCCTAGCCTAACCCAAATTCTATACCCGAAAAGTCCTATTTGATCCTAGGGTAATGTGATTCAAAGGTCGAACATTAGCGATAATCTGTTTAAGTGCATTTCATATCGGTTAATATGCGATATCCTTTCATGAGATTGTATTTGCACTTTTATATATCGTTCTTCATTTGTGACATGTGTGCGGCCTAGTTTCCATTTACATTTACTCTTTATGCCCGCATGTCCCGTGTGTTACCTCCCTGTTTCAGTGAATTCACTTGATGAGTGTAATATCCGGAGAGGATTGAGTGAAAGCATGCTTTAATTGTTATCCGGGCTATAGGAATTTTTACCGAATCAAAGCTTTTCGCACTTGCATACACCCCACTCACATTTGAGGTTTCAATTCCATGTAGTTATTCTTTTAATGTTGATAGTTTCGGATTATTGAGCAACCTTCTCTTTTGGTTTGTTAATAATATGTTAAAATATCTAATTGTTGTTGAGTTTGGCATATTGGTTGTTTGGCCTTACTTTTTGAGGAAATTTGATGTTTGTGGGTTTCATCCCTGAAAACCCTCACGAGACGACACTCGTCCACTAGGGTAACCTAGGGGTTTAACGGCTTATTGCATACGCTAAATGCAATTGAATCGCCCTCGAAAGTGGCCTTTATCTATTTTCCCCATTTTGTACTATCTCTTGTCTTTGGTTTACATATAGTTCTTGTTGTATCTTATTTCATTGCTAGGGACTAGCAATGTGTAAGTTAGATGGTGTGATAATAAGCAAATATTGTGTATTTCATCCGTTAACATACGCGTTATTATCCCCCTCGAGTATCTTATTCCCTATATTTATGCTCGTTGACCATACAACCTCGGATTTGTATAGGTATATGTTTTGCAAGGTTAATTGAGCTTTTATAGGTATTTGGATGCTTAATATGAAGTTCGGACGCATTCCGATGAAGTTTTGTACATTTTTGCACGTTCAAGGGCAATTTAGTATTTTCACATTTTGGGAACCTGGCCCAACATCTTCATGGAATTTACCTCTGTGCGAGCTTCGCGTGGCCATGAACGGTGCACGAATCCGATCCCTAACGAAGAAGTTACGAGACTTTTGGCGGAAGAGAAAAACAAAGAAACCAAAGAAGGGGAGAAGGAAGAAAAGATGTAGTGAGCTGAGACCTGACTAATCGATCGATCGACCAAAAGGGTCGATCGATCGACCCTTCAATTTTCTCTCTTCGAACAAAGGCAGTAGGCAAATATCTGACTGATCGATCGATCGACCAAAGGGGTCGATCGATCGATCCCCTATTTTTTAAGATATTTTTCCTTTTCTTTTCTTTCTTATTTTCTTTTCTCCCATTTACTATATAAGGAATTTTTGTGTAATAATCAGAGAGAATTCATTTTAGGTTAGAATATCTTAGGGTTTGGGTTTTGAGAGCTCATTCTTCTTCCTCATTGGGTGTGACAACTTGTGGGTTTGTAAGTGTGCACTATTCATCACCCTCTCCATTTATATAGTTGTCTTTCCTTTATTTCCATGATTTTTAGTTAGTTTAATTTAGTTATTTACTGTTTTAATTAGTTGTAATTTAGTTTAATCATATTGTCCCCTTAGACAAATACGGTCAGGATTTCGTTCCGCCATTTACGGGCCTCGAGCTCCGAAAATTAGGTTTTGTTGAAAATTACGTTTAATTGAACCCGCGTGTATTAAAGTCGGATTATTATGCATTCAACTTTCTCTGTCATACAACGTTAGTTTTTATAACTATAATCTGAATTTAATCCGTGCGTGGGACCATTTTTCGTTAATTGTCTAATCTCACAACTTTGGCTGAAATTCCTTATCGTGTGATGTTTATGCTTAATTGAACATGTCGATTAGATTGCTCTCGATTCGGAATTCTGATTAGTAGTCATTTCTATCCGTATGGTTGGATGCAATCATGATCCTCGCTTTACTTTTACGTAGCCTAACTTCTCTTCTTCTTTATTTCCTTTCACAACCATCACCTTTTCTTTCATTTATTTTCACTTTTATTCCTGAAGTTATAAAATGATTACGAGCTACACTAACATTCCCTGTGGATTCGATACCCAACTTACCGCTATACTTGTATTGCAAGTGCAGTCGTAATTTAGGTTTTTGTATTAACGCGATGAAATGAGTACAATGATTAGCGCACTGACAACGTGTTATGATTAACGCGTGATCAATCCTCTATGCGGTTGCGAAAGGTCGCAAGACCTCACACTCCCTTAACCAAAGCTCAAGGGGTATCCTAGACTATAATACTTAACTACATTCTGTTAAACAAGCATAACATCTTTGTACAGTGGATGTAGGTTCATATCTTGAGGTTGGAACCATTTTAATCGTTTATCTCATGCCTATGAACTTTTCTCCTCTTACCTATCTAAGGTACAGAGGGGAGCACATGACAGTCTAAAATAACATACGATTTTAACACTCATCAGTTTGGCGCCGTCTATGAGAATGATAAATTCCAATCATTTCAAACACACAACTTATCCCCTTTCAAAATGGTGAATAATCCCACCTTAGCTCATTATTTCAAAGAGATGGAGGCCCAACAAAGAACTCTCTAGGTTCAACTGACCACCATCCTATATAGTCTCCTTTTACCCCTAGTGGTAGAAGAGCCTACGATACCGGAGAATAACAACACTAGGGAAAACCACATACCCAGTCAGAGGGATAAAATGATCCAAAGGGTGTGACAAGGACCCCCAACAATCATCAAATCGCAACCTTGTCAAGAATAGACTATCACTCCCTGGATACCATTCTCAAGGAGGTTCTAGGGAAGATAGACCCTAGGATGGAGAGCTAAAGAAGATGCAAGATCGATTGGAAAATACTCTCAACCAATACATGACTCAAACTCCTAACACCATAGAGTCGGCCCTCCAAAAGATGTTGTCTCCATTATCTAATGATGTCCAACATTATGACTTTCCCCCAAAGTGGAAGATGCCTAATATTGAACCATTCGATGGGTCCAATGATCCCATCTATCACTTGGAAACTTATAGATCTCTAATGCTCCTCCAGGATACCCCGAATAAGGTCTTATGCTGATATTTTCTCTTTACCTTGAGGGATGACTAGCCATTGGTTTGCTACGATCAAACCAGGAACCATTACAAGCTTTACAAAATTAGAAAGGTACTTCATTTGTCATTTCATCGGGGATCAAAAAATTAGGAAGCATGTCACTTTTTCCTCCAATTCAGACAGAAGGCTAGGGAATCCCTCAAGGATTATACCAAGAGATTCAACACAAAATCTCTCTAGGTTGATGATCTAAACTAAACCATTTATGTTTCTGCCTTCATCTCAAGCCTTACCTGAGAGGATTATTGAGGTCCTTTAGCAAGAAGCCTCCCAAGACCACGACTGAGCTTCTCAAACGAGATTAGAAGTACATGAATCCTAAGAATGATATCTTAGCAGGGCAGGCTATAACTTTTCCAAGGTAGGGGAAGAGGAAAGATGTATTTTCCTGCCTTGGGGAGACTTCAGGAGCCACTAAGGTCAAAAGGAAGAAGGACGAGGCAAAAAAAGGGTCTTCAGAGGCTAAATACTTCACGCCCCGCATAACTATGGTGGAAAAGGTCTTCGCAAATACAAAAACCCAAGATATTCTACCTCAATAAAAGCCTATGAGTACTGAGGATGACACGCGAGACAAATCCAAGTATTGCCAATTCCACATAGATCATGGAAACAACACTAACGATTGGTTCAGACTAAAGGAAGCCATTGAATGGGTGATCAAGAGGTGCTACCTCAAATAATTTGTATAAAAAGACTATGACAAAGGTCAATGCAATAACAACAATAATAGGTACACTTTAATCGATGTTCAATGTATCTCTGGGGGTTTTGCTGAAGGCGAGATCTCTATTGCTGCCAGAAAGTCCCACCTCGGGAGTTTTTAGCACAAAGAGGTACAAGTAAACCATGTTTCCCTTCGACATAAAGCCCCTAAGGAAGTTCCAATGATGGTTTTCCTAGAAACAGACCTCAGGAGGGTCTAATAGACTCACAATAACCCTTTCATGACCACACCAATCATGGGGAGTGCTAACATGAGAAAAATCTTGATCGATATAGGAAGCTCTATATATATCTTATTCTTGGACGCCTTTGAGGCTATGATCCTTACACCAAACACATGGAGCTAAGAATTATCCCTCTTAATGGATTCAACAGGGTACGAACCTACTTTATGTGGTATGTTACTCTCCCCACCACCTTTGGTTCCACAGATTACTGCACAACCATTTGGAACAAGTTCATAGTGGTGGACTTCCCCTCAGACTACAATGTCATCCTAGGTAGACCATCTCTCAATGACTTCGACGCTGTGATCTTAGCCTGTTGTATGGTAATGATGTTTCCAACCTCCAAAGGAGTGGGAGAAGTCTTTGAAGATTAGAAAAAGGCTTGGGGGTGCTACATCACTTTCACGAAGGACAAAAAAAAAAGTTTCTTAGTGCACCCCAAATCTTAGTAGAGGCTCTAACAAAGCTATAAAATATTTCTAAGGGCTCACAAGAGGTCTTACCTCCCCCACCACTGATGTATAAGGTCCCTCCAGATAGCCTGAGCATAGGAACTTGAACAACGCAAAATGAACACAGTTTTCACCATGACTAAAAGACCAAATGAAGGTTGGACATCAAGAGCAGAAGAGGCCTCAAAAGATGTAGTCGTCCCTAAACAATCATTATAAATCATGTACTCTGCTATTTTAATGAAAAAATAGAGTTTTTGTTATTCATGATAAATCCCTTTAGAAAAGTAAAGTCTCATGACTTACCATTCAACTTTCGAACCAAAAAAGCATAGTCAAAAGTTTTTTAAACCCATAAATATTAGGAGAATTAATGATATTTCCTTCCATAATTCCAAAAGGCCAAGGTCTAGGGACCCATAACAACCAATTTCCTTATAACAAAACCATGGGGGCTAAGTGTTCAAATACAAAAAAAAACTTTTATTTCAAACTCTAAATGTTTTCTATGTTCGGAGGTCTTAGACCCTTACAAGGACTTCAGATTACTAAATTATTCAATTTGTAGGTCTCAAACCCTTACAAGGACTTAAAACTTTCAAATATTTTCGAAAGTCCGGAGGTTTAGACCCTCATAAAGACTTCATATTACTAAATTTTTCAGTCTGAAGGTCTCATACCCTTATTAGGACTTCAAATTTCAAATGTTTTCTAAGTCCAGAGGTCTTAGATCCTTATAAGCACTTTAGATTACTAAATTTTCTAGTCCGTAGGTCTCAAACCCTTATGAGGACTTCAGATTACTAATTTTTTCACTCCATATGTCTCAGAACCTTATAAGGACTTTAAATTTTCAAATATTTTCTAAGTATAGAGGTCTTAGATCATTAAAAGGACTTCCAATTACTAAATTTTTTTAGTCCGGAGGTCTCAGATCCTTATAAGGACATCAAATTTTCGAAAGTTTTCTAAAGTCAGAGCTCTTAGACCCTTATAAGGACTTCAGATTGTCAAATATTTTCTAAGTTCAGAGATCTCAAGATCTTTATAAGGACTGCTAAGTTTCAAATGTTCAAGTTCATGTTTTAAAACCTAAGGTCTTGAGACTCGTAACATGTTTGACTTCGGTGCATTAAAACCAAACATTTTGGGGGTATAAGTATTCGAAAAAAAAATTATGGGTTTCCAATCTCACAAAAGTGCAATAATCAAAAGTTCTAAGGATCAAAAGTGCTAAGGTTCTAAGGCCTAGTGCCCCACTGTCGAACCACATAGTTGACTTCGACAAACTACGCGAGTTAGAAGCAGAGGTCTTAAGGACCTCAGATCTAGTTTAACAAAATTACTTCCCTAATTATCTTGATTTATGATTATTGGGGAACTAAGGGTGTTCTACATACATATCAGGCCTCACATATCTTAAGCAGTTTTAAAAAAATTCCTTAGCTAAGCAAAAATGTAAAGCAAGCACGAAGTAAAGATTGAGAAATAACACATTTCCACACCCCAAATACCTATTAATCAAGGCCAAAAGGGAGATTAAAAATCATTCCACATCCAACAAAAAATTTATAAGAAAAAAGGATATTACATAAAATGACTTTCAAGGCTTGAGTATTTGGGAGTTCATAGGGGGTTCACTTGTTTAAGGCAGAGAGCCATGGTCTTCTTTAAGGTCTCTCCCTCTTAGGCCATAGGAGCATAGGAATTTTCAGTGTCATCTCCACCACTGCCTTCGTCATCAAATCCATCGTCATAAGATCCATCTTCATTTGATTGAGGGGCTTGAGGAAATAAAGTGGAGACATCCATTTTATGAAAACATCATTACGACCTTGGCCTTCCAAGCTTCAAATCTAGCGCTAAAGTTCTGAAAGAGTTATTTTTTAAAAACCTCAGACTCTTGATAGGCATCCAGTTGGATCTGAGCTATGGTTCAAACATATCCTTGAAGTGATTCATACTTAACCATGATCTCGGCATTATCCTTTTGAATCTCCTGGCCTTAAGAGGTCAGCTTTTTCTTCTGAGCAGACAAGTCTCTGATCGTCTGCTTTAAAAGCCCCACCTCATCTTCCAGCCAAATTAGTATACCTTTAAAGCTCCGGAGATCAATATTTTTCTTTTGAAGAGTCTCTTTTGCCACCACAAGCTCAACCTGATTAACGACGCGCATCTCCTGAACTTTAGCTAAAGATTCCTGACTAAAAGCAAGAAAAGAGGCATTATCTATGAGGCTCTTCTCATTAGAGAGCTTATCCTTCTCCAAAAGGGTAGTTTGTCCTCTAAAGTGTTCTTCTTCCTCCCTATAGCCTATATCTACAGCTTTTGACTACTTATCATCACATCCAAGTGTTGAAGAGTAAGGTCCCAACTACTGGTCATTGTCATTTGCCTTTTTCCATTATTTTTTTTTTCCGTTGAGAGCCTTCATTAATTATTGAGCTTGCAAGAAGCAAGAGGTATGAGGAGAAGGAACAAAATATAATAAAAAATTGAGGGAGAAGTCAAGGAAATATGCAGGTACCTTACCTATTAAGTGAACCAACTCCTCAACATTAGCAGAGTTAGCTCTACCCCTTAGAGTAGCCACCATGTTTAAGCTATTTCTCTTCGCCAGCATATGAAGAGCTTACGCATCTGAGGTATGAGGGTCAGTACCCTCTAACGAAGTGGGTACCTTAGTATCCCATTGTATCTTATCCTCCCCCTGAGGGGACATCACTTTCCCAATAGCTTCATCCTATGAGAGCAAGGGTTGCAAGCCCCTAAGAATAGAAAGAACACCACGAGTTACCCCAAGAGTCCCACCTACACCTGATTCTTCTTGTAGTACGGGTAGGGTTTTTTCAAGCTCTGAGCCTGAGACTTTAATGGGGTCAGACCCAATCTTGGCCTCCTCCACCAGCCTGACCCTAGGAGTTGGAATATACATTAGGTTACAAAACTTCATATGCTTGATGGTCTTGGATCTCCTCTTTTTATTAATCACAGCCTCGCCAAGGATCCTCCTTTCCTCCTATTTATCTACTGAATCAATAAAAGATTAGAGTTAGCCTCGACAGAATTAATAAAGATGGTAGAAAGTAGAGGTCCAAGATACTTACAAGGAGAACATTTAGAAAGCATAATGGGATCATGAACAAAAGTAGTGTACTTTCAACCCTTAGAAAGTCAACCCCACCCTTGGCCTGGTCATCCTCACCTTCAGAGGCCTCAAGGACCTCAATCAGAACCATAGATACAACCTTAGTCTTCTAGATAACTGAGGTAGAAGACCCAACCTCCAACATGGTCCAACCCCCATAATAATCTTAGGGGATTTAAGAACTCCCACTTATGTTAGGGGTTTGGGCTCAGGTCCCAGTCCATAATTGAAAGGCACTTAGTAGTAACGAGGGCCTTAAAAGGAGTGGAGGCCAACTTTTGCCTCAATAATCCTATTGAACTCTGACATTGTAGCTTATTTAAAGACATACTTGCATCATTCAGCTTTACATTTTCATCTAGTCTCACCATGAATCAATCTCACTCCCACACTCATCACTAGAAGAGATACCTTCATTTTCACTCTCTTAATCACTAAGAGTAGTTTTATATGATTTGTTTTTCTTTTCTCTTATTTTAGAGTTTCTTCAAATGTTTTGGGAACACATTGATATGATGAAAAATGCCACCACATTTGAAACACTTGTCCTCTTCCTTGGGCTTTCCCTTCTTGAGCACGCATTTCTCAACAAAAGAGTTATACTCAGAAGACTTTAAATGGCTTTTTTTCAAACTTCTTTCCATTTTTTAATATCTTTTGTTATTTTTATAAAATGTTATAAATCATTTAACAAAAAGTTTCATGTCAACTTCAACATTCTCTTTAGGTTTTTAAACCCCTTCCACCAAGTTGTTCTCACTAGACTTAATAACAAAAGCTAAGTCCTTATTTGGTTTTACAACAACAACATTCTCCTTTTGATCACATATTTGAAGTGATCTAACAAACTCTTCAAGGATAAATGTGTTCGTGTCCTTGATTTCATTCAAGATAGCAATATTAGTAGCAAACATCTTGGCTAAGGTTCTAAGGAGCTTTTTAACTACCTTATTTTCAGGAATCTTCTCTCCAAAGTTAAATGATGCATTTACACCTCTGTTAACCTAGTGTAATAGTCATTGAATGACTCACCCTCATCCCTATGCATGGTTTCAAATTTTGTTGGGAGGTTTTGCAACTTCTCTGTCTTGACACTTGAAGTCCCTTCATGAGTAACTCTCAATATATCCCAAGATTTTTTCGCTTGTTCGCGATTCAAAATCAAATTGTACTCGTAAAAAATTTCATTCAAATCCATCAAATTGAAGTTATAATCCACAAACTTCTCTTTCAACCCCAAAACTCTTGGTTTTTAACTCTCACCACATCTACTTCTATTGTAGTATATACCCAACCTTCCTCTACGCTCATCTACACACTCTTGTGTTTAGATCTAAAGTGAACTTTCATTTTTACCTTCAAATTCCCATAGTTAGAGGCATTTAACTATGGAGGACGATTCATAGAACTCGAATGTGACACCCCGTCTCGGTTGATCAGCCCTTTATTAAATTAAAACAGGTTTCTCATATGGTTCATTCTTAGCATCACTGTCGAAAACTTTTTTTATTACTAACCACCTAAGTGAAATTAGGCCAGTGCCAAATTTGATCCTTCCTGAAATATATAATCGAGCATTATGGAATACTAAATTAAACATTCAAAATATATTAAAATCCATCCATCACGATATAACCATGAAGAAAAGTCTTGTCGAAAAAGCAATCGGCTAAATCCAATCCAAGTAAATAATCCAATATAATAAAATAACTAAATAACTGAGAACTGTCAACAGACAACATGTCCATACATGAAATATAAAATGAGATCCTACACTAGATCTGAATGGAGATATCATCTAATCAAATTAAATCATGTCAGCATTAGGGGTGTTCAAAAAACCGATTGGACCGGTGGACTGAACCAGACCGCTCTATTTTTACCGTTTTTTTTAATCGGTCCGGTCCAAGTTTTTTTTTGACAAACCGGTCTTGTCGGTCCGGTCCTCGGTCCGCCTTATTTAATAACCGGTATGGACCGACCCGGACCGGTTACATATTAATATATATTTAATTATATTTATATATAAAAAAAATACTCAAAGAAGGAAGGAATGGGATCTCGGGGGTACGCTCGTCCATTTCAATTTAGACAAAAGAAAGAGAATCCTAGATCTAATAATCAGATAAACAAAACACACGCACACAAGTTCATTTCACAAGAAAACCCACCATTCTTCTCTTCTTTCTTTCATGGTGATCTCAAGCCTCTAATCTTCGGATCTTCACTTTGTCGCTCTCTCTGAGAAACAAAACACATGCTGCCATAATCGGTTCACTTCTCCCGCTGCTCTCATATGCTGGTAGCGGCCTGCACTGGATCTTTGAGTATCTGTTATAGGTGGGGTTCACTTTATTCTTGTTAAACTAGTTTTAAGAGACATACAACACGCTGGCTAGGAACCAAAAGAAATCATCCATCAAATATCTGAAACGGTTTGTTCTTGCTCATCCTCATTTTTGTACTTTCATTTTTATATTATTAAATTTCAGTGAACTCCTTTTCAAGAAAATATAACGGGGTCGTTCTTTTGCATAGGTGTATCCAATGTATAAGGCTTTGATTGAGCCAGATCTCCAGATAGCACAAATAAGAATCATCAACAAATTTAATCCTTTCACTGGATTCCAGTGCCCTACTTATATTTTAAAGGTTAGTCTCCCCCTACGAAGGCTAATAAGAATCATCATCAATGATTGTATAAACAAAATTTTTAGGCTAAAATTTGGAAAAGTTTGGACATTTTTTTAAGGTGAATTTCATTTTTAAAAATAATTAATTTAATTAGATCAGGACCGCAAAGTTAGACCGGACCGGACCTATAAAAAATTGGACCGACTAGGGTCGGGCGACCGATACAATCGGTCCGGTCTTGGTCCGATTTTTTTTAGGACCGGTTTAATCGGTCCGGTCCTTAAAAATCCTAAAAACCAGACTGGACCGGACCGCGAACACCCCTAGTCATCATCCACAGTGCTACAACTCCGAGTCCCTGAAATGAAGTCACGCTTCGCGTCCCTGTGGCTGGAAACCTAAAAGTTTTTTTTTAAAAATATTTTATAGCAAGTGTTAGTACACAAAATTCAAAATATTTAGTAAGCGTTTATCACAATAAAAAATTCGATTATTGATTACACATGTCCACATACACTCTCTCTTGAGTTTTCCTCACCTCTCATCTATAGTGAACGCCTAGCATTCTATACTTAGCCCACCTAGCTATACTACCCAAGCTAACTAGACTAAACTATCCCACTGAACTTATCTACACACCTAAGTTCTCGTACCGCCCATACAATACATTATTTTATTAACACCTCTCATATGTTAATTAATTCTCGTGTAAAATTTCACATATGTTATCTTTCCATATTTATAATAAAGTCTCACTACTTAATTTATTCCTTAGATGTCCACCATTTAACATTGAATCATGGTAATTAAGTTTCTCTACTTAATTTAATTTTTAGATGTATGCACATCATCTAATTATCTACTATCCCACATAAGTATATTATTCATACGGTATATATTTCACGCACAATATATACTATACGTGTATACTCCACTATAAGGTCCTAGTATTACACAATAAGGACTTATTGGTTCGGACTATTCCATCGACCCCAATTCATCCTGTCATTTACATTGATCCGGACAGCCATCGACCCCCATGTAGAGGTTATATATATAGATATTGGTCTGGACAGCCATCGACCCCAATATTATATACTTTCAATCTTGGTCCGGATATCCCTCGACATCAATTCAAAATTTTCATGTATGGTCCGGATTATTACTTCGACCCCAATACTGTTAGCAAACTTTAGGCATTCACACCTCCTAAGCAATTGTTATAATAGGTATTCACCCCACCTATAAGGAAATCAATAGGTATACACAACCCAATTATTCACCTTAGTACGTAGTATGTTTCCCTCTAATACTTACCGTACATTTTATTTTATGATTTATCGCACTTTCGTATTTATATGAGTATTCACACAATTCTGAGGGTCTTAGTTATCCCTTTTCTAAATTTGGTAGATAAGTCTAACTTACCGTACTGGTTGATACATCAATTTATTTGGTTCTCATAATTCTTTATCCAACTCTCAGATTAATTACGATGTCATTCATCTCGTCTTAAACCTCTCAATAAGACTACTTCATATCTATATAATAGGCCTACAATAATATAATAAATCTCTTATTATTATATTTACAAAGTCCTAAAGATTTCCACAACATCGATTTAGGAACACTAGGCCCAAAAAGGAAATTTCATATTTAATTTAGGGAACTGAACCGCCCGATCCGGGCCGATGTTCCGTAAAGACCGAACCGAACCTCTTCTTTTTGGTCCAGACCGGTTCGTTTTTCTGTAACTTTTTGCATCAAAACATTATAAATTGTTCAGGAATGGATTTAAGCCTCTAATCCTAAAAAATCCTAGGTTTTCTTGTTCTTTCTCTAATATTCATTAAAACCTAGATTTAATTTATATTAATGATCAAATCTCCTCTAATTATTGATCCCATACATATGTTAAATTGTTCTACATGCAGATCCTATCCCAACATGCATAAAAATCATTATTTTTCTCCCAAGAACATTGATTTAACAGAAACAAATCTTAAAACCCTACACATGGATGGGTATTATAACTTCTTGAATATTGCAATAAACGAATTGCCTTAAAGTGGATGATCTGATTTCATGATGAAGATGATGATTTGATGTGCTTTTCTTCAAATCTCCACTCCTTAGATGCTTAGGATGCAAGAACACCTTTCAATTCTCCAAAAATCCTCCTCAAGCTTTTGGGAATGGTTTATCTTTTCTCTCTAATGGCTTCCTTTGGGTTTAACTATTTTTAACCTTAGACTCAACTCTTAAACATTAGATATAACACTTAGAATTTCGTTGGTCCTGTAATACCCCGTATTTTTATGACTTTTAATTTTTGGGATTTATTAAATTTAATTAGAAATATTAATTTAATATTAATCTGGAAAATCATTTAAATACTTACTAGCGTGACGAGAGTTAGTAATTATTGGAATTTTGTTGTAAGTTACTTTATGAGTAAAGTAAGAGGTGTATTTAAATTTAGTAAAATTATCACGAGAATTTAAATTGATAATTTTGGAAATTTATCGGGACGCGCTTGTGTCGTGTCGGGATTAAATTTGGACTATTAAAAGTGAATAAATTATAAGTCACCCATATGGTCATTGTGAGTGCGTCAATGTGTCCGGAAGGGTCGAGATAGTCAAAATAATGTACCCGGGGGTTTAGTTTCGGTCTCAGGGCGTTTTTAGGCCTAATTAACATCTCGGGAGGGCGTTTTGGACATTTTACATTTTTGGGCATGAAAACCCACGAAAATTCTAAGAGTATATTAGACGGTAGGAGTCATCTTCTAGGGTTAGAACAAACATAAACCAAAGATGGACATTGGAGAGGAAGAGGAGAAGCTTTCCAAGGAGTTCTAGGCCAAGAACTCCACCATTTGCACCGGCGAGATCGCGCAACGAGGAACACCACCACACCAATCTCTCCACAAAATTTGAACCTAAAATTCCCAGGAAAGTATCTATCTTGCTCTATTTCAGTTAATGCTTCATTAATATTAGTCTAGGATTGATTGGGAGTAGTTTTTGTGAAAGAAAAAACTATTTTGGGAACTTGGATTTGCATGATGTATAGGTTAGAGATGTATTCTGAAAACCAAACTCACATGTAGAGGTTGAACCACGAAATTACAGTAAATTAAGAGTATGAAATCTGGTAAAAGAATGGGAAGAAACTAAACAAAGAAAGTATTAGGGTTCTTGATATTTCTATGGATTATGCCCCATTTAATTTATTTTTCATGATGAAAATCCGCATGCCTGACGTATAATATCACTTATTTGGGGATATAACACTTGTAGTATAAATTATTGGGAGTTTGGTAATCAAATATATTGGTTTGGATGAGTTTGGAAGAAGAAACCCGTAACTGGAAATTCTGCAGATTTGCCATACCGGCTTGATCGATCGATCGAACCCAGATCATCGATCGATCGATGGATCGATCGATCGAACACCTGCCATAGATCGATCGACCCCTCCTAGCAGACTTATATTTTCCTTTTGAATGATCAATTTCAATTTAAGCGAATAGTAATCTTTGGTCATTTCTATTAAAACATTTTGGGATATAAAGAAGACCAGTAGGACTTTAGAAATATATGGAACCATTAATGTAAGACGAGATTAACATTTCACGGGGGTGTTTTACATATAAGGGACAATGGGAACATGTGTTAAAGGGTGAGACTCGTAAAGAAGTTTCGTTATAAAATAAGTAAGTACCTACTGAAATTACACTTGGGGAGATAGGAATTCACGAGTGTTACGTAGTAAGTCAGAATAATTTCATAATTAAGAATTAGAGACAAATCGTTATACGTGATAAGTTGGTAATGTGTAATAGGGATAAATATCATAATTATGGGTTGTGAAAGTGTACCTAAATTTGATATGGGAATAGTAGTATACATATATGACTGTGTTTCTGCATATACTATATACGTGTGAAAATCATGCCCGCGCTACTTGCTATCCCCGAGGTTACCGCGCTGGGACAGTCTTATCTCGATGGGACCTTTATGGGGGATATTGACTCATACCCTATAACATAGGAATCCTTGGTACAAGCTATCGGATCGATAGTCAGACGGTCCTAAGAGACGTGAGGGTATGTGCTGACCTCTTAGTGACTTGGATCTATGCTTCGCCTCAATTTGTATGTGTTTTGTGCTAATACAGTTCGAGAGTGATTCCGAACTAGTATTTCCCCTTAGTACAAGTGATGTGGGGACTGGAAAGTAGAGTATGCCCGCACCATAAATTTGTGTGGGGTGTCGTAGAATATATATATTATATGAGTATTTGATATATATATTTAAACCTAAAATTTGGGAACTATATACTGTGGCTATGGTAAGTAAGAAATGAATAATTATTTTAACTTGGGATTTGGTGTTTGAAAAGTATGATTACGTCACTGGAAAACTTTAAAATCAAATGAGGGATTATGTGGGAACCTTGCTTTTAAATAAAATTAACTTTCTCAACATTAGAAATTGTCGGCATGAAATCTTATGAGAAATTTAAGATAAGTCAAACTATTTGGAGTATTAGTGCGATAGGTGTGCACATTAGAAGAGAGGTGAGAAATTTCTCAAGGGAGTGTCACACTAATATGTTGGTTGCATTAGCTGGTAGCACTTTAAATACTTGCTAAACTAATTTTAAATTGTTTTTACAATCGGCCTCTGACCCGTTTCCTATTTTCTCTTCTCTCTTGTATATATATGTATATATTACAGGTGCCCAACCACAGGGGCGTCTTGCATAGGATCCTCCATAGGGAACGCGCTGCAGCTTAGGTGGGAGTTGCAGGCCTCTTGCTTAGACGACCTCATTGTTGATTCCACTTCTAGTTCTACTTTATCTCGTTGGGCATGTGTCGCCCTTTTCATTATTCAGTTGTTTTATCAGAGATTGTTATTTGTTTAGTTCCAGTATTTACATTTTGGAATGGTTATTGTCAGGATGTTTTTCCTTTAAGTTTTAATGTTGGACTTATTTAGTTGAATGTTTAAATTGCTTGGATTATATTTTCCAGTCAGATTGTTGTGTGATTTTTTTTTTAAAACATGGATTATGTAAGGTTTTTAATATTGGTTTTAAATTAAACTTGGAAATTTAAATTAAAAAAAAATGGTTTTGTCACTTAGCTTAATTACTTAGGGTGTTTAATTGGAAAAGTTATTTTTGCGACAGTGATGCTAAGAATGAACCAACCGTTCACCTTGGTTATAATTTAATAAAGGATTGATCACCCGGTATTTAATTAGGCGGGGTGTCACAGGTCCCTTAACCTCTATTTGCCAAATGACCAGAACGCCCTCAATAGGTGCCGATTTGGTCTAAATTTGACCCGGGACCCAAACTATACCCGCGGGTACACTATTCCGACTATTTCTACCCATCCGGAATCATTCATGACTTTTAAATTATCATCCTAGTTACTCAAAATATAATTCCTATCTCAACCTCAAATTTGTCTACATGCGACTCCCGGTCGAGATAAAATAAAATACGCACATATCACTCGCTAAGCCGTATATTACTAATCATCAATTATTTACTATTTACACTTACTAAATATTATATCATAATATTTATTAGTATCTGTCTCTTGATTAATATTTAAAAATCACATTTATCATTTAATCACATTAAATTACTTCACTCGCATAATTTAAATAAAATGTATTTTCTTCATTAATTCTCGCATTAATTAAATTATAAATACGCAGAAATACTGGGTATTACATACTTCCCCCCTTATACAGGAATTTTGTCCCATAAATTAGGGCATACCGACTGTGAATAACTCTGGATACTGCTCTCGCATGTCATCCTCCCACTCCCATGTCGACTCATCAGTATTGTCGTGTCCCCACTGAACTCGCACTAGCGGCCCCACCTTGGATCGCAGTTTATGCTCATTACGATCTAGAATAGCCACAAGCCTTTCCTCATACGAGACGTCTGGCTGTAAATCTATCTCCTCAAGTGGAACGTGCCAGAAGGCTCTCTCACTCTCCTGTACTTTTTCAGTGATGACACATGAAACACATTGTGTATCCGCTGAAGATGCTCTGGAAGTCCCAGTCGATATGCTACCAGTACCACACTCTCTATAATAGGAAACGGTCCCACATATATCGGTTCTAGCTTCCCTCTCTTGCTAAATCTCATAATTCCCTTCATAAGAGACACTCGAACCAATACCTGGTCGCCAACCTCTAACTCCATATGTCTCTTGTCGGCGTCGGCATAACTCTTCTACCTATCCTGAGATATCCGCATATGACCTCGAATTAACTCAATCTTGGAAGTTGTCTCCTTAATCATCTCCGGTCCTAATAGCTTGTTGTCCCCCACCTCTAACCATGATGCAGGCGAATGACAAGGCCTCCCATATAATGCCTCAAATGGTGCCATACCGATAGTAAATTGGTAAGAGTTGTTATACACAATCTCTACCAATGGAAGGCATCTATCCCACCCTCCCTCAAATCTAGGATGCACATCCTCAGCATATCCTCAAGCATCAGATTCACCCACTCAGTCTTCCCGTCTGTCTGCGGGTGGTACGCTGTACTCAACCGTAAATCTATGCCCATGGCCTCCTGAAAGCTCTGCCAGAAGTGTGATATAAAAATTTTGTCCCAATCAGACACAATATTCATTGGGACCCCATGCATTTTAACAATCTCTGAAATGAATAGTTACGCATACTAGATCTTCTCGTAGTTTGTGCAAACTGGAAAAAAGTGAGCCACCTTGGTTAGCCGATCCACTATCACCCATATCGAATCGTGACCCCGCTGCGACGTAGGTAGCCCAGTAATAAAATCCATCGAGATTCTCTCCCATTTTAACACGGGAATCTCAAGTGGATGTAACATCCCCGAAGGGTTCCAATGGTTAACTTGAACAAGCTGACAAGTAATACACTTTGAGACAAACTCTGTTATGTCTCTCTTCATGCTGACCCACGAGTAATGTCTCCTCATATCATGATACATCTTATCCCTACCGGGATGTACCGTAAATCTGGAACTGTAGGACTCAGTCATAGCTGCATGTCTCAAATCCTCATCCTTGGGCACTACCAATCTCCCATTAAAGCGCAGGCCTCCCTCTGAGCTGATTGAGTAAGACTCTGTACCCTCAGCTAATAACTATCGTACCCTATCTTAACTAAACTAATCCTCTGCCTGTGCCTTCACTACCCACATAATGATCTCGGGAGTAATAGTTATAACTACCATATAGGCTCTGGCACCCTCATCTTCCTATCGAAGCTCACTCCACTTTGCTTTCCACACCTCCGCTACGTCTTCAGTAGGTTATCGGCTCAACACGTCTACAACCACATTAGCCTTACCAGGATGGTACTGTATATCAAACTAGTAGTCCTTCACGAATTCTAGCCATCGCCTCTGCCTCATGTTCAGATCCTTCTGTGTGAAGAGATACTGAAGTGACTTATGATTCTTGAACAATGTGAACTATTCCCCTAATAGATAGTGTCTCCATATCCTCAATTCAAAAATGACTGCTGCCAACTCTAGGTCGTAGGTGGGTTAATTTTTCTCGTAGGGCTTTAGCTTTCAAGACGCATAAGCTATCACCTTCTCCTCCTGCTACAACACCCCCCAAGTCCCTATAAGGATGCATCCGTGTAGAGCCAATAATCCACCCCGCTCCTAGACGATGCAAGTATGGGTGATGAGGTCAATCTATCCTTCAGCTCATCAAAATCCAACTGACACCGGTCTCTCCACACAAATGGTACTCCCTTATGAGTCAAGTTCGTCAAAGGCCCAACAATCTTTGAGAACCCCTTGATGAAGCGATGATAATATTCGGCCAACCCTAAGAAGCTGCGAATCTTGGTCGGTGTCATGGGCTACCCCCACTGCCTCACCACCAATACTTTACTCGGATCAATAATTATGCCCCTGTCGGACACAAAGTGGCTAAGAAACTGTAACTCCCGAAGTCAAAATCCACAGTTATTAAATTTGGCGTACAACTGATGGTCCCATAATATGTGTATAACCATACGTAAATGCTCGGCATGTTCCTCCTCCGCCCATGAGTAAACCAGGATATCATCGATGAATACTATCACAAACTGATCCATAAACTCCTGGCATACCCTGTTCATGAGATCCATGAATACTGCAGGTGCATTAGTGAGCCCAAATGGCATCACCCTAAACTTGTAGGATCCATACTGTGACAAGAAAGCGGTCTTAGGAACATCCTCCTCCCGAATATGCAACTGGGGGTAGCCTGACCTCAAATCGATCTTGGAGAAGTACGCAACCCCTTTCAACTGATCAAATAAGTCATCGATCCTAGGTAATGAATATTTGTTCCGTATCGTCACCTTATTCAGATCCCTGTAATCCGCCCACAAACGAATCGAACCATCCTTTTTCTTTATAAAAAAAACACTGGAGCACCCCAAGGCGACGTGCTTCACCGAATGAAACCCTGACCCAAGAGCTGCTGAATCTTCTCTCTTAGCTCCTGCATCTCTGAAGGAGCCATGCAATACGGTGATCTGGCAATCGGTCTCGTACCCAATGCTAAGTCGATGACAAACTCTATTTCTCGACTCGGTGGAAACTCGAGTATCTCCTGGAACATATCCTCAAAATCCCTTACTACAGGAATTAAATCTAAGGGGACAACCACCTCCTGTGAGGTCTCCTCCTCGATGTAATATAAATGAGTACGGGATCCTCCCTCGGGAAGAGGCATCGCCATAAGGAACATCTCCTGTCCTGGAATCGAAAACACAATAGTCCTCTCATAGCAATCTACCATCGCTCTGTAGCCTGCTAACCAATCTATACCTAGAATTATGTCATATCGCTCCATGTCTAACACTAGAAGATCTGTCTCTAGACTCAATCTCCCAATCATAATATCAACTCCTCTACAAATCAAATGTATCAAAGAACCACTACCCATAGGTGACTCAACACACGTGAGGAGCCTGCCGACTGTCTCTAATAATCCAGCGGCTCATGAAAATCTAGTCTTAATAAATGAATCAGATGCTCTAGTATCAAACAGAATCCTACCCTCAAGCCCGTGAATAGGAAACGTACCCTCTACTGCCGGTAGGCCTGTCAATCGGGCTTTATGAGCCGAGATTATGGTTGATCAGGCTCGGCCCAATTTTTATTTACTTGGCTCAAGCTCAAGCTCAAGCTCGGCCCGAACGAGCTTGAGAGTGCTCGGCTAACAACGTAAATCGGGCTTCGGGCTCAATTTGAGCAGGCCCGAATTGAATATTCCAATACATGTTTATTTATTTTAATAATTAATATTCATATTTCAGCAATAAAAAAACACATTTTAGCAATAAAAAATAGATTTCAGCTCTAAAAAAAATATAATTCAGCACTAATATTGACATTTTAGCATTAGTAAAATACATTTCAACTCTAAAAAAATAGATTTCAACACTAAAAAAACACATTTCAGTACTATAAAAATAGATTTCTGCACTAATATTGACATTTCAGCATTAAAAACCCATATTTCAGTACTAAAATAACAGGTTTCAACACTAAAAAAATAGACTTTAGCACTAATATTGACATTTCAGCATTAAAGAAAACAGATTGAGTAAAGTAAATTAATAAATGACCCACCTTATTTTTGTTTCTTTAATATTAAGCCCAATAGTTTATTTGCATAAGGATAAAATTATAAAAATTATTTTGTTTTAAAATATTTTTTACATATCATAAAAAATAAATAATTTTGTATATATATTTATAAATAAATATTTAGATATATTATTTCGGGCCGAGCCTAGTTCGGTCTAGAAAGTGCTTCACTCACGCTCGGCTCATATTAAATTCGGGCTTAATATCTCGGCTCAAAATCGGCTCGACTCAAACTCAATAAAAGCTCGACCCAAGTTTAGCGGGCCGAGCAAGTGGGCTTCGGGCCTGCTCGGCTCAATTGACAGGCCTAACTGCCGACGGTTCTGGAGGCATGGCTATATCTCGGACGTTGTACACACATCCATAATGCATCTGGCCCTGCTGCTTCTATAGGGCTGGTGTTGGTGCTGGAGCTAAAGGAGCTTGTTGCCCCTAGTGGGAACCCTACCTCTGAAGCCTATCTTGTTGTGGGCAAGCCCTACTCTTGTGACCCTACTGGCCACATGTGAAGCATTGACCCTATAACTGTCTCTGTCCCTGGCCCTCACGTTGGCCCTGATGGCCTTAGCCCTGTTGTCCTCCCCTGACCCTATCGACCCTGAGGAAATTACTGCTGCTGGGGATCCTACTGGCCCTGCCTGTCTAATTTGTGCCCACCATATTTGAATTTCTTGGCAGAATTCCCCTGACGGAGTTCTACCCTTGTTAACTTGCTGCCTTCTGCTGCTGGGGTGGTGCCCCACTACCAATACTCCCTCCTGAATTGCCCTAATGGCTAGTCTTTGTTCCTCTCTTGCTTCCCTTTCCATGGAAATGATAATACTGACAATGTATGAGTGCGACATTGATAATGTAAGTGTAAGTCATCAACACAGGATTACCAATCAAATGCTTCTTGATCCTCCAGGGAAACCCATCCATGAACCTAGCCTTCTTTCTCTCCTCTTTGCTCATCTCGTCTGGCACAAAGTTAGCTAGGCGGGTGAACTCCTCCTCGTAGTCAGCTACTGAACGCTCACCCTGACATACCTCCTCGAATCTCCTCCTTATCTCTGACTCAACTACATGTGGGAAGTACTTGCAGTAAAATCGCATCCAAAACTCTGAAATAGTCATCGAGTCTCTCTCCTCGGCGGTGGTCACTGACTCCCACCACTGAAGACCTGCCCCTACAAATCTAAAGGTGGACAACATCTGTCGTTGTACCTCACTGTAATCTAACATACACAGATGGCGTTGGATGTTCTTCTTCCATTGGCATGTCGCTATTATATCTGTACCTCCTTGAAACTCGGGCGGGTGGCCCTTCTGGAAGGTCTCCATGATGCTATGCCAAGTGGGTTACCTTGCTGCTCCTGAATAGATGGTGTTGCAGGCTGCTGAGCCTGAGGCTGAGGGAAGTGGGCTTCCATGGCCCTCATAGCTGTCTCAACGGCCTGTGCCACTATCACAGCTACCTGAGTAGCAGAAATCATCTCTGGTGGTCGTGGTGGTGGTGGTGGTGGTGGTGATACGTGCTGCTCCTGAAGGTCCTCCCTAACCTCGTCTCTGGCTTTTACCCTCTCGGATCTCTCTCTCCTTGGCGGTATACTTAAATGGATTTTAATTGTACAAGTACAAAATTTCTACCAAATTCTAATAGAAGAAGAATGATATCTTAATCATGCAAAGATGAAACAACAATCCTAACAATAGGGATCTATATCAAAATAACGATACGCTAAAAACGTAGTAAGCCGTACAGATCCTATAGACACTAGAACCTGATGCTCTGATACCATATGTGACACCCCGTCTAATTAAACATCGGCTGATCAGTCATTTATTAAATAAAAACTGGTTTCTCATATGGTTCATCATTAGCATCACTGTCGAAAACTTTTTAATTATTAACCACCTAAGTGAAATTAGGCTGGTGCCAAATTTTATCTTTCCTTAAATATATAATCGAACATTGCAGAATACTAAATTAAACATTCACAATATATTAAAATCCATTCATCACGATATAACCATGAATAATAGTCTTGTCAAAAAAGCAATCGGCTAAATCCAATCCAAGTAAATAATCCAATATAATAAAATAACTAAATAACTAAAAACTGTCAACGGATAACATGTCCATACATGAAATATAAAATTAGATCCTACACTAGATCTGAATGGAGAAATCGTCTAATCAAATCAAATCCTATCAGCATCCACAGTGCTACAACTCTGAGTCCCTGGAATGAAGTCACGCTCGGCGTCCCTGTGTCTGGACACCTAAAAGTTTATTTAAAAATATTTTATAGCAAGTGTTAGTACACAAAATGTTTTGAAAATATTTAGCAAGCGTTTATCACAATAAAAAATTCGGTTATTGATTACACATGTCCACGTACACCCTCTCTTGATTTTTTCTCACCTCTCATCTATATTGAACGCCTAACGTTCTATACTTAGTCGACCTAGCTATACTACGTAAGTTAACTAGACTAAAGTATTCCACTGAACTTATCTACACGCCTAAGTTCTCGTACCGCCTATACAGTATACAATTTTATTAACACCTCTCATATATTAATTAATTCCCTTGTAAAATTTCACATATGTTATCTTTCCATATTTATAATTAAGTCTGACTACTTAATTTATTCCTTAGATGTCCACCACCTAACATTGAATCCTGGTAGTTAAGTTTCTCTACTTAATTTAATTTTTAGATGTACGGACATCATCTAATTATCTACTATCCCACGTAAGTAGATTATTTATACGGAATATATTTCACGCACAATATATACTATAAGTGTATACTCCACTATACGGTCCTAGTATTACACATTAAGGACTTATTGGTTCGGACTATTCCATCGACCCCAATTCATCCTATCACTTACATTGGTCCGGACAACCATCCACCCTAATGTAGAGGTTAGATATATAGATATTGGTCCGGACAGCTATCGACTCCAATATTATATATTTTCGATCTTGGTCCGGATAGCCCTTGACCCCAAATTCAAAAATTTCATGTATGGTCCGGATTATTACTTTGACCCCAATACTGTTAGCAAACTTTAGGCATTCACACCTCCTAAGCAATTGTTATAATAGGTATTCACCCCACCTATAAGGAAATCAATAGGTATACACAACCCAATTATTCACCTTAGTACGTAGTATGTTTCCCTCTAATACTTACCGTACATTTTATTTTACGATTCATCGCACCTTCGTATTTATATGAGTATTCACACAATTCTAAGGGTCTTAGTTATCCCTTTTCTAAAATTGGTAGATAAGTCTAACTTACCGTACTGGTCGATACATCAATTTATTTGATTCTAATAATTCTTTATCCAACCGAACCGGCATGCTATTCCTTATAGACCGAACCGAACTGCTTCTCTTTTGTCTCGATCGTTTCATTTTTTTGTTACTCGTTCTTTAAAGGCCGAACCGAACCAATCAATCTGGACCGGACTAGACCGGTTCATTTTTCTGTAACTCGTTTCTGCAGTTATAGTAGGTGCGTTCTCCACCATTAACGCACCTTAATCTTCCATGTTATCCCACCGAACTCTAAACTAATTATCCCAAACCCTTGTCACATGTATAAGGATAATTTCTAACATAAATGTTTGCATTAAAACATTACAAATTATTCAGGAATGGATTTAAGCCTTTAATCCTTAAAAATCCTCGATTTTCATGTTCTTCCTCTAATATTCATCGAAACCTAGATTTAATTTATATTAATGATAAAATCTCCTCTAATTATTGATCCCCTATAAATGTTAAATCGTTCTACATGCAGATCATATCCCAATATGCATAAAAATCATTCTTTTTTCTCCCAAGAACATTGATTTAACAGAAACAAATCTTAAAACCCTACACACGGGTATTATAACTTCATGAATATTGCAATAAACAACTTGCCTTAAAGTGGATGATTTGATTTCGTGATGAATATGATGATTTGATGTGATTTTCTTTAAATCTCCACTCCTTAGATGCTTAGGATGCAAGAACACCTTTCAATCCTCCAAGAATCCTCCTTAAGCTTTTGGGAATGGTTTATCTTTTCTCTCTAATGGCTTCCTTTGGGTTTAACTATTTCTAACCCTAGCCTCAAGTATTAAACATCATATATAACACTTAGAATTTCGTTGGTCCCTTAACCTTTATTTGCCAAATGACCAAAACGCCCTTAATAGGTGCCGGTTTGGTCTCAAATTGACCCGGGACCCAAACTATACCACCGAGTACACTATTCCGACTATTTCGACCCATACTGAAAACTTCTAAAGTATCATCCGAGTCACTCAAAATATTTTCCCTATCTCAACCTCAAATTTGTCTACAGAAGACTCCCGACCGAGATAAAATAAAATACGCACATATCACTCGTTATGCCGTATAACTTTAATCATCAATTATTTACTATTTACACTTAGTAAATATTATATCATAGTATTAATCAATATCTGTCTCTTGATTAATTTTTAAAAATCACATTTAGCATTTAATCACATTAAATTACTTCACTAGCGTAATTTAAATAAAACACATTTTCTTCATTAATTCCCATATTAATTAAATTATAAATATGCGGAAATACGGGGTATTACATCGAATATCTAAATTGATCCATAAGAAAAAATTAGAAAAATTCATAAAATAAGCAAATATATGACCAAAAATCAAATAGCACACACGCAACAAGATCTACTCTTTCACATTAATGCTAATGCTATGAGAGCCAACACTCTGATACCAATTAAGGAAAATGTGATGTGCTGCTTATTCAATTAATCACGAATTAGCCTAGAGCGGGGTTGGGTGAATAGGTTAGAAAACATCTTGGTTAATTTTTCAGTGTTCAAAAAAATTGTTCCCAATTTTAAATCCTGAACACTTGATTTTAACAAAACCTTCTCAACTTGATTTTGAACACACACATAAGTAGAATTCAAGTGAATCTAACAATTAAAACCTATATCAATAGCACTTTAATCAATTTTAAAGCAAAACTTAAGATCCATGCGAGTCTAAGTGAGGTGTGTGAAATCCATTGTGTAGAAATAAACACATATTAGCATGAGACGCGGTTTATGAGGACCCTCCCCCCCCCCCCCCCCCACACACACACACCAAGGGGTAAAAAACCTCAACGCACTCACAATTTTCATTTTTACTTAAATGAAATTTTACAAAAAGGAAAGAAGTTACATCTCATACAAACATTACTGCATAGTCACCTATGAACCTTTAAACTCTCCCCCGTAGCTATTGAAAACCCATCCCAAGATCTATAAGATGAATGAAAACCATCAGTCTTAGTTATATCGGTGCACATCCTAATCTCCTTAATAGAATGAGATGCCTATTTTTTTAGATCGTGGAGTGATAGATCATAGAAATTCACCAAGTAAAGATTGAATTGACAAAGCTAGTGTAGGATCTTAAACGAAGAGCTCTTAATTATCTCTCAAATACATTTGATCAAGTATAGATCTAAGTTTTGACAAATTTTGAGGGAACAATTGAATTTAGAAAGAGAAGCAACGACCAAATACTTTCAAGCTCAAAAGTTCTCTCTCAGATGTGTTTTAGTCTTGAGGTTTTAAGATCTTATAAAATGAAAGGGAAATTCACTTATTTATAAGAAAAATTCAAAAACTCAGGTTGTCGTGCACATGGTTAGATTTTTCCATGCACACGATGTTGTCCATTATGGATATTATGCCAATGTCTGCATACGGGCTCATAATGAAGCCGTGCAAATGGAGTCGTGTGCATGGGACTAAAATGAGGCATTGCAAACGGTCTCTGCACATAACCCTTAAAATGCTTTAAAAGTTAAAATAAAGCAGGACCAATTCCCAAAATAGTTTCAAAAAAATTTTAAACTCTCTGAGACTATTTTATAATAATTTAATTTCCTTTTTGAAAAACACTCACACATTTTTAAATAAAGTTCAACTTTAAAAAATGTTTTGAAAATGTCACGTGTGTTTAGGCTTGTACAAATCATAACTACATAAAGGATACATATTATTCACTTCAAATGAATGTATGGATCCATAATTCTTTAATGAAAGGTGGTGCATGATCTTCAATCCTCAAGGTTCATCTAACTTGTACTAAACCACACCTCACTCACAATGAATCAAGTCTATTTGACTTGATGGACTCAACGGCTCAAACATTTTGTCATGGTAATGCAACAAACTTTTATATATTATAAAATCTACATTTTCAAGTTGTCCTTTAGATATCTCGTTTGAGGCAGATCTTTCTTTTTCCTATTTTTAGTAAAATATACCGACGATTCCGATCTCTACATATTCATGCACCTCATACATCAATGATAGCCATTCATGTCTCTTGGCCAAGCACCACATAAAGGGCCTCCTTTCCTTCAGCGTAGTTAATCCGCTCCGCGTGTGCCGCTGGAGTTGTGATGACCATAGTGGTGACTATGTTGGGTACATTCTAAGGAATAAACTCTATCTATATGGATCCTTGTTTATCTTATCTTCTCTTTTACGTATGTATATACTTATTTTTTCTTTTGCTTGTACATTTATTTTTTTGTCCCCTCTTTTCATCTCTTGTACATACTTGCATGTTCTATATGACATGTTCTTGTCGTTCACCTAAGTATATACCTCTTTATATATTGTAAACACTCGTTACCACAGTTATATATTCATCTCTATTTCACTTGGACATATTTACCTCTTTATCACATGTATATCCCCCCTTTTGTCATATGCCTCATCTCACTTGCACATACTTACATCTTTCACTTCACTTGCACATATTCACACGTCTTACCTCACTTGTATATTATATCTTTATCACATACCTCTTTTGCATACTTTTTCTTTTATTTAATGCTTTATCGTTGTACATATCTCCCTTAACACACATTACATGAGAATTGAGTTTTGACCCCATATTTGTCTCATACTGGGACCCATTATATGACGAGTTTCTAATTTTATGGGAAAAGGTTAACCTATGAAATAGGCTCCCATATTCCATTCTCCAAGTACCCTCGACGTATATATAACGGTTCCCCCACAGCGTACCACTTGGCTGAACTCATGAGGGGAGGTATATAAAAGGTACTCATTCACGTACATTGAGTTTCTCTAATTTTCTAGCACGTGTATTATCACCACATGGTATATAGTGGGACAATTCACGTACACTCCAATATATAAAATGTCTTTTCCACACGTATGATGAATAATTATCCCAATGGGCAAGAGGTATAACTTGGAAGTCATGCCAATAGAGGGAACTCATATCATAAACTCCCTGAATAGCCCTCATATAGATGTCTACCATAGGACGCTCATATTTAGACTTTTAGTTTTAATGCAAAGCTATATTAAAATTTTAGGTCACCTTACTTCCTAATTTTGTGCTCTTTCACCCGTTTTAAAAATAGGAATCTGTCCATGAGTCTGGAAAGAATTTTGAAGCTTGTCTTTCATCATGTACCCCTTTTTCTTCCAAATTCTGGTACTGTCTGACATATCACTTTCATCCTAGGTGGAACATAATACAAGTGGAACCTAATAATAAAAACTACATTAAGGAACTTTTTCCTTTTCCATTTTCTCCATATTTCAAAAGCATGAAAAAAAATTAATATATATATCAAACGACCTTTTTCTAAAAATAACTTGCTTCCCTGCCATGAGTGATCCCATTCCATTAAGATTGTCTAGTGACTTACTAGGTATGATCTGCTATCGAATCGCCTTTGAGTTCTATTTTATCCTCACTCCCACCTTCCTAAGAAGAGATAGACAGTTCATACCTTAGCTAACTCATGTAAAACCCGAATGAGGAGGACAACCTTCAACCAGAATTGATAACCTTGTTAGCTCATTTCAATGCTAACATCGAAAGTTTGGAATTAGATGTTGTTGAATTATAGAGATGTTTTCGAATTAAAATGTGGCCTTAATTCCTATCTTGGGTCAAGGAGTGACTGAACATAAGTGGGATCCTGAATAATATCATTATACCTTAAAGGATCGTGCTCAATCCATTGTAATGCCTCCATGTGTTCCACCTGTCAATGACCCTCCACTTTCTCATCTACATATTCCCAATATTGCTCAACTAGAGGCTAATGTGCTCATGCCTACCCCAATGAATCCTAAAAATGAAGAACTTAACAAAGTGAAGAAATATCACAAAATGATTTCTCATAAATTCTATCAAATGAAACTATTCAGGAATTATGTGGACTACACCTACATGTCCCTTTATCCCAAAACTCATCTCCACTAAAGTTTAAGATGCCAGATATCTATAAGTTTGGAGGAAACATACCTCCTATTATGGATTTTAGAAACTACCATAGAACCATGAGGCTTCTAGGCCCCATAGAAGAAATTATGGCTTTGATATTTCAATAGACCTTCAAAACGTGATCTTCGTCAATTCTTATGCCCAGATGAATCCAGCATCCGAAGCTAGTAATATATTTATTAGGAATTTATGGCTAAGTATAAGTACGATTATGAATTGGAGGTAACTCTCCATGACCTCAAATTTCTCAAATAAGATCCTAAATAGCCTGTAAGCAACTTCATAATCAGATGGAGAGATAAAATGACAACCATGACTAGTTATCAATCAGATGAAGATTAAGTCAGTATTATAAAGAAAAACTTCTCCCCAAATATCAAGAACATCATAGGTAGTTAATAATATCCTCACTTTAAAGCTCTTCAAGAAGCCATGGTAGAAATTGAAGAGAATATTGACAGTCAGAATGTGAAGACAAAATCAGAAATGAAAATCAACGATTTAGTTCACTCCTAGAAAGTTTGATAATCGATACAGTATTGTCAACAACATATTCTACGATCCAACAACTTCATGGTCACTAGAAGCCCGTTCCACTCCCATCAAAAGAGATTACAACGAGCTCCATGCTCCTCTCTCCAAAGTTTATCAATCACCCCTCTCTTGTAACCTCATCAAACCTTTGGACCCTCATCCATTACTTGGCCCACTCCCTAGTATTTCAAACATAATATTAATTATGATTTCCACCAAAATCCTCGTCATACCACCGATCAATGCACCATCTTTGAAATATCGTACAAGGGGTAATTGACAAAGTCATTGTTGCCCCTTTAACCCTCCCAAAGCCAAACACCACCCAAAACCCTTTACCTCCAAATTACGTTAGTGTAACTTCCATACTAATTGATGATGGCTCGGACTTCAACCCCTAAATAAATATCAAACCCGCAAAAGTCCCACCTTGCCCACCCCCTCAAATAATTCCTTAAATCCCCTGCAAATGCAATAACTTGTATATTTTAACACTAGGATTGATCATGCCCTAATATTTAAATATACAACTTGTCAAAATAATTTAAAATATAATTCTTAGCATGAACAAAATCAAATGATACAATATGACATCATATGGGCATGATACAGTAAACCTCAATTATGAAATCATAAAGTCACCATCAACCAAATATAAGAGTGCCTTAAAAGTAATATGATATGAAGCCCAATATATCTAACTCATGCAAGTGAAAGTCTTCCATAACCCTCCAAGGTAGTAAATCTAGAATAGATCTATAGCAAAGTATAATAGAAGGGAGAAAAGTAAAAGCCTATTCTAATTGGAGGGAATGATACTCGTGAGGTCCAGACCTAGAACCTAAAATGTTTGCATGATAATAAACGGGACAAAACCCACCAAGCCACCAAAGAAACGCAAATCAAAAGAAGACATATACACAAGTCTATAGAGTTATCACCTACTACAATAACCAACCATTTCTCAACAGTCCTCACAATTCATATTAATTACATCATTAGTTTCAATAATTAGTTAACTTCTTAAATAATTAAACTCTAACTGTCATGTGACCCTTCTTCACGTACATCTCAAGAATTATGCATACAAAAATACCGTCACACAAAAATAGACACCACCATTCTCTAATATGATTGGAACAATACACAAAACCCATGTGACACACAAACAAATCCCATAACATAACCAGACACCACCATTATCTATCATGGTCAGAACAATAAACATAAATATTCATGTGATGCACAAATAAAATATTGTCACACAAATCGGACACCACCTCACAATAGCGTGGTCAAGACAAACAACATAAAGTGTGATGCAAAAATAAGACTATTCTCTGTGACACCCCGCCTAAAAAAATACCGGGCGATCACTCCTATATCAAATTATAACAGGAGTCTCATATGGATCATTCTTAGCATCACTATCGAAAATCCATTTAATTACTAATAACATATTAGGCCGGAGTTAAAATTTTACTTAACTACTCTTTTTAAACAACTAAAATTAAAACATCCACACAGTTTTTGCGTAAATGAAACTGAAATAAAGTAAAATTACCGAACACTCGGTCAAAATATACAACCATATCGAATGTTGTGCAAAAGAATAAATAAATACAATTGGACCACTGGCACGAATACTTATACAATACCTCCTATCTATAGTACAAAGGTAGAAGCGTCTATCGAAACCTGCACGCATCCACAGCTGCTGCAGCTGACGTCTGACTCGAAATATGTGCCATCCAGGCGTCCCTGTGTCTGGACACCTATATATATATAATATAGCAAGAAAGGAAAAGTAGATAAACGGGTCAGAGCCCGAGTTTTGAAAATATTTAGCAAGTGCATAAATGCCTTATTTTTAGAAAAAGGTTTTGTCTCATATTTAAATTTGGTATCGCACTCCCATGAGATACCCCTCACCTCTCCACTAACAGTGCACTCCTAGCGCATCCCTCTAGACATCCTAGTCAAGCTACCCTGATAAACTAGTCTAACACCCAACTACTATCAACCCTAGGTAGTCCAAGAAATGTACTAAGGGCTAAACTTCTCTCCAGTCTCAACACTAATCCATGTTCGTGCGTGGGGTGTCTCGCAAAGCGAAATCCAAACAAGGAACTCCCACGATACACTACTATGCGAAAAGGTCGATCTTCGAGATCCGCCAGTCCCTCAGTACAGAATATATAAATATATACATATACACACATAATAAGTCTCCATATAAGAGCACTAAGGATTAAACTTCTCCCCAGTCTCAACACAATGCCATATTCGTGCGTGGGGTGTCTCGCAAAGCGAAATCCAAACAAGGAACCCCCCCGATACACTACTATGCGGCAAGGTCGATCGTCGGGATCCATTAGACCCTCGGTACTCGATTCATTCATATATACATATTCATATTATAATATATATCCGGATCTATCTCCTGGACTGAGGATTTATATACAAAGTATTTATCAATACTTTTCATTTTTATCTCAAAACTTTCCATTTCCCTTCTCATATCCAGGAAATGTATATATAAAAGCCAATTCATTATCATGAATTGTTTTAACCTATCATATACTTTTGAAAGCCAGTTTTATTATCATAAAAATGCTTTTCCATTTTAAAACATCCCATTTCCCTTCTCATATCCAGGAAATGTATTTAAAAGCCATTTTTATTATCATAAAAATGCTTTTACCATATCATATGCTTCCACTTCCCTTCTTCCATCCGGGAAGTGTTACCGAAGCCAAAACCTTTATCCCATTTCCCTTCTTCCATCCAGGAAATGTATTTAAAGCCAATTTATTATCATAAATTGCTTTAACATATAACGCGTTCTAAGACCGTCGATCCGGGTTTCCCCACTGTGTGCTCCCCTAAATGGCTATCATCTTCCAGGGCCTGTCATCAAGACAACCTGGGATCCTACATCGCAAGACGTTGGGAAGCGGCCATATGCCTGCGGGATAGTCATGACCACACCCAGAATCACCTAACCAACGCAGAAACATACAATAATCGCTCATATGGACTATATGACTATATCCACCCTGCATTCACTAGCCAGGGGGCTTCACCATACGTACGCAACTTCCCTTATGATAGCGATTTAGAGAGGTGTGCATCCATATTTTATTATTTATGAAAATCATTTCTTTTTCCATTTTGAAAACATTCATTTTTACATTTTCAAAATTCATTTATCTCAAATTATATATACACTTTAATCACATAGTATACATATACCATATATTCCTCCTCGAATATATATAAATGACCATAATTGCCAATTACATCTAGCGATGACCAATAATCCCAAAGATTCTCTCAAAGAATCATAATCATGCATTCATATTCGCATGATACTAAACCCAAAGTATTTCCTTACTTTAATAATCAATACTTACCTAAATCCCATCTACGGATTTATTGGATATCTCCAATTATACCATTTCTCACTAAGCGAATATATACCTCTGTTCCTAAATCAAAATTTAACTCTCCAAACTCTTAAGGGAAGAAAACTGGCCATTCTGACCAAGGCGAATCGATTCGCCCAAATTATGAATCGATTCGGCCCCCAATCCGAATCGATTCGAAAAGTGTTCTGCAAACAGGTCCTTAATGGCGAATTGATTTTATCTATATCCGAATCGATTCGGCCCACTTGCAAAAGTCTCTGATGTTGACGAGTGTCGACGAGTGGCGACGTCGTTCACTTGTGGTTTCTGTCATTCTTGAGGGTGTTTTAGAGCATCCGTCTTTATGAATGGGGGAGCCTAAACTTGGCGACCCTTTATTTTTCTCTCTATGCATTCAGCCGATGTTGTCGATAAACTTTTACTAGAGACACGTATCTTCTCGAGGTATTCTTCATTTTTTGCATTTTCCTTTATGCATTTGCATTTTCCTTTTTGCATTTTATTCTTAATTTCTTATTTGCTAAACTTTTGCAGACGTGGTTCTATGAGGTGATTGGGTTCAACACCCAATTTATAGATTTGAACACGAGTCTGTTGGGGAATTCTATCGGATGTATCGGTGGTGGAAGTCCAATCGACAATCAAAGACGTCCCTCTCTCTGGAGATGGTGCGTCAGGTCTTGAATGGCCTGACGAGAAAGCAGGTAAGTCCCCCTTTTTTCTTGAAACTGTCTTTCCCTTGATGATCTTTTTTTTATTTTTATCCTTATGCTCTCACTAAGGAATTTGCAGGTGACCTTTATACCTTGGGGGATGAGTATCCATCATATGGGGTTGATTGGGGGATATGCACAGATGCGACGTCTGCTAGTGCATGAATTTGACTACTCTTGGTAACTGTAGATTATGGAGGATGAGGTTGCGGTGCCACCGACGAAGCCCCCAATGTATATAAGGTGAGTGCGGGAGATGATAGGTGAGCCTTACTTGTCATACACCTACACGGTGGTGATGTATGACTATATGAACTTTGTGTTGAGCTGGTTGATGCCGCCCAGCATATATGACGTGATGCCTCTTCCCCGTGTGGTCTCGAGTCAGCCGGTGGGGTCCTCCCACAGTGCATGCGGTGCGATGACATCAGCGAAGGTGAAGACTTTGGAGGCTCCCTTTGTACGACTGTTCTCGCCTCGTTACAACATCAGGCGGGCTGATGGAAGGTCAGTGCGTATGTTGCACCGTCCTAATGCTATGGACCCGAAGGAGTTGGGCTTGACAGAGGAGGTCCTTCGACCTGAGGTATACTTCTTATCTCTTTGTCTTTTGATTTCCTAGTTTCTTCCTTTTCCTAAGAATGGCTGACTTTCTCTTTTTTGTTTTCTTTTGCAGCATATCTGGGTCTTTACCACTTGGCTTAGGGACATTAGGGATTGGACATCTTCGGCGACTGCCCCCATTCGGGATGCGATTCCAGTTCCTTCTTATTTAGTGATGTCTTCCTCATCTGAGGAAGGGTCTGGCTCTGGAAGTGGTGGCACGTCGTCTCATCGCAGAAGGAAGAGAGCGCGCCGCAGGGAAGGAGGTTCCTAGAGAGAGAGAAGGAGAAAAGAGAGAAAGAAGAGAGATAAAAGATGTGAGTGGGTGAGAGAGAGAAATTAGGTGGGTTCGGGCTGAGTCCCGTTGTATTTCCTTATTTTTCCTGCAAAATCAATGTAACACAGCCAATATATATGCAAATGGAATGAATTTTTTGTTTATTTTCTGTCTTTTAGTGATTAATGCACATGCTCTTTTTACTTTGCAACTGAGACCATAAAATAAATTAAAAATGATTAGGGAACGACTTTATTTAAAATGGGATAAGTAAAAAAAAGAAATTCGAAATTCCCTTAGAATACAAATTATATTTATTGAGTTTTTTGGTTTTGACAAAAAAGGAAAAAGGGGATTTTCCCCAAAATAGGGGTTTGCCGACCGGCATGACCCCTGTCCTGCGTATCGTCATGTCAGTCCAGTCCAATAAATCCAAGTCCTTGATTGCACTTTCTTTAATCGTTTGGCACTTGGTGGGGTAAGCTTTCCTCTGATTTCTGTAGGGTTCCTTATCTTGGTTTGAGAGTTTTCAAGTATAAATAGGTGTGTGGATGGAGATTTTTCTTCACACTTCCACATTCCTTCTCCTTTACATTCTTCTTTACTCACCATCTTCTTATTTTTTGATATGGCTCTCCCTGGTAGTGTTGAGTTTGTGAACTACATCGAAACCTTGGAAGCAATATGTTCCTACAACGTTGACTGTGACGCTTTCAACATGCATCGAGTCTCTTTGTGGCGCAATCGGCCTATAGAGTGGAATGTGATGATGGTGGTAGTTGAGTTCTGGTATCCCGAAGACCATGTCTTTCGCTTCGGATTAGAAGAAATCTAACCGACCTACGAAGAGTTTTCTGCCATGTTGGGGATAAATCCCAGTGTTGCAGCAACTATGCCTGAGTTTTCCCGGTCCCCTAGGGAGATGTTAGCGAAACTTCTCCATATTTGACCTTCGGCATCCAGGTCATTGGTCATAGTAGGGATGATTTCTCTTCCCGCGGTGCTGCATTCTGTACATTTGCAGGATGTCGGCGATGCTGGTTACGCTGGGGCCGTCATTCTGGGCCTGGTTTCAAAACTATAGTTGGTAACTGGGGAAGTACTGGTGGACCCCCAACTTGCAGCTATTTTTTCCTGGATGTCATACCGTCACAATCCTGCGACGGTGACACTCGAAGAGACTTTGAATGGTCTGGATGCTTGACGGGAAGGTCGTTCTGACTTTTTGAGGGGTAGCCTTGTAATGCTGTTTATGTGGCTATCAGAGAGGTTCCGTATGGCGGTCCCACCTGAGTATATTTTTTCGGCGATGACAAACTTCTTCTCACGTTATTTCATAAGTGTAGGCCTGGACATCGAGAGATGGGAAAACTGGTTCATGGAGCACGGGGCTCGAGGTTTATGTTAGTCAGAGCCTTGGTGGGGGGAGTTGTTGCCCATTCTAAAACTCTAAGAATACTACTATGTTCGGTTAGTAGGCCTCCAACAGACCTCTTTCAACTTTCCCTGACGGCTATTGTGCCAATTTTGTTGGGAACAAATTGTGCCACCGCGGACATTGGACTTCTTTCCTATAGAGGATCTGACAGAGCGTATGCTCATGCAACTTGGCTCTTTGTGGGAGAATCTCCGACCATCATCTCATCCTTCATAGTCTGCTGGGTGGGTCTAGCATATCTCAGGGGACTACATGAAGTGGTTGTGGAAAAAGGTAATGGCCAAGACGCTGGCTGTGGAGACTGGGAAAAGGTGGTTCGTTGTATATGACACCATGGAGGGAGGTGTTGTGGTTTTCCCCAAGCTATTTCGGGCTTACCTCTCTATGGAGTGTCTACACCACTCCATTCAAGCAGGGGAAGTTTGGGGACCCTACGATATGGGTGATGGTGGGGCTGGTTCCTCTGGCCACTGTGGGTAGGATATGTCAATATTCTGTAATGGGTGGAGTTCTGTGTTTGGAAATAATTTGTGGGTTATTTTAGGAGTAGTGTGACTTGCTTTTATTTAGGTTTTAGGAAGGTAGGAGTAGGCTGACAAGGGAAGTCGTTTGACTGCTTATGCCGATGTAATCATACAGAAATTTTGAATAATGAAATAAATGAGTTTTTGATCATCTAGTTGTGCCTCTTTACGAGTTTTGCATTTGAATTATCTATACCAATATCTAAGGCATACATAATCCTTTTGTTCATGTATATGTTAAAATGAACTGTCATTCTCGGGGATAAGAAAAGAATAACATTTTGTTGAAAAGCAGGGGGGCGTGCTCATATAAAATGGATGAGCTGCCTACGTACCTCCGAGGTTTTTTGAATTTTTTTTAAATTCATTTTTTACAAGCAAAAAGATTTTTTAGAGGATCAGGCCCCACGTAGTTCTGAGTAGAGGGAAATGAAGATTTTTTTTTCAGAATAGAAGGGCGATGAGAAGAGTCGTAGCGCGCCGAGATTTTGGACTAGGGATAGAATTTCTTGAGACGGTCCAGGTTAACTGGACACGCTATTTCTTCTCCATTAAGGTTGGTGAGCATAGCAGCGTCGCCGAACAAAATCTTCTTCATAATGTATGGGCCGCTCCAATTGGGCTTGAATTTCCCTCTGGGGTCCTAGATCGGTTCTACTATCTCTTTGAGGGTTAAGTCCCCTTCTCGGACACTGCGGTCCTTGACTCTCTTATTGAATGATCGTGCTATATGGCGATGGTATCCTTGTATGTGATATAGAGCCTTTAGCTTCCTTTCATCCAAGAGTGACAACTCGTTGAGACGGCTTTGATGCCAGTCTTCTTCGCTGACCTTGCTTTCTAGCATGACGCACAGTGAAGGGATTTCTAGTTCCATGGGTAGGACTGCTTCCATGCCGTAGACTAGAGAGTAAGTAGTAGCCCCAATAGAGGTTAGAACTGAAGTGTGGTAGATCCAGAGGGTGTAATCGATCTTGTCATCCCAATCTCGGTAACTCTCGATCATCTTGCTTATGATGGTTTTAAGGTTCTTATTGGATACTTCAACTGCTCCATTAGTTTGAGGTCGGTATGGAGAGGATTTGTGTCTCTAAATCCCGTACTCATTGACCACCTCTGTAACTTCTGCCTCAAAGTGTAACCTGTTGTTTGATACCAGCTTGTGCCGGACCCCATATCGATAGATGATATTCGTTAGAATGAGCTTGGCCACTTTCTTGGCATTCAGCACTGCGTATGATTCGGCTTTGACCCATTTGGTGAAGTAATCAATGGAAACCAGAATAAATTCATGTCCATTGGAGGATTTGGGTGTAACCTTCCCTATGATGTTGATACCCTATGTGGACAAAGGACAGGGAGAAGTCATATTGTATATTTCCCACGGAGGCAAGTGTTGTAAGTTAGAAAACTGCTAGAATTTAAGGCATCTTCGAACATAGGTTGTGCCATACTGAACAATGGTAGTCCAATAGTAACCTTGTCGGATGATTTTCTTGGTGAGCATATAGCCGTTCATGTGGGGTCCACATTCCCCTCTATGGATTTTCTACATCATCTCTCCAATGTCAGCCCCTCCGATGCAGTAGAAATGGGTTCCATTGAAGTTTCTCTTGAACAGTGCTTTATCATAGACAATATACTGGGCAGCCAATCTATGGAGGGTTGCTCGGTCTTTCTTGTCATAATCTTAAGGGTACCTACCATGCTTGAGGAGGCGCCAAATATCATATTACCAGTACTTGGCTATCTCGGGATCTTCTTCTGTGATGAGCTCATTGTGGTAGCAGTGGGTTGGTTTATTTTGCTTTTGGACAAGGAAAAGGGCCATGTTTATTCCTTCCAGCATTTTGATCATAGAGGCAAAAGTGGCAAGGGCATGGTGTAGGTTGTTCTTTCCTCGGGGAAGGTACTGGAAGGTGATTTCTTGGAATTGGGAAACTATCTCTTCTAAGTGCACATGGAAGGGTAAGATTTTCTTGTCCTTGACTTTCCATCTTCTAAGTACCGATGATGAGGGTTGAATCTCCATAGACATTGAGGTATGGAATTCCTTTCTTGGGGGCAAGTTTGAGGCCTACCGTGCATGCCTCATATTCAGTCATGTTGTTGGTGCAAGGAAAATCCAACTTGATGGCAATGGGAGTGTGAGAGTCACCAGGGGCAATTAGGAGGATCCCAATGCCATACCCTTTATTATTGGCAGCGCCATCAAAGAACATCGAAGATCTTCTTGGGATGTATAGAGGATATTCTCATCTGGGAATTTGAAAATCCAGACATCATCTTCTTCTATAGGGTAGTTGCAAGGTAATCAGAGATGGATCTTCCTTTCATGGCTTTCTAAGTGACATATACGATATCAAAATCGGCTAAAAGCATCAACCAACAGGTCATTCGACTGGATAAAGAAGGCTTTTTAATCAAGTACTTGATAGGATCCATTCGGGATACAAGTTTGATAGGAAATACGAGCATGTAGTGTCGTAGATTTTGGGTGGCCCGGACAAAGGCGACACATGCTTTCTCCAAGGCTGTGTAGTTAAATTTTTACCCGCCAACTTGCGACGGGCATAGTAGATGGCTCTCTCTTTATGGGTTTCTTCAAGGTATTGGGATAGCAAATCCCCAGCTGTGGTATCTGTTACGATTAGGTAAAGGAGTAAGGGAAGACCATGCTGTGGTGGCATGAGTATCGGATGTCGGGTTAAGTATTGCTTTATTCAGTTAAAGGCTTCTTGGCAAGCTTTATTCCAGACTTTGGTCGAATCCTTTCGGAGTAGTTTGAAGATGGGCTCACAGATGGAAGTCAGTTGGCTGATGAATCGGCTGATATACTATAATTTTCCAAGGAATCCTCGTATTTCCTTCTCTGTTCGGGGTGGCGGCATCTCGAGTATGGTTTTCAGCTTGGCAGGATCTGCTTTTATTACTTTCTTACTAACCATGAATCCTAAGAGTTTTCCTTTGGTAACACCAAAGACACATTTCTGGGGGTTGAGCCATATCTGATATCGTCGTTGTCGCTCGAAGAACTTCCGAAGAGCGGGAACATGACCTTCCCTAGTCTTGGACTTGATAATCATATCATCCACATAGACCTCGACTCCTTGTGTATCAGATAATGCAAAATGGTTGTGGCAGCCCTCTGGTAGGTAGCCCTTATGTTTTAAAGACCGAATGACATGACGATGTAGCAAAAGGTTCCCCAAGGGGTGATGAATGCGGTTTTCTCTTGATGATCTGGGTGCATCTTGATATGACTATATCCAACAAACCCATCAATGAATGACTTGAGAGCATGACTAACTGTGTTATCCATAATCATGTTGATATTGGGTAGTGGGTAATCGTCCTTTAGAGAGGCCTTGTTCAAGTCTCGGTAGTCGACACACATGCGAACCTTCCTTCCTTATTTTGTCACGGGTATGATATTGGCTAGCCATGTGGGATATTAGATCACACGAATGAAACCTAGGTTCAACTATTTGACCACTTCTTTAACTTTGGGCGACCATTCGGTGCAGATCTTTCATAGTTTTTGTTTGAGTGGTTTGCATTCTGGGAGAGTGGGAATCTTATACCGAGCTAGCAACGGGACGATACCTGGCATGTCGTCGTAGGACCATGCAAAGACATCCACAATTTCCTTTAGTAATTCCTCGAGTTGCGCATGCTCATGCTCGTCAAGGGTGGCCCCTATCCTAATCTCGCGCAACTGGCTACTAGAATCGAGATTAATAAAAGCAGTTTCATCCTCATTAACTTGAACGCGGTTATGTTGTTTGTTATTAACCTTATTTAGATCAATCAAGAATTATTCATTTGAAAAATCATCATCATTAAGGGTTTGATTAGAATTAAGACAATTAATGTAAGGCACAACAAGATACTCAAAATCTTTATTTATTTCATTGATAGGAAAAACAACATCGAGAACCTCATCAAAGGAGGTCTCGATTACATCAGAGTTAGGAGGAACAACTAAGGACGAAGAAAGGGGATAAACCTCAGGGTTAGGTTGAATATCAACAGGTGGCACAGGTGTAGTACGCCAGTTGAGGAGAGGTGCATCAACAACTTTGATAAGACGGGATAGATCCAATAATGTAGCCCCTGAGTGGATCATGCATAGTGTTAGCACCAGTGTCTGCAAATTGAATGAATCCTTGGAGTCACTTCCCTCGGAATCTCTAGTATCAACTATGGTCTTTTCCATGAGTTGTTGCACTTGATGCTGGGAACCCTCGGCCCATGAGTAGCTGCCTTGGAAGAATATTTCTATTCCAGGTTTCGTTTTCTTGTCCTCGTGATCATACCGGTTCTGGAAAGCCGCAAAAGGGTAAATCCTCACCTTCTCTGATGAATATTCCGTTCAAGGAATCTCTTGAGACAATTTTGGCACTTTCTAGCCTTCTCTTAAGTTGAGGTTGGTCGATCATTTTGATTTCTTCTGCTGACGGTTGATAGCCCAAGCCACAGGGAGGAAATGACTTCTTCAACACAATGGGTTTAAGTATCCACTGTTGTCGTTGTCCCAGCCCCAGTCCGGACATGAAGGGCATTTTCTTGAACATCTAAATTACATTGACGTTGCCATTGGGGTTATATTATGGGCAAACCCTATCTTAAAATCGTCCCCCGCTGGGAGTGGAAGTAGTTCAACCAGAAAACTTGATAAAAGCATACCATTTGTCCCGTGTTATATTTTAAGTTCTATATTATTAGTGCTTGCATTCTCGGTATTATTGTAGTCGCCCAAGATGGTGATAACCTTCCCATTGGCGAAGAATTTTATTTTCTGATGAAGGGAAGAAGACACCCCCTTGATGCTATGGAGCCACGGTCGTTCGAGTAGTAAATTGAAACAATTTGGGAGATCGATGACTTGGAATCCAGCAATCGGATTTATGGGGCCAGCCTCTATTACAAGCTTTATAGATCCCATTACTTCTCGGTGAATATTATCGTAGGCACGTACTGTGGTAGAGGTTGGAGCAAGGTCACTCATGTTTAATCCCAAACAATTGAGGGTCCTCTATGGGCAAACATTAAGAGCTGATCCATTATCGACAGGAGAGAGTGGGACAGTCTTTCCCATGACTTCAACAGAGATGTTGAGAGCATAATTGTGGTTTGGTCCAATCTTGGGGATTTCTTCTTCGGAGAAGAAGAGCATTTTAGTAGAGATTAGGGATTCGACTAGATTGACTACTTCTGGCATGGTTGAGGGAGGAACTGTGGGTCCTGTGAGTAGCTTGATGCGGGCATTTTGGTGCAGCTGGGAAGACGTAAAAAGTCCCCATAGAGTGATGTTAGCCTGGGTTTTCTTTAACTGATTGAGGATCTTGCTCTCCTAGAGGTTCATGTCTGGAACATGAAGATTCTCAACGCCCTTTCCTTTGTCGCTTGCTGATGGTAGTAGGCTTGGGTTTTGGTAATGCCTCCCTGACCTGGTAATAAACCATGTTTCTTCATTGATCTTGGGTTGTTCAACCACCTTGTTCATTTCTCCTAACAGCACCTCAAATGATATCATCCCACATATGCTGACTATCGAACTAACCTTTTCTGAATCATCTAAGTCGTCCCCCCACCCGGTGGAAACAATATCATCTTTCCATGAAAAGTCAATGCACTCCACAATTTCAACGTCCTCATCGTATAAGTCCTCCCATCCGACAGGGAGATGTAAAAGCGAAGGGACTAGGCACCCTTGTAGTTTTAGAGCATCGAGTAACTTAGATATACTAAAAATATTATCGGTTTGTTGGATCCACCATCATCTGGACCATATCATCTAAACTAACTTCATTAGTCGGTACCACCCAATTGTTTAACTCTCAGGCCCATTTTCAAGCTTCTAATGAAAACATGCTGAATCTTTGACAGTCGACGGTCATCTGTGGGGCAATTTTAGCCCAAACTCTAGGAGTTGGTTCAATACTTCTGACAACTCCATATATTTATCTCCAGAACGGGTGCGGACAACGATGCATGCTCTCGTAAGGAGTGATAGATCCTGATCGGCGAAATTGGCAGGGTGTAGGAGAAACTATGGGCATATTTGGAGAGGTTTAGGAGAGTATATGGGTATAATCGGTGACTTGCTTGGTATGATCGGGGTAGATGGGTCAAATTATGTGTTTTCTTCTCGGAATATGGCATTTGTATGAATCGAGAGTGGATTGTGGGTAGTGTTTGTTTCAGGATTGGCTGGTGGGGCGATGACACCCCGATCAATCAGGACTTGGATCACATTTCGAAGGTGGAACCACTGGTCGGTGGTATGGCCAGCAGTTTGGTGAAAGTCACATGGGCATCTGGCTTGAAATTTTTAGGAAGTGGGGTTGGTAATGAGGGTCCAATGATTTGATACGATTTTGGCTCAAGAGGGCTTGGTAAACCTTGGACAGGGGAGCATGAAGCTCTGTGTATTCATTCCAGATTGGGTTAGGGCGATTTTTTGGTGCTCATTAAGTGGCAAGCTGAGAGATGTTATTGATGGTTGAAACCGCAGTATTGACTGGCTTTTCAAACTTTCTGGGAGCGAATTGTCCAGATACTTTCTTTGTTTCAACTTCTATCTTGGCAAGGTCTTCTTCGATCTCCACTCCTGCTTCTCGGAGGGCTCGAAAATGAGGGTATTACTATCCTCCCATCGCTGCTCGGACATGGGGTAAGAAGTTCTTGTTCACAATGCTGACTTGCTCCTTTTTAGAAGGTCGATTGGTCATGGTGGATGCTTTCTCTCTCCTCCTTACTATGAAGTTATTGACTAACTCCCCGGGATTCTACTTGAGCAACTCTAAATCACGACGGGTAACCTCTAACTCCTTGTTGTGCTTGTACTGTGACATGAACTCGCAGGCAACATCTTCCTAACTGTGGATTCTGGACTCTTCGAGAGATAAGAACCAATGGAGAGCGCTATCCTTCAAGGTCTGTTATAACATTTGGGACACTATTTCCTCGAAGGCCCCTAGGCGAGTCATGGCTCAGGGATAACTGCGGAGATGGACAATTAGAGGTCCACCACCCCTGAACTTCTCGATGTTGGGCATCTTGAACTTTTTCGGTAACCTGGCCTTACGATATAGAGACATGTAGGTGTAGTCCATATAATTCCCAGAGAGCTTGACTTGGTGAATTTCTTGGTCAACATGTTGAGGTCTTCCTTGACCTTATTCAATTCTTCCTCCCTCGAATCAATGGTCACGGGTAAGTTATCCCCTGAGTGGGCAATATTCAGCATAGGAAGCTGGGCTGACAGCGGCCCATTAGCAAGAGGAGCACGTGGAGTGTACTGGTATTCCCTGGGAACCCAAATAGGCTCGAGTGTAGGCAGACCCATGATGCGATGGAATAGAACCTTGGGATCTTCGGGAATAGGGACCCGGTTTTATTGCATCTCATGAACCTCAGTTTGAAAGTTGCCAATCTTGGCGGTAAGTTGGGCTAGGACCATCAACAAATTCTTCAGCATATTCGGCATTTGGTCTATGTTCAGCATGGAAAGTGGATGAATTCTGGACTTGGAGGAAGTGAGGGGACTGACGGAGCTTTGGGGCGATTTGACTGAAGATCGAAGCCAATAGGGAGCTAGGCCAAGGGTATGCGATCGACCTGAGAAGGAGAAAAATTGGGATTTATTTTTGGAAAAGAGAAGGGGAAACTATTATTTTGAAAAGGAGGGAAAATGTCTTTGACATTTTGGAAAATATGAAGGAAAAATGTTTTGGACACAGGGAAGGAAAAATATTTTTGGTACGAGAAAGGGAAAAATATTTTTGGTATTCTTGATCAAAGAGGAAAATGTTTTTGGACCCTTTTTGGATAAAGAAAGAAGTAAAAGGCAAGAGACGTGTCTCAGCATGATTATTATTATGTTTATTAGGTTCTCACTTATTAGGTTTACCTAAATGCAAAAAGAAATGCCGTATGGGACCCGAGCCTGGAAAAATTAAGTTTGAAAAATATGTAAAAACTCTGGTTGGACTTGTTACCAGGCTTATGGGCAGGGCCCCGTTTTAAGAAATGCGTTAAAATTTGGGCGGCATGCTGAGTTTTGGGTTGAAACCGGCAAACTTAATTTAGGTGCCCTAGGTTTGACACCTATATACGGGTATGCAGTTGTTGGTTTAATTGGAAGGTGTTCCCCCCTTTGGCATAACTTCCACGATATACGTCTCGCTTTTGAGGGCAACCGGTACGTGTGGACAAGCCATTTGATATACCCGAGTGTAAGTGAATTGCCTAACTATATAACTCGTAGGGACACTACGTGTGAGAGCGAATTCTATATACTCAACGTACGTGAACGATTTCCCTACGATATACCTCCTGTCATAACTTCGATCAAGTGGCACGATGCAGGGGAACCGTTCGATATACGTCGAAGGTACTTGGCCAATGGAAGGTGAGATTCATATCACTTAGGCTAACTGCGACCTGCCGGACCAGCGCCCATCACGAAGTGACTCCCTAGTTATGGGACAAAATTTGGTCAATTGTAATGTTCTTTGGTGATGTAGTGTGTAACATGAATTATTCTTGATTAGTATCTTATGGAGAGAGTATCATAATTGGTGAGAATCACGCCAAGGTGGGGGACGATGTACAAGTATGGAAAATAAATATATACTAAGCATGCATATATGAGAGTGAGTGGTGTGTAATTATCTACATGTGAGTGCGTGGTAATGAACCTAAGCATGGATCAACTACAAGTGGTGTGTGATAAGTGTGAGTGAGCATGGATATACACAAGTGTGGAGGTGTATGTTAGTGACACCTAAGCATGGATTTCTAAGTGGTATATGCAACATGGGGATATAAGTGATCCTAGGTGCGCGTGGTGTGAATTGTGCATGGAGAATTTCTACAAGTGTGTGAGTGAATAGTGATACAAGTATGAGGTATATATGTGCAAGAAATAATGAGGGGAGAAAAGGGTACATACAGGTAGGTGCATACGCACACAAAGAAACAAAACACCCATGCAAACAGAGTATATCCCTCTTATAAAAAAAAAAGTCCCCAGAAGAGTCGCCACTGTGTCCATCTCGATCCGATCTTGGGACGGATCGGAGAGGTATCGCGTCCCGCTCGGGGGTGCTTCGACCGTCGTTGGTGTGGGGTAAATGTAAGGAGATAGATTCGCCAGTCTATTCTTCTCAAAACAGATAAAAGAACCAGTCGCCGCCTTGAGAGGACGACATTAAAGACTAACTGATGCATATGAAACCAATAGTTCGGAGGTCCGGGGGCTAAGTTACGGAATGGGAAGGTGTTAGGCACCCATCCCCTTCTTTCGGTCTCTCATGGGATAGTGTTGTTGTTTTCCTTTATTTCTCCATGAAGTGTGTGTGCGTGTATATATAATGGAGATTGAAATCGTTCAACTCACACCATGGGAAAGGTAGAGTGAGGTCATCCATAGGAATGTACCCAAAACAATATATATAGAAAATATGATTTGTGCATTTATCGCGATATTTATCGTTATTATAAAACGAAATTATGTGTTGGATGAAATGCTAACAGACATAATATGTATATTAATACAAGAATATGATAAAAATGAAGAATTTAAGAAAGTTAGAAAATTGGACTCGAGTCTCGGGTTTTAATCCATAACACCTACGTAGCCTGTAAAGGCATCAAAGTCCACATAGTTCGGATGCGGCATGGGGGTGGTGTTTATCCCATAGTTCCGAACGGAATTTTATTATATGTGTGTGTGTAGAAAAATGTGTTTTTAGTTTTAAAAATGTGCGATGGATAATCCCATTCGGAATTTATGAGCGTAACCCTTTTTTTTTTATAGAAAATAAAAGTATGTGAAATATACTAATAAAAATCAAGATATAAATGGGTATGAACAAAAGTAGGAACTAGATTATGAATCTAATGAAAGTTATGCAGAAACAAGGAATTTAAAGAGAGAGGGAAGAAATTGGACCTTTTTTGAAGATCTTTGATCTTGTGTGAACTCCCTTGAATGTGAGATGGATGTTGGACGAGAGAGAATGTGATTTACTAAATTGGGTATCAAAAGGATGGGAATGTAAACTTTAATGGAACTTCGCTCATTTCGAGAGAATGTTGTTGAGATCACTGATGCTGATGGATTTGAGTTCTTGGTGTGCTTGGTAGTGAGGTCATGCCCTCCTTTTATTAGGTCAGGGAATTGTCGATCGGCACAGCCCTTGTCCTGCTTATCGAAAGGTGACCCTAGACGTATTGTCGGGAGACAGGGATCTAGACCTGCCAATTGGCAGTCTCGTGCAGATTTTCCTAGAAAAATGGTTGTAGAACGTAATCTGTTGATCCAAATCGTGCACGGGGCATATATTTAGAAAGGTAATTCAGATAGCTTTAAGAGTTCTTTTGATCTCTCCTGGGTCTGGGAGTTGACTTTGGGTCAAATGTGGCTCGAAAGCGCACGTCGATCCTTTGGACGGGAGATCGTCGGACGGAAACGGATCGTTCGTCCGTATGTTAAGTCAAAGCTTAGGATCTGTACTTCGACATTCCAAAGAGTTTGGCTTAGTTCAGAAAGTTGACCTTGGTAAATTGGGGATCGGAAGTGCCGGGTGACCTCTCGGAGTAAAATAGTTCATTCGTTCATACCGTAAGTCAGAATCGCGTATGGGGCAAACTGTTGGAAAGGGTATTCAGTGACCTTCAAAGATTTAAAGATCTTTTGCTTTGTCGATAGAGTTTATCGGAGTCAAATGGGGCCCAGGAGGGCCCTATGGCCTCTAGATCGGTACTCGGAGTGCGACCTAGGGTTTCTAGTGAAATTAAGAGGTGCTAGGGACCTAAGGATAGACTTAAGGGGTCCTAGAATGTTGTGTTTACACTTATATTCTAGTATGTTATACTCATATGTGTCATCTAGAATCTCCAACTGGTGTCCCTTGATTTTCATATGTACTCAATTAGTTATGCCATTTTTAACACAATTAGGTCGGAAGAGAACATTAAAGCAAAACCTAACATGATTAAGCATACATAATATCCACCTCGGGCATCAGTCATGGAAACATATACAAAATATGTTTTAAAAAAATACACACATAATATACATGAATTTATTAAAATTAAAACCTTCGTAAGAAGGTGATTTAAAATCTAGGACTTTATGGTTAACATTTACCATCCTAGCACAAGTTCTTACGTATGTTCTTAATCCATCCTTGTACCATCCTAGCACAAGTTCTTACTTATGTTCTTAAGCCATCCTTGTTTTAACACAATTTGGAAATATGGGTATTGTAGGAGGGTAGTGAGACTGGGGTCTATGAATATCTGGAAAGGGTGAGGCGTGAACCACTCCAATGGACATTGCCTGCAAGGTCTTCTGGTGCAACTTCTTAAGAAAACTTCTCCTTCTAGTAACAATGGAGATCAAGCTTCAACTCACTCCCTGCAAGAAGATGAACTTTCACAGCAAATATAGTAATTTTCTCAAGGGAAACAGATGGCTGTCAGTTGAGGAGTGAAAGAACAAGGCACTTAGCACTAAGAGAATGAGCAGGGAGAGAATACTAGGTAGGTCTGGTGTGATTTTGACAGAGTAACAGTGCAATTTTAATTATATCCTCACCTTGACCTTGCCCAGGGGTCCTATTTATACTTGGTCATTAGGGTTGAGTTGGCATTTTTAGGCGCCAAAATTGAGAGGGGGTGAGGGACAATGTCTGAAATGTACCATTTGTCCCTACCTACAAGTAGATCTGCATGTCCCCTCTGGCAGGTGCCACCTGGTGCCAACCAAAGTCAAAAAGCAAATATGTCTCCCAAGGAAGACAAAATATATAATTTGGTAAATATCCTTTGAAACGGTAACTTGTGGTGAGAGAGGAGGCCTTAAGGGTCCCTCTCCTCTAAAATCATTATTTTTCTTGAGAGGGACCTTGAGGACCCCCTCTTGTGAGAAAGTCATTTTTTGTAAAGAGTTCATTTCTTGTGAGCATCCAGCTCTTTGGCTGCTCACTTCACTTGTGACTAAGTGTGAGGTGTGTGTAGTCTTGAGTTACTCCTGGGTTTTCCGACTAGTATTCTCTCAATCCTATAATTCTAAGTGGTTGAGCTTTCTCAAAATACCTTGTCCCTCATCCGTCAAGCCAAAACTCCCAAGAGATCCCAACTAGCCTACTTGAGCCCTGCTTGGTCAACTAGGCAACCTATACAAGAAAATAAGTGTTAGTACTTATGTTCTTTTAAAGAATGACTTTTCATGATGAGGGGATGCTTATGGTAGCCACCCCCTCATCCTAACTTGGTTTTCTGGGAGCTGAGGGGGGAGGACCTTGAGGGTCCCTCCTTGAATATGACTTTCTGCTGTTGAGGAACCCCGAGGGGGGGGGGGGGGGGTCCTTCTCAATTATCATTTTTTGCTGTTGAGGAACCCTTGGGGGGTTTCCTTCTCAAATGTCATTTTTTCTATTGAGGAACCCTGGGGGGGGGGGGGGTGGGGATCCTTCTCAAATATCATTTTCTGCTGTTGAGGAACCATATGGGGGGTCCCTTCTTAATGTGAATTTCTGGCGAGGCACCCTAGGGGGTTCCTTCTCAATGTCAACTTATGCTATTGAGGAACCCCAGGGGGTCCCTTCTCAATGCCCATTTCTTGCGATGGACCCTAGGGGGTTCCTTCTCCATGTCAACTTCTGTTGTTGAGGAACCCTAGGGGGGTTCCTTCTCAATATCAATTTCTTGCGAGGGACCCTAGGAGGTTCCTTCTCAATATCAACTTCTGCTGTTGAGGAACCCTATGGGGAGTCCCTCTCAACATGGGATTTTGCCACCACCTGGGTGAGGTCTCTTCTCGACTTGAGTTTCTGCAGGGACCCTTGGGGGAGTCTCTCTCAACATGGGCTTCTTCCAGCCCCTAGGTGAGGTTTCTTCTCAATATGAGTTTCTGTAGGGACCCTGGGGGGGTCCCTCTCAACATGGGCTTCTGCCGCCACCTAGGAGAGGTTTCTTCTCAATATGAGATTCTGCAGGGACCCTGGGGGGAGTCCCTCTCAACATGGGCTTCTGCCGCCACTTGGGTGAGGTCCCTTCTCGACTTGAGTTTCTGTCGGGACAGAATAAAAAAAGTATTTTGGGGAAGACACCCTTCTACATTATGCCCTCGTGCAAAGTCTTTTGTGTTGGGTAGACCAAAAGGTTATGTATGCCATAAACTCGACTTTTAATTTCAAAACTTTTTGCTCTATATTTTCCACAAATACACCATTAATGGCTTCTAACCCATCAAACCTTTCTTCTAATGTTGACCCCACCATTGTTACCATTGTTTTTGGTTCAATACCCTCTTCTATTATCGTTCCCCCTCAACTACCATCACTATGTCTACCGCCCCCACATCGTTTTTTCTAACTGCTGGTAGTGAAGAAAGTTTTGGGGTTAAAAACTTTATGAACCCTTCATTGGTTGTATCTCCAATGACGCACGGTAGTGAGGGACCTTCATTATCGGTGCCTTCCTTATGCCCCGCGCCGGGTCTCATGAATCTCTCATCGAAAATGGTACCAGACCCATATTTCATCTTGAATTCCTCATTGGCAGGGTTACAGGTTAGAATCATGGGTTCCGCCACTAACGAGGGTGTGTCTGTGGGTTTCTGTCTCAAGGGTTCCTCGACCATTCCAAGTTCTTCACCGATGATAACTTTTGGTTTGCCATTTGGCAGTGGTATAGTCAAGGGCTCCTCGCGATAGCCATTTCATATTGTGGGTTCCTCATCTACAGTGCCGTTAGAGACAACTTTTGATTTGCCTTCTGGCAGTGGTATAACTGATAGCTCCTCGCGAGACCCATTTCATATCGTGGGTTCCTCGCCGACAACGCCACAAATGGCAGTCGTGGACTTTGCTATTAGCGAGGGCTTCTCACGTGATAGTTCTATACCTATGGGTTCCTCGCATATTGATTTTTTTGCTACGGGTTCCTCGTGGGAGGTATACCCGGGGTTTCCTCGCCGCTCCCAAATTTTGGTGGGCCAGTTATTCAGAGTTCCTAGCCATATCCTATAGTGGGTTCAAAGTTCTTTATGGCCGAGGGTTCCTCATCAAGCACCACTTCTTTGTCAACGGGTTCCTCGCATATCAACTTTTCATCCGAGGGTGTCTCGTCGTTAGCACCAGAGATTGTTGAGTTGGTTCTTATAGGTGAGGGTTCCTCGTGAGCCAGCCTTACCTCTATTGGTTCCTCGCAAACTGCAATTTTTGCTAAGGGTTCCTCGTATAAGCCATTCCCCGTAGTGGATTCAAACCTCTTTATGGCCGCGGGTTCCTCATCAAGTGCCACTTCTCTGTCAATGGGTTTCTCGCGTGCCAACTTCTCATCCGAGGGTGTCTCGACCTCCTGCCTCGTCGGGGTTCCTCGCCTAGTGATATTGTGTTTGGGATTTCCTCACACTTGGATTTACCACCTGGGGCTGCTGCTATGACTCCCCTTTTGGCGATAAGGGACACCCAGGGTTTCACGTCTGTGGGTTCCCCACGAGTTGGTGTTTCTAGAGATACTCCTGCGGTTGAGAGTTCCTCACTTGGAATTTCTACCATGATGGGTTCTTTTATTGAGCCAATGGCTCTTCGTAGTTCCTCGGCTACATCATCTTCTTCTCAGGCGTGGCAAGACTATATGCGCAATCTCCAGGGGCGAGATTTTGGTGTCTATCACCGTGCCCCCTTTTTTGGTCCAGCTGATAACTTCATGACTTCCCTCACCCAATTTGAAGAAAAATTTGCTAATACTGTTCTCGAGTGTCGTCATGTGGGGTTGAGTGAGTCCGCTGATTCTCCTACTATGTTTCCAGACTCTATTCTCCGCGTCCGGGTCGACCAAGGTGATTTTCTCTATTCTAATGTTGAAGTTAAAGCCGCGGGGGCAGCCACGAAGGAATGGGCTAGCTTGGTTGATTATGTTCTGAGCGTTCCTGACTACGTGATTATTCTTAGGGAAGTGGTCCTTATTACCGCTGTTAGTAGCCTGAAGTCCTGTACGGTATCTAAGCACAACTCCTCGCTCAATCTTTTACTGTCTCAGTGGAGTATGGAGTCTCACACATTTGTCACAGGTCGGGGCGAATTTACCATCACCCTAGAGGATGTGTGTGAGTTGTACGCTCTTCCTTTCTTGGGGAAACATGTATTTTCTGATGACTATGAAGATCCTTTAGAGCGGGAAATGGTGGGGGAGCTACAAGCAGCTCTCGGAGAGTGCTTAAAGTATGTAGCTATAAATGTGACTGGTCATACCAAGCACTCCTTTGGTAAATGGAAAAGGTATTGGTTCAGAGATTTCGAGAAGCTGCAGAAAGGGGAGACTTCTGACGTAGTCCCCAGGACCCAGGATGGCCCCAAGCTTCACTCTCCTTCACACTTATCCGCTTTCCTAGTTACATTTCAGACTCGATTTCTGTTGCTTGGTAAGCTTGAAGATTGGGTACCCTTTACACCTGGATGGACAAGGCACAAATAGATGTGGAGAGGTCTTGCGGTCGATATGATGCTTCCAATTTTGCAAACGTCGCTCTTTTAATGACTTTTTATTTGAGCATTTCCCCTCACCTTACTTCGGAGGCTCAGGCTTGCCATAGCAACGCTGCTCGACTTATCCGATGGCATAAAAAAATTCCCAAAAAGCCCTTGGGAGCATTGATTGATGATATTAAGGAGTTTCCCCGACGGCATCTTCAACTGGCTTTCTTTTCCTAGTGACGACGGAACTTTCTATGGCCCTTCAGACGTGGGCTATATTTCTACCTGTCCTCATATTAATGTGGTGACGATGCTGTTACGATGCCTCCTTCCTTCTTGGACGGAGTTGGGTCCGCGTGCTGAGTTCTATCATTCTGAGAGAGCAAGACGGCAGTTTGGCTATGATCAGGGCGTTCACACCCCTCCTTTTTCTTCCTGTAGTGATCCTTCTGAGGCATTTTTAGAGGCGTGCACCAACTTCACTCTCCAGGGACTGTTCTATAGAATTAGTGGCCTAGGGGGACTTTACGTGCCTCCTCGAGATTATCATCACGTATTTACTTCGTCTTGGTTCCTGTTCTGACAGCGACAGATTCGCTTGATCCAAGATTGTGTAATCGGTCCTCCTCATGAGACCAACCCAGTCAAATATGTTAAAGCCCAACTTTTGGTCAAGTGGACACAGAAGGAGTCCTGGTTTCTCAGCACCACTTCTAGGCCATCTTTGGAGCAGACCACCTCTATTTTAGTGAAACCCCTTCTTGACGAATCCCTTCAGCTCCCATCGACTGAGCTTCCCCCTCCGAAGTCTAAAGGCCAATCTAAGAGTAGAGGGAAAGTGAACACCCCTACCACAGGCAAGAGGAAGCATCCAGATACGGATGTGTCTAATTTCATTCCTTCTACCGTCGCTTCTCCTCCCTTTTCTCCTGTGAGGACCCAGGCTGTGAAGAAGAAGAAAGAGAATAGTGCCGACATTGACATTTCCTCCATGATGGACCAAGGGTACGATACTGATGATCTTAGGGTGGAGGAAACCTACCAGGCTGTGAAAAAGAAAGGTTACATAGCATTGGGCATTTCTTCTTGAGAGGCACGAGTCACATCTATTCCCATTACAGAAGGTACTATATCCCAACATTCTTTACTTAGAGGAACTAGTTCTCTCAGAGTTTCACCCCTTGAATCTCCCTCCCCTTCATTGGAAGAGGAACTAGTTGACTATGGAAGCACCCCTTCGTCTGATGACTATAGTTCTTCTTCGGGTGATGTGGGGGCTTGGATCTTCATAGAGATGGCACTACTGACATTTATGCTTTGTTATCAGTCTCAAGAGAGTCTTCTAGCGATGATGAGGCATCCCATTCTCTTGAGAGAGTTAGCTCCACCACCCGACCTCTTCCTTATGGCCAGACTATGCGCCCTGCTACTGTAAGTGTTTCTTTTATTGGAAATTTTATGCATATGATTTTATTTCTTTCCCCTCATTATTTTATTTACTAATGAAAGTATTCCACCATATTTTGCAGGTCACTTCCACGAAGGCAAGTAGTTCTCCAATTTCCCCACTACGACTGACACCTTTTCAGCGGGAGAGGAACTCTATGCTCGTTTCTTCCCGAGGCCTCTTCAGAGAGGTTTGATACCCCCTATTTCTTTTATCATTGAATGTAATTTATTGACCATCGATTACATTTTGGTTATGTATTCTGGTATTTCCTTGCAACTTTCATCTATGCACCATACCAGTACCAGGACCACCTCTGTGACTTCTCATTCTGCTCAGGTATGCCTTGTAATTTTCTCAATTTTCGTTGTGGTCTTTTCCTCTTTCTTTCTTCCTTTTCTTTACCCATTTATGATGTGCAGACGGTTGTGCCTTCTGGCGCCGTCACTTCGTCTTCTCTTACTTCGGTTGTGGGCACTTCTACAGTAGGGCCCTTGGGCACCTCATCATCTAAGGTGTGTATTTTTGAAAGTTTATTTTCCTTTGGTAGTAAGTACTTTATATCTTTTGACCATTTGCATTTTCTTAGGGCCTGGCAACTTTTGCATTTTCTTCTCAGTGAGGGACTTTTCCCTTTCCTGATGTTACTATCCCGGGGTTATCCTCTTTAGGGAGGATCTCTATTCCTCAAGTCCGTATATCTATGGACGACAGGCCCTTGGTTTAGGCAATTGCTCGTGGTCTGGTATTTACTTTGGCTTCGACTATTGATCCCACGCTTTAGGTTAGGCCTTTCCATTCGCGTGTGGAATCTCCTTTTCCTTGGACATGTGAAAAATAACATGTTTTGACATTTGCAGGCTATTAGCACAACCCCTGCTGCATCGACTGTTCTTTTCCACTCCTCCTCTTTGGATGGGCCCCAGGTATTTTAACATCTTCTAGCTAAACATTTTCTTTTCTGAGTATCCTATCAATAGCGAAGCTCTTTTTTACTTTTTTTGCAGTGTCTCTTATTTCGACGGTGGCTCTTGCTACTGTTTCTTTGGCAGCCCCTGTGTGCGGGTCATCTTGCCCTGTTATCGCACCCCCTCAGGTAGCGATCTTTATTGCAGAGTTTTGAAAATTTCCTTTTTTAATTGAGCTATTCTTTCAATTATGAGGTAGGCGATTTACTAACTCTTACCCCTTCTTCTCATTTACAACCTCACTTATCCACTGCGGCTGCCGTCGCTGAGGTTGCTCCTTCGGGAGCACCTGCAGCTGAGGTAGCCTCTTTATGATCATTGGTTACTAAGATAGCCCCTTCAGGAGCATCCACTGCGACTACCATCTTTGAGGTATCTCTTTTAGGAGCACCTGAGACTAAGGCAACCTCCTTAGAAGTACAGGTTACTGGTTAGCCCTTTCAGGAGCACCAACCAGTGAGGCGGACCCTTTGGGAGCCCCTGCACCTCCTCCTTTGACTGCTATCACTACACCAAAATGATAAAATTGTCACCTTTCAGCCGGCCACCCTTGTCAAGGTCATTAACCGTGATAAAAAACATGCGTTTTGTGTCACGGTCATTGACCTTGATAAAAAAAACATGCGTTTTGTGTCACGGTCATTGACCTTGACACGATTGTGACAAAGAATTGTCACGGTCATTGACCGTGACAAGCCCGTTACAAATTTACTTATCACGGACTTGTCACGGTCAATGACCGTGACAATTCTTTAAATAATTGTCACGGTCAAGGACCTTGACACGATCGTGATAACTTCTGCAGCAAAACCCTTTCCCCTTCTTTTTTCCCCCCGTCGTTCCCTCCTTTTTACAACTCTCTCTCTCTCTACGCTGCTCTCTCTCTCTCTCTAGTTTCAGGCTAATTTCTCTCTCTCTCTCTCTTCCATTTATATATTTATGTTTGTGTGTATATATATGTGTGTGTGTATATATATATGTGTGTGTGTGTGTGTATGTGGTGGGTGAGTATTTGGAAAATAGGGGGTTGTTATATTAGAGGCAAAACATTGATGATTATGTATATAAAATTAGCCTTGTATGAGTATAAGCTAATTTAGATTAATATTGATGATTATGTATATAAAGATTAACTCATTTTCATTCGAATTAGACAATTCACATGTTAATATGTTGTTGCTTAACCTATACTTTTGTCTTAGGTTAGATATCGTTCATGAACTTTAGAATATTAGTGTTATCGACTTAATTCCACATTGAAGATATTTGTACTTGTATATTTGTGTCCAATTTTAATTTCAAAGGGAAGATTATGATATTTTGACTATGGTTAAAGATAAAAAAATAATTCGTTTTGATTTTATTTCTAAGTGATTCTAGAATTTTTATTCTTGGAGTTAAAGAAATCAATGCATTCTTTCTGTTGAAAGATATTTATTTTTTAATAATGCAGGTTATTTTGAACTTTCCTTCACCATTAAAACATTAAATTGGTAGCATTTTTCTCCTACTAATTTTTTTCATCGTGGATGTCGCCAAATTCTTAGTAGATTAGTATTTAACAAACAAAAGTGAAAGAACCATTATTGTTCACTAAATGTTGGCAAAAGTCTTACTGAAAATGTAAACATTTGTATTATATATAAATTGGCTCTCTCACGTATCAAAACGGTTGAGTCTATCAAGTTAAATAGACTTGGTTCGTTATGAGTGAGACACAATCTAGTTAAAGACTAAATATTGAAGATCATGCACTATCTCTCATTGGAGCCTTCCATGATTGAATATGAGGACTATATCCTTTCGAGAAGTTTGATATAATATTGGCTAATTGCACACACTAAGATGTTTTTTAACATGAGAGAATTTTTTCATAAAATGTGTTTTAAAAACCTTTTGAAGTATTGAAGAATTTTTTTGAGTTGTGTATTTACCTTTTGAAGTATTGGGATCTAGGAACAAGTTTTAAAAATAATTTTGGATTTTTTTATTTTGAGGCATTCGAACGGACATAATATATAACATCTATTCCATGCTTTACATCTATTCCGGCATATATAATATATATAATAATAAACAAAACCTCTTAAAAATAATATTTTGACTCCAATGATTTTTTTTACTTCAAATTTGCTTTACATCTATTCCATGCTTTACATGCGTTATTTTGACTTCAATGAGTTTTTTTGTCCAAAAAATGTTTTCACTTGCAATAAGATTTATTAAGTGTCAATTACCTTAAACAAAGAAGAATTTTTTTTAATAGTTCCAATAGATGACATAAAATCTCGATACATGTATCCACGTTAGATGTTTTCAACTAATTTAGACATATTATGTGTGTATGTGTATATGTGTGTGTATATGTGTGTATATTTGTGTGTGGTGGTGTGTGGTGGGGAAGGGGCAGGGGGTGTGGTGGGGGGGGGGGGGGGAGGGGGGTGTACGTGTACGTGTGCGTGTGTGTGGTGGGGGTGGGGTGAGGGGGGAGGGGGTGGGGGCAGGATGGGGAGTGGGGTAGGGGTGTGTGTCTATGTGTACTAATAACATTTTTTTTATCTGTACTAATAACATTTTTTTTATCTGTACTAATAACATTTTTTTTATCTGTACTAATAACATTTTTTTACAGCAAATGTCTCCTTGAGGTATTAAGGCGAAGATGATGATGCTGTTTATGATGATGTCGTTTGGGCTCGGTGGGAGAGGAGGCGACGAGGGATCCTCGGACCCTAGGCTCCCCAAATATAGCATATTTGGGATTACCATCGAGAACAAATCGAAGCTATTAGCGAGATCCCTCGAGCTACTAAAGACAGTCATCGATCCGGGGTTTATGAGTTGGAAGGAGGTGCCATATGAGCTCAAGTTATCTGTTTGAGCGGCACTACAGGTAATATATTTAGATTTATATGAATATTTCAATTTCAATTTCGATTTCGATTTCGATTTCGATTTCGATTTCGATTTCGATTTCGATTTCGATTTCGATTTCGATTTCGATTTCGATTTCGATTTCGATTTCGATTTCGATTTCGATTTCGATTTCGATTTCATTTTATATTTATATTTATATTTATATTTATATTTATTCGCAACTAACATTGTATTTTTTGGACAGGAACAATTCAACTTGGATCCAAAGCTACGCGATTCCGTCTTGGAGCAGTTGAGGGAGCAACACAAGACGTGGAAGAAAAATATGCGGACACGGTACTTTGGAAAAACACGAGAGTCCATTATCCAATGGTGTGGATCTGTCCCGCCCAAGGAGCCGATCTCATTGGCACAATGGCAAAAGTTCATTGACAATGAGATCGAGGATCGACAATTGGCATCTCGCCAATCGGGGAGGGAAAATCGGGAAAAAAAGACGGACGTGCACTACTCTGGCCGGACGTCTTACGCCGAGGTGGAGCATAGGATGAAGGTAAGATTTAATTCTTCTATAACTAAAGAAATATATTATTCTTCATTATTTTACTTTGCGGGGCCGATGCTAATTTTTCTTTATTTTATTTCAGGGGGTAGGGAGTGGCCCAGGGGGTGAGCCACATAGGCTCGATATTTATGTGGCTCTTCGGACGAAGAAGGGGAAGGACAAGGAGGTGTCCCCGAGCATCGCGGCCACGATTGTAAGTAATCCAACAGTTTAATTTTTGTTAATTACGTTATAATTTTTTAGTTTACTTATTTTACTAATCATGTGCTTTTTGTCGTTTCAGGTAAAGCTTAAGGAAGTGCATGAGTCGCAGTCTGATGCCGACAAGGCGTCTTTGTCCACAAACTCACTTAGCCAAGTGCTTGGCTCTGATCGAAAGGGGAGGATAAGGGGGTGAGCTCGTGGGTGGCCAAATCTAGGATCATCGGATTGGAGACGAGCGACACCGGGTTGGCTCGAACGGTGGATTCACATGACGCGAAGCTGTCCCGTCTGGAGGCGACGGTCCAAGATATGTACTCATTCATGAAGCGTACATTGGGCGGAGACCGTAAGGGGAAAGGGAAGGAGAAGGCGGTGGAGGAGGAGGAGGTGCGGGGGAACGAGGCGCGGGATGACGAGGATGTGGACCTCGCTGCTTCCTCACCGACACGTGCGTACTTCGATGATCCACTTCCTTATTTGCCTCCCTTCCCCAGACCGATGTCGATAATTGGTTGGCCGAGCGTGTTCATATTGGACGTATTTGATGGCCAGCGGATAGGGCGGGGGTTTAGGGACCTGAATATCGTCCAGGGTGGAATAGTTCATGGACGTGCGCTTCAAGAGATCGAGTCCAAAGTGCTCGTCATGCATGTAATACCCGGGAAGGAGAACTCCCTATTGTGGTTGCGCGAACAATGCGGCACGATGTATATTAGTGGGTGTGTCAATTCGTATATCGTGTGGCCTACTCACCTCCTCACATTTACCCCAGACATGTAGTGACATTATTTTTAAGTTGGTACATTTTAATTATATTTGGATTATATCGTCATGTATAGTGTTTCTATTTTGAATATATATTTTCATTATCTTTAGTTTGTTTGGATATATGATGTTTGAACAGGTACAAAGTTGCTATAACAGGTACAAATATACTGCTGGGCAGTGGCAGTGGCCATACTGCCCAGCAGATTTTTTTAAAATTTTGCCCAGAATTATCACGGTCATTGACCGTGACAAGTCCGTGACAATATTATTTGTCAAGGACTTGTCACGGTCAATGACCGTGACAATGTTTTTAAAAAGGGTCAAGGCTTTGTCACAGTTAATAACCGTGACTAAACTTGTCACAGTCATGGCCCGTGACACGACCGTGACAATTCTAACGAACTTGTCACGATCAATGACCGTGACACGTCCTTGACAAAAAAAGTTGTCTCTCCCCGAATTGTCACGGTCATTGACCTTGACAAGTCCAACTTGTCAAGGTCAATGACCGTGACAATAGTGCAGATTTGGTGTAGTGTATGGAGGGCGTTACTCAGGTATAATATATAAGGATTTCCATTTTCCTTATGCCATTCTTACATCTCCATTATTTTTTCCTGTTTAAACTGTGCAAGCAGTCTCATCTTGACCCTTGTTACATTGTTTCTAGGTGAGTGATGTTGCCCCGATGAGTATGGAGTCTGATGAGGTTGCTCCGATATTTGTGGAGTCTGAGAGTAGGATGGTTGTGAGAGAGGTATTAAACTAGCATACCCCCTCATTTTTCCGTTCCCCTCTTTTCGTCTTGCATATACTGTGCAAGTGTTATCATATCACCTTTGTTTCATTATTTTTAGGTGGATGAGATTACTCCGATGACTGTGGAGTCTGATAGTGGGGTGGCTGCGAGAGACGTATTAAACTAACATACCCTCTCATTTTTCTCTTCCCCTCTTTTCGTCTTGCGTATACTGGGCAAGTGTTATCATATCACCTTTGTTTCATTGTTTCCAGGTGGCTGAGATTACTCTGCTGACTGTGGAGTCTGAAAGTGGGATGGCTGTGAGAGAGGTATTAAACTAGCATACCCCCTCATTTTTCCGTTCCCCTCTTTTTCGTCTTGCATATACTGTGCAAGTGTTATCATATCACCTTTATTTCATTGTTTTCAGGTGGATGATATTACTCCGATGACTATGGAGTCTGATAGTGGGGTGGATGCGAGAGAGGTATTGAACTAGCATACCCTTTCATTTTTCTATTCCCCTTTTTTCGTCTTGCATATACTGTGCAATTTTTATCATATCACCTTTGTTTCATTATTTCCACGTGGCTGAGATTACTCCGCTTACTGTGGAGTCTGAGAGTGGGATGGTTGTGAGGGAGGTATTAAATTATCATACCCCTTTTTTTTACTGTTCCCCTCTTTTCTTCTTGCGTATATTGTGCAAGTGCTCTCATGTCACCTTTGTCTCATTATTTCTAGGTGAATGAGATTACTCCAATGACTGTGGAGTCTGGCGGTGGGGTGGCTGTGAGAGAGGTATTAAACTAGCATACCCCCTCTTTTTAATATTCCCCTCTTTTCTTCTTGCGTATACTGTGCAATTACCCTCACCTTCACCTTTGTTTCATTGTTTCCAGGTAAGTGACGCGGCTGCTCCAGTAACTGTGGAGCCTGTTGAAGGGATGGCTATGAGAGAGGTATTATACTGGCATACCCTCTCTCTTTTTACTGTTTCCCCTTCTTTTCTTCTTGCATATTGATTCGTATCAAATATTGCATATTTCCGCCCATTATCTTTATGCATTCTAGTGCTTTTACGGTCCTTAATGCCTATATTTATGCTCATTAACCAGACAACCTTGGATTTGGATATATACATGCACTACACCAAATATGCACTATTGTCACGGTCATTGACCTTGACAAGTTCGACTTGTCAAGGTCTATGACCGTGACAATTCGAGGCGAGACAACTTTTTTTGTCAAGGACGTGTCACGGTCATTGACCGTGATAAGTTCGTTAGAATTGTAACGGTTGTGTCACGGGCCATGACCGTGACAAGTTTAGTCACGATTATTAACCGTGACAAAGACTTGACCCTTTTTAAAAATATTGTCACAGTCATTGACCGTGACAAGTCCTTGACAAATAATATTGTCACGGTCAATGACCGTGATAATTCTGGGCAGAATTTTAAAAAAATCTGTTGGGCAATATGGCCACTGCCACTGCCCAGCAGTATATTTGTACCTGTTATAGCAACGTTGTACCTGTTCAAACATCATATATCCAAACAAACTAAAGATAATGAAAATATATATTCAAAATAGAAACAATATACATGACAATATAATCCAAATATAATTAAAATGTACCAACTTAAAAATAATGTCACTACATATCTGGGGTAAATGTGAGGAGGTGAGTAGGCCACACGATATACGAATTGACACACCCACTAATATACATCGTGCCGCATTGTTCGCGCAACCACAATAGGGAGTTCTCCTTCCCGGGCATCACATGCGTGACGAGCACTTTGGACTCGATCTCTTGAAGCGCACGTCCATGAACTATTCCACCCTGGACGATATTCGGGTCCCTCAACCCCCGCCCTATCCGCTGGCCATCAAAAACGTCCAATATGAACAAGATCGTCCAACCAATTGTCGACATCGGTCTGGGGAAGGGAGCCAAATAAGGAAGTGGATAATCGAAGTATGCACGTGTCGGTGATAAAGCAGCGAGGTCCACATCCTCATCATCCTGTGCCTCGTTCTCCCGCACCTCCTCCTCCTCCACCGCCTTCTCCTTCCCTTTCCCCTTACGGTCTCCGCCCAATGTACGCTTCATGAATGAGTACATATCTTGGACCGTCGCCTCCAAACAGGACAACTTCGCGTCATGTGAATCCACCGTTCAAGCCAACCCAGTATCGCTCGTCTCCAATTCGATGATCCTAGATTTGTCCACACGCGAGCTCACCCCCTTGTCCTCCCCTTGCGATCAGAGCCAAGCACTTGGCTGAGTGCGTCTGTGGAAAAAAATGCCTTGTCAGCATCAGACTGCGACTCATGCACTTCCTTAAGCTTTGCCTAAAACGACAAAAAGCACATGATTAGTAAAATAAGTAAACTAAAAAATTATAACGTAATTAAAAAAAATTAAACTGTCGGATTACTTACAATCGTGGCCGCGATGCTCGGGGACACCTCCTTGTCCTTCCCCTTCTTCGTCCGAAGAGACACATAAGTATCGAGCCTATGTGGCTTACCCCCTGGGCCACTCCCTACCCCCTGAAATAAAATAAAGTAAAATTAGTATCAGCCCCGCAAAGTAAAATAATGAAGAATAATATATTTCTGTAGTTATAGAAAAATTAAATCTTACCTTCATCTTATGCTCCACCTCGGCGTAAGACGTCCGGTCGAAGTAGTGCACGTACGTCTTTTTTGCCCGATTTTCCCTCCCCGATTGGCGAGATGCCAATTGTCGATCCTTGATCTCATTGTCAATGAACTTTTGCCATTGTGCCAATGAAATCGGCTCCTTGGGCAGGACGAATCCACGCCATTGAATAATGGACTCTCGTGTTTTCCCAAAGTACCGTGTCCGCATATTTTTCTTCCACATCTTGTGTTTCTCCCTCAACTGCTCCAAGACGGAATCGCGTAGCTTTGGATCCAAGTTGAATTGTTCTTGTCCAACAAATACAATGTTAGTTACGAATAAATATAAATATAAATATAAATATAAAATGAAATTGAAATTGAAATTGAAATTGAAATTGAAATTGAAATTGAAATTGAAATTGAAATTGAAATTGAAATTGAAATAGAAATAGAAATATTCATATAAATCTAAATATATTACCTGTAGTGCCGCCCAAACAGCTAACTTGAGCTCATATGGCACCTCCTTCCAACTCATAAACCCCGGACCGATGACTGTCTTTAGCAGCTCGAGGGATCTCGGTAATAGCTTCGATTTGTTCTCGATGGTAATCCCAAATATGCTATATTTGGGGAGCCTAGGGGCCGAGGAGACCTCGTCGCCTCCTCTCCCACCGAGCCCAAACGACATCATCATCTTCGCCTTAATACCTCAAGGAGACATTTGCTGTAAAAAAAATGTTATTAGTACAGATAAAAAAAATGTTATTAGTACACATAGACACACACCCCTACCCCACCCCTCCCCCCCTCACCCCACCCCCACCACACACACGCAAACGTACACGTACACCCCCCACCACCCCACCCCCTCCCCCCACCACACCCCCTGCCCCCTTCCCCACCACACACCACCACACACAAATATACACACATATACACACATATATACACATACACACATAAATATGTCTAAATTAGTTGAAAACATCTAACGTGGATACATGTATCGAGATTTTATGTCATCTATTGGAACTATTAAAAAAAATTCTTCTTTGTTTAAGGTAATTGACACTTAATAAATCTTATTGCAAGTGAAAACATTTTTTGGACAAAAAAAAATCATTGAAGTCAAAATAACGCATGTAAAGCATGGAATAGATGTAAAGCAAATTTGAAGTAAAAAAAATCATTGGAGTCAAAATATTATTTTTAAGAGGTTTTGTTTATTATTATATATATTATATATACCGGAATAGATGTAAAGCATGGAATAGATGTTATATATTATGTCCGTTCGAATGCCTCAAAATAAAAAAATCCAAAATTATTTTTAAAACTTGTTCCTAGATCCCAATACTTCAAAAGGTAAATACACAACTCAAAAAAATTCTTCAATACTTCAAAAGGTTTTTAAAACACATTTTATGAAAAAATTCTCTCATGTTAAAAAACATCTTAGTGTGTGCAATTAGCCAATATTATATCAAACTTCTCGAAAGGATATAGTCCTCATATTCAATCATGGAAGGCTCCAATGAGAGATAGTGAATGATCTTCAATCTTTAGTCTTTAACTAGATTGTGTCTCACTCATAATGAACCAAGTCTATTTAACTTGATAGACTCAAACGTTTTGATACATGAAAGAGCCAATTTATATATAATACAAATGTTTACATTTTCAGTAAGACTTTTGCCAACATTTAGTGAACAATAATGGTTCTTTCGCTTTTGTTTGTTAAATACTAATCTACTAAGAATTTGGCGACATCCACGATGAAAAAAATTGGTAGGAGAAAAATGCTACCAATTTAATGTTTTAATGGTGAAGGAAAGTTCAAAATAACCTGCATTATTAAAAAATAAATATCTTTCAACAGAAAGAATGCATTGATTTCTTTAACTCCAAGAATAAAAATTCTAGAATCACTTAGAAATAAAATCACAACGAATTATTTTTTATCTTTAACCATAGTCAAAATATCATAATCTTCTCTTTGAAATTAAAATTAGACACAAATATACAAGTACAAATATCTTCAATGTGGAATTAAGTCGATAACACTAATATTCTAAAGTTCATGAACGATATATAACCTAAGACAAAAGTATAGGTTAAGCAACAACATATTAACATGTGCATTGTCTAATTCGAATGAAAATGAGTTAATCTTTATATACATAATCATCAATATTAATCTAAATTAGCTTATACCCATACAAGGCTAATTTTATATACATAATCATCAATGTTTTACCTCTAATATAACAACCCCCTATTTTCCACGTACTCACCCACCACATACACACACACACATACACATATATATATATATACACACACATATAAATACACACAAACATATATATAAATGGAAGAGAGAGAGAGAAATTAACCTGAAACTAGAGAGAGAGAGAGAGAGAGAGAGAGAGAGCAGCGTAGAGAGAGAGAGAGTTGTAAAAAGGAGGGAACGAAGGGGGGGGGGAAAGGGGAAAGGGTTTTTGCTGCAGAAGTTGTCACGGTCGTACCAAGGTCCTTGACCGTGACAATTATTTAAAGAATTGTCACGGTCGTGTCAAGGTCAATGACCGTGACATAAAACGCATGTTTTTTGTCACGGTCAATGACCTTGACAAGGGTGGCCGGCTGAAAGGTGACAATTTTGTCATTTTGGTGTAGTGATGCTTTTCAGGGGTTAATTGTGCTTTTTTAGGTATTGGAACGTTAAAAGTGAGGATTTATTGCATTTCGGAGAAGTTCCATAGCTGGATGCTACTTCAAGTGCAGTTTAGTCAATTCACATTTCATCTTCGGCTCATAGAAATTCCACATATGCGTATTTCATTGAGCAAGCTTCGTGTGGCCACAAACGGTGCGTGATTCTGAGTCCGGACGATGAAGTTATGGTTGTTTCTGTAATGGACCTTTTCCCCCTCTTCATGGACCAAATAGCTGCCAAAAACAGAGTATCGGTCGACTGTGGTTTGAGGCCTGGTCGACCTCGGTTTTGAGTTTTTTCGTGGAAAGGAGATAGTGTGCTTGAACTTGAAGACGCGGTCGACCGCGCCCCTGCGACCGATCGACCGCGATCACCAGATATTTGTTGATCTTTTCCTTTTCTTTTCTTTTCCCTTTTTCTTTTCTATTTTATTTCCCACTTACTATATAAAGGAATTTTGTTGTAAATATGAGAGATACTTAGTTTTAGAAGATAGCAGGTTAGTGTTTGGGGGTTTGGAGAGTTCTTCTTCTTCCTCACTTGGTTTGACACCCATTTGCATTTGTAAGTTAACTATTCATCTTCCCTCTCCATTTAATTTAGTTGCTTTTCCTTTATTTCCATTGTTGTAGTTTAATTTACATGCTTTCTTTTCGTGCTTTCTAGTGTAGATTTATTGCGTTTATTTATCGCATTTTTATCATGCTTTCTAGCTAAGTTAGTCTAGGTTGAGTCGGATTGAACTCATTCCGGGTTGACATGTTGCTTTGCTTTGGTGATGGAGTTTACGGGTCTATTTCGGGTGTGTTGTCCTAGTTATTACCCCTAGGAGATTTGACGGGGCATATCATGTATGCTCCGTGCTTACGACCTTGCGTGCGTAATTTTCGGGGTATTTGTTGACGCCAAAATCGTATTAGGCTCTTATACGAATTTAGGGGTGTGACAACCCTTGATTTAATTAAATGTCAAAATGAGACGCATTCTAAATAACTCGTCGACCCATCTAACCATTTTATACTAATTAACTCGGATGAGGGATATTCGACGCAACCTATAGTTTTTACTCGCTTTATTAGACTAGCTTTATTTTCCCTCGCCTAGATTAATCATTTCCCTTTTTTTTTTGCATCTTTTCCTTTTTGTGTATAATTACCGTTTGCACTTTTATTTTAGGAATACTAAACCAATTAAATTCTAGAAACTCGCCTCTGTGGATTTTCGATACCCGACTTACCGCTACACTTGTATCTCAAGTGCAGTCGTAATTTAGGTTTTGTATTGAGGCGGTGAACAGAAAACAACGATTATCATTTTGACGCGACGCTACACATCTTATACATGGATATAATAATCAATAACTCATATTTGTGATTGTTGCTTGCAAAATATTTTTAAAATGTTTTGAGTACTAAATCTTGCTATGTAAAATCCTTTTAAAAACCTTTTAGGTGCCTAGCCACAGGGACACCCAACATGACTTCATTCCAGGGATTTTGGAGCTGCAGCACATGCGGATGTTGCAGGGCTTGCTTAGATGATTCTTTTGTTTCATACCTAGTGTAGAATCTCAGTTTTAGTACTCTCATTTTGGGGACATGTTGTCCAATCTTTACTTTTGTAGTTATTCTGATATCTTGGATTTGGAGTTAGTTTTATTTTAGCCGTGGTTTTCGGCGAAACTTTATTTCATTCAGTTATTTATGATGATTGGTTTAGTACTGCTTAAATCATATTGTTCCGCATGAGTTGTTTTATCTGTTTAATGAAGATAAAATTTGGCACTAGCTTAATTTCACTTAAGTGATTAGTAATTAAAAAAAATTTGATAGTGATGCTAAGAATGAACCATTTAAGAAACCTGTTTTAAATTGAATTAAGGCTTGATCACCCAAGGTTTAATTAGGCGGGGTGTAAAAGGTAAGACCCGTACTTTAAAGCTCTTGAGACTGTCGAATACATAGATTTTTTTTGTAGTAATAATATAGTTGCCACATGGTGGAAAATGACCACTCATACTAATCAGACTATGAATTCTATAGTGAAGCTACCAACACTCCTAACCTCTTTTGTGGTATGATTTCCTTTGAAGAACTTTTCTTCAAAATTAATTAAGTATTCGATTCCCTAGGGTTGATGAAGAAACAGAATTCTTCTTATACCCATTGTTAATGAATCATATGACCCGCTCAAGCTGGTATTACAGGGACCTAGTTTCACTATAAAAAATGTTCTCATTAACAAAGGAAAACAAGATGCTAAAGAGTTAGCTATGCCAGAGATGACAATACAAAAAAGAAAAATCCTCGAACAATTGAAAATGACCCAGGCAAACATTAATCTTTGGGGGCTATTCATGTAGTTGGTACTTTGACTACTAAGAGGCTAATCGCTTTCGCTGACAAAGAGATGCCCAATTTTGTTCTTAATCACAAATACACTCTTAATATCTCAGACGTTTCCTTACAAAATGCCGTTCTATAGTATTACTCGACAACAGTTCCGCTCACTATATATGTCTGCTACAAGCACTCTAATGCTTAAGGTTGTACGTTATTGATCTCACCCCGACATTTGTTATCATTTATGATTATGATAATACCCATTGGAAAGTCATGTGGGTCAATCCATCTCACAGTTTGGGCAGGCCTAATATGTCCTCAAGTCAATTTTCAAATGATCAAAATTCTAGCTTGTTTTAACTTGTTGCTTGATCGTTCGTGGTTTCACAATACTCGAGGTGTTGCTTCATCACTCCATCAAAATCTCAAGTTCTTTGCAAACAACAAGATCATTACAATCATTACATATGATGATAACTTAAATGGAATCGACACTAGTAATCTAGTTTTGGATATCCAACACAATAAAAATTACATGATCAAAATGTTCACAATACCCAACCCTCACAGGAATGTTAATGTCGTTAAAATTTTCCAAAAGATAAATTTCATGCCAATAATGAGGCTTGGCAACGGATAATAAGGAGTCCCTAAACTAATCACTTTAAATGCAGGTTGCCAGCCTCAGGGATTGGGGTACCAACCTTTACCAATAGAACTCATGGCTCTTCATTAATTGGACAAAAGAGGATATTAAATAGAAAGGAAGTCGCTTTCTAAGACCCTTAATGGTCATGGGACACCGCGCAAAATCTATAAGTAAATTGATCAGTTCTAAATAAAAATAACATAATAGTCAAACAATTAATACCATTCTAAGAATGAATGGGATAAATAAACAATGATAGTGCTAAATAACAAAATGGCAAATGAATAAAATATCTCTAATACCATTCAACCATAATGTAATAAAATCCAATAACTGGAATAAAAGATAAATCAACATAAACCCATATCCATATTTGAATATAAATAAAACTCATACAATCTTTAAATCAAATAAAATTGAATTAAATAACAAGTCATCTGAGTAACTGAAATGAAAATGATCTACACGCTCGACACCTACATCATAGGAATAGATGAATGGAACTGAATATTGTAGAAATCCTCCAACTAAAAGTGTTAAAGTCTAAGGCGGAGACTGGGGCTATGGACTAGGACTTGCAAAAATAGTTCCATAAAGAGGATTAAACCTAGCAAGTCCATTGTATAAAAATATCACTACATTGGGGCCATAATAATATAAAAATATAGCTTTCTCCAATATTAAGTTAATTTTAATTTATCCCAACCCAAACAACATATAGGAGCAAGCTACTAATCCCACACATGAATGATATCCATATTCCATAACTCTATCTTTTACTTAAGTAGCCTTAACATGGGTAAAGTTATAATTCTATGTATAGATCTCTAGTATAATCACAACGTATAAGCAAATGGGAATCACACAGTCCAATATCCACGTGATTTTACCCAATTCACATCCAAATCATATAAGGCTATGAACTACCCAAATCCAAAGTGCAAAGGCCTATACTTATGCCTTTGGGGATCACGCGTGCCACTACTAGTTTTATATCTATAGGACATCCTAACCCTATATCTTCAAAACAACATAAAAGGAAATCACCCTGCCATCACACAAAATGTTCAACCCCATATCCAAGTCTATATAAGAGGATTTATCCCTATTGTCCCAAATCGATCCAAGGCTATACAAGAGGATTTAGTCCTATTATACCAAACCGGGAGATGGGAGACTCAACACATAGGATCAAGGTAATAAGACCTATTTAAACCCATGCGCTCACTAGGATACCAATGATGGTCACATCATACGTGCCCCATTAAATCCTTACTAGTAGGTTACCCATGAGCACACACCCTTATTATGATGAACATAATTCAAATAAATAACCAACAAACCCTACTTCGTGTTGTAAAGACAGTCTCATTTATATCATGATTTACATAATCGTTCAATATTAACCGACTTTAAAAACTTAACCCTTACCCCAAGGCTCCTAAATGAGGTATCCTCACTCAAACCTACTCTTTATATACTTATATTAATTTTTCTTAAGGTCCCTTAGGGGAAACTTATTCATAACTATAAAATGTGCTCATTTATGGGGTGATTCGATTATACGTAGATAAAGTAGGCCACACACAAGCCAAATTCAATTTAATCCATTTTTTATCTTGATTAATTAGGTGAACCTAAACATGCAAGATAATGAAACTAAATTGAAGCAAACAAACCAGAAGATAGGATATGAGGAAAAAATCCCTTTCGCGAAAAAAACTTTTGTTTTTTAGCACTGTTACACCTAGGTATTACAAAATGACACGGACAGACTTATAGAGTTAGAATCCACTAAGGATTTCAATTATGTCTTACTTATTTATTTTTAATAGGAAGCGATGCAGGTCCAACAAATCCCCACAAAACAAGCTCATCTTGTTGCAGTGTCCACCGATTAGGCTCAGGAAACTCCATATGTTCTTCAGGGTTTTATACAATGATCACAAAACAAAGTGTTTGGTGACAGCAAGATCTCTAAAAGGTTTGATTATAATTTCAAGTTTGTATCTCTATATACAGGGAGAAAAATCTCCAAGAGATAGACTTGAAAATATTTCATTTGAAATCAAGTAAAAAAAAAATTTCGCCAGATCGTTCGAACGAATCACCTGATCTTGTTCGCACATCCATAAAATGACATTTCCATTGAGATTCCAGAGCGAGCCAAAAGTTTCCAAAATCAATCTTATTTGAACTTCGTTCGAAGATGTTCTAACGAGGTACATGACCTTGTTCGAACGACACCTAATGTCGCTCTAACGACTTCGCGATTTTTCAAAAAAACATTTTAAAAAAATTAGAAAAATATTTTATGTTTTCGAACAGTTCTAAAATACCCTTGAATAAATTTATTGTACAAAATCCACCTCATATACCTTCTCCGATAAATAAAGTGACAATCTCAACTCTTCGATCTTTAATTGGGTCTTTAACTTGTCTTTAATTGAAGTCTTGAGAATCTACATGATGGCGAAGTGGGGTGTAACAAAAAATGCCAAACTAAAATATAATGAGCAATCATAAAATTTTCTCTTACAAATCTCCTTCTTTGGCTATTCTTGTACAAAACACAAACAAATAAAAAATAACCCCTAAGACAAGTTCAACTAATATCTCTCCCAAACCCGAAAAGGAAAAGATACTTGTAAAATTGTATGCCGAAATTCTTCATCGTGTAGTCCATGATATCATTAATGCAAAAAAAAAGACATACACACACGAAACAAAGGAAATACAGTGATGCATGGAGTTTAAAACATAAAAACTCTCCACCTCAATATGTTTTCCCCATTTGATTCGTAATAAATGAAGGGTTAGAAGTTAAAACTGAAAAGTTAGCATCATGAGAAACCAAATTTGAAATATCATCACAAAGTATAGACAATGAAGCATATGCAACAAAACAAACCAATAAACTAGTTTTGAAAATTTTGATTTTTTAGTATATATATATACAAACAATCACACCATGGAGTAGCATGAAAAATTCGAATCATGGATATGGAATGAATGGGTGCGAGCTTAATGCACGGAAAAGTCAACATAGGCATACATAGCGATGGTGCAAGAAGTCCAAGAGACACTCCTAAACAAAGAACTCGATTCAACCTTTTGTAAAAAAATAAACAAATGAAATTGACAACTCATACAAAATGCCACGAATTTCAATGTTTCTCAGATCAGTAATGCCAAACTATTTAATATTTTAGATAGCCACCTTTCATCTTACAAAGTAGGCACAACGCTGGTGGAGTGCCCACTCCACTAGGATGATAGAGGCTCCCCTTCCTAGGCTAGTACTTTCCCCAGGAAATTAAGGATGCCAATAAGGACGAGTTCCTTCATCTGATCCAATGGAAGACTTATCTGGTCAGATTTGAAAGTTTGTGTAAGTATGTGGACACAGTGCAAAAGAATGAGGCTGAGAAGATGAGGCGGTTTGTCAAGGACTTAACCTGGGCATCCAACGGATCCTAAAAAGTGCATCTAGGAGCAAGGATTTAGGCTTCTTTGCGAAGCTAAAGGCCTCTATGGGGGTGGATTATCATCTGCCCAGTGTACCAGCAACCAGAGTCCTATAGCCCCTACTAAGAGGACTTATTTTGCATGTGGGTCCCCTGATCACTTCAAGAGGTATTTCCCACAGAAAGCTTCGGTTAATTAATAGGGAAGTTAACAAACTGTCAACTACGTGCCGGGAAGAAGTTCTAGATACACAGGCCCCACTCAGCAGTTACAACAGCATTTTTCCTCGGGCTATCATTAGTTGTCGAGGCATAGCGTGGACGGTTCATGTCCTAACCAGGGCAGAGTAGCCACGGGCCAGGTCATGTGCCCGAGAAGCAAGTTTAACCCTGGACGCGCCTATGCCATGTCGTAATTTGCAGCACCTTTTGGTGATCCATCTGTAATGGAAGTAATAATTCTTCCACTCAGCACATGGGAAAAGGCATTATTTGATTCAGTCGCATCACATTTATTTATTTTGAGCTCCTTAGCGTTCAATTTGGGACTAGAGGTAGATCAGTTTTACCCTCGGATCTTTATAGGACTTCCGGTTGGTGGCGGTACAGATCATGATAAGGTCTGTCATAGTTATGTGGTTATGGCTAAAGACTATGTTCTGGAGTATGACTTGATTATCATGGACATGGATGGGTTTGAGGTGATACTTGGTATGGATTAGGTGTCGTGTTTTGATGATACCATCAAATTCCATCGATGTAGTGCCTCATTATCTCTTCTCGACAAGTCTCGCCACCATTTTAGTAACGAGCAGGACATTGGTTACTTTGCAAGTTCTCCACCGTATGTGAGAAGAAACGGTACTTTGGTTGGTTGAGCAGTATGGTAGCTCAAGATGAGTCGGATGGAATGTTGTTGGACTATCCAGTGGTACGGTAGTTTCCGATGCGTTCCTGGATGATCTCCCTGGTTTACCAACATTGGGTGGTGGATTTTTCTATAAAGGTGCTCAGGGCATCTCACCTATCTCTATACCACCTCATAGGATGGTTCCAGCGAAATTGCAAGAGCTAAGGACTCAATTGGAGGAGTTGATCAAGAAGGCCTTCATTCATCCTAGTGTGTCCCCTTGGAGAGCTCCAATACTCTTTGTTAAGAAAAAGGATAACTTTGTGAGGATTTGCATCAATTACAAGCAGTTGACTAGAGTAACGATGAAAAATAAATACCCTATGCACCGTATTGACTATTTGTTCGACTAGTTGCGTGGGTCGGGAAGGTTTTTAAAGATTGACCTCTGGTTCGGGTACTATCAGTTTCTCATAAGAGAGGAGGATATTCCTAAGATGGTGTTTGAAACCCGGTATGGGCACTATGAGTTTGTAGTGATGCCCTTCGATTTAACTAATGCCCCAGCGACGTTCATGGATTTGAGGAACCACATTTATCACCCTTACTTAAATCGATTTGTAGTGGTCTTTATGGATGATATATTGGTCTATTCGGTATCGAATGTAGACCACAAGGATCACCTTAGTATGACATTACAAGTTCTCAGGGAGAACTAGTTATACGCCAAATTCAGCAAAGAGTGAATTCTGGATGAATGAGGTTAAGTCCCTTAGCCATGTGGTTTTCGACGAGGGCATTTCTGTTGACCCTTCCAAGATCAAGTTCGTTCCGAGCTAGAATAGTCCAAGGATAGTCTCCTTCTAGGTATATTTTAGGATGTCTTCTAGGTATGGGACTAGTGGGTAGGCCTTTTAATGATTTACGCCTTCTAGGTATGGGACTAGTGAGGGTAGATTATCACGGTTTTATCATGTCGGGGGTGGGCTGATTTTTATCACTTTATCGTCGTTACACTAGTCTAGGTACGAGACTAGGTTGTGATTTATGTTAGAAAATCTTCCTATACATAGGTTAGGACGTATTGATAACTTGGGGACCCTTAGTTATAGGACTAAGGGGTATTTTGAGGATCTCACATCGATTAAAAGGGTGGGGTGATTATAAATTGAGAAATGGCGAATTAATGCCTAAGATAAAAATGGGTATTAAAATTTGTGGGGACATAATGTGTCGAGGCCGACAGTTTAAACTGGTCAGAGGGCGATTGACAAGGGGAAGTGTGACACTTTAATAAAAAGTGAGAAAAATAATAAAAATTAGTTAATTTAATGAAATTAACATCGTGGGACTTGGGAATTTAAAATTATATTGGTGTGCCTTTATAAATGGGGATTTCTGCGGGTAGTTAGTGATTTATATTTATCGCGTTTAATTATCCCGTTTAATTTAAAATATTTTATTGTGATATTTATTGTGTACAATGCTATTGTCTGGATTCAAGGATCCTATTTGAGGGGAGTAGTGTGTATTCTTGCTCGGGGCTTTGGCTCTGACCCATGCATTGACTAATCTTTTTTAGGATTAGAATTGGAGAAGCTACATAAGATTTTTGGAGATTATCATTTGGAGGCGCAGCTGGAGCGGATTTACTTAGTTGTTTTGTTTTAGCTTAGACTTTCCTTTCAGTCGTATTTCATTATGAGACTCAGTTTAGAGAGTTATTGGGCCATTCGGTTCCAAAGTTGTTTATGGGATTTATTTCAGTTATTGGAGATTGGATTTTCGAAGTTAGCATGTGATGGATCTTTTATCGCTTAGTTGTTTATGATCATTTGGACTGATTTATTTATCTTATGGACTGATTTATTTATGTCTCATATCTATCTCATGCTAAGAATGGTATTTTATTTACTCACGCCCGGCTTAGTTTTGGTGGCGGTCGACGCCAGAATTAGGCGGGGTGTGGCATATCGCCTCCTTGAAAAGAGTTCGCCCTCGAACTCAAAGGGGAAGACCAACAGAATCATCCTCCAAGACGGTGATCAAGACGTGATGGGGAAGCTCTCGTGATGCATCTAAATAGGCTTCGTAGGAGAGAGCAATCAAAAGCTCGTTATGGTAAGCGAAGCCCGTGAGATCAGGAGAGTTGCGGGCATTGTGTGGTAAGCCTCGACCTTGACCACATACTCAACCGCGTTCAGAAAGGTCAGTATCTCCCTCAGACCTAGATGGTGATGAATATGTGGCTGCAATCCCAGTTTATAGAAGATGATCCGTTGATCCTCCATCTTGAGAAGGTGAGCTTTGGTGCACGGAAACTGAAACTGCTCCGTGTACTCCACTACCGATAAGATGTCCTGCCTGAGAGATTGAACGCGAGCAAAGAGGTTGCGCTCGTAGGTAGGTGGGATAAAGGACTCCTAGAGGGTGGCCTTCAGCTCAGGCCAAGTATAAATAGGATGCAATCCGGCCACCGTGCGGTGGTAGCAGAGGTCGTTCCACCCAACCCCGCGAAAATCCCTGGAACTTAGTGGCTGCGAGGAGGAAACAAGAGTGGATGTGGACCAGCTTGTCCTAAAAAATATCTTCGTCGACGATATCCAATTAACCATGGCATCAGGAGAGAGCCGTCCATCAAACATGGGCATGTCTATGCGAATATCCCCATGGACGCTCCGAGCAAACTGCTGAAGGGTCATATATAGAGGACCCTCGTCCTGATGAGCATCTAGACCCAACACATCACCTAGCATAGGTGGAATAACATTAACAGGAGGGTATGGAATCTGTGCAGGTGGTGGATGAAGAGACTGACCATGGTGAGGCGTGGGAGGCGCTAGAGGAACATTGGGATAGTGAGGGAATGCACCTATCAAATGGCAAAGCTCACCGCAATAGAAATAGTGTCGGCCTCGAAGTGGAGCATGGTGGTGGGCATCGGGTGGGGGTGGAGGTACCCACTCTAGAATACTGGGGTGGCTATCCCCAAACTCGAAGGAGGATGAGGATGACTCAGAATGGAGTGGTGAGAGGGCATATGTGAAGGCGGGGGCAATGGGTGATCTCGTGGCCTAATATATTGATTAGGATCCCTAGGTAGGTCAAACAAACCATGGGGTTGGGGATACAAGGCTAGTTAGAGGCCCAAGAGGCAAGGGGGAGGTTGTGGAGGGTCAGGTGTGGGTTGGAGTAAATAGGAAAAGGGTGGCCCCCAAAATGGAGGTAGGCTAGGCCGGTATAATAGGGTTGGCTTGTCTACATCAGGTAAGGGTCGGGTTGGGATATGAATGAGTTAAGGGGTTGTGTGGTATCGAGTTTGGAGGAAAAAGGAGGCAGCAGGTGGTTAGAGGTTTCATACGGCATTCGATGGAGGAGGGAAGGATCAGACGGAGCCCGGGTGGTGTGGTGAAGGGTTTTGGGGCAGCATGGTGAAGTAGGGGGCTAGTTCAGGGCAGAACAGAGGTGGTTGGGTGGGGCGAGGGGTTTAGTGGTTGTCGAAGGTGTCGCAGGGTGACAGGTAGTGGTGGGGAGGGGTGTATAGTGGCTGATGATGATTGGGGAAGGTTGGACAAAGAAGCAAGGGTTGGGGGTTATAGAAGGTGTTGTCGGCACATGATAGGGTTGTGGTTAGGGTAAAACGAGGGTTTGGTAGCATGGTGGCTAGGGTTTGGGAAGTGAGTAAAGGTTAGGGTGTGAGTTGGGCCATTTGAATCATAAGTTGGGCCATTTGATTTTTATTTCTTCCATATGTTGCTTCAAATGTTGTTGTTTTGATCTATTGGAAGCCATTGAAGAGTACTGTACAATTTTTTTTATACAAATACATCGATACACCAACATCAATGTGGAGCGACACCCGCTCCGATACCAATTTGATGTAAACCACCCGTCAAAAGGCTCCTAAAAATATCTACCACATACTTTTAGAGAGTGAAATACTCTTCTTCCATTCAAAATTCAAGTCTCCCTCAAATGAGGCTTACATGAGGGTATTTAAAGGAAGGAGTAGCTTAGGCTCCATGCTAAGGCCCTAATTACAAAAATGTCATTGCTACTCCTTACCCTCTAAATACTAAGACAAAATAAAAGAAAATACTATAATGAAATAAAGGAAAAATAATAAAGAAATAAAACTACTAATATGCCCAAAAGATAAAAAATGACCTCGATTCACATCCATATCCCCTCCTTGAAAAGAGTTTGCCCTTGAACTCAAAGGGGAAGACCAACAGAATCACCCTCCAAGACGGTGATCAAGACGTGATGGGGAAGCTCCTCTGATGTGTCCAAATAGGCGTCGTAGGAGAGAGCAATTAGAAGCTAGGTGCCCAACATTGCACAGTTGCAGCACCGAAAAGTAAGAGGTCCGGGAGGCGGCGCAGTGGGAGTAGAGAAAGCAGGAACTAAAGATGCCACTGCAGGATAAGCTATGGTAGATATCAGAGTAAGAGGAGCCCGTGAGGTCGGGAGAGTTACGAGCATTGTGTGGTAAGCCTCGACCTTGGCCACGTACTCAACCTCCTTCAGAAAGGTCGGTATCTCCCTCAGATCGAAATCGTGCTAAACATGTAGCTGCAACCCCAATATATAGCGGTTGTTCCGCTGATCCTCCGTCTAAAAAAGGTGAGCTCTGGTGCACAAAAGTTGAAACAACTCTGTGTACTCCACTACCGATAAGGTGTCCTGCCTGAGAGATTGAACGTGAGCAAAGAGGTCGCGCTCGTAGGTAGGTGGGATGAAGGATGCCTGGAGGGTGGCCTTCAGCTCAGGCCAAGTCTGAATAGGAGAAAATTTGGCCACCGTGCGGTGGTAGTAGAGTTCCTTCCACAAAACTCTGGTAAATACCTGGAACTTGGTGGCTTCGAGGACACATGAGCAGACGTGGACCCGCTTGTCCTCAAAAAACTGTCTCCATCAAAGATATCCAATTAACCCTGGCATCTGGAGAGAATCGTCCGTTAAATATGGGAACGTCTATGTGAAATCCCTGTGGAGGCTCCGGGAAAGTAGCTAGAGGGCCATAGATAGAGGACCCTCGTCCTGATAAGCATCTCGACCCAGCACGTCACCTGACACAGGTGGAAAAACATCAACAGGAGGGTATGGAATCTGTGAAGGCGGTGGATGAAGAGGATGACCATGCTAAGGTACTGGAGGAACGTTGGGATAGTGAGGGAAAGCACGTATCAAATGGCTAAGCTCACCATAATAGAAACAATGACAGCCTCAAAGTGGAGCATGGAGGTGGGCATCAGGTGGGGTGGAAGTACCCACTCTAGTATACTGGGGTGGCTATCACCAAACTCGAAGGAGGATGACTCAGAATGGAGTGGTGAGTGGGCATATATGAAGGCGGGGGCAATAGGTGATCAAGGGGCCTAATATATTAGTTAGGATCCCCAGGTAGGTCAAATAAACCATGGGGTTAGGTATACAAGTCTATTTCGAGGCCCAAGAGGTGAGGGTGGGCATTTATTGGGCTGGTTTGGTGGGGGAGGGAAAAAATTAGAGGTCGAGTAAGGTCAGGTGTGGGTTAGATCAAATAGGAAAAGGGTGACCCCAAAAATGGAGGTAGGCTAGGGCCAGTATAATAGGGTTGGCTTGTCTGGGTTAGGTAAGGGTAGGGTTAGGGTAGGAATGGGTCAAGGGGTTGTGTGGTATTGGGTTTGGAGGAAAAAGGAGGCAGTAGGTGGTTGGAGGTTTCATACGACAGTCAGTGGAGGGGGAAGGATCAAACGGAGCCCAGGTCGTGTGGATAAGGGTTTCGAGGAAATGTGGTGAAGTAGGGGGCTTGTTCAGGGTAAAACAGAGGCGGTTGGGTGGGGCGAGGGGTTTATTGGCTATCAAAGGTGCAGCGGGGTGACAGGTAGTGGTGGGGAGGGGTTTATAGTGGTTGACGATCATTGGGGAAGGCCGGACAAGGAAGTAGGGGTCGGGGGTGATAGTAGGGGATGTCAGCATAGGATGGGGTTGTAGTTAGGGTAAAACAAGGGTTTGGTAGTGTGGTGGCTAGGGTTTGGTAGTGTGGTGGCTAGGGTTTGGGAAGTGGGTAAAGGTTACAGTGTGAGTTGAGACATTTGATTTTTCATTTCTTTCATTTGTTGCTCAAATCGATATTGTCATCTTGTTGTTGTTTGGTTCTATTGGAAGCCATTGAAGAGTAGTGTACAATTTTTTTATACAAATACATCGACACACCAACACCAATGTGGAGCGACACCCGCTCTGATACTAATTTGATGTAAACCACCCGTCAAAAGGCTCCTAAAAATATCTAACACATACTTTTAGAGAGAGAAATACTTTTCTTCTATTCAAAATTCAAATCTACCTCAAATGAGGCTTACATGGGGGGTATTTAAAGGGAAGGAGTAGCTTAGGCTCCAAGTTAAGGCCCTAATTACAAAAATGCTATTACTACTCCTTACCGTCTAAATACTAACACAAAACAAAAGAAACAACTAAAACAAAAGTAAAGGAAAAATTATAAAAAGAAATAAAACTACAAATTTACACAAAAAGACAAAAATGACCTCAATTCACATCGTGATCATAAAAGCTTCCAGTATATTTTCACCCACTGTGACCTCATTATTCGTTAGAGAAGATGGATTGAATTGATGGAATACTATGACTTCTCTTTAGAGTATCATCCTGGCAAGGCCAATGTGGTGGTCGATGCTCTTAGTCTGAAGTCTAGCCTTACTATGGCAGTAATGAAGGGTCATTGGGCAAAGATGCTCACAAAGCTGCATGTTCAATGGGGTTATGATAGGGCATACCTTTGGGGGGTGATGGCTAAGACACTCATTCAGCAGAAAGTTCTAGACGCCCAGTCTTGTGATTCTGAGATCACACATTATCATGACCGTATTCAAAATATTAAAGTGTTCTATACTCTTATCGTGGACAAGGACGGGGTGTGTGACACAAGGGACGATTGATTATCCCGATTATTGCTGAGCTTCAGGACGAGGTGATGGTGGAGGCCCATAACTCTCTCTTAAGAATACATCTCACTGCTATGAAGATGTATAAGGAACTGAACAGAGATTTCTGGTGGTCCTGTATGAAGAGGGATGTGGTGACGTATGTGGCCGAGTGTTACTCTTATTAGTAGATGAAGTTTGATCATAAGAAGCCATCAATGATATTGTAACCACTAGCCGTGGCTGAGTGGAAGTGGGAATACATCACGATGGACTTTGTCGTAGCCTAACCACGGTATGAGCGTGGTTATGACGCAGTGTGGGTTATAATGGATCGACTCACGAAACACTTTTTGTCGATTAAAGTCACGAACAACGTGACTAAGTTGGCGAAGCCATATGTCCAGGAAATAGTCAGAACACCTAGTGTTTCGCTCTTGATTATCTCAGATAGGGATCTCTGATTCATGTCTCGGTTCTGGAAGAAGTTTCAGTAAGAATTGGGTAGTGAGTTGAGTATGAGTACGGCGTATATTCCTGAGACCAACGGGAAGTCAAAATGAATAATCTAGATCTTGGAAGACAAGATGAGAGGTTGTGCACTCGATTTTCAGGGTAGTTAGGTGGAGAATCTGCATCTAGGAGAGTTTTCGTACAACTACAGTTACCATACAAGCATCTAAATGGCTCCCTATGAAGCTCTTTATGGGAGGCCATGCCACTCTTCTATTTGTTGGGCTAAGGTGGGCGAGAAGCATCTAAACAATTCAGATTTAATCAGAGAAATGACCAATAAATTATGGGTAATTGGACAAATAATCATGATCGCACAAAGCCGACAAAAGAATTATGCCGATAATCGACGGACACCTCTGAAGTTTGGAGTGGGTGACCATGTACTATTAAAAGTTAGAGTGAGAATTGGTAGTTAGCGATTTGGGCAGAAAGTGAAGCTATCCTCACGGTATACTGGTCCCTTTATTAACCTTGAACGGATTGGGGATGTTTTATATTGCTTAGAATTACCTCCACAATTGTCCCAAGTTTATAATGTGTCCCATGTCTCTATATTGAATAACTATCTTCACGATCCCGGCAATTGGAATCGCATTAAGTAGAGGAATAAGTCACGTTTTTTATGCGACCTTTGTCCATTTTGGCTCACAAGGATAGAGTCTTGGGCAACAAGGTCATCCCATTTGCGAAGGTTCTTTGGAAATTCCAAAGTGTCAAGGGTGCAACTTGGGAACGCAAATCAAAGATGCGGGATAAGCATCCGAAACTCTTTTCCTAGTTGGTTGTTCTAATTTTGGGGACGGAATCTCCTAAGGAGGGGAGAATGTAACATTCGCGCCCGAAATTTTATCCATTTCCCATGTAATTTACGATTTATGAAGAACCCTTTGGGCCTTGGACTATTAATCAATGGATTGTTGTCTATATTTGAATGGCCCTATAGCCTTTGTGAAATTAATTGAGAATTGAATGACTAAAATTAAAATGAAAATTTAATTCGACTAGTCGAACAAGAATTAACATCGTATGAACGAGATCCTTATCTCATTTGAATGAGATTCTCTAGTTCAAATGAGATCCTTTTCTCATTTGAGTAGGCATCCAACGAGCATCGAAATACCCATGCTCTGCTAAGATTGCTCACCTCGTTAGATAGTTGTTTGAACGTCGTTCGAATGAGATTTGTATTCCCGTTTAAATGAGATATGGTTCCGTTCGAACGACTTGTTCAGAAAAATTAGAATTTTGCATTTTCTTTTTTGTTGTCAACATATGGGCCCTTAGATCTTTGAGTTGTCAAGCTCTGGTTGTAGAAGATCATAAAACTGGGTTAGTCATGTGGGTATCCATTAGGTAAAGGCTCTTTGGGGGGTTTTATGGGATATTTAAGAGAGAGAAGGGTTGGGGGTTCATTCCCACCCATTTTTATCATCCAAAATCTCTCTTTCTCTTTCTAGTTTTAAGACTCTCGCTTCCTCCCCAAGCTATATTCTTCCATATTTACACCTTATTCCACCATTTTTACCCATTACCAAGCTTTATTCTTCCTCTACAAGCTTTAATGAATGTAGAAGTTGGTTTGAGTTGACCAAGTAAGAGCATTAAAGCTAGCTTTGGAGAGCCTTTGGATCATTCTCGCGGTCTAGAGCTTTTCTCTTCATCTCCATCCTTGTTCTCCTCTTCAAACTTTAAGGTAAGGTTTTCCTCTTTAAGTCTTCAAGGTTTAAAGCTATGAATATATGTAGGATTTATGCTAGAATATGTTTTAATGTTATAAATGTAAATATTTTCTAGTATGTATAATTCTTGCAAAAATGGAGTTTTATGAAAACAAGGCCTAAGTGGATTTTTTAAGACAATATCATTTTTAACCTTGAAATTTGAGAAGTAAGCATATAAACTGTAAAAACTTGTTTGTACCCAATTTAGACTCATATTTAAGGATTTCTAGGCTTAAAATCCTCCCAAACATGTGTAAAAACATGTAGTATGTTGGTAGATGACATCAGACTTGATAAACGATGTTTAAAATGGGTTTCATGAGAAAGTAAGAAAGTTTGGAAAAACAACCCTTAAATATGTTATAAATGTTGTTAAGAATGAAGAAAATGATGTTTGAGACTACATATGATGATAGGGAAAATTGGTAGATATTTTGCTAAAATGGCCTTCATACTATTGAATGTATTTTATGTGGTTTGAGTATAAAATGATGAAACATGGTTTTTTAACATAAAATCATAAAAGGTGGTTTTGAATGAAAAATGACAAGTTATAATGCCATAATGAACTGAGTATGTTTTTCACAAGGTTACGATGAATAAAGGGTAAACGATAATTTTGATAAAATTGAGGGTCCTAGTGATCGGACTTCCTCGTTAGACCTTATCAGTCATTTTTTTGTGAAAATGGATGAAGTAGATAAAATGGTATGTAGACGATACGAAATGATGAAACAAATCGTTGAAATGATGAAACGAATCATAAAAATGATAAAAACGATAAAATGACGGAATAATGTGGACATTTGCAAATGTTAAAACACATTAATATGGACTCAGGTGACACCGAGAATAATTAAGAAGGGCCTGGAGCCTTGGGGTGTGTAAGAGGGTAGTCCCCTTGAAGCCTAGGAGTATAGTAGTACAAGTAGAGGCATAACCCCGATATGTATGGTAATAAACGATAACCCAAGTACTCTTTAACAAAGACAAATGAACACACAATATTGTATATAATAAACACTCAGATTGAACTCACAAATCTCTCGTGTATAACTCAAATAATAATAAAGAAAACTAAAAAATAACTCATTCAAATGGAGAGATAAGTAAGCACCCTAGATACACCTTGGCAAGCAGCCAGAACACCAACAACCTCTGATATCTCTCTGGTTATCTATTAAAAGCTTCATAATAAATGACAATGGTGGGTGAGTAAACTCTCTCAGTTTTACAATAACTTCTCTTCAGTATAATCTCTCTCTACTCTAGTAATAAACTCTCTAGAAAGAAATGCCTGATGGGTGACGCGACTTTAAAAATGTTTCTAATGCATGCTTTTATCGACTCAAGTGTAAGCTGACTGCTCAAGTATAAATTCGATAAACCAAGTGCCGAACTCAAGGAATAGGACGAATGCTCGTGACGACGAATGGAAGATCGATTAACCCTACTAATGACTGAGAGAAAGAAAGGAAAAGATGATGATTTGAGATCCATTAACTAACTAAAACAAGTAAATTTAAACTAATGACTTAACTACGCATGCAAGAATAATGAATTTGTTTTAAACTATATGAGAGAATGGGATTAGGGTACACTCCCCTGAACCATTGGTAATTGCATAAAATATAAAAGCTTCAAAAATTTAATTCTCCATTCTATGAGACATCAAATACTCTCTAAGCATTCAACATATGAGGACTTTATTCCGCACAATATTAAATCAAAATTTGTATATGACGAGGATGATAAATTATCAAGAAGCCAATTGTACCCTTAAACATACCGGTTACCTAGGGAAAACGGAATTAAAAGACCTACAACCTTTATCATGATAAAGTTCAAATCTTGGAATGATGAATTACTTTTTATTCATTTAAATCCATATGCGTTACCTAGCTTGGGTTCATGTAACCCAACCCGTTAGAAATCAAGCCTGACATGGTAAAACTGTAATTAATCATGATAACTACGTTGCATGTAATCAAAACCATAATGGAACGATATCTAAACATGCATGAGGGTTTTAGATTCCAGAAAATAAACAAAACATGCAATGAATACTAACTTCAAGAACAAGATAGAGAAAGACAAACTTTATTGATGAAAACCCTGAGAATTAATCCATGAAAGTATACTTTTGATGAAGAAATTGAACACTAGGGTTCTCGAGTCTTTCTCCCTCTAATTCTCTTTAAAAAACTAATTAAAAACTGGTCTAATATCAAACTATAATAATACAATGTCGTTTTTGCAAGAGTCCTAACCTAATACAACTCTAGGCTAAAAAATAGGGCCTAAATAAAAATCCCGCTTCATATAATTTGTAACGTTTTAAAGCGTGACAAATGTTTTGTCACAAATCTGGAGCGTTACTAATGGCGAACCGGTTCTCCTTTTTGCCTTCCTTAGTTTTGCCTCATTGATTCTTCACATCTTCGAATGCGCATAACTTCTTCACTGTAACTCGGATTGAGGTGCCATTTTTTTCAATATTCTTGTGACTTCAAGCTTTTAAACTTTCCAGTTGTCCCCACTGTCGGACTAAGGATACAAAATTTCAAAAATGCCCTTTAACTTCCCATTTTTTGGTTTCTTTCACTATTTTGAGTTCTCTCTCGCACTATCTTGTATGAAATACCTGTAAAACACATAAGAGATACACAAAACACGAAATACTTGCCAAAAAGGTTTAGTAGCATAAATATGAGAAAAATCTAAGTTAATTACAATGCACGGGATCATAAAAATACCAAAATTAAGGGGATAAATGTGAAGAATTTATGCCTAATCAAATTCCCCTAACTGAACTTTGCGCGTCCCGAGCAATGTAAAAGACTGAGAGTAAGAGTTAAGGACCCTTTAAAAAATTTATTGGGATAGAATACCTTTTTTGCGGACAAGAGATTGCATTTAGTGTATGCAACAAGTCGTTAAACACCTAGGTTGCCCTAGTAGGATGAGTGGTATCTCGTGAGGGTTTACAGTGAATAAACCCACAAAATTCATTTTTCGACTCAAAGAAAAATCAAAATACTTAAAAATTTTACAATTTAAATTCTCCAAAAATGGTCATCATAAATTTATATTCAAGAGTCTCAATTCGAGGTGTGTGTGTGTGAAGCCAAAAATTTAACTGCTAATTTCCACCGATTGATCATTACGCTACTTTTTCAAAAATTCATTTTGATTTAATTTCTCACGGATGCACTCACAAACGAATCCCTCGGAATGTGGATATGTCTCTCGGTATGCGTGATATAAAAGAGTAAATATAATGGAACACAAATTCATGCACACAAATTTGAAAGACGGAATTATTTGAGGTGAAAAGATCGCATCATCGGAGTATGGCTCTTGAGAAATGGGAAACATCGCCTCTTATCCACACCAATTAATCTCTCATCTTATCTTTTCGTGTCTTAGATCTCCGAGCGGTAACTAATTTTTGAAATTCGTACTCGGTTATGACTTTTTCGGGAGGCTTATGGTGTATTGGGCATAAGTGGGAATGGCTTGGAAATTCAGAATTGGAAAATTTTACTTACGATGTTCGTTAGTGATTTTTCGGGCTATTGCTCATTTTCTCTCTTCTTTATTTAATTTTCAATTTTTTTTCTATTTTTCACATTTTTCTTTTCTTTTACTTTTTTCTTGCCCCTTTTTATTGCACCATTTGGACGTTGTTGATGAATTATTATATTTTCACAACTCTGGCTAAATGGGTTTTTCGGGTTTTCAAACGAAAAGGAAACATTTTTAGGCTCAATTGGGCTAGGAAAGGGACAACTTCTCCCTTTTTTTATGGCTAATATTTTTAGGTAAGAAAACAATGGCCTAACTTCATTATCCGAATCACTCATTAATTCACCATATGCATCTCGAGAATAATTTAGTTTAGAGATATTTTAGCGCGCTTGCAAGACAACATCTCACATGTTTCCCGTAACCAATCAAAACAAATGAATTGAGATCTTCAACGACTTATTTTAAATGTTGAATTAAAGTTTGAGTTAACCATTAACTCAGATTAATTTAATTACTCACAAAAAATGAAAGGCTCGAAATCTCACCGGGTTAATTACTCTCTACACTTATTCGTAAAGACGTCAATTTTTGCTCAATTTTCATCTTTGGTCAATTTCTACTTATTGCATTTGGAAATTTGACAATTTGAGACTTTAAACAAAATATTAGTGATATTTTCGAAGCTTTAAATTCCATTTTTTTTTAATTTTGAAGAAAAATATTTTTGGCTTTTTCAAAATTTTTAATTTTTTTGGCATTTTAAAAATTTGTGAAGTTTTTTAACAGACGCACATGTCAACCCCCCAACTTAGACTTTTGCATTGTCCTCAATCAAAAGGCATAAAAGCTAAAGAAGAAGAAATAATAAGTGCGACAAATAAAACAAGCAAATATTTAAAATGCAATAAGACACTATATAACTCCGACACATGACTCAAAAATACAATAAAAATCACCTCATACTCGTCGGGGGTGCTGATCATCGCGTGAAAGGTGTGCTCGTGTAAGGGCACAGTCGTTGTTTTCATTTCACTGCGATAATACAAAAACCTAAATTACGACTACACTTGCGAGGCAAGCACAGCGGTAAGTCGGGTATCGAAAATATCCACTGAGACGAGTTGCTAGAATTTATATGATTTAATACTCCAGAAATAAAAGTGTAAAAGGTGATTACAAACTAAAAAAGAAAAGATGCATAAAAGGGAAATGTTAATCTAGGCGAGGGAAAATTAAACTAGATTAAGAAAGCAGTAAAACTATAGGTTGCGTCGAATATCCCTCACCCAAGTTAATTAGTATAAAATGGATACATGGGTCGATGAGTTATTACGAATGCGTCTCGTTTCGACAGTTAATTGACCCAAAGGTTGTCACGCCCCTAAATCCGCATAAAAGCCTAATAAGATTTTGGCGTCAACAAATATCCCTAAAATTACGCACGCAAGGTCATAAGCACGGGGCATACATGATATGCCCCATCAAATCCCCTAGTCGCAATAACTAGGACAACGCACCCGAAATAGACCCGTAAACACCATCACCCAAGCAAAGCAACATGTCAGCCCGGAATGAGTTCCATTCAAACACAACCTGGACTAAATTAGCTAGAAAGCATGATAAAAACGCGATAAATGAAAGCGGTAAATAAACGCGATAAATCTACACTAGAAAGTACGGGAAGAAAGCATGTAAACCTAATTAACAAGGCATGTAAATTAACTAGAAAGCAAGAAAATGGGAACTTTGAAAATTACCATCGGACTTAAACGAAAACTCATTATTATAGGAATTTTGAAAAAAATTACAATTCGTTTCAAAATTCCTATGATAAGGGGGTAAAGGACCAAAATCATTATCATCATCATCAAAATTCCAATAACCCAAGTTTTGACTTTCGTTAGACTCGCCCAAAGTCATATTTGAATTTGAAATTCTTTGGGATTCTAAGTATTGACCGAAAGTCATAGGATTACGGGAATTTTGAGAATTATAACAATGATTACCGAAAGAATTGGAATAAGACATGTTTACTCCAAAAATGGCTCGAAATGGCGAATTCCACAAAGTAAGTGCGCGCGGGAAAAATTCAAGCGTTTCTAAGTGCTCAAATGTGCAAATCCTACAAAAATATTAGCAAATAATACAAATAGAAAGAAAATACTTCGAAATACTAAATCAAATAAAGTCTAAAACAAACTCATCCCCGGCAACGGCGCCATTTTGATCATCGCGTGAAAGGTGTGCTCGTGTAAGGGGACAGTTTCACCACGATAATACAAAACCTAAATTACGACTACACTTGCGAGGCAAGCACAGCGGTAACTCGGGTATCGAAAATATCCACTGAGGCGAGTTGCTAGAATTTATATGATTTAATACTCCAGAAATAAAAGTGTAAAAGGTGATTACAAACTAAAAAGGAAAAGATGCATAAAAGGGAAATGTTAATCTAGGCGAGGGAAAATTAAACTAGATTAACAAAGCAGTAAAACTATAGGTTGCGTCGAATATCCCTCACCCGAGTTAATTAGTATAAAATGGATAAATGGGTCGACGAGTTATTACGAATGCATCTCGTTTCGACAGTTAATTGAACCAAGGGTTGTCAATATCATAGCCCACTGTCTCCCCGCATCAAGCATGTGTGAGCCCCCTGCATTCCTTTTCCTTCTCTTCTCCCCTCTTTTGGTTTCATTGTTTTTCTCTTTCGCTAAAAGCGTCATAACTTCTTCGTTCTGAATCGGAATCGCACACCGTTCACGGCCACGCAAAGCTTACGAGGAGGGATACAAATTTTGTGAGATGTTGGGCCAGGTGACCAAGCTATGAAAAGACTAAAATGCCCTTGAACGTGTAATTGCGTACGAAACTTGAGCGCGCGTCTGAACTCCATTCTTAGTGCCTAGATACCTATAAAAGCCCAATTATACCTCATATAGCATGTTAACAATATAAACTGAGGTTGTCTGGTTAACGGGCTTAAAAATAGAGATTAAGGCACCCGAGGGGGATAAAATACGTAGGTTCGAGAGATGAAATATGCAATATTTGCGTATTATCACACCCCCTAACTTACACATTGTTAGTCCCTAGCAATGAAATAGGATGCAACAAGAACTACAAGCAAACCAAAAGTAGGAGATAGTACAAAAGTATGGTATAAAAGCATAAGGCCACTTTCGCGGACGATTCGATTTCATTTAGCATATGCAATAAGATGTTAAACCCCTAGGTCATTCCAGTGGACGATTGTCGTCTCGTGAGGGTTTTCAGGGATGATACCCACTAACATCACATGGTTTCCTAAAAATATGTCCAAACCAACATGCGACAAGCCCAATAAAAGCGAAAAAGATTTCATACGCATTATTAGCAAAGTGAATGAATTCAAACAAAAGTCCAAATCGTTAACATTATAGAATGCACCTCACAGATTCGAAAACTTAAAAAGTGGGAGGGGAGCGAGCACATGCAAAGTGTGATTTGGGAAAAACTTAAATAAACCGAATACTAAATAAAGCAATCATAAGTTCAATCCTCACGGGCATTACACTCATCAAGTGAATTCACTCGAAATAGGGAGCAAACACACGGAACATGCGGGCATAAAGAGTAAATGTAAATGGAAACTAGGCCGCACACATGTCACAAATGAAGAACGCTATATTTGAAATTAAAAACTGTAATCTCAATGAAAGATACCGCTCACGAAAAGAGGCGAAATGCATTTTCACAGATTATCAAAACTATTTAAACTTTTGAATTACATCAACCTAAGATCACATATGACTTTAATAGGGTTATGATGAAGGCTAGACTATGGTACGAAATGGAAGGGATGTATGTACGGATTCAAAGTGTTCGGGATGAAAACTCGGGATAATGGGAAAATGCGGGTAATATCAAAAGTTGGAAAACCAGTTCCAAAAAGGCATTAGATATATCATCGGGGAGAGTAATCAAAGCTTATTGAACTATATACACAACATATACAACTTTCTCTTCCTTTCTTTTCTTCTTTTTCTTATGTTTTCTTTTGTTTTCTTTTGCTTTTTGCTTTCTCTTTTTCACCTTTTTTCACATCTCTCTTTTCTTTACTTTTCTCACTCTAAAATGCCTAAATTGCAACCGACACACAACCACATCATTCAATCCCAAGCAACATTCCAAATAAAGGTATGGAAGGTGTATGTATGGTTTAAAACTCCAATGCGGAGTTGGTTATGGGATTTGGGTTATGAAACGAAGGGATATATTAAGGCTCAAAAGGGGTTGACGAGGGGAAACATATAAGGTCAGGTCAAGGTCAATATGGGTGATATAATAAAGAATGGCCTATGATCATTTCACAAAGTTTACGTAATTCTCGAGTCAAAACAAACTTTGAAAATCATGCTCAAGTAACACATTTCAAGTATGAACTCGATTAATGAATGATAAAATGAAAGAATAGTGAGATTACAAACGAATTCAACGTTTTCAATGTGAAAAGAATAGTGTATACACTCACAAAAGACAAAAGGTACAAAGCTTACTCGGTGTAAGTATATACAATGCAACAAAAGATTATCGAGTTATAAAAATCTTAAACCAAATCAATAGAACAATAAAAGTGCATGTGCTCATGGGATTAAAGTTTAATTCATGAAGTTATTCATAATATCAATAATCAAGACTAAAGTCTAATAACTTCTAAAATCGAAAACATGCATCATTGGGCTGTCTATTGGATCGGGCAATTATTGAAATTTATCATCGGAAACAAAGGCAAAAATGCCCAATAAAGGAGAAAAAAGAAAGAAAATCTTTTTGAAATTTTTGAATTTTTCTAAGAAAAGCATACTAAGTAACTAACATGTGAGCAAAAACATGGACTAAATAAAGAAATGGATAGAATATCCCACACCCCCCAACTTAAAACCAAACATTTTCCTCAATGTGAATTAACAACTAAGTTAAAGAAGGAAAAGAGCGATATTACCCAAAACTGGAGCGATCCCGATAAGAACAAGTCCAAAGAATCTATAAAACAAGTTAGTACCGAGCATAGAAAAAACAAATAACAAAAAGTTAACTAATTACACTAGACTAAAATAAAAAGAAAGAAAGATTAAAAAGCTAACTATATACAACCTACTATTTAGGCTTCACACTAACTGTACACTAGAATTCTAAATAGTTGAGGGTCCACCGCAAAAATGATTTGACTTTGGAGGATAACCGGTGTACCCTCACATACAAGAATGCTTTCAAAAAAATATGAATTTCGTTTGAACAACGGAAGGCATGTGTAAGGCGTAAGAAAGGAACCATCGCCAATTAAAAGTTTTGGAGGGACGATGGGGGATTTGGATTGAACGGGTGACAAAAATATATGGGGATAAAGAAAAGCTTAATATCCTCCCAAGGATTTTGAAATTGGAATGGGAGGTGGCGCACACAAAGGCAAAGATGCGATTGTGGGAGGCGACTCGAGCAAGTACTCCTCATCGGCGAAAAGGTTTAAAACATTAAAGTTTGAAACCGAATCATCGGGTACTTGTGATGGTGTGCTAACAGAGAATGAAAATGGGGATGAAAGAAATTCAAACTCATGAGATGAATCATCATCGCATGAAGATTGAGTTTCGAAGGAAATAATATCATTTTCAATGAAATATTCTTCTCTGGGGGCCAAAGAAGAAATCATTTCATTGCAGATAGATATTATGTCATTTTCATCCTCGCTTTCATTATCTATTACGCAATGGGAACAGTCTAGAATGGTTTGTTCCAAAGTAGGCGCAAAGTCCTCATTTGGTTCAAAACATTCTTCGACTTCGAAAGTCCCGGAAGCAAAATCGTCGTCGGACTCAAATAATAAATCCAACTCATGTTCCCAACAACGATTTTCTTCCCGATAACGATTTTTAATTTTCTCATTCTCATACGTACACAAGCCCTCACCGAATGTCATAGGTCGAGGTGCGGATACATGAAAATGGAAACTTTAAAAATTACCATCGAACTTAAACGAAAACTCATTATTATAGGAATTTTGAAAACTATTGCAATTCGTTTCAAAATTCCTATGATAAGGAGGTAAAGGCCCAAAATCTTTATCATCATCATCAAAATTCCAATAAACCAAGTTTTGACTTTCGTTATACTCGCCCAAAGTCATATTTGAATTTGAAATTCTTTGGGATTCTAAGTATTGACCGAAAATCATAGGATTACGGGCATTTTGAGATTTATAACAATGATTACCGAAAGCATTGGAATAAGACATGCTTACCCCAAAAATGGCTCGAAATGGCGAATTCCACAAAGTAAGTGCGCGCGGGAAAAATTCAAGCGTTTCTAAGTGCTCAAATGTGGAAGTCCTGCAAAAATATTAGCTAATAACACAAATAGAAAGAAAATACTACGAAATACTAAATCAAATAAAGTCTAAAACAGACTCATCCCCGGCAGCGGTGCCATTTTGATCGTCGCGTGAAAGGTGTGCTCGTGTAAGGGCACAGTCGTTGTTTTTATTTCACCGCGATAATAAAAAAACCGAAATTAGGACTACACTTGCGAGGCAAGCACAACAGTAAGTCGGGTATCGAAAATATCCACTGAGACGAGTTGCTAGAATTTATATGATTTAATACTCCAGAAATAAAAGTGTAAAAGGTGATTACAAACTAAAAAGTAAAAGATGCATAAAAGGGAAATGTTAATCTAGGAGAGGGAAATTTAAACTAGATTAACAAAGTAGTAAAACTATAGGTTGCGTCGAATATCCCTCACCCGAGTTAATTAGTATAAAAAGGATACATGGGTCGACGAGTTATTACGAATGCGTCTCATTTCGACAGTTAATTGAACCAAGGGTTGTCTATATCATAGCCCATTGTATCCCCACGATGGCCAAAATCTCAAGGATCGATCGATCGATCAATCGATCAAGCAGGTGTGAGCCCGCTGCATTTCTTTTCCTTTTCCTTCTCTTCTCCCCTCTTTTGGTTTCATTATTTTTCTCTTCCGCCAAAAGTGTCGTAACTTCTTCGTTTTGAATCGGAATCGTGCACCGTTCATGGCCACGAGAAGCTTACGAGGAGGGCTACAAATTTCGTGTAGATGTTGGGCCAGGCGCCCAAGCTGTGAAAAGATTAAAATTCCCTTAAACGTACGATTGCGTACGGAACTTGAGCAGAATGCGTCCGAACTCCATTCTTAGTGCCTAAATACCTACAAAAGCCCAATTATACCTCATATAGCATGTTAACAATATAAACCGAGGTTGTTTGGTTAACGAGCTTAAAACTAGATATTAAGGCACCTGAGGGGGCTAAAATGCGTAGATTCGAGAGATGAAATACGCAATATTGGCGTATTATCACACCCCCTAACTAACACATTGCTTGTCCCTAGCAATGAAATAGGATGCAACAATAACTACAAGCAAACCAAAAGCAGGAGATAGTACAAAAGTATGGTATAAAAGCATAAGGCCTCTTTCGCGGGTGATTTGATTGCATTTAGCATATGCAATAAGCCGTTAAAACCCTAGGTTACCCTAGTGGACGAGTGTCGTCTCGTGAGGGTTTTCAGGGATGATACCCACAAACATCCCTCAAAATATGCCCAAAATTAACATGCGACAAGCCTAACAAAAGCGAAAAAGATTTCATACGCATTATTAGCAAAGTGAATGAATTCAAACAAAAGTCCAAATCATTAACATTATCGAATGCACCACTTAGAATCGAAACCTTAAAAAGTGGGAGGGGAGCGAGCACATGCAAAGTGTGATTTTGGAAAAAACTTAAATAAATCGGATACTAAATAAAGCACGCATAAATTCAATCATCACGAGCATTACCCTCATCAAGTGAATTCACTCGAAACAGGGAGCTAACACACGGAACATATGGAAACTAGGCCGCACACATGTCACAAATGAAGAACGCTATATATTAAATTAAAAACTGCAATCTCAATGAAAGATATCGCTCACTAAAAGAGGCGAAATGCATTTTCACAGATTATCAAAACTATTTAAACTTTTGAATTACATCAACCTAAGATCACATAGGACTTTAATAGGGTTATGATGTAGGCTAGGCTACGGTACGAAATGAAAGGGATGTATGTACGGATTCAAAGTGTTCGGGATGAAAACTCGGGATAATGGGAAAATGCAGGCAATATCAAAAGTTGGAAAACGAGTTCCAAAAAGGCATTAGATATATCATCGGGGAGAGTAATCAAAGCTTATTGAACTATATACACAACATATACAACTTTCTCTTTCTTTCTTTTCCTCTTTTTCTCATGTTTTCTTTTGTTTTCTTTTTCTTTTGGCAAACTTTTTCACCTTTTTTCACATCTCTCTTTTCTTCACTTTTCTCACTCTCAAATGCCTAAATTGCAACCGACACACAACCACATCATTCAATCCCAAGCAACATTCCAAACAAAGGTATGGAAGGTGTTTGTATGGTTTAAAACTCCAATGCGGAGTTGGTTATGGGATTTGGGTTACGAAACGAAGGGCTATATTAAGGCTCAAAAGGGGTTGACGAGGGGAAACATATAAGGTGAGGTCAAGGTCAATATGGGTGATATAACAAAGAATGGACTATGATCATTTCACAAAGTTTACGCAATTCTCGAGTCAAAACAAACTTTGAAAATCATGCTCAAGTAACACATTTCAAGTATGAACTCGATTAATGAATGATAAAATGAAAGAAAAGTGAGATTAAAAACGAATTCAACGTTTTCAATGTGAAAAGAATAGTGTATACACTCACAAATTACGAAAGGTACAAAGCTTACTCGGTGTAAGTATATACAATGCAACAAAAGATTATCGAGTTATAAAAATCTTAAACCAAATCAATAGAACAATAAAAGTGCATGTGCTCATGGGATTAAAGTTTAATTCATGAAGTTATTCATAATATCAATAATCAAGACTAAAGTCTAATAACTTCTAAAATCGAAAACATGCATCATTGGGCTGTCTATTGGATCGGGCAATTATTGAAATTTATCATCGAAAACAAAGGCAAAAATGCCCAATAAAGGAGAAAAAAGAAAGAAAATCTTTTTGAAATTTTTGAATTTTTCTAAGAAAAGCATACTAAGTAACTAACATGTGAGCAAAAACATGGACTAAATAAAGAAATGGATAGAATATCCCACACCTCCCAACTTAAAACCAAACATTTTCCTCAATGTGAATTAACAACTAAGTTAAAGAAGGAAAAGAGCGATATTACCCAAAACTGGAGCGATCCCGATAAGAACAAGTCCAAAGAATCTATAAAACAAGTTAGTACTGAGCATAGCAAAAACAAATAACAAAAAATTAACTAATTACACTAGACTAAAATAAAAAGAAAGAAAGATTAAAAAGCTAACTATATACAACCTACTATTTAGGCTTCACACTAACTGTACACTAGAATTCTAAATAGCTGAGGGTCCACCGCAAAAATGATTTGACTTTGGAGGATAACCGGTGTACCCTCACATACAAGAATGCTTTCGAAAAAATATGAATTCCGTTTGAACAACGGAAGGCATGTGTAAGGCGTAAGAAAGGAACCATCGCCAATTAAAAGTTTTGGAAGGACGATGGGGGATTTGGATTGAACGAGTGACAAAAACATATGGGGATCAAGAAAAGCTTAATATCCTCCCAAGGATTTTGAAATTGGAATGGGAGGTGGCGCACACAAAGAAAAAGATGCGATTGTGGGAGGCGACTCGAGCAAGTACTCCTCATCGGCGAAAAGGTTTAAAACATTAAAGTTTGAAACCGAATCATCGGTTACTTGTGATGGTGTGCTAACAGAGAATGAAAATGGGGATGAAATAAATTCAAACTCATGAGATGAATCATCATCGCATGAAGATTGAGTTTCGAAGGAAATAATATCATTTTCAATGAAATATTCTTCTTTGGGGGCCAAAGAAGAAATCATTTCATTGCAGATAGATATTATGTCATTTTCATCCTCACTTTCATTATCTATTACGCAATGGGAACAGTCTAGAATGGTTTGTTCCAAAGTAGGCACAAAGTCCTCATTTGGTTCAAAACATTCTTCGACTTCGAAAGTCCCGGAAGCAAAATCGTCGTCGGGCTCAAATAATAAATCCAACTCATGTTCCCAACAACGATTTTCTTCCCGATAATGATTTTTAATTTTCTCATTCTCATACGTACGCAAGCCCTCACCGAATGTCATAGATCGAGGTGCGGATACATGAAAATGGGAACTTTGAAAATTACCATCGGACTTAAACGAAAACTCATTATTATAGGAATTTTGAAAACTATTGCAATTCGTTTCAAAATTCCTATGATAAGGAGGTAAAGGCCCAAAATCATTATCATCATCATCAAAATTCCAATAAACCAAGTTTTGACTTTCGTTATACTCGCCCAAAGTCATATTTGAATTTGAAATTCTTTAGGATTCTAAGTATTGACCGAAAATCATAGGATTACGGGCATTTTGAGATTTATAACAATGATTACCGAAAGAATTGGAATAAGACATGCTTACCCCAAAAATGGCTCAAAATGGCGAATTCCACAAAGTAAGTGCGCGCGGGAAAAATTCAAACGCTTCTAAGTGCTCAAATGTGGAAGTCCTGCAAAAATATTAGCTAATAACACAAATAGAAAGAAAATACTACGAAATACTAAATCAAATAAAGTCTAAAACAAACTCATCCCCGGCAGCGGTGCCATTTTGATCGTCGCGTGAAAGGTGTGCTCGTGTAAGGGCACAGTCGTTGTTTTTGTTTCACTGCGATAATACAAAAGCCTAAATTACGACTACACTTGCGAGGCAAGCACAGTAGTAAGTCGGGTATCGAAAATATCCACTGAGACGAGTTGCTAGAATTTATATGATTTAATACTCCAGAAATAAAAGTGTAAAAGGTGATTACAAACTAAAAAGGAAAAGATGCATAAAAGGGAAATGTTAATCTAGGCGAGGGAAAATTAAACTAGATTAACAAAGTAGTAAAACTATAGGCTGCATCGAATATCCCTCACCCGAGTTAATTAGTATAAAAAGGATACATGGGTCGATGAGTTATTACGAATGCGTCTGGTTTCGACAGTTAATTGAACCAAGGGTTGTCAATATCATATCCCCCTGCCTCCCCAGGATGGTCAAAATCTCAAGGATCGATAATAGAAAAATGCAGGCAATATCAAAAGTTGGAAAATGAGTTCCAAAAAGGCGTTAGATATATCATCGGGAGAGTAATCAAAGCTTATTGAACTATATACACAACATATACAACTTTCTCTTTCTTTCTTTTCTTCTTTTTCTCATGTTTTCTTTTATTTTCTTTTGATTTTGATTTTCTCTTTTTCACCTTTTTTCACATCTCTCTTTTCTTTACTTTTCTCACTCTCAAATGCCTAAATTGCAACCGACACACAACCACATCATTCAATCCCAAGAAACATTCCAAACAAAGATATGGAAGGTGTATGTATGGTTTAAAACTCCAATGCGGAGTTGGTTATGGGATTTGGGTTATGAAACGAAGGGATATATTAAGGCTCAAAAGGGGTTGACGAGGGGAAACATATAAGGTGAGGTCAAGGTCAATATGGGTGATATAACAAAGAATGGCCTATGATCATTTCACAAAGTTTACGCAATTCTCGAGTCAAAACAAACTTTGAAAATCAGGCTCAAGTAACACATTTCAAGTATGAACTCGATTAATGAACGATCAAATGAAAGAATAGTGAGATTACGAATTCAACGTTTTCAATGAGAAAATAATAGTGTATACACTCACAAACGACGAAAGGTACAAAGCTTACTCGGTGTAAGTATATACAATGCAACAAAAGATTACCGAGTTATAAAAATCTTAAACCAAATCAATAGAACAATAAAAGTGCATGTCCTCATGGGATTAAAGTTTAATTCTTGAAGTTATTCATAATGTTAATAATCAAGACTAAAGTCTAATAACTTTTAAAATCGAGAATATGCATCATTGGGCTGTCTATTGGATCGGGCAATTATTGAAATTTATCATCGGAAACAAAGGCAAAAATGCCCAATAAAGGAGAAAAAAGAAAGAAAATCTTTTTGAAATTTTTGAATTTTTCTAAGAAAAGCATACTAAGTAACTAACATGTGAGCAAAAACATGGACTAAATAAAGAAATGGATAGAATATCCCACACCCCCAACTTAAAACCAAACATTTTTCTCAATGTGAATTAACAACTAAGTTAAAGAAGGAAAAGAGCGATATTACCCAAAACTGGAGCGATCCCGATAAGAACAAGTCCAAAGAATCTATAAAACAAGTTAGTGCCGAGCATAGCAAAAACAAATAACAAAAAGTTAACTAATTACACTAGACTAAAATAAAAAGAAAGAAAGAATAAAAAGCTAACGATATACAACCTACTATTTAGGCTTCACACTAACTGTACACTAGAAGTCTAAATAGCTGAGGGTCCACCGCAAAAACGATTTGAATTTGGAAGATAACCGGTGTACCCTCACATACAAGCATGCCTTTCGAAAAATATGAATTCCATTTGAACAACGGAAGGCATGTGTAAGGCGTAAGAAAGGAACCATCGCGAATTAAAAGTTTTGGAGGGACGATGGGAGATTTGGATTGAACGGGTAAAAAAACATGTGGGGACCGAGAAAAGCTGAATATCCTCCCAAGGATTTTGAAATTGGAATGCGAGGTGGCGCACACAAAGGCAAAGATGCGATTATGGGAGGTGACTCGAGCAAGTACTCCTCATCGGCGAAAAGGTTTAAAACATTAATGTTTGAAACCGAATCATCGGGTACTTGTGACGGTCTGATAACAGAGAATGAAAATGGGAATGCAAGAAATTCAAACTCATGAAATGAATCATCATCACATGAAGATTGAGTTTCGAAGGAAATAATATCATTTTCAATGAAATGTTCTTCTTTGGGGACCAAAGAAGAAATCATTTCAATGCAAATAGATAGTACGTCATTTTCATCCTCACTTTAAATATCTATTACGCAATGGGAAAAGTCTAGAATGGTTTCTTCCAAAGTAGGCGCAAAGTCCTCATTTGGTTCAAAACATTCTTCGACTTCGAAAGTCTCGAAAGCAAAATCATAATCGGACTCGAATAATAAATCCAACTCATGTTCCCAACAATGATTTTCTTCCCGATAACGATTTTCAATTTTCTCATTCTCATACATACGCAAGCCCTCACCGAATGTCATAGGTCGAGGTGCAGATACATGAAAATGGGAACTTTGAAAATTACCATCGGACTTAAATGAAAACTCATTATTATAGGAATTTTGAAAACTATTGCAATTCATTTCAAAATTCCTATGATAAGGAGGTAAAGACCCAAAATCATTATCATCGTCATCAAAATTCTAATAACCTAAGTTTTGACTTTCGTTATATTCGCCCAAAGTCATATTTGAATTTGAAATTCTTTGGGATTCTAAGTATTGACCGAAAGTCATGGGATTACGGGCATTTTGCGAATTATAACAATGATTACGAAAAGAATTGGAATAAGACATGCTTACCCCAAAAATGGCTCTAAATGGCGAATTCCACAAAGTAAGTGCCCGCGGGAAAAATTCAAGCGTTTATAAGCGCTCAAATGTGGAAGTCCTGCAAAAATATTAGCAAATAATAGAAATAGAAAGAAAATACTATGAAATACTAAATCAAATAAAGTCTAAAACAAACTCATCTCCGGCAACGGCGCCATTTTGATCGTCGCGTGAAAGGTGTGCTCGTGTAAGGGCACAGTCGTTGTTTTCGTTTCACCGTGATAATACAAAAACCTAAATTACGACTACACTTGCGAGGCAAGCACAGCGGTAAGTCGGGTATCGAAAATATCCACTGAGACGAGTTGCTAGAATTTATATGATTTAATACTCCAGAAATAAAAGTGTTAAAGGTGATTACAAACTAAAAAGGAAAAGATGCATAAAAGGGAAATGTTAATCTATGCGAGGGAAAATTAGACTAGATTAACAAAGAAGTAAAACTATAGGTTGCATCGAATATCCCTCACCCGAGTTAATTAGTATAAAATGGATACATGGGTCGACGAGTTATTACGAATGCGTCTCGTTTGGAAAGTTAATTGAACCAAGGGTTGTCAATATCATAGCCCGTTGTCTCCCCACGATGGCCAAAAACTAAAGGATCGATCGATCGATGGTTTTGATCAATTAAGCAGGTGTGAGCCCCCTGCATTCCTTTTCCTTCTCTTCTCCCCTCTTTTGGTTTCATTGTTTTTCTCTTCCGCCAAAAGTGCCGTAACTTCTTCGTTCTGAATCGGAATCGCGCACCGTTTGTGGCCACGCGAAGCTTGCAAGGAGGGATACAACTTCCGTGTAGATGTTGGGCCAGGTTCCCAAGCTGTGAAAAGACTAAAATTCCCTTGAACATGCGATTGCGTACGAAACTTGCGCGAAATGCGTCCGAACTCCATTCTTAGTACCTAAATTCCTACAAAAGCCTAATTATACCTCATATAGCATGTTAACAATATAAACTAAGGTTGTCTAGTTAACGGGCTTAAAAATAGAGATTAAGGCACCCGATGGGGCTAAAATGCGTAGGGTTGGGAGATGAAATACGCAATATTTGCGTATTATCAGGTGCGACGACCTCTCTCTCTCCCATAAGACTTACCTGACCCCATGAACGGGGTCCAATACTCTCCTCGTCTCCCTCTTCCTCACATCTTAAACCAATAGTTGAAAGAAGTTGGGACCAACCCCATAGATAAGAGGGACCTTGAGGCTCGTGATGACTGGGGTGAATGGGATCCTGATGGTGCCTAATAGAATCATAACATACTTGTCCCTACTAGGGGGGGACATCACGATCACACGCTAAACCTAAATCTCCCTTAACTTCGGGAATGCATGGGTCGGGCTCTAAATCAGACGAGATCGAGTCCTTTCCTTGATCACATTTGAGGACTCAAGTGGCATGGGTGAATGGTCACAAAGAAGGAATTCATCTATTCTATCTTTCCATTCGCTCTCTTCTAAGTGACTACATGAGTTCAATAGAGAGTGGAGTTCGCCGATGAGGCTCTCCTCCACCGGCCCGAATTCTTTTTCAAAATTTTCTAGGCTCATTTCTCCTAACTCCTTTTATCGCTCATCCTCATAATACTCTTTCACGCTCTCATATAAACTCTCTCTCCCTCTCTCACCTACGTGCTCTCTCTCGCTCTCAATAGCGGCCACTAAACATGCCTCCCCCACCTCCCTCTCGAATTCGGTGTACGTCCCGTCACTCTTACTACCCGAAATAAGTCGCGCTCCTAAAGCATCCCCATCGATATTTATCTCTATGTGCTCCTCTACTATCTCCTCGATAAGATCTACCATGTGAAAATCCTCCTCCTCACCCACTTGCGTAGAGATATTAAAAATATTTGTCTCAAGGGTCATGTTCCCGAATGTGAGTTTCATTTTCCCATTTCGAGTGTTGATTAATGCGTTAGTCGTGGCTAAGAATGGGCGGCTTAAGATTATGGGAACATGATTGCTCGAGGGGATGAAGGGCTCCGTGTCCCAAATGACAAAATCCACCGGGAAGTAGCATGTTTCCACTTCGACTATCACGTCCTCGACTATCCCTCGAGGTATTTTCACTGTACGATCCGCAAGTTGGAGAGTGACCGAGGTGGGCTTGAGGTCCCCCAAATCTAGTTGCCTATATATCGAATAAGGGATAATGTTGCACTTGCCCCTGAATCAAGTAAGGCTTTTTCTATTCGATTCTCTCCAATGATGCACGAGATGGTAGGTGCACCGGGATCTTTAAACTTAGGCGGGAGGTCATTAAGTAGAACGGAGCTCACATTTTGTTCTAGGAAAACGTTCTTTTTCACCTTTAGTCTTCGTTTCACCGTCAATAAGTCCTCATAGGCGGTAATTTTCTTTATGGTATGGAAGAAAGGTAAATTCAACTTTACTTGCTTAAAGACATCTAGAACCTCTTCGCGGGAGGCCCCTTTTTTAGGTGGAACCAATTGTTAAGGGAAAGGCACAGTAGTGGAAGGTTTCATTACGAATTTTTGCCTACTAGTGTTGTCTTCATTGTCACTTTCATTTAAGGGGGCATCTTTAGCCTCTTTCGTATCGGGTGAAACCTCTTTATCTTTCGATTCGTCATGTGGGGGATGTGATAAATCAACAACTCTCCCACTTCATAAAGTGGTGGATGCTTGACATTGCTCTTGATGGTCGTTAGATGTAGAGCTAACACTAGGTTGATCTTGAGGAGTTCTTTGGCCTTGGGTCGGAAACTTACCTTTCTCTTGGATACTTAAAGATGATTGCAACTTTGAAATTCTCGCTTGTATCTCAACAAACATTCGGGTGTTTTGAGCATTGGTTGCGTGTTGAGATTATATTAATTGGTCCACAGCATCCTCAAAATTTCTTCTCGGTGGGATGATATACGGTGCCGAAGATAGTGCTTGCATGTGTGGACCTTATTGAAAATGCGGAGGCAGTGGTGGAGGAGGGGCAACGTGTGAATTAGGATTTAAGGTGTCATTTGGTTTCCCGTAACTAAACTCGGGATGGTTTGCTCCACGAAGAGTTGTAAGAATTCCTGTGAGGGGCATTGAAATTTCCCTTAAATCCTCCTACATCTTCCACTTGCTCATGGAGCATGACTTTGTAGGCGGGTATCGTCAGACATTCCTTTATTGAATGACCTGCCTCACAAATGGCACACACCTTTTCTTTCATAGCTCGAGTGGGTCCGGGCGTTTCTCTTGCCCGTGATTCGAGTACGTCTTCCAATATTTTCTCAATTTGGTTGACACGAAGTTTCCACTCGGCGTCCTTATCCACCTGATAGAGACCGGATACGGAAGGAGCAGTGGATGTGTGTCGAACCCAGGTTTGGGTGTTAGGATTAGATGTGTCCCATGCATGGCTAGTCTCGACAACATACTTAAGGTGGGCCTTGGCATCGTTTGCATCTAACCCCCAAAATTCTCCTTCGCACATAGTTTCTAAGAGTTATTTGGAAGCTACACTTAACCCTTGGTGGAAGAAAGAGATAAGGCGATACTTCTCAAAACCATGATGTGGGCATGTGCTAACTAAATCTTGGAAGCGCTCCCAACATCGATCAAATGGATCATTTTCTTGTTGTCTAAAAGTTTGAATTGAGCCTTGATGGAATTCGTTATATGTTGAGGGAAGAATTTCATAAGAAACTTGGATTGCATTTCTCTCCATGATCCGATTGAGTTCGGTGATAAAGACCAAAGCCATGTCTTAGCTTTATCCTTTCAGGAAAAGGAAAAAGTTTCAGGCGAACTATATCTTGAGTGCAAGCTTGATCGCTAAACGTTTTGCATGCCTCTTCGAACTCACGGATGTGGAGGTATGGTTTCTTCAAATCCAAACCGTGAAAGGTGGGAAGAATCTGGATCATCCCATTTCGAAAGTGAAATTGTCCCGCATTGTAAGGAAGTAGAATGCATCCCAGAGTGACGGTTTGCTCGGGATATGAGAGCTCTCTCATCGAAGTCCTCACTCGATGCCCTAGAAGTCGGTCGCTCAAGTATAAATTGGGTAAACTGGGTGTCAACTTAGGGAATAGGACGGATGCTCATGACAACAAATTGGAAGATCGGCTAACCCTACTAATGACTTAGAGAAATAAAGGAAAAGACGATGATTTGAGATCCGTTAACCAGCTAAAACAAGTAAATTTAAACTAATGACTTGACTACGCATGCAAGAATAATGAATTGGTTTAAAACTATATGAGATAATGGGATTAGGCTACACTCCCCCGAACCATCGGTAATTGCATAGAATATAAAAGCTTTAAAATTTTAATTCTCCATTCTAAGAGACATCAAATGCTCTCTAAGCATTCAACATATGAGGACTTCATTCCGCACAATATTAAATCAAAAATTGTATTTGATGAGGCTGATAAATTATCAAGAAGCCAACTGCACCCTTAAATATTCCGGTTACCTAGGGAAAACGGAATTAAAATACCTACAACCTTTAATATGATAAAGTTCAAACCTTGGAATAATGAATTACATTTTATTCACTTTTAAATACATATGCATTACCTAGGTTGGGTTCATGTACCCCAACCCGTTAGAAATCTAGGGCATGGTAAAACTGTAACTAATCATGATAACTACGTTGCATGTAATCAAAACCATAATGGAACAATATCTAAATATGCATGAGGGTCTTGGAATTCTATAAAATAAACAAAACATGCAATGAATACTAACTTCAAGAACAAGGTAGAGAAAGACAAAATTTATTGATGAACACCTATAAATTAATCCATGAAAGTATACTTTGATGAAGAAATTGAAAACTAGGGTTCTTGAGTCTTTCTCCCTATAATTATCTTTGAAAAACTAATTAAAAATGGGTCTAATGTCAAACTATAATAATACAAAGTCGTTTTTGCAAGAGTCCTAACCTAATACAACTCTAGGCTAAAAAAAAGGGCCAAAATAAAAATCCCGCTTCAGATAATTTGTAACGGTTCTAAAGTGTGACAAATGTTTTGTCACGGATCTGGAGGGTTACTATTAGTGAACCGGTTCCCCTTTAACCTAATTGGTTCTCCTTTCTACCTTCCTTAGTTTTGTCTCATTGATGCTTCTCATCTTCAATTGCGCATAACTTCTTCACCGTAACTCGAATTGAGGTGCCATTTTTTTCAGTATTCTTGTGACTTCAAGATCTTAAACTTTCCAGTTGGCCCCACCTCTGGACTAAGGCTGCAAAACTATAAAAATACCCTTTAACTTCCTATTTTTTGGTTTCTTTCATTATTTTGAGTTCTCTCTCTCACTATCTTGCATGAAATACTTGTTAAACACATAAGATATACACAAAACACGAAATACTTGCCAAAAAGGGTTAGTATCATAAATATGAGACACATAAAAGTTAATTACAATAAACAAGATCATAAAAATACCGAAATTAAGGGGAAAAATGTGAAGAATTTATGCATAATAAGTTAGCACACCCTACGTCATAATCATTAAATGTCAGGACATGCCTTCTGCCTATGCACTGTGCGTCAGAGGACTGTCACAATAGAGGTGGTTCACCAAACTATCTGAAAGCCCCGATACCGCAGTGGTTAACTGAAGTTTGGATTGGACAGTGTTTAGTAGGCAAATGACATCACCTAAAGTAGATGAGACATTTGGTAGAGGGTTGTTTGGCTCAAAGCTCAATATGCGATGGAACTCAAGGTTACTCTGCACAAGGTTCCACGACAAAAGATCTCTCGGTGTTTTACCAGGTGTATCTAAGATTAAGACAAGTCTTAACGTTGCCTCACTTCTCAATCCTCCAAATCAAGTCCCTCTGAAGTTCCCACGGTAAGGTCATTCGATTGAGCATGTGAGCTCTCCCAAGCCTTGCCAGGCCTGGTCTCTCACGAGTACTGTTTGACCTCACACTCAATATTACAATCATTACGGCATTACAATCAATGTATTTAAAAGATACAATGTGACTAAGTAAGAACGGAATATAAAAGAGATCTCTCTCAGCAAGTTTCCTCGTTGAGCGACATCACTGAGCCGCCTCATTGTCTTCATGCTTCTTCCTTCTATTGAGTCTCTTCTGTTAATTGGGGAAGCTCTCTCTAATTTAGATATTACATTTAAGCCACCTATCGGGTGAAAGACCCAAAATCACTGGCCAGAGCATATGGTAGCATAATCGACGATGGTGATCCCGTTAAAGTATGCAGATATTTGGACGATTCCAAGAAAAAACTATTGGAAATGAAAATGACTATAATTGTGCTTAAAGAATGTAAATGAGACAACCTAATAGGGATAAAATATCATAAAAAGTCTCTAGATCCGATAAAGAGTGGTGTGAAATGGTTGTGTGAATATGAGCACATCGCTTGGGTGCATTGCATGATAGTTGCATTAATACTAGCTAAACTGTTAAACGTTTTCGAAGTTCTTTAAAATACATGTTATATGCATAGTATTTTTGTAGAAAATGTATAGCTTAGTATTACCCACCCTGCTGAGCGTTCGCTCACCCCTGCTTTTTAAGTTAAAACCCTTACCCCACCCCAGGTTTTTCAAGTAGGGCATTGAAAAAAATGTCGGTAAGGCCTCAAAGGGTAATAATTATCGTTAAAAGCTCTGCCACTTATTCAAACTATCTTTGAAACATTGGATTTGGGATATTTAAATCATTTTATTCGGGAATTTGGCTATATGATGTAATAATACAGGACAACTATGATTTACTTCTTATTTATTTAACATTATCGGATTAAATGGATTTTCCTAAATAAACCTTGCTAATTAACTTAATTACTTAAAGTGGTCACTTGTTTTATCAAATTAAAATCGTCAATTTAATCCTTAACAAATGGTGCAATTGAAGGGTTTTTCTTAAATAATAAAACAGGATTTTCCCCCTTTTACTCCTTGATTCGGTGTGAGTTGACCCAATAGTGACCCAAACCCGGGGTAGGGCATTACATTGCACGTAGTGGGAAATGCACCCTGGCGTTAACCAGCATGTGTCGGATTGGTTCCCAGGGTCATAGGGTTGTTAAAGGGCCACTATCCATGTGTGAGGATAGATATTTGGAGATCGATTGGGTGCGATGTGGTATGGTTGCGACCCCCACGTGTATGTCCATTACCGCCTCCATTGTATGTGTTTTCACTTGGGATCATTGGTGAGATTCTGACCCGATGGCTCGGTGTGATGTGTGATTCCTGGAGCCAAATATCACATAAGGGATGTATTCGCGAGGTCCATGCTCTGGGGATACGGTTATAAGTATATAACGAGTGATATATATGGATGTTTTTATGATATAGGGTAAATATATATTTATAGCACGAGCGTAGCTATGTTATGTTTATTATGTGAATATTTATCTATAGAAAGTGTGTCACTACGATATTATTATGAACGTGTACCTAGTGAAGGTAGTTATACTTAGCTAATAGAGAGTATTAACGGGGATTGGACTTAGATAGCAGTTATATGTCCTATTTAGTTTGGATAGTTTACTTGGGGTAATTAAATGAACACATTAGGTGCGCACTGTAGTTGAGAGGTGAGGTTTTATCTCGTGTGAGTGTGACCGGTTAATTATTACAGTAATACACTATTAGTTTTAATGGATTTAAAATAATTATCTACATGCAAAATGTTTTTTACTTTTCAGGCTTTGACCCGCGGGCAATTGTTTTTCCTTGTATTTATTTTTAAATCCCAAGGTGTGCAGCAGTAACATCCAGGACCGCAGGGATAGATCAATTCTTGTCGTTGCTGTAGCTGTGGATGCTACCGAACTTGATTTAGACGCCTCAGCTCATTCGATCTAGATAGGGTCATTTCGTTTTAGTTTTAAGTTTGGGCTTGTTGCCCGTAGATGGATAGGACTTTATATTATTGTCAGAGATTTTGATTCAGTACTCAATTATTATTATTTGGATGATGTTATTTGGTGACCGATGGTTTACTCGGTTCACATTTATGATTTATCTATGCATAAGGATTATTCTATTCTTTTTGTTGTATAATCTATTTGTATTGTTTTATTTTGTAATACCCCGTAGTTTTACATATATATCATGAAACATTAATTTAATGTGAAATGAATTAATATTTACATGATAATCTATTTACTAGTGTGATACAGTAAATAAAGTTGGATGTTAAATAATATTATCTCTTAAGTGAGGAAACACAATAGAATTTAATACAGTAAATAAAATTGGATGTCAAATAATATTATGTCATAAGTGAGTAAACGCGACATAATGTAATAATATCCCAACCGAGACATGCTTGGTTAAATTATAGTAGGTTGAGATGGAAAATATTGTTAAGTGACTCGGGTTACAATTTCGAGTGCAAGGTTGATCTGGAATGGGTCAAAATAGTCAAAATTAAGTACCCGATGGTTGTGTTTGGTTTTCGGGACCTTTTTAGATTAATCGAGACTAGTTTAAGTGACTTTTGGACTTCTTAATGGTATATGTAAAGTTAAAAACGAGATTAGTTTTATATTATGAAGGGTTTGGGTTTAAGGAAAGGTCATTTTCACAAATCCAAAGGTTTAGAAGAGTTATACAAAGAGTTTGAGAGAAAATTGTGACACTTCGCCTAATTAAATACCGGGTGATCAGTCCTTTATTAAATTATAATCAAGGTGAACGGTCAGTTCATTCTTAGCATCACTGTCGTAAAAATAACTTTTCCAATTTAAACACCCTAAATAATTAAGCTAAGTGTCAAAACCATTTTTATACATTACTTTCCCATTTTTATTTTTATAAACCAACATTTAACTTTACATAATCCATAGTTAAGGAATCACACAACAACTATCCTGTAACATATAATCCAAATGATTAAACATTCAACTAATTGAATCCAGCATTTAAAACTCAAAGGAAAACCATCCTGACAATAATAAATCCCAAAGTGAAAATACTGGAAATAAACGAATCACAATATCCAATAAAACAACTGAATAATGGAAAAGGGCGACACGTGCCCAACTGAATAATTAGTGCTAGAAGTGGAATCAACAAGTGAGGTCGTCTAAGCAAGAGGCCTGCAACTCCCACCTAAGCTGCAGCGCGTTCCTTCCAAAGGATCCTATGCAAGACGCCCCTGTGGCTGGGCACCTGAATATATACATATATATACAAGAGAGAAAAGAAAATGGAAACGGGTCAGAGCCCGATTGTAAAAACGATTTAAAATTTATTTAGCAAGTATTTAAAATGTTTACTGGCCAATGCAACAACATAATAGTGCGGCACTCCCTTGAGAATTTCTCACCTCTCTCCTACTGTGCACGCCTATCGCACTAACCTTCCCAACGGTTTAACTTAACTTATCTTAGGTTGCTCGTAAGATTTAACTGACAAATTACATTGTTTAAGAGGTTAATTTCATTTAACAACAAAGTTCTCATTTAAACCTTCTTTACTAATAAAGTTTCTCAGTAACACATTATACTTTTCAAACACTTATTCCCAAATTGAAATAGTTATTCCATTCTTACTTACCATAGACACAGCAGGTAGTTCCCAAATTCCATATTTAAATATATATATATTAAATACTCATATAATATATATATTCTAACAGCACCCCACATAATAACTATGGTGCGGGCATACTCTGCTATCCAGTCCCCGTATCACTCGTACTAAGGTAAATACAAGTTCGGAATCACTCTCGAACTATATAGAAACAAAACACAAACAATATTGAGGCGAAGCATAGTTTTCAAGTCTCTAAGAGGTCAGCACATGCCCTCGCGTCTCTTAGGACCGTCTGACTATCGATCCGATAGCCTGTACCAAAGGATTTCTATCTTCTAGGGTACGAGTCAATATCCCCCATAAAGGTCCCATCGAGATAAGACTGTCCCAGCGCGGTAACCTCAGGGATAGCAAGTAGCGCGGGCATGATTTTTACACGTATATAGTATATACATAAACACAGTCATATAAATATACTACTATTACCATATCAAGTTTAGGTACATACTCACGACCCATAATTATGATATTTGTCCCTATTACTCGTTATTTAGTTATTACGTATAACGTTTGCCTCTTATCTTAATTTGTGGGATTTTCCCAACTTATCACGTGACACTCGTGGATTTCTAACCTCCCAAGTGTAATTTCAGTAGGTACTCATTTATTTTCCAACATAACTACCTTACGCGTCTCCCCCTTTAATACATAGTTCCATCGTCCCTTATATGTAAACATCCCCGAAAAATGTAAATCTCGTCTTACATTAAAGGTTTCATATTTTTAATAAGCCTTACTAGTCTTCTTTATCTCACAAAATATTTTAATAAGGATGTCCAAAGATTATTACTCATTTAAATTGAATTCAACTATTTAGAAGGGGAAAATGTGAGTCTCCAGGAGGGGTCGATCGATCGATGGAAGGAGCTCGATCAATCGATGCGTTGATCGATCGACACTCCTGGTTCGATAGATCGATCAAACAGGTATGGCGAATCTGCAGAATACCAGTTACGGGTTCTATCATCCAACATCATCAAAATCCAAATTTTAAACTCCCAAACTCCCAGAAATTTATACCACAAACATTCTAAACCCAAATGGACAATATTCTACGTAAGACATGTGAGTTTTCATCAAGAATCATGGGTTAAAAGTGCCAAAATTTATTCACTTTTATTAATCAATATTTTGTCCCGACACGACACGGGCGCGTCCCGACTTAAATTTCCAAAATTGTCATTTTATTCACTCGTGACATTTAATAGAACTAATATTATATATTACTTTGCTCATTAGTAATATTCAACAAGTTTCCAATGATTACTAACTCTCGTCACGTTAGTAATTATAAAAATAAATAAATTTCCGAATTTATATTAAATTAATATCTCACATTAAATTTAATAAATCCCCAAATTTAGAAAGCATAAAAATATGGGGTATTACATACTTCTCCCCTAATAACGGAATTTCGTCCCGAAATTCGAAAAATAGAGCATACCTGGTAAGAATAAATCTGGGTATTTCTCACGCATATCTGCCTCGCGCTCCCAGGTGGATTCCTCCACATTATGATACTCCCACTGGACCCGTACAAGTGGGACTACCTTCGACCTCAATCTCCTTTCACTATGGTCTAGGATAGCCACTGGTCTCTCCTCGTAAGAGCTGTCGGGCTGTAAGTCTATCTCTTCTATCGTGATGTGGGTGTGGACCATATCATCCCAAAGGTATCGTCTCAACGATGAGATGTGGAATACATCGTGAATGCGATGTAAATGCTCTGGCAGTCCCAATCTGTATGCTAGCGGCCCAACCCTCTCGATAATGGGAAATGGTCCCACGTACCTCGGGGCCAATTTACCTTTCTTCCCGAATCTCATCACACCCTTCATAGGAGATACACGTAGTAATACTTGGTCCTCCACATTAAACTCTCGGAAGAACCATTTTGCATCGGCGTAGCTTTTCTGCCTGTCTTGGGATACTCGAATGCGACTCCTGATAATCTCAATCCTCGCGGAGGTTTCCTGAATCACCTCTGGTCTGAGCAACTTGTTATCCCCCACCTCTAGCCAACACGTTGGGGAACGACAAGGCCTACCATACAAAGCCTCGAATGGAGCCATGCCAATCGTGAACTGATAAGAGTTATTATAAGCGAACTCTACTAGTGGAAGATGTGGCTCCCAGCCTCCTCCAAAGTCAAGGACACACGTGCGTAACATATCCTCTAACATCTGATTAGTACGCTCTGTTTGTCCATACGTCTGTGGGTGATAAGCTGAACTCAACCTCAACTCTGTACCCATAGCCTCCTGAAAGCTCTCCCAGAAACGCGATACGAAAATCTTGTCTCTATCTGACACAATATTCAGGGGCACCCCATGTAATCTGACAATCTCAGCAATGAACAACTGAGCATACTGACCCGTGGTATACTCTGTCCGCACCGGCAGAAAATGAGCCACCTTGGTCAAACGGTCCACAATCACCCAGATGGAGTCGTGGCCCCATTGTGATGTAGGCAACCCTGTAATAAAATCCATGGAAATACTCTCCCACTTCCACGCGGGTATTTCCAATGGTTGTAGCAACCCTGACGGTTTCTAATGGTCCACCTTCACCAGTTGGCAAGTAGAACACTTGGACACGAACTCAGCAATGTCCTTTTTCATCCCACTCCACCAGTATTGCCGCCTCATATCCTGGTACATCTTATCTCCTTCAGGATGTACCGCAAATCGGGATCCGTGAGACTGGGTCATCACTGCATGATGTAAATCTGCTCCTTCTGGGACCACCAATCTCCCATTAAATCTCAAGCCCCCATCAGAACTAACAGAATAGGATTCAGTACCTTCAGTTAGAAGTCGTACAATCTGCTCCTGGCAAAATGGGTCTGCGATCTGCGCCTGTATCACCCTCGTAACAATCTCGGGTGTCACTGTCATGACAGATATGAAGGAACTGGCTACTGCGTCCTGGTGACCCAACTCTTTCCACTTTGCTTTCCAAGCGTCCGCTACATCGTCTATCGGTCTACGGCTCAACGCATCAGCAACTACGTTGGCCTTCCCCGGATGGTACTGTATGTCGAACTAATAGTCCTTTACAAACTCTAACCACCTGCGCTGACGCATATTCAGATCTCGCTGAGTGAACAGGTACTGCAGTGACTTGTGGTCTGTGAACAAGCGAAATTTCTCCCCCAATAAATAGTGCCTCCATATCCTCAATGCAAAAACAACCGCTGCTAACTCTAGGTCGTGGGTGGGGTAATTCTTCTCATGCGGCTTAAGCTTGCGGGAGGCAAAAGCTATAGCCTTCTCCTCCTGCTGTAGTACTCCCCTAAGTCCCCGTAAAGAGGCATCGGTGTAAACCAGATACTCCACGCCCGGCTTAGGTAAAGCAAGGACCGGTGCTGAAGTAAGCTTGTCTTTCATCTCGTCGAAAGCCAATTAACAAGCATCGTCCCAAAAATATGGTACCCCCTTGCGAGTCAGGTTCGTCAATGGACCCGCTATTTTGGAGAAACCCCAAATGAATCTCCTGTAGTATCCGGCTAATCCCAAGAAACTACGTACTTTCGTCGGTGTCGTGGGTTGTCCCCACTCCCTCACCGCTGACACTTTACTCGGGTCAACTGCTATCCCTTGTTCAGAGACAACATGTCCCAAGAACTGCACTTCACGTAACCAGAACCCGTACTTCTCGTACTTAGCATACAGTTGATGCTCTCGTAGAGTCTGAAGAACCTGCCTCAAGTGCTCGGCATGCTCCTCCTCGGAGTGTGAATATATCAGGATGTCATCTATGAAGACGATGACAAACTGATCCAAGAACTCTCTGAACACTCGGTTCATCAAGTCCATGAATACGGCTGGAGCATTTGTGAGTCCAAATGGCATCACTCTGAACTCATAGGACCCATATCTCGTCAAGAAAGTAGTCTTTGAAATATCCTGCTCCCTAATACGTAGCTGATGGTACCCTGACCTCAGATCTATCTTCGAAAATAAAGTTGCTCCCCTCAGCTGGTCGAACAGATCATCGATTCGAGGTAACGGATACTTGTTCCGTATCGTGACCTTGTTCAGCTCCCGGTAGTCCACACATAGCCTCAGTGAACCATCTCTCTTTTTCACAAACAAAACTGGAGCGCCCCAAGGTGAGGTACTCCTGCGAATGAAGCCCTGACCTAATAGCTGCTCTATCTAATCTCGTAACTCTCGCATCTCCACCGGAGCCATACGGTATGGAGCGCATGCTATAGGTCAGGTATCCGGTAATAAGTCTATGACAAAATCTATCTCTTGACTGGGGGGTAGGCCGGGTATCTCCTGAAATACATCGGAATACTCACGAACAACTGGGATCGAGTCTAAGGGAATCACAACCTCCTTAGAGGTATCCTCCTCTACGTAATACAAATGAGCGGTCGAGCCTCCCTCTCGGCGAGGCATCGCCACTACAAACATCTCTTACCCCGGAATGGCAAAAATAATACTTCCACCGAAACAATCTATCATGGCTCTGTAAGCTGCGAGCCAATCCATACCAATAATAACGTCGTGCTCATGCATATCTAAGACTAACATGTCTGCTGGTAATACCAAGCTACCAATCTCTACCCCCACACCCCGGCATATAAAGAAAATTAGTGATCCATTTCCCAGTGGTGAGTCTACACACATTACAGTGCTCTCTGCTGTGGCTAATAACCCTAAGGCCTTCGCAAAATGGGTAGCTATAAAATAGTGCGTAGCCCCAGTATCAAATAAAACCCGACCCATAGTACCATGGATAGGAAACATATCCTCAATCGCAGGCGGTGCCTGTGGAGCTGCTGCCTGGTGGACGTTATAGACACGTCCGTACTGTAACTGCCCCTGCTGCACCGGAGCGGCTGGAATGGCTGGTAGGGCTGGTACCTGATCTGGTGCTGGGAGGGCGACTGGAAAAAGTGGCCGCTATGGCTCATTATGGGCACCCTGCTGTTGTGGGGCCCTATCACCCTCTGGATAATCCTGGCACTTATGGCCATTCTTGTCGCACACGAAACATCGGCCCCTGAAATTTCCTCCCCTCTGACCCTGCTGACCACGGCCCTGTTGGCCATTACCGCCCCGCCACTGGCCCTGTTGGCCCTGATGAAAACGTTGTTGGCCCTGTTGGCCCTGCTGCTGACCCTGCTGCTAGCGGTGTTGGCCTTGTTGGCTTTGCTGATTAGGCTGGCCCTGCTGACCCTGCCTATATCCCCCAAATCCCTGCATGGAATCACCTGATCGGAACCGCTTGGCAGGGTCCCCCTGATGGGAACTCTGCTCATGATGACGAGTCTGCCCCTGGGATGTCGGTGCTCCACTAGCGCAACTACCCCCTGTCCTGCCCTGCTGGCCGGACTCTCCTACTCGCTTGCTTCCCTGCAGATGGAAGCGGTGATCCTGGCAGTGTAGCAAAGCAGCATTGAGTACATCTGTGTAGGTACTCAGAGATAGATTCCCTATAAGGTGCTGACGGATCCTCCAAGCTAACCCGTCCATAAACAATAGTATCTTCTTACCCTCAGTGGGTGCCTCATCTGGCACTATAGTGAGAAGTCTTGTGAACTCCTCTTCATACTCAGCAACAGTAGAATTCTCCTGTTTCAAGTTCAGTAACGGTCACCTCATCTCAGTTTGCACGGCGGATGGAAAATACTTGCGGTCAAACCGCTCCCAGAATGACTGAATCAGGATAGTATCCCTCTCCTCCAAGGTGGTGGTGGTCTCCCACCACTGCAAGGCGGCCCCTACTAGCTTAAAGGAAGCCAACAACTGTTTCTGCACGTCCGTGCACTCATACATACGCAGATGCCTCTGGATATCTTTCTTCCACTGGCTGACAATGATGATGTCTGAACTACCCGAGAACTCAGGGGGATGCGCCTTCTGAAAGCCATCCCTAACCCGCTCCCGTGCTGATGGAAGTTGTGCAGGTACTGGCGCCACTACGTGAACTTGGGGTGGAGACTGTTGTACTACCGCTAGCGTGGCATTCGCCGCCTGAGCAACAATAGCGGCTACCTCATTAGCATTCATTGTCCCCTGAGCCGTAGCTACTGGTTGCTCGACTTGGGCACGCCTATCCTTTGGTGCACGTCTCGGAGGCATCTGAAATGTGAAGAGATTTATTTGTCGACAGTTATTATCAAATCTCAAATAGCTAAAGACGTAATCGAAAAAGCAGGAATACAACAATCCTAAAATAGGGCTCTATAAAAAGAACGCTAAGCTGAAAGCGAAATAAGTCGTACAGATCCTAAGGACACTAGAACCTGATGCTCTGATACCACCTGTGACACCCCACCTAATTAAATACCGGGTGATCAGTCCGTTATTAAATTATAATCAAGGTGAACGGTCGGTTCATTCTTAGCATCATTGTCGTAAAAATAACTTTTCCAATTTAAACACCCTAAATAATTAAGCTAAGTGTTAAAACCATTTTTATACATTACTTTCCCATTTTTATTTTTATAAACCAACATTTAACTTTACATAATCCATAGTAAAGGAATCACACAACAACTATCCTGTAACATATAATCCAAATGATTAAACATTCAACTAATTGAATCCAGCATTTAAAACTCAAAGGAAAACCATCCTGACAATAATAAATCCCAAAGTGAAAATACTGGAAATAAACGAATCACAATATCCAATAAAACAACTGAATAATGGAAAAGGGCGACACGTGCCCAACTGAATAATTAGTGCTAGAAGTGGAATCAACAAGTGAGGTCGTCTAAGCAAGAGGCCTGCAACTCCCACCTAAGCTGCAGCGCGTTCCTTCCAAAGGATCCTATGCAAGACGCCCCTGTGGCTGGGCACCTGAATATATACATATATATACAAGAGAGAAAAGAAAATGGAAACGGGTCAGAGCCCGATTGTAAAAACGATTTAAAATTTATTTAGCAAGTATTTAAAATGTTTACTGGCCAATGCAACAACATAATAGTGCGGCACTCCCTTGAGAATTTCTCACCTCTCTCCTACTGTGCACGCCTATCGCACTAACCTTCCCAACGGTTTAACTTAACTTATCTTAGGTTGCTCGTAAGATTTAACTGACAAATTACATTGTTTAAGAGGTTAATTTCATTTAACAACAAAGTTCTCATTTAAACCTTCTTTACTAATAAAGTTTCTCAGTAACACATTATACTTTTCAAACACTTATTCCCAAATTGAAATAGTTATTCCGTTCTTACTTACCATAGACACAGCAGGTAGTTTCCAAATTCCATATTTAAATATATATATTAAATACTCATATAATATATATATTCTAACAGCACCCCACATAATAATTATGGTGCTGGCATACTCTGCTATCCAATCCTCGTATCACTCGTACTAAGGGAAATACAAGTTCGGAATCACTATCGAACTGTATAGAAAAAAAACACAAACAATATTGAGGCAAAGCATAGTTTTCAATCTCTAAGAGGTCAGCACATGCCCTCACGTCTCTTAGGACCGTCTGACTATCGATCCGATAGCCTGTACCAAAGGATTTCTATCTTCTAGGGTACGAATCAATATCCCCCATAAAGGTCCCATCGAGATAAGACTGTCCCAGCACGGAAACCTCAGGGATAGCAAGTAGCGCGGGAATGATTTTTACACGTATATAGTATATGCATAAACACAGTCATATAAATATACTATTATTACCATATCAAGTTTAGGTACATACTCACGACCCATAATTATGATACTTGTCCTTATTACTCGTTATTTAGTTATTACGTATAACGTTTGCCTCTTATCTTAATTTGTGGGATTTTTCGAACTTATCACGTGACACTCGTGGATTTCTAACCTCCCAAGTGTAATTTAAGTAAGTACTCATTTATTTTCCAACGTAACTACCTTACGCGTCTCCCCCTTTAATACATAGTTCCATCGTCCCTTATATGTAAACATCCCCCAAAATGTAAATCTCGTCTTACATTAAAGGTTTCATATTTTTAATAAACCCTACTGGTCTTCTTTATCTCCCAAAATATTTTAATAAGGATGTCCAAAGATTATTACTCATTTAAATTGAATTCAACTATTTAGAAGGGGAAAATGTGAGTCTGCCAGGAGGGGTCGATCAATCGATGGCAGGAGCTTAATCGATCGATGCGTCGATCGATCAACACTCCTGGTTCGATCGATCGATCGATCAAACAGGTATGGCGAATCTGCAGAATACCAGTTACGGGTTCTATCATCCAACATCATCAAAATCCAAATTTTAAAATCCCAAACTCCCAGAAATTTATACCACAAACATTCTAAACCCAAATGGACAATATTCTACGTAAGACATGTGAGTTTTCATCAAGAATCATGGGTTAAAGTGCCAAAATTTATACAATTCTCATGAACCCTAAAAATTCCTTTAACTTAATTCAAATCATTCTTTTTCCAGAATTTCTACTTCTAATCCATCATAAATCCGTGGTTCAACCTGTACATGTGAAAGGGATTTCCAGATTATTGTTTATATCAGTACAACATGCGATTTCTAATCACCAACATGGGTTTTCTTTCATAAAAACTCATCTTAATCAACCCTAAACTAACATGAATGAAGCATTAACGAAATTAAGCAAGATAAATACTTGCCTAGGAATTTTTGTTTCTGATTTGTGGCTGAAATCAGTGTGGTTGTGATCCTTGTGACGTGATCTAGCGCTTGGCGGTGACGGCGGTGCAAACGGAGGAGTTTTCGGCGTAGAACTCTTTGGCAAGCTCTCTCCTTCCTTCTCCAATGGTCGTTTCTTGTTTTTGGTTGAGTTAACCCTAGAAGTCAACCCTAAGCATCTGATATAACCTTACAATTTTCGTGGGTTTTCAGGCTTAAAAATATAAAATGTCCAAAACACCCTCTCGGGGTGTTAATTAGGCCTAAAAACGCCCCGAGACCCAAACTAAACCCCCGGGTACATTATTTTGACTATCTCGACCCTTCCGGACACTTTGGCGCACTCGAAATGACCATACAGGTGACTTATAATTTATTCACTTTTATTAATCAATATTTTATCCCGACACGACACGGGCGCGTCCCGACTTAAATTTTCAAAATTGTCATTTTATTCACTCGTGACATTTAATAGAACTAATATTATATATTACTTTGCTCATTAGTAATATTCAACAAGTTTCCAATGATTACTAACTCTCGTCACGTTAGTAATTATAAAAATAATTAATTTCTGGATTTATATTAAATTAGTATCTCACATTAAATTTAATAAATCCCGAAATTTAGAAAGCATAAAAATACGGGGTATTACAAAAATGAAGAGAATTGAGAAGAAAAATTCAAGAGTACAAGTGAGAGATTGAAGAACAACTCAAGAATACTCTAGGATTGAAGGATTGGAAGGATATTCTTGGAGGATTATCAATATCTTCATCAAATTCAGACCCTACAAACCTTAGAGAAAGTAATTAACTTTCTATTTAATTTGTATATTCAACTTTAGTCATATCATAGTTGGGAAATAATATTTTTGAAATATTTTCACATAAAAATGATGGAAATTTGGAAAATGATTTATAATTTGAAAATATTTATAATTGGAAAATGTTATAAATTATTAATGTTTGGAGAATTAACACTGATTGAGAATTTTGAATTTCCAAGAGTTGATGTTGATGGAAGAATTGACAAAAACGATTTAGTGTAATATTGTGAGAATTTTATGTTAATTTGAAATTAAGCATAAATTTCATATAATCATCTTGTGTAGTTGAATTCTAGATAAAACTGGAAGTTTTATACTTGGGATTTATGTGAATTTGATATATTGGTTATGATATGAATTGGGATTGAGGAACTATTTGAGGTGAATCATACCCGGGGATTTATTATTGAATTGTGATGAAAATTCAAAAATTAGGATATGGGGTAAGTTAGGTAGTTGCGTGTTTAGAAATTGTATTTTGGATATAAATAATTAATTTATGTGAATAATTAATTATTTGAGTATATAATGGAGCATTGGGTGATAATGTATTTTGTGCCAATTGTGATAGGCGTAATTAAATAAATTATTATTGAATATATACATGTGCAAAAATTGTATATATAGATATTATATCGGTATGAAAGATATAATCATATGGATATAACGACATACCCCTCTAAGGGCTATCATCGGAGGTTGCGCGAGTGAGTGATCTTCTCTGGCTAGCGAATGCAGGATTAGTATTATTCACAGGTCATAATATCCACGCACGTGCCTGTTAAGGTTGAGTTCGAGGTGAGATAATTATGGGTATGGTTATTTTTCACTAATCGAGAAACTTATGACCGCCTTCAACGTCGTATGTTTTCTATCATAGTTCGGTGTGAGATCCCGACGCAGTAACTAGGATGATGTGAGTATTTCCTGGATTATGATAGCATCAGAGACCCGCATCCCGTAAAATTATTGTGGTTAGGGATGGCGATTATACATATATAGTGAGTGATATATATGTATGCATGATGTGATAATAAAATACATATATATATGCAGAAAAATATATACAGGCATATTAAATTAAAATTTGAAAATTTATAACTAGTGAAAGTTAATGGAGTTGGTTCCATAAATTATAATGATTAGCGAATGTGAAAGCTAAATAAATAAATTACGCAGGATGGGAAAGCATATAGAATTTAAGGATACTTGGAAACCAGTTAGGCGGATAGCATAACTAGGTGATTAAAATGCATACATTAGGTGTGCACTTTAGATGAGAGGTGAGTATTGTCTCATGAAAGAGTACGGTACCAATATAAATATAAGTAAATGGATATACATTTATTTATGCATTTTAATTACATGCAAAATATTTTCAAATATATTTAGGCTCTGATCCACGTCAAAATACATTTTCAAAACCTTTAGATGTCCAACCACAGGGACGTTGGGCGTAATCATCTTCCCAGGTATTAGAGTTGCGACAATTGTGGGACGTTGAAGGATTTGGGGTAGTCGTTTCTATTCTCATATTCTAGACAGGATCATTTTCCATATTTGGGCATGTTGCCCATGTGAGTAAGATTTATTTTATTTTATCTCACTACTGGGATTTATTGTATGGATATTACACTAATGGTTTATTCGGTTAAGTTTTGTATGTAATGGATTTCTGTTTCAGACTTAATATGTGATTGTGAATATTGATTATTGTCGAATGAATTATGGTTTGATTATAGTGTTACTGTGTCACGTTAATTAAGATTAAAATTGGCAAACAACTTAATTTAAAAATAGGCGGTTAGTAATTAATTATTCTCGACAGTGAAGCTCATAATGAGCCAAATGAGATCCCTGTCTTTTTAGTATAGGGATGACCACCCGTTACTTTAATAACCAGGGTGACACATATGGTATCAGAGCATCAAGTTTTAGAGTCCTTAGGATCTGGGCGGACTTGTAATACCCCGTACTTTTGGCTATATTTATTTTTGGGATTAATTAATTAAATGCGTGTTAATTGGAAATTAATCCGGGTTATAAATACTAACGAGATGAGAGTTGGTATTTGATTATGTGCATACATGTTTTTATATATGAATTTGGTATTATAAAATTTGTCGTGAGATTAATATACGGCAATTTGAGAATTTTGTGAAGACGCGTGTGACCGCCGCGTCATGGTATATTATTTTAATTATAAAAGTGATTTTTATTTCTATTACCCGTATGGTCGTTTTGAGTGCGCCAACGCGCCCGGAAGGGTCGAGATAGTCAGAAAACACTAGCCGGGGGTGTAGTTTGGGTCTCGGGGTATTTTTAGGCCATACCGGCAACTTAAAGGGTATTTTGGTAATTTTACATTTTTGAGGAATTAAAAGTGACGAAAATTGGGAGTCTTAATCTGATGTGGATTTAACCCACTAAGCCCATTAACCAAACCATATTAACCTAGAAGGCTACGTAGGTTATTAGAAGAGTTTTCTAAGTTCCCCAAATCAAACCCTAGCTACCTTAAGCCACCATTGGAGAAGAAGCTTGGAGAAGAGAAGAAACTCTGCAGAAATCTCCATCAAACCATCACCCAAACTCAGAGACATTCAAGGCAAGTGTTTTAATCATATTTAAATTTCAGAGAATGTCTTTTCCATGTTAGAAATTGAAGAATTTTAATTGTTCTTGAAAGTTGAATGAAAACCCATGTTATTTGGATTTAGAACTTGATCATTGAGGACAAATCGCATGTAGAATTTCATAGAGATGATTATTCTGGTATTAATGTAGGTTGGTTGAAACAAAAACGGATTAAATTCTGGGATTTGATGATGATAAAAAATCTAGGGTTCATGTTCTTATAAAAATTGGGGAAAAGTATAGAATCTTGCGATTTAATGATGTATAGGGTGTATTAAAGCCTTAAAAGATGTTAGATTATGACCTTAGCATGTTTTAGGATGATTAGAGGACTTAAAACATTGTTGGGACGAACTTTGGAGAAAATTTGAGGAGTAGAAATGGATGAAAAACGTAACTAAGAAAATCTGGGACGAAACTGGAAGGTAGTTAGAAGCCCCTACCCAGGTCGTTCGAACGAGCTCGTTCGAACGAGCTTCTAACGAGTTGACCAATCTCTTCTAACGAGTGGCAGTTTCGTTCGATATCTCGTTCGAACGAGATATCGTTAGAAGGTACAGTTCGTTCGAACGAGACTTCTAACGAGCTGACAGTTTGGGCCTTTTTGGACTGTTTTGATTTTTGGAGACCCGTAAACTTGTTCAAGGATATAGATAACATTTCGATGATGATGTAATGATAGAATTGGGACTTTTGGGTATTTATGAGAAGGAAATTAGATACGAGAGTTATATTAAATGGACGGTTTGGGTTGAGACGTGAGTGTCTTCTACGACGTGAGAATGAATTATGGCGCGTATAATTACAAACCGGAATAATATAAGTTGTAGACATTATAAGTTGGTACGAGAATGAGAATAGTACTACGATTAAACTAAGGTATTACTAAGACGTGTGTTTACTTAGTATTGATATATAAATTGTGTGTATGACATACCTACCATACTTGCTATCACGGGAGGTTTGCGTTCGCTTAGGGCCCTCTAATCCTTGTGTTACCCGGATTTAGACTGGTTACCTTGATGAACATAGGTCATAGAAAGACTTATTGGGATATTAATAAGTCCGCTGATCGTAGGAGCGTAGGTATGTGCGTGACCTATGTGATGTGACTGTGTTCGCCTCCATTATTTGTGATGTTGTTATCTGTGAACTATTCCTGAGAGATTCGGAATATGTAATCCTTATGTACGTGATGTACCGGGATGGATAGCAGAGTATGTGTGCACCACAGCTTAGTTCTCGGGGTGCATGTATAGTATATTTATGATGTGATTAATATACACTTAATTAATGGGAACCTTCATGTTAATGTTGTGAATATAATTACGGTATTGCTTCGAGAAATATAGCGAGTTAACTGATAGTAATATATATATTGCATATTGAGCATCTGAGTTTACGTTAAACCCCTACTAAATTACGAGCGTTATAATGTTATTAGAACCGAGTAATAAGGGTAGGACCTATGGCAGTCTAGCTAGGTAGTATAGTACTTAACTAGTGGTTTGTATCGTTATAGAGTGGTACTTACGTTAGGAGTGCACAGTTAGACGAGAGGTGAGAATATCATGTGAGTGCACGTCCTAACATGTACTTTGCATTTAATGTTTTAAATGTTTTTAAAGCACTTGCAGGTTTTTAAAATATAACTCCACATTCGGGCTCTGGCCCGTTTGCTTTTCAAATCTATTCTTCTTTGTAAAACCATTTTAGGTGCCCAGCCACAAGGACACCAGACATAGGATACTCATTCAGGTGACGAGCTGTAGCTGTTTGTGGAAGCTACAGGGATTTGCTTGTAGACGCTTCTATCGCTTGGATTCCAGAGTCACTATCTATCAGTTGTAGGGCATGTTGCCCATTTCTATTAGAGTTACATTTCCATTTCAGTTTCAGACTTTGGCATGTACTGTTTTAGTTTTCGGTTTACTTATTTCAGTTATGGGAATGTAGTGAGGAGTTTTTCCTCCAGACTTTATTTACGTTATGTGATGGTCATTCTATTTACTTCTTTATGGTTAATGGTGTTATTATTCTTTTTACACTTGTTGCATGTTAATCAGGCTTTAATTAAAATTTGGCACTTACTTTTTAAATACTAGGTGGTTAGTAATAACAAAAAATATTTTCGACAGTGATGCTATTAACTGAGCCAACTTGGCATTTTGAATTAATTTAATAAAGGAGTAGCTACCCGGTATTTAATTAGTCGGGGTGTCACAGGTGGTATCAGAGCATCAGGTTCTAGAGTCCTTTAGGATCTGAACGGCTTATTATGTTTTTCCGCTGAGCTTTCTTTGATATAGAGCCCTAAATATTAGGAATGTTGTATTCATCTCTGTACTTTGGAAATTCGTACTTCCGCGGTTTGGTTATTTGAATGATGAACTCATCCAAATTTACTTAAATTTTCAGATGGACCGTCAAGAAGAACTAGCTCGAACGGGTAAGGGAATAAACGGGCAAGAACGACTCACACCTTGGGTATCCCCGGTTAGAATATCAACTGCCGAGTTAGCGGGTATCGTGGCACAAGCAGTTACCACTGCAGTTTTACAATACCAAGAACGCAGCATACAGCTTATAGGAGGCAAAAGACCTAGAGAGGTTGGCCAAGTGCAGGTGGATAAGGCTGACAAATGTGCAAGGACCCCGAATATTCGACAACAGACTGCCCAAGACCGAGTCGGTTCTAATCAACAACGTAGTACAATGGAACATTTTCGAATGAGGGATAAAGTTCCAAGTCTGCAAGGACGACATCGTCAGCAGCAGAGTCAGAGGGGGAGTAACTTCAGAGGCCGATGTTTTGTATGTGGCACGCACGGCCATAAACGCCAGGACTGCCCAGGGGGTGTTAGAGCTCCCCAGCAGCAGGGTACCCGTGATGATCCACAGGGGCCACTTCTTACAATCGCTCTCACAGCACCAGCTCAGGTGCTAGCCCTACCAACCTTTCCAGTAGCTCCAGTACAACAGGGGCAGAATGGGCAGCAGTTTCACCAGGGCCAGCAGGGCCGAGGGAGGAACGGTAACGGCCACCAGGGCCGGGGACAGCAGGGGCAGAGAGGAGGGAACTTCCCAGGGAAATGCTTTGTTTGTGGAAAGACTGGCCATAAGCGACAGGATTGTCCTGATAGGGGCAGGGCCCCACAGCGGCAGCAGCAGGGTGCTCGCCAGGAGCCACAGAGGCCTATGTTTCCCGCCGCTCTTCCCGCACCGCCACAGATGGCAGCATTGCCACCCATTCCAGCAGTCCCAGATCAGCAGGGGCAGCTACAGTATGGACGTGTCTACAACGTCCACCAGGCTGCAGTTCCACAGGCACCGCCCGCGATTGAGGGTACGTTTCCTATCCATGGCACTATGGGTCGGGTATTGTTTGATACGGGTGCTACACATTGTTTTATAGCTACACACTTCGAGAAAGCCTTAGGATTGTTAGCTACGGCAGAGAGCACAGTGACGTGTGTCGACTCACCATTGGGGAGTGGGTCACTTTTTTCTTTATATGCCGGGGAGTGGGGGTAGAGATTGGTGGTTTGGTATTGCCTGCAGACATGTTAGTATTAGATATGCATGTTCACGATGTGATTATCGGTATGGATTGGCTCGTAGCTTATAGGGCCATGATTGATTGCTTCAGCGGGAGCATTGTTTTTGCCATTCCGGGGCAAGAGATGTTTGCAGTGGCGATGCCTCGCCCAGAGGGAGGATCGACCGCTCATTTGTATTACATTGAGGAGGATACCTCTAAGGAGGTAGTGATCCCTTTAGATTCTATTCCAGTAGTCAGGGAATATTCGGATGTGTTTCAGGAGATACCAGGCTTACCCCCCCCAATCGAGAGATAGACTTTGTTATAGATTTGCTACCAGGTACGAGACCTATAGCACGTGCACCGTACCGTATGGCTCCAGCTGAGATGAGGGAGTTACGGGATCAGATAGAGCAGCTGTTAGGTCAGGGATTTATCCGCAGGAGTACCTCACCTTGGGGCGCTCCAGTTATGTTTGTGAAGAAGAGGGACGGTTCACTGAGATTGTGTGTGGACTACCGAGAGTTGAATAAGGTCACGATACGGAATAAGTATCCGTTGCCTCGAATCGATGACTTATTCGACCAGTTGAGAGGAGCTTCTTTCTTCTCGAAGATTGATTTGAGATCGGGATACCATCAGTTGCGTATCAGGGAGGAAGATGTCTCAAAGACTGCGTTCTTGTCGAGATACGGTTCTTACGAGTTTCGGGTTATGCCTTTCGGCTTGACCAACGCCCCAGCTGTGTTTATGGACTTGATGAACAGAGTGTTCAGGGATTTCCTAGATCAGTTTGTCATTGTCTTCATTGATGACCATCTGGTTTACTCTCAGACAGAGGAGGAGCACGCCGAGCATTTGAGGCAGGTTTTGCAGACACTTCGTCAGAACGAGTTGTATGCAAAATACGAGAAGTGCGGGTTTTGGTTGAAGGAAGTCCAGTTTTTGGGACACATTATTTTCGACTGGGGAATATCTGTGGATCCGGGGAAAGTGTCCGCGGTAAGAGAGTGGGGACAGCCCACGACACCAACGGAGATTCGTAGTTTCTTGGGTCTAGCAGGATACTACAGGAGGTTTATTCGGGGTTTCTCGGAGATAGCAGGTCCTTTGACACATCTGACTCGTAAGGGTGTGCCCTACATCTGGAGTGATGCTTGTCAGTTGGCATTCGATGAATTGAAGGACAAATTGACCTCAGCACCTGTGTTAGCATTGCCGAGACCGGGAGTTGAGTATTGGGTCTACACCGACGCGTCTTTGCAAGGGCTTGGAGGTGTGTTACAGCAGGAGAGACAGGCCATAGCTTATGCTTCCCGTAAGCTTAAGCCTCACGAGAAGAATTACCCCACGCATGATTTGGAGTTGGCAGCAGTAGTATTTGCCCTACGGATTTGGAGGCACTATCTGTTGGGGGAGAAGTTCCAACTGTTCACGGACCACAAGTCCCTACAGTACCTGTTCACGCAGAAAGAGTTGAACATGCGGCAACGTAGGTGGCTTGAGTTTGTGAAAGACTACCAGTTCGACATCCAGTACCACCCGGGTAAGGCTAACGTGGTAGCAGACGCGTTGAGCCTTATGCCAGCAGATGAGGTGGCAGAGGTGTGGAAGGCAAAGTGGAAGGAATTGGGACACCAGGATGCAGTGGCCCTATCTTTCATGTCTGTGATGACCGTTACACCGCAGATTGTCACGAAGGTAGTACGGGCACAGGCTAATGACTCGTTATGTCAGGAGCAGATAGTTCGATTACTTGCAGAGGGAGCCGAGTCCTATGTCGTCAGCTCAGACGGGGGATTACGTTTCAATGGGAGATTGGTGGTTCCGGAAGGAGAGGAATTGCGACACGATGTGATGGCAGAGTCGCACGGCTCACGGTTCGCGGTACATCCCGGATTGGACAAAATGTACCAAGACATGAGACGCCAGTATTGGTGGAGCGGTATGAAGAGAGATATCGCTGAGTTTGTTTCGAAATGCGCCACTTGTCAGCTCGTAAAAGTGGATCATCAGAGACCAGCAGGATTGCTACAACCGTTGGAGGTCCCGGTGTGGATGTGGGAGATCATATCCATGGACTTTATCACGGGGTTGCCTACGTCGCAGAGGGGTCACGACTCCGTTTGGGAAATTATGGACAGGTTGTCCAAAGTCGCTCACTTCTTACCCGTAAGGACTGACTACACTACGGGACAGTATGCCCAGCTCTTCATTTCAGAGGTTGTGAGACTTCACGGTGTGCCCATAAATATCGTGTCTGACAGAGATAAGATATTTGTTTCGCGGTTTTGGGAGAGTTTCCAGGAGGCCATGGGCACGAAATTGCGGTTGAGTACGGCTTATCATCCGCAGACCGATGGGCAGACAGAGCGCACAAATCAGATGTTGGAGGACATGCTACGCATGTGCATTATTGACTTCGGGGGTGGATGGGAACAGTACCTTCCACTGGTGGAGTTTGCTTACAACAACTCCTATCAGTTCACCATTGGCATGGCTCCGTTTGAGGCATTGTACGGTAGGCCTTGTCGTTCCCCAGCATGTTGGTTGGAGGTGGGGGACAACAAACTACTTGGGCCGGAAGTGATTCAGGATACTTCAGCAAGGATTGAGCTAATTCGGAGTCGCATTCGGGTAGCTCAAGACAGGCAGAAGAGTTATGCTGACGCGAAGAGGTTTTTCAGAGAGTTCCAAGTGGGGGACCAAGTTCTGCTCAGAGTATCTCCTATGAAAGGGATTATGCGTTTCGGGAAGAAGGGGAAGTTGGCACCGAGGTATGTGGGGCCGTTTCCTATTATTGAGCGGATCGGACCGGTTGCGTATAGACTTGGACTACCGGAGCATTTACATCGGATTCACGATGTGTTCCATATTTCCTCGCTGAGGAAATACCTTAGAGATAATCTGGCTCATTCTCACATTGCTGTGGAGGACATCGACCTCCAGCCGGATAGCTCCTACGAGGAGGGGCCGATTGCTATTTTGGACCGAAGCGAGAGGAAACTGCGGTCAAAGATAGTTCCGTTAGTGCGTGTTCAGTGGCGACATCACAATGTCGAGGAGTCCACATGGGAGCGCGAGGATGAGATGCGCGAACGTTATCCAGAGCTGTTTTTAGCAGGTACTTTCTAGTTTCGAATTTCGGGATGAAATTCAGTTATTAGGGGGGAAGTATGTAATACCCCGTACTTTTGGCTATATTTATTTTTGGGATTAATTAATTAAATGCGTGTTAATTGGAAATTAATCCGGGTTATAAATACTAACGAGATGAGAGTTGGTATTTGATTATGTGCATACATGTTTTTATATATGAATTTGGTATTATAAAATTTGTCGTGAGATTAATATACGGCAATTTGAGAATTTTGTGAAGACGCGTGTGACCGCCGCGTCATGGTATATTATTTTAATTATAAAAAGTGATTTTTATTTCTATTACCCGTATGGTCGTTTTGAGTGCGCCAACGCGTCCGGAAGGGTCGAGATAGTCAGAAAACACTAGCCGGGGGTGTAGTTTGGGTCTCGGGGTATTTTTAGGCCATACCGACAACTTAAAGGGTATTTTGGTAATTTTACATTTTTGAGGAATTAAAAGTGACGAAAATTGGGAGTCTTAATCTGATGTGGATTTAACCCACTAAGCCCATTAACCAAACCATATTAAACTAGAAGGCTACGTAGGTTATTAGAAGAGTTTTCTAAGTTCCCCAAATCAAACCCTAGCCACCTTAAGCCACCATTGGAGAAGAAGCTTGGAGAAGAGAAGAAACTCTGCAGAAATCTCCATCAAACCATCACCCAAACTCAGAGACATTCAAGGCAAGTGTTTTAATCATATTTAAATTTCAGAGAATGTCTTTTCCATGTTAGAAATTGAAGAATTTTAATTGTTCTTGAAAGTTGAATGAAAACCCATGTTATTTGGATTTAGAACTTGATCATTGAGGACAAATCGCATGTAGAATTTCATAGAGATGATTATTCTGGTATTAATGTAGGTTGGTTGAAACAAAAACGGATTAAATTCTGGGATTTGATGATGATAAAAAATCTAGGTTTCATGTTCTTATAAAAATTGGGGAAAAGTATAGAATCTTGCGATTTAATGATGTATAGGGTGTATTAAAGCCTTAAAAGATGTTAGATTATGACCTTAGCATGTTTTAGGATGATTAGAGGACTTAAAACATTGTTGGGACGAACTTTGGAGAAGATTTGAGGAGTAGAAATGGATGAAAAACGTAACTAAGAAAATCTGGGACGAAACTGGCAGGTCGTTAGAAGCCCCTACCCAGGTCATTCGAACGAGCTTCTAACGAGTTGACCAGTCTCTTCTAACGAGGGGCAGTTTCGTTCGATATCTCGTTCGAACGAGATATCGTTAGAAGGTACAGTTCGTTCGAACGAACTGGAATCTCGTTCGAACAGTCTCGTTCGAACGAGACTTCTAACGAGCTGATAGTTGGATCTCGTTCGAACAGTCTCGTTCGAACGAGACTTCTAACGAGTTGACAGTTTGGGCCTTTTTGGACTGTTTTGATTTTTGGAGACCCGTAAACTTGTTCGAGGATATAGATAACATTCTGATGATGATGTAATGATAGAATTGGGACTTTTGGGTATTTATGAGAAGGAAATTAGATACGAGAGTTATATTAAATGGACGGTTTGGGTTGAGACGTGAGTGTCTTCTACGACGTGAGAATGAATTATGGTGCGTATAATTACAAACCGGAATAATATAAGTTGTAGACATTATAAGTTGGTACGAGAATGAGAATAGTACTACGATTAAACTAAGGTATTACTAAGACGTGTGTTTACTTGGTATTGATATATAAATTGTGTGTATGACATACCTACCATACTTGCTATCACGGGAGGTTTGCGTTCGCTTAGGGCCCTCTAATCCTTGTGTTGCCCGAATTTATACTGGTTACCTTGATGAACATAGGTCATAGAAAGACTTATTGGGATATTAATAAGTCCACTGATCGTAGGAGCGTAGGTATGTGCGTGACCTATGTGATGTGACTGTGTTCGCCTCCATTATTTGTGATGTTGTTATCTGTGAACTATTCCTGAGAGATTCGGAATATGTAATCCTTATGTACGTGATGTACCGGGATGGATAGCAGAGTATGTGTGCACCACAGCTTAGTTCTCGGGGTGCATGTATAGTATATTTATGATGTGATTAATATACACTTAATTAATGGGAACCTTCATGTTAATGTTGTGAATATAATTACGGTATTGCTTCGAGAAATATAGCGAGTTAACTGATAGTAATATATATATTGCATATTGAGCATCTAAGTTTACGTTAAACCCCTACTAAATTACGAGCGTTATAATGTTATTAGAACCGAGTAATAAGGGTAGGACCTATGGCAGTCTAGCTAGGTAGTATAGTACTTAACTAGTGGTTTGTATCGTTATAGAGTGGTACTTACGTTAGGAGTGCACAGTTAGACGAGAGGTGAGAATATCATGTGAGTGCACGTCCTAACATGTACTTTGCATTTAATGTTTTAAATGTTTTTAAAGCACTTGCAGGTTTTTAAAATATATCTCCGCATTCGGGCTCTGACCCGTTTGCTTTTCAAATCTATTCTTCTTTGTAAAACCATTTTAGGTGCCCAGCCACAAGGACACCAGACATAGGATACTCATTCAAGTGACGAGTTGTAGCTGTTTGTGGAAGCTACAGGGATTTGCTTGTAGACGCTTCTATCGCTTGGATTCCAGAGTCACTATCTATCAGTTGTAGGGCATGTTGCCCATTTCTATTAGAGTTACATTTCCATTTCAGTTTCAGACTTTGGCATGTACTGTTTTAGTTTTCGGTTTACTTATTTCAGTTATGGGATTGTAGTGAGGAGTTTTTCCTCCAGACTTTATTTACGTTATGTGATGGTCATTCTATTTACTTCTTTATGGTGAATGGTGTTATTATTCTTTTTACACTTGTTGCATGTTAATCAGACTTTAATTAAAATTTGGCACTTACTTTTTAAATACTAGGTGGTTAGTAATAACAAAAAATGTTTTCGACAGTGATGCTATTAACTGAGCCAACTTGGCATTTTGAATTAATTTAATAAAGGAGTAGCTACCCGGTATTTAATTAGTCGGGGTGTCACAGGACTTATTACGTTTTCTACCGTAGCGTTCTTTGATGTAGAGCCCTATGGTTAGGATTATTTAGTCATATTACGATGTACGTTCTCCTGATATGACGTATAATGGAAGTGAATCTTATACAAGTTTGGTTGAGTTTCGAAAGCCGAATAGAAGAAGGACGACTAGCGAAGGCTATTAGGAGAACTACTAGAGGAGAGGCTCAACCCGAGCCACAGACTATTCTGGAAATGGTGTACATAGTAGAAGTCACCACTATATTGCTTGGGTAGATAATGCTATGATGACTGCTAGAGCATAATAGTTTCGGCAAGTATTGCTACAGCAGGTGCCAATTCAGACTCACCCAGTGCAGTCGATATGGGAGAAAGTTGGAGAGCTTTTGAGAAGGGTCATTCGCAAGGGTTCGAGGAAAGTGCGGACATGTCTTAGTTATCCAATGAAAGGAGAATATCCAAAGGCATTTGCGTATGATGAAGTGCAGTGACACTCAGGATTAAATTTCTGGCTATTTTTAAGACCGCATCTAAGAAAAGATATACTAGAAAGTATTGAGGAGTTTGGGTATAGTTTGACCGCAAATCCTTTCATCTGTTGTTTAAATAGAGATGCAAAGGAAATACTGTACTTATTATATGAGGTCCGGATGGTGGTCGTGTATGAAGAAGAATCTACGTATTTAGCAAACTTCGTACCCGACAAGGTATATACGGAGGAGAATAGGGTCCTTAAGTTTCATGAGAGACTTATGGGTAGGATACACCAATATTTATGGGAATCCAACTTGAATGACTGGTGTTGTTATCATCAATATCGTACATTTATGTTGTCAATATCAATGCTTTCATGTGAAGGGAGCCAAAAACGTGGGAATGTTTAGCCAGCAGAGTTAGACTGGATGTATCGGTGTTATGGGACACCACTAGAGAATTACCCAGCAAGGAGACCCATTAAATTAAGAAAATTCTTACCAAGTGATGGGGGATTTAGACAAGGCCATCAAAGCCAGTAATGTGTCCCATCGATCCAGTGGAGCCAAAGGACCAATGGGGGTAGCATCAAGGCCGAAGCTACGAATGCTAGAGAGAAGGCAACCCTAACATGGCCAGCAGGGCCAGGGATGGGGGGATTATGCAGGGAGGTGTTTTATATGTGGAGAGTAGGACCACGCGCATCAATCTTGTCTGCAAAGATTTAAGGGGATAGGAGCAGGGTGCCCAGCAGGGGAAACAGTTACAGTAGTTTTGGGGAGAGTTCAGACGAGAGTATTACGTACAAGGACCATTTAAACAGCCAAAGACATTGACAATTGAAAGTATAAATTTTATTCATGGTTAGATGGGGATAGGTTCGATGTGATACAAGATCATAACAGTATTTGGGTTAGAACTAGATTCGCGCGTAAGATGGGTAGTAGATGTATCATGGGTATCACTATTGAATGTATATATTTATCGTTGGTTAGCAGGACTCTCTGTAGTTCCATCTACAGGGGAGCGGGTGTGGATACTAGGAGATATGTTTATGTAGATTTTCTCATTACAAAGAGATGTTATACGAGTATGATGTTATCCTAGGTATGGACTGGTTAGCGACGGGTTGAATGACGGTGGACTGTTATAGTAAGGCTACTATGTTCGCTGTTCCAGGGAAGGATGTGTTATTTTTGTAATATTTCACCTGAAATAGGGTCAAGTCACGTATATGTTATATTGAAATGGAGATTTCGGAGAATATAGTTGACTCATTATATTCGATTCCGGTGCGTAAGGACTATAATAATGGGATTTGGGGGATATCGGGTTTACCGCCGAGCGTAGATAATTAGCTCGTTATTGATTTAGCATTAGAGACTTAGTGATAGTGTGAGCTCAGTGTTGTATGACTCCTTTAGAGATATGGAAGTTGAGTATTAGACTTATATGTCTGGGGTTAGGATTTTGGGTGTCCCGTTAATGTGTTGTGGGGCAAAGGATATCTATAACCGATAATGCCAAGTGATAGGGCATTGGGGAAATTTCTTGGTTGGATTTCAATTGTGTGACGTTCCATGCATGAACCTTAGTAAATGTCGGGAGTTGAAAACATTGTTAGATGTCAGGGCATCAGTTTGAATGTTAATCGTGTTACCTGTGGAAAAAAATACTTGGATCTGAGAGTTATTATATGATATGAGGCCAGTGGAGCCAGGTAGTGCAGTGTATAAAGTACTAGTGAAGTTAACACCACTAGTGGATAGGTGGGAAATCTTGAGGATATGTAAGTCATTTTTGTTGGGGTAATCAAGAATACCCTTACAGTATAGTCACGCCGAGCATGTGGGGCCGAATTTAAAAAAAATGTTACGTCTATGATGTTTGTGCCAATGTGCATGGGATAGGGGGTGTATGGGCTCCCTAGTTAGTTTGATTTTCATAATCATCCGAGATAAGGGGGACGTGGTAATAAATGTGTTGAATCGTATGCTTGTGGGACAATTTAAGCGGAATTTAAAAAATAAAAAATAAGATGGACTAAACTGCAGTTGAGGAAGGAGATGGTCCAGATATATATACAGCTAGGAGAGCTATCACACTCGAGATGGAATACAAGCGAGGAATCTCCAGCCAAAGGAAGATTTAACAAGTTTAGGAAAATCGAGCAAAGCCTTATTCAATCAAATATTGAGGGTGACTTGAGCATAGTAGGATGTTGATTTTATCAATATTAGGCCTTCAACTAATTTTTCAACATGATGAATATATTTTAATCATTATAATGGGGTCCATTGTCATTGAAGATCGTAGTTTTTAATATTTCGATCCAAGTGGGAAATTTATCATGTTTCTGTGTACATAAAAATTGTGTGTGTACGATTATTCTCACATGTTCTATATTAAAATATGACCCTATTTATTGTTAAAAATTGTATATGAAACCCTTGATGTAAAATTGTGTATGAAATCTCATGTTCTATAATTATGTTCTTGGAAATCAATCAAGTGGATGATTTAGGATTACGGGATAAACTTATGTTGGATTGTTGGGTTGATGGTTGTTGTGGCTTGTGTTGAATGATCATGGTTTGATACGGATGATAAACCTTTAACTAATTATTTGTCTTAATGACTAACCTATCTTAACAACTAAATGTTTAAAATAGAGTCATTTAGTTAACTTGTTGTGCTTGTGTTCACCCCTTCCTTAAATGATTGAAATTTGGGTGAACACAAATTGGTGGAAGGGCTTGCACAATTAGTGGACAAATAGTAATTTTAGATTTAATTAAATTAAAATGAACTTAAATTGGGCTTGTTGTGTCTAATTGATCGGATGGAAAACCATATTGTTTATGATTAATTTTACTTCTATGACTCATATTCACACCCATATTTTCTCAGCAAAAATGAGTCAGGATAGTAATTATTGGAAACAAGCGTAAGAGATGGTGCGATTTGACCACACTAAAACATCTTTCATTAGTGCATGTCATATAGAGGGAACTTCGATTTACAAGTATGGTAATATGAAAATTGAACAATTTAATTACCTTACAAATCATGGAGTTGATCTCTTACAAGACTACATATTCGATCGTATTATGTTTTCATTGCCAGAATGATGGGATGAGACAGTAGAGAATATATTTTGCCTGCATAATTCCGACAGGACACTGACACTGGTAACACTGTAAGAAAACATTGAAAAAAATTCATCATTTATGGATACAACTCCGTAAAGAGAGTATTCAACCGGATTGCAATGTCTTACGACATATGCATATTAAAAATGAGCATGCAAATAAGTTGACGAAGAAAAAATTTTGAGTTCATGTCACGTACCTTTATACATTAATCATAGATACGCTTCCACCCAGTTGGCGACGTGCAAAATTTCATAGATTTTTAAAAATAATACTGATTTGATGAAAAGCAAACACATCGAGCATGTTTTAAAAGCTATGGTAAAGGTATATATATATATATATATATATATAAAATAAAGGAGGAGGGTTTTTTTGTCTCCCCCAATTAATGGTTGAGATCGAAAGTTGGTGTGTTTGGTCTTTATGAACTCATGGTTCATATTACATCTTAAGTTTCTGTCAAATGAATGCATGGGTCTCAATCGAATACAAGGTCTCAACCAACTGTCGGCCAAGCTAACCCACTTCAAGTACAACTACAGTGCATCCATTAAATGTGCCTGGCCAACTACAGTGCATCCATTAAATGTGCCTGGCCTTTTTTTCATTTCGGGTACTACTAGGGTGGCTGGATTAGATACATGGGTGGGTACTTACGTTACGTTCTCTTTCATTTTCATTTCCTGCAGCAAGAATTTTGAGACATCTCTTCCGTTTAGCAAGAAAAAGTTCTCTTCTCATCTTCTCACATGTACGTTTCTTCTAACCTTTTGACATTTTCTTAGATTTTTTTCCTTCTTCTCACTGTTATGGGTTTTACGTTTACTTTTTTATGAGGACTGCCTTTTGTTCCTTCTAACTATTATGGGTTATGCGTTAACTTTTGTATTCTCACCTCTGAACAGTAAAACCCAGTTCCTAACTATAAAACATGCGTTAAAATATAAGGTCAAACATTATTTGAGGACTACAAAACATGGGTTGGAATAACATAAGTTTGAGGACTGTAAAACCCATTCCTCATTGTTATGGGTTTTGCGTCTACTTTTTAATGAGGACTGACTTTTGTTCCTTCCAACTGTTATGGGTTATGCATTAAATTTTTTATTCTCAGATCTGAACTGTAAAACCCAGTTCCTAACTATAAAACATGCGTTAAAATATAAGACCAAACATTATTTGAGGACTATAAAACACACGTTGAAATAACATAAGTTTGAGGACTATAAACTCGGTCATGCGTGCTGAACTGAACTCCAAAAAAAGGGTATAAAATGGTATATGCACTGTTATAAAATGGTATAAAACCAAACACTAAACTATGACATAAGTTCGGAAGTTTTTATTCCAGTTATTACTTTGGCACATTTACTGCTGCCACGCTATATGTTAACATCTCTATTCAGTTATATACAAACCCAGTACACCTATATTTTTTCATGTATTGTGTAGTAAACACCTGGGTTCATTTTTCTACCTTAACAAATACGATTATAGAGGTTAACATGTTAACGCATGGGTAGTAGGGGTTATGATCTAGCAAGAATCTATTGTATAAAAACAAATAAGGGGTTAGACTCTCCCGTCGTCATATCTTTTTCGTGGCGGTCGGAGCCATTAGATATAGAATGATTCAAACGATTAACATTAGTGTGTTTTGAGAGAGAAAGAAGTACATGTTATCATGTTGAGAGAGAGGTAGAGAGATATTAGATCGTTAAAAAATAAAATCAACAATGAAAATCTCTGCTGAGAGAGAGGTACTTGTTATCATGTTTAGAGAGAGGTAGAGATGTTGAGTTCGTGCCTTGGAAATAGTGTAGATTCAACTGACAGGTGAAGACCCGGTTACAAAACATCAAACCAACAATGGCGGAACCTATTAAAAACCTGTTAAAAATTTAGGGGAGAGAAGAAACTGTTTCGTCTATCCTCCTTATCGTCTCAGCCCTAAACCCCCAAACCAATTGCTGGTGTATAGAGAGTTTGCGTCAGAGTATGAGAGAGTGTTTGAGTCCGAGGGAGTGTATGAGAGAGAGTTTTTAACAGTTTGTGTCTGAGACCCATGTATTTTATGAGACCCGTGTATTATCGCTATATCGTTAACACCTAAGTTCATGCTATATTATCGTTACCCCTGAGTTCATGCTATATTATCGGTGTCCTCGGTAAACTACAATAAATTATGATCGCTGTAGAGGACATGTTTGCTATATTATCGGTAGCAGGTATATTATCGCTATATTATCAGTAGTAGGTATATTATCGTTGTAGCAGGTATGTAGAGGTTATACCCTACAGTAACAAAACCTACAGGTATGTAGAGGACATGTTTTATGAAGAATGAGCGGTAGCAGGTATATAGAGGTAGAAGGTATATAGAAATAAATTAGTGACATATTGAAAAATTATGATCATGCTAAATTACCGGTGGCTCATATTAGACCAATTTTTAGTAAGGCTGTGATAATTGAATTTTTTTAGAGTTTTTAAACATGCCCCGACATAAGATTTTTGAAAGTATTATAAAACATATGATTTTCCTTCAAATTTTGTTGGGATCTTTTTAATAGTAATTTTTAGTCGACTCAAGAATGTGATCCATTTTGCACGACTCACTAACGAGTCGTGCCTGTATTGGTTTATTTTTGGGCTCCATTGAGTAGGACCCCAATAACGAGTTAATCCAGACATGACACGTCAATGAGTTGCACAAAATGAGTCAAATTCATGAGTCGACCTAAAATTACTAGCTTTTTACTACTTTGCTTATGTGCGCACATTCACTCATATTTAGACTTTTCATGTTGACGTTACTCTTTATTTCAAATTTTAATCGACATTGATCATTTTGTTTTAAACATTAAATATTTGAAAGAAAATGATCAATCTCAATTAAAATTTGTACATGAGTTTATGTATACACCTTAGCGGTGTTTGCATTATTTTGCAAAATCATTACCGTCACTCTCGATTTTTTGGGTTATATATAGTTGCTTTTTTTTTGTTTTACATATATTCCCTTTTTTGTTAATTTATTTGCAGAAACATCTTATCTTGCGATATGAAAAACACACCAACTCCCCCGACCTCTAACATGACAATCTATGAACAAGTATGTATTTTCTTAGTTCCAAAAATTCTAAGGGGTTATTGTTAAGATTTTCCTAATATATTATATCTATGCAGATGAAGGTGTGCACGGGATTAAAATCTGTAAAATATATTCACAACTACATATTTAAAGGTCATGATCGCACTACAATGAAGATGGAAAACGTGGATGACGTTATTTTAGATCCAACGGAACCTATGAGTAGAATCTTTACAGGGTTTGGGGTGAAAGAGTATGCAATAAGGTAACATCTTATCTTTATAATTTGAAATGCATGGTCTATATATTTAGACTCGGATACTAATTCATTTTTTTAAAATTTAGATTGCGGTGGTTGTTCATCCACACTCGATGCGCATACGCATTGTCATCGACTTTTAGACAGATTATGTTAAACAAGTATGGACATCATTTACGAAGATTCTCATCAAATATGTTATGCTTCATCTTTTTTGTAATTCCGTATTAAACATGTTGGCTTGTATTTTGAATTATGTCCTATTTTTGGGGGGAGGGGAAATGGACTTAAATTGGAGATGTTGTTTTAACATTTAATTCATCATTTTTGGAGATGATGTTTTAATATTTACTATGTTTGAAAAAAAAAATTATTTATGTTACATTTTGACATTTCAATACACATATGTTTGAATGAATTTTAAAGATATTATTATTTTCCATGTGCTATCAACACAAGAAAGCGTGCATTTTGAAAATGTAGCGTTATAAAGGATGAGTGTAACATAGTTATTTAATAAGATGAAATTTAAATTGTATTTTTGAGTCTTTGTTAAAGTGTAAAATATCATACATAAGAGTGTGAGTGTTCTATAACCACAAATACTCGGGAGCAAATTTATAACCATGCCATCGACATGGTTATAAGTGTGATATAATCACAAATAATCGGGAGCAAATTTATCACCGTGCCATCGGCACGGGTACACCCTAGTATATATATATATATATATATATATATATATATATATATATATATATATATATATATATAGTACTGCTCTTGTGCGGACCAGTCCGTATTTTAATACTGCGGACCGGACATGTGTCCCCTGGCAGTGAGCCTAGAAAATATCGACTAAATTATAGGCACTCTCTTCTCTCCCTTTTGGGCTCACTGCCAGGTGATAGATGTCCGGTCCGCATTCTTAAAAAGCGGACTGATCCGCATAAGAGCAGTACTGTATATATATATATATATATATATATATATATATATATATATATATATATATATAGACAGAGAGAGAGAGAGAGGGACATAAACCGTATTTTCTTATACATGTCGCTAATTTTTTTTAATTATAGGAAATGTCGAAGAGAAACGACAATAATTAACAAAATAGCGGAACACCGCCAACTGTGCTTTCTCATGCACCCCAAGCTTAATTCTCATCTATTCTGGGCTATTAATACTCTACTTTACCAGAGATTCATTCTACTCCATCTCTGAGTCATCAAACTCAAGAAACCCCAAATAATTTGACACCCCCCAGCTTCTGCTGGCGAGGGATACCAAGTTAACCCTAAGAAGCGCATTGGATCCTCCGTTGGCGGGGATAATCCAACCGGTAATAAAGGCGACGTCAGCTTTTTAAAAGTCATTGTTTGTCTCTTGAAAAGATGATTGTGGGCGTCAGGGACGCAAACAACTGGAAGAAGGTTTATCCTTCCTTAAAGTAGAGTAAGAGTCGGTAAACCCCATGGACTTGAGGAATTGGCGGATCAGTAATTTCGGGGACGAAATTTCCTAAGGAGGGAAGAATGTAATACCCGCGCCCAATATTTTATTATTTTTCCCGGGTAATGTGTGACCATATGAAATTCTTGAGGTTTGGATCATTAATGCATGGACGTTTATCTCTATAATTGATCATTCTTTAGGCCTTGATGGTAATTGTGGAAGTCATTGGGAAAAATTAGAAATTTAGGAAAAATTCTGTGAATCAAACGAAAATGGAAGTCGTTCGAACGAGGTCTCCATTTCGTTCGAACGAAAAGACTGTTGGTTTAAACGAAAATCCAATGTCGTTCGAATTTGGGTTCTAACGTAATTTAACGAGATATCTCTGCATAAGGTTCCAACCTCGTTATAAGGTTGTTCGACGGGAGATTGAACAAGATCTCAACCTCTTTCGAACGAGGTCTCATTTATCGATCGAATGATCTACCCAGAATTCGTTTAAATCGATTTTCCCTTGTGTGATATCACATTTTTTATCATTAGATCGATAATGTGTCGAATCCTGGTGCACCCAAATGGTCAAAAATGGGATTTTAGTGTTTGGGATTTTTTTAAGAGGGTTATGTGGGTTTATTTGGGTGAGAAGAGGAAGAGAGGTGAGGAGGTTCTTCTCCCACCAAAACCCATCAGATTTTCATTTTCTCTCTCTAATTTCAAGGGTATTTCATCTCCCCAAAGCCTCTTCCACCATGCCACCACCATATATCCACCTTATGCCACCATATTTTACTAGTTTTTTTTTTTTTTTTTTTTGGTAATACCAGGGTGTCCACTGTACCACAGTGACTAATCCCTTCGCTGATTGTAGGCACCTCTTAGGGTGGGACAGCTGGCCCAGAGATTTAAGGCTACTCCATACCCAAGGCGGGAATTGAACCCCCGACACTTGGTTAAGGGAGGAGGAGTCCCTACCACTCCACCACACCCCTGGGTTACCATATTTTACTAGTATTTCACCATAAAAATGCCTTATATACCCATTTCCTCCATTGTTGTGTAGAGCTACAAAATTTGGAGTTATTATTGGGGGGTTTTGAGGAAGAAAAATAGAAGATTAATGGAGTTTGAAGCGGGTTTTTCTTGGAGCTTTTATGGAGGCAAGCTTTGTGGAGCTAGGCAACCTCCTTGAGGCCACCTTAGCAGGTTAGGGGTTTCCATCGCCTCTTTCTTTATCCAACCATTTCTGGAGCTCCATTTGAGATGAGAAAAACTCGACTCTTGGTTTAAAGACTCTATTTCTCTATAGTGTTGGTCTTGTAATTAGAGTTTGTAAGAGTAGGATGCATTTATAATTTAAGAATGATATGTGTTATGATTTGTGAAAATGAGTTTAAAAAGGGATTTCATTGATTTTGAGCAAAATAATATATTTCAAGAAAACTTGGTGTTTAAACATTTTTATGGAATAAAAATGTTGGAAGAATGCTTATTTTGTTCGGAATATTTTATGAATAAATGTTTCAAACTTTTCTTGTGAAAAATTAGGATTTTTACATAAATGGATATTTATTCAAGTTTTGAAAAAACAAAAATGTTGTTTGCCTTGAAAAGTATGTTTGTGCAAACATTATGAAAAAACTAGAACAAATCATATGTTAGACCCATTTAATAGAATTTTTGGACTTAAAATACATCTTCTCGTGCATATAAACTTATAGTAATTTGAGGACGAACATATAAACAAGTTCAATGAGGGTTTTATTGGGTTTAAACATGAAATGAGTGTATTTTTTTATTAATAAAAAAATTGTATTTTTCTTATAAAGTTGTCTTTAAATGTCCAATGATTTCTTAGAGAAAGAAAGTTATGAAATAAACATGTTTTCAGCGTGAGAAGAATGTTACTCCAAAGCGTTAAAAAATTGTTAATGAGTTGAAAACACTCAAAAAGTTAATGTGGGTAACTTAGTAATGTTATGAGAAATAACACTTGTGAAAATGGAGGAAAAGACAAGTTTTAAAACAAATGGGTAAAATGATAATTTTATGTAAAGTGAAACATTTTTACAAAATAAAAATGTTAGAAAGGGTGTTACACAAAATGGTCCTAAATGATATGATTTTTGAGATAAAATCAATGCTAGAGAAGGAAAAGAATGAGGACTTTAAAGCCTAACACAAGTTGGGGTAGAAAAGTGGAATAATGTGGACATTTATAACATGTTAAAACACATTAATGTGGACTCGGATGACACCGGAATAATTTAGGACGGCCTGAAGCCCTGGGGTGAAAGGCCCAAAATTACTGGCCAGAGCATATGGTTAGCCAACAGCTTGGAGCCCGTTAAATTATGCGGATATTGGAACATTCCGAGAAAAAGATAATGAAAATGGAATGTGTCAAGAAATGGGTTGTGTGGTGAATATATGAAAAGACAACCTAACTTGAATGAAATAATAAATTTTCTAATAAAGGATAAGTGGACAAGAAACGTGAAGAAATTGATTAATGTCCATAAAATAAATGAATGGTAAAGTGAAGTGATTAAATGGGTAGTGAAGCAATCTAAAGAGATTAAACCCATAATTAACACAAGAGTGCGTCAGTGAAAGGTTTTCGAAGAAAATAAGTATTTTATAACACGGTGCTTGCGTATTCTATGAAAATATTAAGGTGGATTGGTATGAACAAAGGGGTAACTTCGGTAAATAAATGATTTTTTTTCTTAAACAAAGGGTATTTTTTTAAGTATTTAACCAGGTATGTTAAATCAAAAAATAAATGTCAAGTCAAGTAAAAGGGAGATTATTTACAAGATTAAGGTGAGTAATCGGGATAAGTAACGCTTTTGGAATAAAAATGATTTCATGCATTTAAGTATATATATGTATATATAAGGTAGTTGCATGTGCACGCAGATATAATGTGTTAAAGTCTCCTTTCTGCCGTTCGATTTTATATTGCATTTTGTAATTTCCCACTGGGCATTCAGCATATTCCCTCGTCATTGTTACGGCAGGATGGGTGCAGTTATGTACTTTGAGAGTATTGTATAGGTAAGTGTTCTTTTTATTTTACGTTAATAGCTCTGTATGCTTAGATTCCGAGGATACTTCCCACCGGTCCCTCACGTAGTTTAATTTAAATTAAAATTGCATGCTAAATATGTGAAATATTAATTAAATAAAACTGGACTAGCAACATTGTGTAGGATGTTTCATTGCACTTCACATCTAACGCTCGCATCAGACCCGGTTGACTACGGGTAACCCATAAATCCGAGCTGGGGCGTAACATTTTTCATAGCTAGAAATCTTGAAATCTTAAGAAGAAGAAAACCCTACCTTATGATTTGAAGAGGAGACAAAGAAGGAGATGACTATGGAAGTTCCTAGCTCCAAATACTCCAAAAGCTCTCCAAATACTCTAAGACTCTTCAAAATACTCTAAAGCTTTCTCCCACTTGCTTGACTCTACCCCTTTATAAAGCTTGAGGATGAAGAATAAAGCTTGGAAATGGTGTATAATGGTGTATTAAGGTGGTGGCAATGTGTAACTATGGTGGAAAATGCTTAGGGGAAGAAGATGAACTCTTGAAACTTAGAGAGAGAGAGAAAGGAAATATGGCTAATGAAAATGATGGGGGAAGACTCGCCCTCCTTCTCTTCTTATAACCCCAAAATAACCCACAAAAATGATTTAAAAACCAAGATCCAACATGATAAAGACATTTTATTTTATCTGGAGCACCAGGGGATGACATCTCATAAGATCCAAGGCTATGGTGTTGACAGCACATTAAAGATCTGAAGAATTTTTCGAGTTCAGCTCCGATCATTCGAAGGACAACTGATCTCGTTCGAATGACAACCCCTTTCATTTGAACGACAAAGGACTTCATTCTAATGTACACTTCCAAAGAGATTCCAGAGGGAGGGAAATCGATTGTTTTCCAAGTCGTTAGAAACTTATTTGAACTTCGTTCGAATGACTCATTCGAACGACAAAGACCCTCGTTCGAACGACTTCTATTTCCCAAGAAATGAACTTTAGGCCATAAAAATTCCGATTCGACAAGCACAAAGGCTACGATGATGGTTCAATCTCAATATTCATTCATAAATATAACTTTACAAAGGAAGGGACAAAATCTTGGGTACGAGTATTACACCTTTTCCCTTCAAACCCTTGCAACACCACTCAAGCCCATGCAATACATACTAAGTACTCATATTATTCATGCAAATCCATGCATCAACTTTATTTGCTACAATTATCCATGCATATCATAAAATGCAATGTAATATACATAGGCAAGTTGTTTATATCCTAATCCAAACAATCTAAAAGGCCATGTTTTACTATTGTAAAACTTTTTACACTACAACTCGTAATAAAGGATATTTAATTGTTTGTGTACTTTTAAAGCAATTTTTTTGTGTTCTTTTTAGAACCAATTAATAAAGGCTATATTTATATTTAATTATTTTGTCGACATAAACAAGTTGTTTATATACCACCAAGGTTCTAAAAAATGCGGGGCATGATTGAGGCGTGGAGGCCAAGCCTTAAGCCTTAGAAGCCTAGGCGGGCCTAGACGTAAAAAGGCGTTTAGGCCTTCTTAATATATTTTAATATTTTTTAACCATAACAAGGCTATTAAAATACAAAAATTGCACATATCATAAAAATATATCTGAATATATGCAAATTAAAATACTATCTGATTATTTTGGATAACATAATGGCCCGATTTGTAAACAAATTCTTTAAAAGGCGACGTCGTTTCACTAAGGCATTGTTGTTTTTAGAAAAAAGTGCGCCGTAAGGATTTTACCAAGAATAAGGCGTGAAAAGCGTAAGGCGAGGCGTTTCTCCTAAGCCTTAAGCCTAGGCGGATTTTTTATAACAGTGTATACCACCAATTCATGCATTATCAAGCACTGGATTTGGGATGGTGAATTTGGATTGCGATCATTCACCAGACTTGAATTTGTATCACTTTAACATAGTGGGATGAGGTTTTCACGTATATGAGAATTTTACAAATTTTTGGCCTCACATTTTCGAAGATCTTGTACTTTATAGCGTGTCTTTGAACTTTATTTTAATTTAGTACAGTGAGAATCACATCTAAACCAATAACATCCATTCCAGTTTAGTTTTGTTCAATTTTATCACAAGTTATGCATACCTTCACATCAGACCGTGATGAGTTGTCAGCAATGTATTGGTTTGTGTGGGACTCACATGGTATCCACTTAAAATACTAACCAACACATCAAAAGGTCTCATTTGAGGGTAAACTTGGCGATACTGTTTTACGATAATATAAGTATGATTCAGCTTAGAATTTTTCAAACCAATTTTAGCTCTTGTTCTTGTAATAAACCAAACGAAACTAAATTGTGCACTCTTACTAGCAAAAGAGTACAATAGGTTCTCCTACATCACTCTATACATCACACCTAGTTAAAAAAATTAGGTTAAAATACATTTTCTGATTATTTTTTAAAATTTCACAAAATTTTACTAGCTCATGCCCTAATAAATAAGATATATTCAACTGTTTTTGTTGGATTTTTAAAAATTAGCTAGAAATAATATTTTGACCTAAATTTTTGAACATGTGTTGATTGAAAGGTTGCCTCCATGAGTACAATAAAAATTGAAAAAAAAAATAGGCACTAGAACTAGGTGTGATGTATGGATAATGTGGGAAGCATGATGTATAAGAACTTTGTTCTCTCTCTCTCTCTCTCTCTCTCTCTCTCTCTCTCTCTCTTATATATATATATATATACAGTGAGGCTGTCCAAAACACCTCGGGTGCACATCATACCGTTACACTTTCAATGGTTTGTTATTTTTGTTTGTAAACATTAGTTGGGGTGTACTAGAGCCAGATTTCCAGATGCACCCTGCTGCCGCCGCTTGTCTACTGATTGCATTGTTTTCTATCCACCATAACTAGTACTCTATTCATACTTTTTAGTGTCCAACGTTGGAACCAATGACTCCTACCTCAATAAAATAATACTCTTTGTTCAAAATTAAGAGTCCCTATCCATTTTTTGTATAGATTAGGGTTACGCCAAATCAATGGCCATGATCAACACTTGCTCACTATCATAAAATATAGTTCGTTGATAATGTTCAAAAAAGGAAAATGGACTATTAATTTGAAAAAATTAAAAGAGGAATAGTGAACTTAAGTTGGGACTGAGGGAGTAAGCATGTATTGCATACTTCCATGCACCATGTGAAAAGAGGAGATATAAAATCAGCTCTAACAAACAAGTGGTATCTTTGGACAATTAGCAAACTGAATAAGGGCGTATTTAACAGCAAATCTACAATTCCAATTATTAAGAAGATATCAGATCCTCTATGTAAACCTCTGTTTCATTCATTCGCACCTGCTTACATCTATGAATGAAGATAACAAAAGTGCATTTCTCAAATAAATGTCATAAAAATCTGCATTATCCACACATAAATGCCACAGAATACATGGCTAGCTGGCATCAAATAAAGGAAGCAAACCTTACAACTTATGCACGTTTAAGATGACCACGGCCACCACAGTCTGAACACATAATGTTACCAGTTCCACCACAACCTGCATGACAACAAGTAAGCACACTAAACATTCTCCTTGTCAAAATACACCCAACACATGTTACATAAATATATCCTGATCAAAAAAAAAACATAGAGGACAGAAATTCATTTGTGCATGCATAGTACTAGTCATTTTGTTCCATTGATTATATGTCGTAACCTTGTAATTTTAATTCTGCAAGATATCAAAACATTACAATGCAAAGTGATTAAAGCAGACAAACCCAAGGGAATTCTGAAGATTATTTCATTATCTAGAGAAACAAATGAAAGTATAGCTCATTGAATTAGTTTTATTACATTTGGTGATCAATAACTATTGGACAAAAGCAAGCTCAACAATATTCAATATTTCTCAATACCCACTGTAAGGGTTCTTTTAGTATTCATTACGATGAGCATTTAAAAACAAATCAAGTTTGGGTATGGACTTAGTCCATATGCCTTGCAATTACGTAAAATAGGCATAATGCTATCATCACATCTTTTATCATTTCATAATCTCATTTTCTTGTCAATACGCTCTTTAAAATCACATTTACATGTAGATTTTTACTCAAAAAAAAATAAAGGTTGTAAGATCAAATGATTCACAAACATATCTGCAAACATGGTGGGCCCAAGATTGAAGAATATTTTTATTGTAATTTATTATCTTATTTTAATGTCTAATGTTGGTAGATAAAGAGAGTATGGAGGAATATTCCACAATTAGTTGGGGGTATTTTAGTAGTTGTCATTTAGGTTATTTTGGGCATTTATATCTTGTCATGCAATCCCGCATTTTGAAGATAGTTAATGATGGATATGAATTGAGAGATTGTTTTGTGAGCGTGTGTGTGTGTGTGTGTGTTTGTCTCTATGTCTTCCGCTGCTGCCGCGGCCCTTCTATTCACATCAGTAAGTGTCCCAATTACAAGGCGTAGACTGGAACATTGACTGGGTCACCGCTTTAACAGCCATGTCATACAACTGAACCGGAATGATTAACAATATGACATCTTAAAATGTACAATGATAATAAAACAACAGAAGTTAGATTTTTGTAAATTTCACAACTTTATTACCTGAAAAGTTGAACACATAAAATGATGCACTGAACAAAGATCAAATATGTATGTAATAATTTTTATTGGTCAAGGAGATTACTCGTAAACAATGATGTACCTTCTTTTTCCTAGGCAGATAGGACAAGTATCTGATACTTATTTCCTTAATTTGGACACGTCTTGACACTTGTTTTCACATATTATTATTTAAATAATGTATGTTATGGACACTTGTCAATAATTTCTTGGATGCCAACGTGACCAATATATATTAAAAGTTGAGGTATAACTTTCTTTTCTGCATGCAAAAGAAATACAAGTGCTCAGAGAAACTAAAAAGGAATTTTATCATAATAAAAAAATAAATAAAAATTTTACTAAAGGAATGAACTTGGCAAGATAAGTGTAATAATTTTAATTAAATATATATACTCACACACATGTGATTATTGATTTTTATGACTATGAATTATAAGTTTCACAATTGTTATACCCTAAAAGGGGAACACTTTGCGGGCCTCTCGGGAGGTGACATGTGTCCCCATTAGGGGTGGAGAGTGGGATCGGGTTAATAAAGAATCTGCTCGGCCATGGACAATGAGGTCGGCTCAGGTCTAAATGTGCTCGGTCGAGCCATACCCTTAACTGTTTCATACAGCACGGCGTTACTTAATAGTGTTAACTACCTACCTCATTGCCAGCCTCGCACCGGCTTATATCACATGACGGAATACATACAGTCAGGGCCGGTCCTAAGATTAGGAGTGCCCTGTGCAAAAATCAATTTAGGGTGCTTCTAAAAAAATATTGTACAAAGATATTAAATACCTAAAATGTGCCCCTAAAAAATTAAACTTATTTTTTAAGAGCCCATTTTAGTTGGGTGAGATTTTTGAATCATTCTTTGTATAGATTATTTTTTGGTAGTTAAAAAAATGGGCCCCTAAAAAATTAAACTTATTTTAAAAATTGACATTTTTAATATACATAAAATATTTTTGGACCCCTATAATATACATATATAGGTGCATACTCTAAAACGGGCCCTATGCCATTGCCCATTTGGCACATGGCCAGGGCCGGCCATGCATACAGGCATGTATATCCACTTGCACACATGAGAAAATGTTTATCGGGTTGTAATCAACTCATGATTATCCACCCTATGGCATGTAAAAGGAGTAATTACCTGCCTATAAAGGCACTCCACCTATCCACTACATTCTCTCTCTAATAACTATCTATAAATAGCATGTGATCCCACTGCATAAGGGATCCAGAAAATATTCTACCTAACAGCCAAACACGAAACCCTAAAGAGAGACTTTGAGCTTGTATCCATTCCTTTCATGGCAATTGCCCATTGAGATCAATACATTCAACTTTGCACCTGTGGACGTAGGCATCACTTTAGAGAGAGAAAGACCATCCGACTTCCCAAACTTCTTCATCTCCAACCAGCCTCTTCCATCTCTAGTGAAGTTTCTACCTTTTTTCCCATCTCACGTCAGAGTATAAGCTTTTCCCAACCATCTTCAACCCTCTTTAGGATTTTCAGATACGTTAATGCTTGAGCTCAAAGCTTTTTAGGTTGTTTCCAACTTCTGCAAATTTTTCGTAGTTTTCTCTATCCAATCCTGAATCTAACTGCACTTGGTGTTGATTTGGAGGATTAACCCATGAGGTGGCCATTGAGTTGGTTGGCCTATGTTCACGCCATTTTTTAGGGTTCTCTGGGTTTTTGGGTTTGGTCTTTGTCAAAACATTTGTTTTTAGCATTCCTATAGCCCCAAACCTTACAATATCCTTATTTTGTTGTGTCTTGATGAGTTACGAACCCCACATGCGTAGGTAGTAGAATATTTGGCTAAGCTAGAAGCATCTTGTCAAGGTATCCTTACAAAGAGGTTTCCAAAACCCCTTCATATTATTCAACCTGAAGACGAGCCTGGGCATCCCAACTAAACCCCTAGGACAGCCTCTTCTGGTGACATATTCAGATATGTTCATGGTTTCAAAGATAATGCCAAGGCCCCGGGGTACTACTATTTTTCCCCGAGAAAGTCCCATCTGAGGATGGTCAAGGTCGTCCAGTCTTTGTGATGGGTGGCTGGGAGTTCAGGAGCCATGGGAAAGATTGGTCCTGTAAGGTTCCACGTGAGTGGATTGGGCCAAACAGAATAGATAAAATTTCTAATTTTTTCTTACATTCTGATCTCTCTTTAAGTTGTATTGTTCTGATATCTTTGCTCTCTGTTTCCGTGAAAAGGCTCCAAAGCTTCCAGTTGCACTGTAAGACCTAGTTGAGGCTTACTGTGTCTAAGCCTCCCAAATTTGAGGATTTATTTTATATTCTCAAATTCATAAGTGTCGGATACCATACCCCTCCAGGTTGAGCTCCCCCGGTCGAGGTAGCAGTCCCCTTGGAAGGAGAGCTGTTTGAAACAAACCCAGAGGCTGAAGCTACACATGGTGTTGAGGTCGAAGTTGAGAGATGCAACAACTTTTACCATACATGCTCACCCTTACTCTGTTTTTATTATTTGGCTAACCGCTCGTCCATTTGTGCAGTTTCTTCTCGTGCCACTTCAGAACAACCTGTCGAGTCTTCATTCGGAATGGCCCTTAGACAAACTTGACAGGACTCGGATGGATCAAGAAAGACTAAGGCCGAGCATACAAGAAAAGATGATGCCGAGGCCAGGGATAAAAAGAAGGTGGATGCCCAAAAAAGAGTTGATGCCGAGGAGAGAAAACAGACAGAAGTTGCTGCTCGGCAGACTACTGAGGCTGAGGATGCTGCAAGGGCCAAGGTGAAAAGAAAAGCCCCGATGTCCTATATTCCTGTTATAGTGCGGGACAAAAGGCCCTTTGAAAGCCCAAGGCCTCAAGGTGATCCCAAGGTTCCAAGACTTGGAGCTGCTGCTGAGAGGATCCAAATAGAAGGGTGACCAGCTCGTCGGCTCTTCCGCCGGGAGTAGGGGTGTGCAAAAAAACCGATCAAACCGAAAACCGAACCGAACCGGCCCGAATCAAACCGAAACCGGCGGTTTTTTTAGCCCGGTTTGGTTTGCGGTTTATGGATTTAAAAAACCGATAATGTCGATTCGGTTGGCGGTTTAGACAAAGAAAAAACCGATTCGAACCGAACCGAACCAACATCAAAACCCTTAAATATCTTTTATTTTTACATCCAAAAACCATTAACCAAGCTCTAAAACCGACCAAAACCGAAAACCGACCTTAAAAAACTCGACCAAAACTGAAAATCGGTTAAAACCGAACCGAAACTGAACCGAACCGTAACCGATGTGAACCGAAACCTGCGGTTTTTTTCATCGTCGGTTCGGTTTCGGTCTGATTTTTTCCAAAACCGAACCGATCGGTTCGGTTTGAATTGCGGTCCAAACCCTCACCGAACCGACCCGTACACACCCCTAGCCGGGAGATTACATCTGAAGATCTGCGGAATGACCCAAATTCAATCAATCAGAATAACGCCACTCATCTTTAGGGCTAATATGGGAATAGCAAAGATTTTGAATTTCTGAGGACCTATGATCTCTGTGGAAACTGACCCAGCATCATCTTGCAATGGTAAGTTTAGCACTCTTGTTTTTGTCTTACATTTTCCAAATTTTATCACCTTTTCTCACACCGTGTCTTGTTGACAAAGCTCTATGGCCATCACCATTTTCAGGGAGAGGACGGTGAACTAATCATGTGGCAGAGAAATTCCATGGAGGCGCTGACCAAGGAGAATACTGAGCTCAAGAAAAAATTGCAAGAGACAACAGACGATCTGAAGAAAAAACCTGCATCGAGCTGGAGCAGAAAGATGAGGAGGTCACTAAGATGGTATCTCATAATCAAGCCGAGTAGGAGGTCCGCAAGTTGAAGGACCATGCCAACACATATTCTGTTAAGTTCAAGAGCTTGGAGGAGGCTTTGAAGAGGGCTAATGACAACCTGGAAGTGTCTAATCAAGTTTTGGACATGGCTAATCAGAAGCTCGTGCACACCGAGGAGGCTTTGGCAAAGGTTGAGGAGGCAGTAGTGGAGAAGTACAAGTCCTCGACTGACTACAACGTTGATAACTTGTCCTTCTTCCTTGATGATTATGAAGAATTGAAGAAAAGGGTTATGAAACATCACCCCGACATGGGTGCAGAAGTCAACAAGTGGGAGGGTGATGATGAAGAGGTCACAGCCCGTGCTGCTGAACAGTTAGAGGCGGAGGAGTCTGCCGCTAAAGTTGATCACACTGATGAAGTTGGCCAAGTCCCTGCCGATGAGACTGCACTTCTCCCTGTTGAGGATACTATCATTATTGACACTCATGTTACTGCTCCAGCTCATGATGTTGATGCTTCTGACGATGTTCCTCTGGCTTGATCCTCTTAGTGAAGCTCTTCTATGTTTTTGAACATTTTTTTAACTATTTTCGTGACTTGGTTTGTGATGAACAAATTTGATATTTGTGGTTTGTAATAAATAACTTGGTTATGCTTAGTTTGAAATGAATTTCTTGCCAACATTTTTTGCTCGACTAGATTTCTAAACACTTGTGCTTGTGATCGAATCTCTTTGACCTAGCTAGTTTCAGTCTTATTGACTTACTATAGCACTTTGCCTGTTGGCCATGCTAACTTACTAACCATTTGGTACTTGAGATGGGCCTGCTAGTAGTTTAGTCTTGTGATCATGTGGTCGGCTATTTTCTAACTGATTTGCCTTACTAGCTACCAATTTTGGACGAACCTAGGTTGTCTTATCCTGGATTGTACCGATGCTTATGACAACTTACTGGTTGTACTGATGGATCTTGTCGTCCTGACCATGTGTTAGCGTCGGTTACCTGAGACGACCAAATATGTTAGTATCTATCCCCATGTTAGTCCAATATTGTCAGAGCTTGTCGTCCATGAGTGTAATGGATTTCCTAGATTTGGTAGACTTCTTGTTCGTGATCCGTCTCAAGACGAGATCATACATGAAGTTAAACTTCTTGTGTGTGGCTTGTCCGAAGACGAGGTCATACATGATGTTTGGTTTTGGCTGTGCACACTAAGATGCGCTGCTGAGATGTTGCGAAGCTGCATTCCTGGTGTTGAAACAGATATTTGGGGTCTGCACTATTGCTTTTGAGACCAGTCTTGGGTGAAGCTTGCAATAGCCCTAATTGAAGCCTCCATGACAATGAAGTTGTATTTCAACCTCAGAAATCGGGCAGACTGATGGCTTGGGCCGTAAAATTAGGAGAGTATGACATCCAATATGAACCAAGAATGACAGTCAAGGCCAAGCAATGGCATATTTTATCGTTGAATTCACATACGAAGGAAAACCTGTCAAGCAAACTTCTACGGAATAGCGCTCAACGACAAAAGTGGCAAAGCAGATTTTTGCGGAAGAGAGCTCAGCCCCGAAGCAGATCCAGTAGACTTATCCAGAAGATAGCCCACCAGTTCAACCAAATGAGTAGACTTCTGCGAAAGATAGCTCAGTGGTCAACCCTGCCGACCAAATTGTTGACATACCGGAGTCATCGTCCAAGCAAGAAAAAATTGTTCGCGACTTGGGGCAAAGGAAAAAGTTGTTCAAATACGGAAGCCTGGTTGATGAAAACTTCGAAGAAGAACCTCCTGTCTGGCAACTATTCGTAGATGGATCGTCCTATAACACTGGCAGTGGAGCAAGATTGATAATTACAACAGTAGATGTAATCGACGTGGCGTACGCCCTCAGGTTTCACTTTGAGGCCTCAAACAACGAGGCAAAGTACAAAGCACTCATAGCATGATTCGGGCTAGCGTCATCTCTGGGCGCCGATCAACTACTGTACACAGTGACTCTCAGCTCATAATAAACCAAGTCTCGGTTGTTTATAAGGCGGGGAAGAAACCATGGCGAAGTACTTGGTCAAGGCGAAGGAATTATCGTCGAAATTCTCAGCGGTCGGGATGATCAGAATCCCAAGGAACGAAAATGCGCAAACAGATGCGCTGGCTCGTCTAGCATCGACAACAAGGATAGAACTGGGAAGAACATAGCCGGTAGAAATCCTCATGCACCGTTCTTATATATTAACTTTTAGAACAGAGGCAGTAGTCCCAACATAAATTGATTCACCTAGTCACCGCATCCTCAATTTCGACTCACCACGGAGCGACATGATGAGAAGATTGGATTTGGATTTAATAGAAGTCATTAAACACGCAACACTTGCCGCATACCAGCAACGAATTGCTCGGTTTTACAATAAAAGAGTAAAACCAAGCACTTTAAAAGAGGGAGACTACGTGCTGAAAAAGGTCATCCAGGAGGGAAACAAGTTGGAACCTAACTGGCACGGTCCGTACAGAGTATATGTCATTCTGCAACCGAGAACTTATAAAATTGAAATCTTGGAAGGAGAGCCGTTTAAAATCCCTGGAATGCCGAACACGTAGTTGTCAGAATCTTACAATTCGCAATTCGATTCGTACGATTCGATCTGATTAATATACTAATCGATACGAATCGGGAATGAAATCAGAGGGGTTCCAAAACTCGGGTTAAATCAGCCGATTTAGGGCTGAATCGTGAATCACACCGATTCACGATTCATGTGCAATTCATGTTTCTCAGAGGATGTTGGGTATTTTCAACCGACTTAAAACTTGTGCTCATTTTTTGTTCCTTTTAAAATAACCCTAAAAAATGTTTTATTATTAAAATAATGAGTTAGAACAAACTTAAGTTACCCTTTGCGAAAGAGGGAGTGACTGAAACAATACTAGAACGAAAACTAAACTGCACTCACTTTTCTTCTCTTCAAACCTGTTTGAAACTGTGATTTCCTCTATTTCGTGTTGCGGTCACTTTTTTCTTCTCTTTTAACCTGTTTGAAGTTGATCGAGAGAGGGAGGTAGCTTTGCGTTCGATTGAAGCCAACAAATATTGTGCAAGGATTTTATAAATAATATTATATGGTATTGTTATTATAATGTATTTTTTATGATGTAGTGTTTAATCTTTATTTGTGTTAATATATTGTATAATATATTGTTGTGTCTAAATTTGGACATTATAGGTTGTGGTATTGTTAGAATTTGGTCATAATTTGGAGATGAAAGTTCATTTTATTAGTTATATGTTAATGAAATCATGTCTTATAAATGATTTTAGGTCATAATATGTTTTATTACATATTCTTAATGTGTTCTCTTTGCATTTATATATTATTTCCTACATTTTTACGTTTATACCGATTCTTACGATTCGATTCATGATTCGATTCACGGTTCACGATTCATAGGGTTTCCGGTTCACGATTCAATTCACGATTTGACAACTATGGCCGAACACCTAAGGAAATACTATCAGTGGGGGCAAAAAAATGTAAAGTCTTTTCATTCCTTGTAATTCAATTCATTGATAAATGAAAATCTTTGATTACCCCGTGCATGTCGTCGTTTCAAGTTTTTCTATTTTTCGTGGGAGTGGGGGAGATGTGCAAAAGGCCCTAGGTCAAAGACATCTCAGTGTGCACAGCCAAAACCAAACATCATGTATGACCTCGTCTTTGGACAAGCCACGCACAAGAAGTTTAACTTCATGTATGATATCGTCTTGAGACGGATCACGAACAAGAAGTCTACCAAATCTAGGAAATCCATTACTCATGGACGGCAAGCTCTGACAATAATGGACTAACATAGGGATAGATCCTAACATATTTGGTCGTCTCAGGTAACCGACGCTAACACATGGTTAGGACGACAAGATCCATCAGTACAACCAGTAAGTTGTCATAAGCATCGCTACAATCCAGGATAAGACAACCCAGGTTCGTCCAAAATTGGTAGCTAGTAAGGCAAATCAGTTAGAAAATAGCCGACCACATGATCACAAGACTAAACTACTAGCAGGCCCATCTCAAGTACCAAACGGTTAGTAAGTTGACATGGCCAACAAGCAAAGTGCTACAGTAAGTCCATAAAACTAAAACTAACTAGATCAAAGAGATCCGATCACAAGCACAAGTGTTCAAAAATCTTGACGAGCAAAAAATATTGGCAAGAAATTCATATCAAAACAAGCGTAACCAAGGTATCCATTACAAACCACAAATATCAAATTTGTTCATTACAAATCAAGTCACGAAAATAGTTCAAAAACATATAAGAGCTTCACTAAGTGGATCAAGCCAGAGGGGCATCGTCAACAACAGCAACATCCTCAACTGGAGTTGGATATCCTCAGCAGAGAGAAGAGCAGTGTCATCGGCAAGGACCTGGCAAGCTTCATCAGTCTGATCAACTTCAGTAGCGGACTCCTCCGCCTCCAACTATTCAGCAGCAAGGGTCGTGGCCTCTTCATCATCATCCTCCCACTTATTGACTTCTGCACCTATGTCAGGGTGATGTTTCATAACCATTTTCTTCAATTCTTCATAGTCGTCAAGGAAGAAGGACAAATTATCCACGTTGTCGTCAGCCAAGGACTATTACTTCTCCATTGCTGCCTCCTCAGCCTTTGACAACGCCTCCTCAGCCTGCACGAGCTTCTGATTAGCCATGTCCAAAGCTTAGTTAGACATTGTCAGGTCGTCATTAGCCCTCTTCAAGGCCTCCTCCAAACTCTTGAACTTAACAGCATATGTGTTGGTCTGGTCCTTCAACTTGCAGACCTCTTCTTCGACTTGGCTAAGAGATATCGTCTTAGCGACGAACTCATCTTTCTGCTCCTGCTCGGTGCAGGTTTTCTTCATATCGTTCGCTGTCTCCTGCAGGTTGTTCTTGAGCTCAGTATTCTCCTTAGTCAGCACTTCAATGGCATTTCTCCACTCTTCATAGGCCACATGATTAGTAATCGCCCTCTCCCTCAAAATGGTGGTGGTCATAAAGCTCTTTGTCAACAAGATATGGAGCGAAAAAAAGTGATAAAATGTGGAACATGCAAGACAAAAACAAGTTCGGTAAACTTACTACTGCAAAACGATGCTGGGCCAGCTTCCACTGAGCATCCGCATCATAGGCCCGCATCATAGGCCCGCAGAAATTCGAAATCTTAGTTATGAATATGATAGCCATAAAGATCAGTGTGGCATTATTAAAATGCTAATAGATTAAATCTAGGTCATTCTGCAGATCTTCAGACGTCATCACATGATTGGGGTCGAATTTGAAGTCTTCTACCTCCCCATAGCGAGCGGCCGACCCTTTAGCACGGAAGAGCCGACGAACTGGTCACGGCAACAGCTCCACCTCTTGGAACCTTGGGATCACTGTAATACCCCTTACTTTTGTGTATTTATTTTTATATTAAATTACCGTGTGTGTGTGATTTAATATAATTGAGAATTAAAACGAGAACTTAACATAAATATTGATTTGGGTAGAATAGTTGATATTTATGCGAATTGTACATTTACTAGTGTGATATGGTAAATATAATTTTGTTGCATGCAATTACGTCGTATGCGTGTATTAGCGGCGGGAATTAGTTATTTCTCAATCGGGGCATATCTGAGTGAGTTATATGAGGTTGGGAGATGATCTTATATTCGGAGTCTCGGATGATAATTTGGAGTGCGCGGTTGATCTTGGAAGGGCCGAGAAAGTCAAAATGACTGCCCGGGGGTTTTATTTGGGTTCTGGGGTCATTTTAGTTAGTTTGACTCGAATTGGGGTATGCGAGTCATTTTAAGTGTATTATTATTTAAAGTTGGGGTTAATAGTAATATGGGTTATTAGGCTTAAGAGAAAGCTAACCAATCTCATTTTTTTAGAGAAAAACGTAAGGAAGAAGAGAGAAGAAGAGAAAAAAACCTTGGAGCTTTGGAAATTTCCGATTAAAATCCGAGACTTTGAGAAAGATTCAGACTCTACATATTTGAGGCAAGTGATTAAACTTGCTAAATGTTTATGTGTGTGAATTATTTCATAATTTGTGGATAAATTATGGTGATATTGTTTAGATATGATAAACCCTAGATTTTTGAGTTGAAATCTAGCATTTGATGAGTATGTATGGGTTTGATGGCGTAAAAATGGTTGGGAGTAGATTTAGGTTGATCTATGATGTTAAAATTGGTAGAAAAGGGATTTTGTGAGGTAGGAAAAATCTCGTAGGATTAGAATCTGAACAGGCCGGATCGGTTTGGTTGCAGACCTCGGATCGGTTCGTTTTAGCAGCGGACCGGTTCGTTTTTAAAGGTCATCGGTTCTAGCGGATCGTTTCGTTTTGGGAACCTGCGGTTCGGTTCGGTTGCGGGAGATTCCTAACTCTTCTGTAACTCCTTTCCATTTGGGCTTGGTGCTTGGAAACCCTCTAAAATAATATGATAAACATGTTTAAAAGTTAAAAGGGTAGGATAATGTATGACATGATGGTTGGGGAGACATCGGGTCAATTATTGAGGCATATTTGGGAGTTGTAATGCCGATTTCATTCATAAATTCTCCTAGTGATAGGAATTTTCTTAAGGATAGATACGGGCTATTAGAGGGAGGTCGTGTGTCCTGCGAAGTGTTGAATTGGTAACTAGTTATGTCATATGTGAGATGGATGATAAAGGTTCGAGTGTGTTATTGTATCATAAAATGAATTGGGAATAATTCAGTGGATTATCAGCTAGTGTAAGGTGTGTATATACATGTAACCGGGATTATTAAATATATACATTCGGATATGAGATGGTTTGTATATATGATGCGTGATTCGCCCCGAATCATAGCACTCATTACCCTCGAACCTATGCATTTTAGCCCCCTCGGGTACCGTAATTGCTATAATTACGCCAGTTAATCAGACAGCCTCCGTTTTATGTCCTAATACTTTATTTGAGGTATTATTGAGCTTTTATAGGTATTACGGTGCTTAGTATGAAGTTTGAGCGCATTTCAGTAAACTCCCGTCACGATTCGCACGTTCAGGAGCATTTCGGTAATCTCACACTTCGGAATTTTTGCTCGAAGTATTCACGGAAGTTGTAGCTCTCGGGCCAAGCTTCGCGTGGCAGCGAACGGTGCGCGAATCGGAGTCCGAACGAAGGAAACACGGACCTTTAATCGGGGAAGAAATATAAGATATTATTTTATTTATTAACTAACAATTCTAATATTCCCCTCCCTGTCCCTAGCTCTCTTTTTTGCAGCAAGCTTTTCTGCAAATGGCGATTTTTGGCCTATGCTCGGGTTTTGGTTTCGTTCGAAATTGGGAGCTTTCGTCCGAAATTGGAGCATGTTTTTGTACCACACGCGTATGGATCGTTGGTCTTTGACCAATTTACCGAAATGGGTCTTGGTTCACCATTAATGGAGGTGGAGGTTGTTGGGCAATAATAGTTATGGGTCTCAGCTTCTACAATTGTTGATGGCCTTGGATTTTTACATGAGCAGTTGGTCCAACACGCTAGTTTTGTGGTGGTCTCGGCTAGGCTCCATGGAGCTCACGGTTTGGACACAAAATGGAGCTCACAAGCTGAACACGAGTTGGGTTCTTGGCAATTGGGTCTTGGAGTTTGAACACCATAGTAGCAAGGATTTACATGGGGGTTATTGCTGCTATGCGCGGTCGACCAGCGATTCCGTTTTTGCCGTGGGTTGATACCAGTAGCCATTCGCACTGTTCACGCGGTCGACCGGTTTGGCACCCGGTTGACCGGAACTCTGTTTTGTCCGAATTTTTTATTGTGCTGTTGCCCCTTTCTTTCCTTTTTTCTATTTTTTTTAATTTATTTTAAATGTAACTTAACCCTTTTTCTTTTCTTTTTCTTTTTCTTTTAATCCTTTATGTAACTTAGTATATAAAGCAAACACTTAGTTTTTGGGGGGAAGATCTTTCATTAGCTTTAGCTTAGGGTTTGTAATATTTGGGGATTTTTGTTGGAGCTCAACCCCTCTCCTCATTTTCCACTATTAATGTAAGTGTTACTTTACTATTCATTGTCCCTCTTTTTAAGCTTTGAGTGCCCTAGTTTTCCATGCTTTATCTAATATTTCTTGCCTAGATTAATTTTGTAGTTAATTTAATTAGTTACTTTAATTAATTAGGTAGTTTAATTAATGCTTTAATCATGTGTAGCGGCTAATTTAGTCTAGGTTGTGTTGGATTGAACTCACCTAGGGTTGATTTGGTTGCTTTGCTTTGGTGATGGAGTTTTACATGTTTATTTCGATTGTGTTGGCCTCGTTATTACGCCTAGGAGATTTAACGAAGTATATCATGTATGCTCCGTATTTACGACCTTGCGTGCGTCATTTTCGGGGTATTTGTTGGCGCTAAAATCTTATTAGACTTTTATGCGAATTTAGGGGTGTGACAACTCTTGTTTAATTAACTGTCGAAACGAGATGCAATCTTAATAACTAGTGCGCCCATGTAACCATTTTATACTAATTAAGGGTGAGGGATATTCGACGCATCCTATAGTTTTTATTCTCTTTGTTAATTTAGTTTAAATACACTCATGCCTGATTTTTTATCTTTTATTTCTTTTTAGTTAACAAGTGATCTTTTATACTTTTATTTGAGAAGTAATAAATCCATTAAATTCTAGCACTCATCTCTGTGGATTTTTTATACCCGGACTTGGCCGCTATACTCCATTTTTAAGTGTAGTCATAAGTTTAGGTTTTTGTATTAAGGCGGTGAACAAAAAACAACGATCGGCGTTTTGACACGCGCTACTTTTCACCCTTAATCAATGTGTATATATATCTCGTGTGAATGATATATATCTATTGTGTGGACATACCCCTCTAGTACTATCATGGGAAGTTGCGCGATGTGGGTGAGGCCCCTAGCTTGAGGTGCAGGGAGCGTATAGTCCCCAGGTCATAGCGTATTGTGTGGCATTTACCAGGGTAAGACGTCTTGGGTATGATTCGTCTTATTTCCGGTGACGAACTATGGTTGCTTCCCCTGCGTTGTGATTTGGTTTATACCATGTCGGTGTGAGAGTCCGACCGCTGGTAACCCAGGATGATACGTGAGTAATTCCTAGAAGATGATAGCATTGTAGAGATCGCATCCATTGAGTTAAAGCTCTGAGCGATGGTTAGTATGCATATGTTAAGTGTGTTCTGTATGTGTACTTGGTAGCGATGATTTATCTTATATAATACTGAGAATAATATTATACAGACTTGGAAATAATGTGTAATATGTTATATAAATAACTAGTGAAGTTATTAAGTAATGAATTGTCATATAATCATTTAGGATGAGATTAAAATGATTATGTTTCGGGCATTTAGGAGAGATTAAAATGATTATGTTTCGGGTAAACTAGATCCGCGAGTGGGGTAATTGCGTAGACTTGAGGTTGAGTCATCCCTATATGAATTGGGTAGCTTGTTTAAGATTAAAATGCATACGTTTAGGTGCGCATTATAGTTGAGGGGTAAGGTTGAGTCTCAAGAGAGTGCGGCAGCTCTTTATATTATGAAATTGTGCATTCATAATTATTACGCATTTTAATTCACTTGCTGAACTGTTTTTAAACCTCGGGCTTTGACCCGTTTATATTCTCTCTCTTTCTTTTATTTATTATATTGTAGGTGTCCCACCGCAAGGACACCAATGTTAAGTCTTCCATTCCTGTGTATATGGAGCTGTAGCATGTGCGGACTGTTGCAGGACTTTTGTGTAGCCGCTTCTCATTTTTGAAAAACTAGTTAAGGATTCAAAATTGTAACTCGGGTGTGTGTACCCAAGGGTTGTAATTAAGTATGTCTCTTATATTTCAGATACTTGATATTGTATAGTCTGTTTCCCGACAGCTTATTCCGGTATATTCTTTTGGTTGTACATGTTGTATATATATATGATTACTGTATGTTGTTGTTTATGGTCTTAATGTTATATTTGTTTTAAAATTTTGGCATCCGTTTATTCTTATATTAGGTGGTTAGTTACTTTTGAGTCTTTTCGACAGTTGATGCAGAGAATGAGCCACTTGAGATTCCTGTTTTATCTTAGTATAAGGTTGGCCACCCATTATTATTATAAGCGAGGTATCACAGGTGGTATCAGAGCATCAGGTTCTAGAGTCTTAGGATCTGTGCAGATTCTCTACATTCTACCATAGCGTTTTTATTATAGAGCCCTATTATTAGGACTGTTGTGTTCATTACGCATTAACGATCTTCTGCTTTGATCAATTGCTTGAACTGTGGGCTAATACAGTTTGTCCTTATTTCAGATGCCGCCAAAAAGAGGTCGCCCGGCCAGGGCAAGCAAAGGGGCTGAGAATGTGGAACCCCAGATGCCTCAAGGAACTATGACTGCAGCTGAAGTTGCCAATATTGTGGCACAAACAGTCAATGTTGCCATGACCGCGATGACACAACAGCTTCCTCAGGCTCAGCAATAGCCTGTAGCTCCGGTAGCTCAAACCCACACGGGGCCATCGACGTGGGATTGAGAGTACGGGAAACTTTTCAGAAGGGACATCCTCCGGAATTCCAGGGGGGAGTTGATCTGATTGTTGCAAGTCAATGGAAGAAGGATATTCAAAGGCATCTTCGTATGGTTGAATGCCGTGAGGTTCAGAAGCAAATACTCGCCACTTTTAAATTAGTGGGTGCGGCTCTCCAATGGTGGGAGTCAGTTACTACCTCTGAGCAGAGAGATACAATGCCCATAGCAGAATTTTGGGTACGTTTTGATCGTACGTATTTTCCTCCTGCAGTTCAGATTGAGATGACTATGAGATTGTTGGATGTAACTCAAGGAGATTGTTGGATGTAACTCAAGGAGACCGAACAGTGGCTGAATATGATGAAGAATTTCCCCGCCTGGCGAATTTTGTGCTGGATGAGGTAAATACGGAGGACGAGAGGATTTTGAAGTTTATGGGAGGTTTGAATTGGAGAATTCGTCAACATCTGTTGTGGAAACCAGCTTTGTTAACATTCGCAGATGTAATGAATGTTGCGTTTGCATTGTCAGGATCACCGTTTGCATTTAAAGGGGAGTAAGAAGTTTGTGGACTCGGGATCATCGAGTAAGTCGGGAGTAGATGGTGCCTGTGGGACAGCAGGCTCAGCCACAGGGAAATAGGCAGAAGGAGCGGGATCTCCATTCAGGGGATTCAGCAAAGAGGCAGCGTTCATAAGGCTTCAGATTTGATGGTGGTGGTCTTAAGCAGAATTTTCAAGGGGCCCAGCAGCAGCAACCAGTGTTCTAAAAGGCGCGCATATGCGACGCAAATGCGCGCATATGCGTGATGCCTTTTAGAAACACAACGCATTAGGGGTATGCGTGGGAAAATGCGGGGTCAACGATTTTTAAGGCGGTCAACGGGCGTGAAGTGCGCATATGCGCGCAAAGCACGCATAATGCATTTTTTTTAAGTAAAACGACGTCGTTTTACCTGTTTTTTAATTTATTTTTTTTCTCATATACTAAGTTAAGTAAAAGAGATATATAAAAAAAGGGTGCCCGAATCAAAAAAACAAAGCCCCGGTCTGTTTTTAACAAACTTAAATACAAAAAACTTCAATAAAAAAACCAAACAAAAACAAAAGCAAACCCGATCTCTGCTTTACCCCCGACGAAACCCTAGAACCCCAAAAACCTTCGCCGAAACAAGTATACTCCGGCCGAAAACAAAATCCGAAAACAAGTATACTCCGATCTCTGCTTTACCCCCACCAAAAAACCCTAAAAGCCGAAAATAAGTGAACTCCGGCCGAAAACAAAAACCTCCGGCCTCTGAAAACCGAAAACAAGTAAGTTTAAGAAATGTCATTCTTATTTCTTTTAGCCGAAAACCAGTAGTGTTTACATTTTCACATCAACCTCAAACATATGCAGTGTATATTGATTCTGTATACATTAAAAAGCTCAATAGCCACTTTCACATACCCATACTTACAAAGGGTATCCAAAACATAACAAAAATTGAAGTTATCATTTTTCTGCATATATTGAAACTGTTAACATATACTTACAAAGTGTATACATTTTTCTTAAGAAATGATTTTGTTAATATATGTTTTTCTGCATATATTGATTCTGTTACAAAGTGTATACATATGTTTTTTATGTGTATACATACATTCTCAAATTTCAAGGTATGTTTTATTTTATTCGGAATTTTGATTCAATGTTTATGATTATATTTTTTTATGTAAGTTATGCCAATATTTCTGCTTTTATTATTTTACAAGCCTGGGTGTAATTAAAAAATATTAAAAAAAGGCAAAACGCCTTTTCACGCATATGCTTCGCATAGGCGCGCCTATGCTTCGAATGCTTTATGCTTGACCTGCACGCATCGCGCCTTTAGAACCTTGGCAGCAGCAACAGAATGCTCCCCAGGGCCAAGCAAGCCGAGGGAACGAGGGAGGCCAACCGGGTCGAGGTTGTCAGGCCAGCGGCAAGGGCAGCTCAGATTTAAGCAGCAGGGCCAGGGACAGGAGAATTTCGTAGGCCGTTGCTTTCAGGGAGGCGGGCCACAGGAGTGCAGAGTGCCCACAGCAGAACAGAGTACAGGCACCGGGAGCTCAACAGATTCAGCAGGCGCCTTTACCCCCTTCAGCACCTGTTCTAGTTGTTCAGCCTCAGCAGGGACAAATGCAATACGGACGAGTTTATAATGTCCAGAATGCGGCGTTACCACAGGGGCAGTAGCCTCCACCAGCAGTCGAGGGAAAGTTCCCTATCCATGGGCGTATGGGTTGGGTGTTATTTGATACGGGAGCATCTTGTTCATTTATAGTCGTTCATTTTGCACGAGCGGCGAGGTTGTTAGAGTCTACCGATAGTCTTTTGATGTTCGCAGATTCTCCTTTTGGTAATGGGGCGCTTATCCACTCCATTTGTAGAGGAGTGGAGATAGATTTAGGAAGATTGTGTTTTAACTGCTGATTTACTTGTGCTAGATACGGTTGGGTATGACGTTATTTTGGGTATGGACTGGTTGGCACAGTACCGGGCTATGGTGGATTGCTTTGGGAGGTCCATTGTATTTTCCATTCCCGGCCCTAGGAGATGTCTTTAGTTGCCATGCCTCTTCCGGAGGGAGGTTCGAGTACTCATTTGTATTATATCGAGGGGGAGACTTCGCATGAAGTGGTTGTTTCGTCAGATTCGATTCCAGTGGTTAGGGAGTTCGTTGATATTTTTCAGGAAATTCCAGGCTTACCTCCTAGTCGTGAGATCGAGTTTGTTATTGATCTAGCGCCTTGGACTAGGTCGATTGCGCGAGCTCCTTACCGTATGGCTCTTTTGGAGATGAGGGAGTTATGTGACCAAATCCAGCAACTTTTGGGGCAGGGCTTTATTCGTCGGAGTACATCGCCATGGGGAGCCCGTGTGTTATTCGTGAAGAAAAGGGATAGTTCTCTTCGGTTATGTGTAGATTACCGAGAGTTGAATAAGGTGACGATCCGAAACAAGTACCCGTCACCTAGAATCGACAATTTATTTGATCAGTTGAGAGGAGCCTCTTACTTCTCAAAAATAGATTTGCGTACGGGATATCACCAACTTCGTATTATGGAGCAAGATGTCTCTGAGACTGCATTTTTTACCCGATACGGATCCTATGAGTTTTTGGTTTTGTCGTTTGGGTTAACCAATGCCCCTGCAGTGTTCATGAATCTGATGAACAGGGTCTTTCGGGATTTCTTGGACCAGTTTGTGATTGTGTTCATAGATGATATCCTTGTCTATTCTCGGACAGAGGGCGAGCACGGAGAGCATTTGCGGTTGGTTCTGCAGACGTTACGGGACCATCAACTATATGTCAAGTTCGAGAAATGTGGGTTCTGGTTGCGAGAAGTGCAGTTTTTGGGTCACATAGTGTCAGAGTAGGGTATTTCTGTGGACTCAAGTAAAGTTGCAGCGGTGAGGGAGTGGGGTTAGCCCACGACACCGACAAAAGTTCGTAGTTTCTTGGGTTTGGCGGGCTATTATCGCCGTTTTATTAAAGGGCTTTTCGAAGATTGCCGACACTTTGACGAATTTGACCCGGAAGGGGGTACAGTTTGTGTGGGATGATTCCTGTCAATTAGCATTCGATGAGCTAAAGGACAGATTGACGTCAGCACCCGTTCTCGCATTGCCTAAAGTGGGAGTGGCGTATTTAGTCTTTACGGATGCATCTCTCCAGGGATTTTTTTTTTTTTTTTTTTTTGGGGGGGGGGGGGGGGGGGTTCAACAAGAGGAGAGGGTTATTGCTTATGCGTCCCATAAGCTTAAGCCCCATGAAAGGAATTATCCTACACATGATATGGAGTTGGCCGCAATAGTCTTTGCATTAAGAATATGGAGGCATTATCTCCTGGGGGAGAAATTCAGTCTTTTCACGAATCTCAAGTCGCTGCAATATTTGTTCACCCAGAAAGATTTAAATATGAGGCAGCGTAGGTGGTATTTGTAAAGGATTATCAATTTGATATATCCAATACCATCCGGGGAAAGCTAATGTAGTAGCTGGCGCGTTGAGTCGTCGACCCACTAGGCAATTAGCGGAATAATGGAAAGTCAAGTGGAAAGAACTTAGCCAGGATGATGCAGTGGCTAGAGCATGTCTGGCAATGTTGACAGTCACACCCGAGATGGTGATACGGGTGGTGAAAGCTCAAGCGGAAGATAAGAATTGCCAAGACAGGGTGCACAAATTGTTAACGGAGGGAGCGGAATCCTACTCTCAGTTTTGAGGGTGGATTACGTTTCAATGGGAGATTGGTAGTCCCGGATGATAAGGATTTGCGGCATGCTGTTATGTCAGAGTCTCACGGGTCAAAATTTGCAGTCCATCCAGGTGGAGACAAGATGTATCAGGACATACGTCGACAATACTGGTGGGCGGGTATGAAAAGATATATAGTTGAGTTCGTCTTCCAATGCACCACTTGTCAGTTAGTGAAAGTGGACCACCAGCAACCTTCTGGAATGTTACAGCCATTGGAGATTCCAGTGTGCAAATGGGAAAGCATATCCATGGATTTCGTTACGGGAATACCTACGTCGCAGCGTAGTCATGACTCCATTTGGGTTATTGTGGATCGTTTGACTACGTCTGCACACTTTTTACTGGTGAGAACGGATTTCACAACGGCGCAGTATGCTCAGCTCTTTATTGCAGAGATTGTGAGATTGCATGGAGTGCCGATCAATATTGTGTCCGACCGAGATAAAATATTTATCTCCCATTTTTGGCAGAGTTTCCAAGAAGCAATGGGAACTGAATTGCGATTGAGTACTGCATACCATCCCCAAACTGATGGGTAAACTAATCAAGTAAATCAGATGTTGGAAGATATGCTTCGTATGTGTTTGTTGGATTTTGGCGGAAGTTGGGAACAATACCAACCACTGGTAAAATTTGCTTATAATAATTCTTACCAATTTACTATAGGTATGGCGCCTTACGAGGCATTGTATGGTCACCTGTGTCGTTCGCCCGCATGTTGGCTAGAAGTTGGTGATAATAAACTTCTTGGACCGGAGGTGATTCAAGACACTTCGGCGAAAATTGAATTGGTTCGGAACCGTATACGCATTGCGCTAGACCGGTAGAAAAGTTGTGCCGATGCGGATCATAGACACATGGAATTAGAAGTGGGAGACCAAGTGTTGCTAAAGGTATCCCCGATGAAAGGTATAATTAGATTTGGGAAGAAAGGCAAGCTTGCACTGAGATATGTAGGACCTTTTCCAATTATTGAGATAATTGGTCATGTGGCCTACAAACTTGCTTTGCCGGAGCATTTGCGAAGAATCCATGATGTGTTTCACGTTTCGTCCTTGAAAAAGTATCGAAGAAGTGAGAGGGCCCACTGCCATATCCCGTTGGAGGAAATTGAGTTGCAACCTGATATCTCGTATGAAGAACAACTGGTTGCCATTTTAGACCGTAGTGAGCGTAGGCTACGATCAAAAGTAGTACCTTTAGTTCGAGTTCAATGGGGGCACCATAACGCCTATGAGTCAATATGGGAACGAGAGGACGATATGCGAGCCAAGTATCCTTACCTCTTTCCATAAGGTAGGCCTGAATTTAGAGGATGAAATTCCTCCGTAGGGGGGAAGTATGTAATACCCCTTACTTTTGTGTATTTATTTTTATATTAAATAACCGGGTGTGTGGGATTTAATATAATTGAGAATTAAAACAAAGAACTTAAAATAAATATTGATTTGGGTAGAATAGTTAATATTTATGCGAATTGTACATTTACTAGTGTGATATGATAAATATAATCTTGTTGTATGCAATTACGTCGTATGCGTGTATTAGCGGCGGAAATTAGTTATTTCTCAACCTGGGCATATTTGAGTGAGTTATATGAGGTTGGGAGATGATCTTATATTCGGAGTCTCGGATGATAATTTGGAGTGCATGGTTGATCTCGGAAGGGCCGAGAAAGTCAAAATGACTGCCCGGGGGTTTTATTTGGGTTCCGGGGTCATTTTAGTTAGTTTGACTCGAATTGGGGTATGCGAGTCATTTTAAGTGTGTATTATTATTTAAAGTTAGGGTTAATAGTAATCTGGGTTATTAAGCTTAAGAGAAAGCTAACCAATCTCATTTTTTAGAGAAAAACGTAAGGAAGAAGAGAAAATAAGAGAAAAAAAACTTGGAGCTTTGGAAATTTCCGGTTAAAATCCGTGACTTTGAGGAAGATTCAGACTCTACATCTTTGAGGCAAGTGATTAAACTTGCTAAATGCTTATGTGTGTGAATTATTTCATAATTTGCGTATAAATTATAGTGGTATTGTTTAGATATGATAAACCCTAGATTTTTGTGTTGAAATCTAACATTTGATGAGTATGTATGGGTTTGATGGTGTAAAAATGGTTGGGAGTAGATTTAGGTTGATCTATGATGTTAAAATTGGTAGAAAACGGATTTTGTAAGGTTGGAAAAATCTCGTAGGATTAGAATCTGAATAGGCCGGATCGGTTTGGTTGCAGACCTCGGATCGGTTCGTTTTAGCAGCGGACCGGTTCGTTTTAAAAGGTCATCGATTCAGTTCGCCCTTATCAGTGTAGCAAATCGGTTCGTTTTGGGAACCTGCGGTAGATACGGATAGATACGGGCTAGTGATAGGAATTTTCTTAAGGATAGATACGGGCTAGTAGAGGGAGGTCGTGTGTCCTGCGAAGTGTTGAATTGGTAACTAGTTATGTCATATGTGAGATGGATGATAAAGGTTCAAGTGAGCGATTGAATCATAACATGCATTGGATATAATTCAGTGGATTATCTAGTGTAAGGAGTGTATATATATGTAGCCGGGATTATTAAATATATAGATTCGAATATGAGATGGTTTGTATATATGATGTGTATATATATCTTGTGTGAATGATATATATCTATTGTGTGGACATACCCCTCTAGTGCTATCATGGGAAGTTGCGCGATGTGGGTGAGCCCCTAGCTTGAGGAGCAGGGAGCGTATAGTCCCCAGGTCATAGCATTCATTTATTTATTGTGTGGCATTTATCAGGGATAAGACGTCTTGGGTATGATTCGTCTTATTTCCGGTGAGGAATCATGGCCGCTTCCCCTGCGTTTGTGATTTGGTTTATACTAAGTCGGTGTGAGAGTTCGACCGCTGGTAACCCAAGATGGTATGTGAGTAATTCCCTAGAAGATGATAGCATTGTAGAGATCGCATCCATTGAGTTAAAGCTCTGAGGGGTGGTTAGTATGCATATGTTATGTGTGTTATGTATGTGTACTTGGTAGCGATGATTTATCTTGTATAATAGTGAGAATAATATTATACAGACTTGGAAATAATGTGTAATATGTTATATAAATAACTAGTGAAGTTATTAAGTAATGAATTGTCATATAATCATTTAGGATGAGATTAAAATGATTATATTTCGGGTCAACTAGATACGCGAGTGGGGTAATTGCGTAGACTTGAGGTTGAGTCATCCCTAGATGAATTGGGTAGCTTGTTTAAGATTAAAATGCATACGTTTAGGTGCGCACTATAATTGAGGGGTAAGGTTGAGTCTCAAGCGAGTGCGGCAGCACTTTATATTATGAAATTGTGCATTCATAATTATTATGCATTTTAATTCACTTGCTGAACTGTTTTTAAACCTCGGGCTTTGACCCGTTTATATTCTCTCTCTCTTTCTTTTATTTATTATATTGTAGGTGTCCCACCGCAAGGACGCCAATGTTAAGTCTTTCATTCCTATGCATATGGAGCTGTAGCATGTGCGGACTGTTGCAGGACTTTTGTGTAGCCGCATCTCATTTTTGAAAATCTAGTTAAGGATTCAAAATTGTAACTCGGGTGTGTGTACCCAAGGGTTGTAATTAAGTATGTCTCTTATATTTCAGATACTTGATATTGTATAGTTTGTTGCCCGACAGCATATTCGGGTATATTCTTTTAGTTGTACATGTTGTATATCTATATATGATTACTTTCTGTTGTTGTTTATGGTCTGAATGTTATATTTGTTTTTTAAATTTTGGCATCCGTTTATTCTGATATTGGGTGGTTAGTTACTTTTGAGTCTTTTCGACAGTTGATGCTGAGAATGATCCACTTGAGATTCCTGTTTTATCTTAGTATAGGTCTGGCCACCCGTTATTATTATAAGCAGTTTGTCACAATCACCTTCAGGCCTTGGGCTTTCAAGCGCCTCTTGTCCCCCACTACAAGAGGAATATAGGACACGGGGGCTTTCCCTTTCGCCTTGGCCCTTACAGCATCCTTCCTTTCATGGCAATTGCCCATTGAGATCAATACAATGAACTCTACACTTGTGGACGTAGGCATCACTTTGGGCCGAACCACGTTAATCACTGTTTTCCTTCTTTGTCTCCCATCCCTCTCTATTCATCCCAAATTAGCATATTATTAGTGATAAATTTTGTATCTATCATTGCTTATTATTAGTATATTACAGTTAAGGCCCAAAAATTCATATACTAGTTTTAAACGATAACAACCATAATTAAATTAGGTTTACGTGCCGTATTTGTTTATAAAAGATACATAAAAAAATATATAGTTCTATTAGCATGTCTTCAACTTATCAGTGTCCGAATTATTTAGGATTTATTGTATCAGCATGACCGTATCGTGGCATAACCACTCCAACATCTAAGTGCATACTTCAAAGAACTAGGCAGATTCAAGCCTAAGATCTATATCCTCACTCACTACATCCTTTTTACCACATTAGAAACAGCATATGTATGTACCTATTACCTAGATTGTGCGTACTTCACCCGTGGCCAGTAAGCAGATCAATTTCAGCTGGTGTAAAACCTTTTTTCTAGAGCTCGCATAAATCCACACTTACAACTCCCAATGAAATTCACACTGATATCTAACCATCACTAAGGTCTGTTTAATTACTTTTTTTTACTTTTTTTTCTGGAAAAGGAGCGATTTTACTACGAATAAAATAAAAAGGAACAAAACAGGTACAAAAGAAGTGGACCAGTTGTCCGCTAAAATAAGAAACTGTCCAATCAAAAAAGTACAAAAGCATAAAAGAAAACACTGCCGTCCAATTGAAAAAGGCCCAACATCCACTCCCCAATCACAACTGATCTGACAAAACCACACTGGCAGCCCATGTTTCAAAGGCCTCTCTCTCAAGGTTCTATCAATTCTTTCCATCCAAATAGACGCAACTGCCAAGACTATTAAAAAAACTAACTTCCTAATCCCGGATATGCACCCACCCAAAACTATTAAAAAAAAACACTATTTTATAACCACCCCTACAAGTTAAAAAGGATATATTATCCCCTGAACTATTAATTAAATTAGGATAAATTCCATGGAATTCCCTGAATTATCACATAAATTGCAAATACATCCCTGATTACTTTCTCTACAATTAAATTCGGATAAATTCCATGGAATCCCCTGAACTATCACATAAATTGAAAATACAACCCTGAACTATTAATTGCGCAAAAAACTCCATGAACTATTCAAAACTTTTCAATGCCCCCCCCATGTTGCATAAAAAAGGGCTTCACTGATACTCTAGAGACACATAAGGGGGTATTTGCAAATTTTTCATAGTGTAGGGGGTAATTGTATTTTAACCATTAAATTTTAATATAGAGATACGTATTTTAAACGAAGTTTCAAAGAAGAAGATTACATGAATGTCAAGATAAATGTGTGTTTACACGTCCAGCTCATGGATGGGTGGAAAAGAGGATTTTACCTAGGCATCGAACTTTGACAATAATCCCCTGGCTCTCCAATATAGAGTCAACATATAAACCCGAACCAGAGCAAGTGGTACAACGGACAGCACCTTTTGTTTGGCAATCAGGGCACCCAGGATTATCTCCAATGCTTTTTCCAACCAAGGATAAACCAATTGGTTCCTCAATAATCTCCTCCGGTACAGGCGTATTGTAACAAAAGAGGGATTCAAGACTGCTTCTTCGTCCATTCACATTCCGTACTGCACTTGTTATAACCTGCAACATCAGAATACATCCAATAAAACTACATGTATCCAATATCACGCTTTAAAAATTAAAAGAAAAAAGAAAAAGAAAGAAAGAATGAATCAGTCAATGAATGAATGAAAGAATGAAGAAAGATAGGGACTTGTTTACATTACATGTGCCAACACACACGTTCAAGCACGCGCACTCAGAAAGTTATAGCATACATTTCCACAGAATTGGGTATTATTCTTAGCCACAATCTCATTGGGACTCGAGACAACTCTATCCAATGATAATATAGGTGATATGTAAAAGTTGAAAAAAAAATTAAGATTAAAATATAGTATATTTGGCAAATGCACGCACGCAAAGAATGACAAGAATTCACGGCACACTCGATGTATGTTCAATATAAAGAAGAATATTTTTGTTATAACATAAAATATAAAAAAATAAATAATTATGGAAGTGTTTAGTATAAATTATTGTAATTTTCTTTTTTGTAAAACACAATCAATTTTAGATATTTGGGGTCATTATTAACACGTTATGAGGTTTTTTAGATAATATAATATATTATGAATTTTTCCAATAATCGATAATTACTTCGATGCCCGTATTACATTCCTCTTAGATTCACACCAAAACACCCCCTCGCCCTTATTATATACAATGAATTTGAGCAATATGCAAATTACAGTCCATCTGGACCCTGAGAAAATTCTGTGCCAAAGATAACACGAGTGACGTAATAAAGTTTTTTATGTATAAGGGAATATATATATATATATATATGACTCGCCTGAAATAAAATGAAAACTGAACTAATTAAAACAACAATTTCAATCTAGGAAAATAAAAAATAAAAACACAGATGTAGAAAGAAAAAAAAATGATAAAGTAAAGACGAAGCAATTTTTTTCTTCTTATAAAAGCATTATACCTTACATTATCAATTTATTGAATAATGGGGTTATTGTAGAGGAGAAGAGTCTAATAGTGGGAGGAATATATTTCCTTTTATGAATATTTGTTTAGAAAGGATGAAGGGACTAGTTTCAGACAATGTTGACTAGTTTCAGACAATGTTGCTGGAACATGGGTTACTTTGGTACGTGGTTTGGGCGCGTACGTCATACGTTGATAAAGCATATATGTGGCACTGTGGGAGTAGGCTTAATTGGCTTGCTAATTTGGATTATGGAATGTTTATAACTCTTGTTGGGGATAACTGTGAGTATATTATAAAGAATATATGTACTCCACCGGTATAAAAAGCTTCATTAAGACTGCGTGTAGTGTATAATTTATGTAATAGATAAAGAAAATATAAACCATTGTTGCATACTTTTATTTTGTTGGTTGAGAAGTATTTTTTCTTTATTTATTTCATTCTTCAAATCAAAAGTCGCATTATTATATATTGTAGCTTACATATTGATTGTTCATATTGGGACCACACTTTTGGAGGATCTATTATAATACCTGAGGATTTTGGGATAATTTAAATTTGATTTAATTTCATTTATGGTTCGGGTTTATTGGTGTAGGTGTAAATTAAATAAAGAATTCAAATAAATCCGTTGTGCGTGATAATTGATTATGTGTTATTTATCCTGTGTCAATTCGGTATTATTCTGGGATCGGGTTAGAATTATGTATGATTTTGGGTCGGACTCGAGAGGGATTTAGAGCGCTCAAATGGTGTAGAAAACTTGTAGGATCGGGCTTAGGGGTTAGGTTTGGAATTGATTAGGTTATGTTTGGGGGGCTTTTAGAGGGTTTTATGAGGAACCCGCGGGATTAGTTAATATTATCATCACTTATTATCCCATCAGTTAACATAAACACATCTCACCCCTAGCACACCTTGGAAGTTCAAGCTTTGGGAGAACTTGGATAAAAAAAAAGATTGGAAAAAATTGGTGGAAATTCTTGGAGGATTCCCTACAATTCCACCAAGGTTCTAAAAGACGCGAGGCGTGGTCGAGGCGTAGAGGTCAAGGCTAGTAATTAGGAGCCTAGGCGTAAAAAGGCGTTTTTCCTTTTTTTATTATTTTAATTATTCCAAGGCTAGTAATATAATAAAATAGTACATACCTTGTATTTTGAAAATATATCCATATGTTTGGTAGCCATCTTTCTCATATCAATGCTCCATAACGAATATTTGTCAACTAATCCTTTGTTTTTTAAAACAAAAGTGTGCCTTAAGCCTTTTACCAAGAATAAGGCGTAATAAGGCGTAGGCGATGCGTTTCTCTCAAACCTCAAGCCTCAAGCGGGCCTAGGCGGGCCTTTTAGAACAGAGAATTCCACAAACCAAGCAAGGCAAGGAATTACTTTTTACTCTTCCCCTTTGATATGAGTTAATTATATTCAAATTCATGTAATCTAGTTTAACCGAATTAAGAGATTAATCATAGGTGAAAATCTGATCTTATTAGTTAGGTTTGAAAATTTTAATTTTATAGAATTGATATAAGTCATGAACATGGAAATTAGGGTTCTTACCAATATTATGTGATTGGGTTATGTAATTTGGATATATGGTTAGACCTGGATTTGGAGATAAATCTTAGAATATTTATCTCTTACATTAATTATGAACTTAGGGTTCTTGGGGAACTATATGTGAATTGCGTTAGAATCATGACTTTGAATCCTCTATTTTAGTGTTACAAATCATATTAAGTGCAAATTGATTTGAGTGCTAATTTTCGGGTCTGCTAAAGGACCAAAATCGATCCGGGTTGAGATCAGATCGATTAGGTAGAGAACCGATCCGGATAAAACCTGATTGATTTGGTTTTGGGCAGTTCTAACAATGGGGTCTTTTTGAGGGTTTTAGACTTAGCTTTGGTTTAGGGTTGAACCTAAAAGTTATAGGAGCCTGATATTATGACCAGTAGGAAACCTATTTTCTGATATTATGACAGGATAGCTTGTAGGACCTAAGTTTGGGTTAAAAATCGAACTTCATTAATGAACCCGTAGGGTGATATTCTTATGTTTTGTGAACCTTTGATTGGACAGAAATTAGGTGCACCAATGTACCAATGGTAGGTTGGTTAATGGATTGGGTGAGTGCCTCAAACTTATTGTAATAGGTTGGTCATTAGGCTGGTTGAGTGCCTACAATTTAATATATTATTTTGGAGAGAGGGTCAGAGGGGTGCCCTGTAAGTTCTTACAAGGTGCAGTTGAGTGTGGGCTGGTTATATGCCCTATGATGCATTAGATTATGCTTCAGTAGTGACCTTGGGACGTCGTGGTAAGTTGATTGGTAGGCTGAACGAGTACGAGTGCCCCAAGTCATGATGCATTGCGGTGGGTGGGTTGGGTTATGTTTTGGTTATGAAGTTAATTTATATGGTTTCATACCATTAGATCCTGACGACTAACTAGACTAGACCAAAGTGTTTAAGAGGGTTTCCTTGTTTAGATTATTTGTCCCCGTATGAGATTTAGTTGGTGGAAGATACTGGAGAGTTTCCTTTCACGTTCTTTTAGTCACTAGGTTAGTTTAGGACTCGAACATTGTTATCAGTGGCATAGTCGGGATAGTCTTTGTGGTCTTACTCATAGTGGTCGAGATGGCCGTGGCAGCCGCTTTGATGGACGTAATGCTGGCCATGGTGAGTGGAAGTAGAACTCATGGTGGGGGCACTAACCATATTAAACCTCATTGCCAGGTGAAATATTGTTATGCCCGACCATGTTCACCAAATTTCACACAATTCTCATCAGTCTATCAGGGTTCCTTCTCCTTACGGTCATTCGTCCACCAACATTAGTTCTCGCAATGCTCTTCTTAGTAAGCTTATCTACTTCTACTGCTACTTTTTGTTAGTCAATTGAGTCAAATATTAAATTGTTTCAGTAACCTTTCCTCTGACCTCTTGTATTTTTCAAGACCTCGGGACAAAAAAGATAATTGGCTCGAGTAATGGGAAGTACAGCCTTTAGTGGGTAATTATCCCTCCCTAACCGTCGGATCCTCTCTGTTTTCAGTGCCATTGTCTCTCCAATTCAGAGGCATTTCTCGTTTGGTTCCTTTGTCAAGTTGAAAGCGGAGATCCCTAGACTTAGTTATGTACCTAACTTAGAGCGTGAGGTTTGTTAGTTAGGCAAGCATCATAGTAGTTCCTTTCCATGCGTTATTGTCCATACAAGAAACAACAGTTGGAATGATTTTAGATATCTTGTTCTTTGTTAATGATTTCTCTAAAATGACATGGTTATTTTTATTAAAGAGCAATCTAAGTTACCATTCTTTGTTATTATCATGAAATTCTTATTCCGTTTGACAAAGACACTAAGATTATTCTCTCTGACAATGCGCTAGAATATACTCAATCTATTAATAGATCCTTCTGTGAGGATTGCGGTCTTATTCATCAAAAACTAGTTTAGGGATGGCAATGAGGCGGGGCGGGGCAGAGGCGGGGCGGCGATGCATTCCCCATTCCCATCCCCGTTTGGAAAACCATTCCCCGTTTCAAGTGGGGATCGGGTCCCCGGGGGGAACCAAATTCAAACCCATATACAAACCCAAACATTTACAGGATATACAATAAATGGAAATCATCACATATACAAACCCAAACAAAAGGAGGAACATACGCAAACCAGATCTACATAAATATAAAGGGAGCGTGGCTATTCCATAAAAAACTTGTGACAATTAGGGGCTCAGATTCAGCCAACAAAGCCAAAATGAAAGGCTGGGATCTGTTTAGTAAAAAGGGGACAAGGGAGCGTGGCTAAACTTTCACAAATCAATAAAGTAAAAATCCTATGGTCCATAGCCTCCTATTTCCGGTAATCCCGCCCAAAAACATGATCCCCAACATTTCTACTTTAATTCAAACCCACACACTCTCTCTCATATTTTGCAGCAAATCCTTCTCTGTCATTCAAACCCACCTTTTCTCTCATATTTCTCCCACTATAGTCTCATGAATTCGGCCAAATTGCGTGAGGAACCCACGAATGCAACTTCCAAGACTCTCAATCTCTCGCCCAAGGCTTGATATCTCTCTCTCTCAGCTTCTAATCTTTTGGGGTTTTCAGTTGCAGAACTATTTTCTGTTCAGGTTTTTTCTTTTAGATCTAATATAATTTATTGTTTTTTTGTATATCAAACCCTAATCGAGTATAACTCTCTCGCCACCTCTCTTTTGGGGCATTTTTTGATTGTTTTGACATTTTTTATGCTTTTTAATTTCTTATATATAAATGCGACTTTGATTCTATGTTTTTAATTAACCTAAGGCTAACCATGACTAAAAAAAATTGCAGATTGTATTCATTATGATGCTTATGTGATCGCCCGGTCAGTTAGTATACAATTTGCATTTTGTTTCGTCTTAATGTATATTATATTTGTGTTATTAGATTCCCTTGCAATAAATATGTTATGCTTTCACCCAATGATGTTTCCATTTCACAAGTTGGTTAACTGAATACACCCAGTAAAGTCTTCAGAGGTTATGGATAGTTTGTTCGTTCGCAATGCTCTGATTGGTTGATATTTGTAAATTATTGGATTTTTATTCAATTTGAAGGTGAGGGCATCAATCTGAAGGTGAGAGCATTAGTACTTCTATATATTTGGTATTTGAACTCATTTGTATTCGTTTGATAGTTAACTTCACTAATTTTAAGTATCGTAACCTTTGTTATTTCTCTTCTATTTTAAGTATCGTTGAATGTTGATTTCGAACTAGGAGTTTTGTGATTTCAAAATATGGGTTTTGGTATTTCAAAATAGTTTTTTGCAGCCCTGATTTTTAGATAAATCACTATCTTCACAAATGTTTTTGGATAAATCACTGTCTTCATACTCTATAATCTTGATTCCCTGAATAAAATTGTCATATATTTTTTTGGGGTTTCAAATTCTGAAGTCTTTGGTCCCGATCCAGTAATTTCATTTGTAGTCAATTTTCCGTTACTTTTCTGTTATTTTTCATATAGGCTACTAATTTTCCCTTTTGTTCTATGTTAGGAATGGAATACATTAACTTGATTTGCCATATCCCAGTGAAAAGGCATGATTGTTGAATTTAATTAATATTTACTATTTTTACTGAGTTAAATTTTAATTTTGGTTTTTAATTTTTTGTGTCGACTATGATCCTATTGGAATATTTCCTTGCATAATTTCACCTTTTTTTAAATGCAACTGATTTTATATTTTCCCCTTCTAGTTGCATAGACTCTCTGCAATATTTTGCCTTTACTGAATCTTTTATGACTTAAAAGATCTGTTTTGAGTTATTGTTTTACTCTATACAGTTTTGGTTTTTATTTATGGAGGAAATTTATGTTTTACATGAGTTGTAATTATAATACATTCGTCGTTGTTTTCTTTCTTTTGCTTAGCGTTGATTGTCGTCTATTATGTAGCAAAACGCCCACACACAGCGACCGGGAATTGTCATTTTAGGCCTCATGCTTTGCTCTTCATCACTTCATTATCCGTTCTTACGTTTTTCATTTTTCTGTACTAACCCTTTAATTTTCCATTGTTACATGGAGCGTCTAAAGCAATTCACGCGTTTTTTGTACATTGATGATGCAGAGGTATTTTAGACGCGTGTTGGATAATATTAGTTCTTTTGGAAGTAACTTTTAAATACTATATAACGTTTGACGTCTTTTGTCACGGACTACCATTTTTTGTTTGGTTTAAACAGGTATTGATATAATCTAATAAAGGATTTTCCGAATACCAATTTACTTATTTGGAGATTTCTTTGTGTAATATGATTTTTGTGTTGAAGCATATTTATTTAAATTTTTAACTGTTTAGCATATTGTAAGAGTTATTTGAGGTTCATCTATTATTCTTTAGTATTTTTGAGTCCTCTGTTTCCTCCAATTACCGTAAAGAAGGTATAGAGCAGCACCTCATATGAATAGTTTAGTTTGTATTGTCTATGCAGATGTATTTTTAGCAAAGGAATGTTGTATTTATCTTTAATTAAAACTTATCTTATTGTATGACATTAACTAACACTGTAAGTATAAAAGAAAATAATCCCTTTATATTATAAAAAATGGTTGCCTTAGTGGTGCATCCGATTTGAAGAAAAAGTTGACAACCTCCCTAATGTCTAACTGTGTCATTCTGTCTCTAGACGTTTTCAGACTAAGAGCCTTTTTATGGAGTGTTGTTTAGATATGCCATTTTTTATGATTGAGCTATATCCTATATTACTATTCACTTTATTCTCAATAGGAATCCAGAGAGTATGATGTAATACCCCGTAATTTTATTGATATTTATTTAAGAGATTAATTGAATTAAATGAGAATTAATTGGGAATTAATCCGGATATAAATACTAGCGAGATGTGAGTTGGTATTTGATTATGATGTTAAAATTGAAAATTTCATGAGTATTGAAAATATTAAAATTGTCGCGAGGCAGAAATACGATAATTTGGAAATTTAGTTGGGACGCGCGTGTCAGTCGCGTCAGGAATGAAATTATTTGAATTAAAAAGTGAATTATATTTTTATCAACCGAATGGTCATTTTGAGTGCGCCAACGTGTCCGGAAGGGTCGAAATAGTCAGAAAACACTAGCGGGGGGTTTAGTTTGGGTCCCGGGGCATTTTTAGGCCATACCGGCAACCCAAAAGGGTAGTTTGGTAATTTTAAAAATAGGGGAATTAAAACCCACGAATTTTAGAGGTTAATTTTATATTAGTAATGAACCCATTAAGTCCATTATCAGCATTTATCAAGTAGTGGGCTACGGGAGTTAAAGGGAGAGTCCTAAGAGGTTCCAAAAGAAACCCCTAGCCACCATCACCATCTTTGGGAGAAATCTGTAGAGAGAAAGAGGAGAATCAACCTTCATCCTTCAACATCAAATCAGAACATCTAAGGCAAGTGGTTTAATTACATGAATTCAAGTGAATGTTTCCTCCATGCTTAGAATTGAATATATGTCTTGTATTGAAAGTTTGATGAAAACCCATGAAATTGGAGATAGAAATTGTAATCTTATATGAGAATCGCATGTAGAATAGCTTATGGACAAATTTCATATCCAAAATATATCTATTGATGATTTTAAAAACGGATTTATAAGAAGTAGTTGTAGACACTAAATTTTGTGTTCATGTTTATAGGGTTTGGGACAAGATTTGGGAATTATGATGATTACATGTTGATTTAGGAGGTATTGTCCCCATATATATGTTAAAAAAGTGACCTAGGAGGACTTAGTGTAGTTTAAACACATTAAAACTTAGTTTGGATGTTCATAGGATGGATTTAGAGAAGAGGAGAAAGAAGAAAAATCGAATTTGGAAAATTCTGGGCGCAGTCTGCCATCTCGTTAGAAGACCTGCCCAGGTCGTTCGAACGAGAGCTTCTAACGAGATGACAGTATCCCTTCTAACGAGTTGGTAGTTCGTTCGAAGCCTTTCGTTCGAACGACACTCGTTCGAACGACCTCGTTCGAACGAGACTTCTAACGAGTTGACAGAATGGCCTTTTAGGCCTGATTTTATTTCAAATGTTCCGTAGACTTATTTAATGGAGTAATAACCTTCCCTTATTGACCAGTGAGTATAATGGAGATATTGGAGTACGTTGAGGAGTAAAACTTAGAATTTTGGAGTAAACCGGATAACATTTGTGGATTAGGAAATGAGTACCTACTTACGACGTGAGAAGAGTGGAATACTTTAATGTACGTAAATCGGGGACTTGTAAACGCGTAACACTATATGATGGTATAAGAACGAGAAATATACCTCTATTAATATGTTGAGATATCTAAGATGTGCGAATGCTTAGTATATGTAGTTATTTGTGTATAACATACCTACCGTACTTGCTATCATGGGAGGTCAGCGTTCGATCAGGGCCATCTAATCTTTGTGTGCCTACGGGGGGATTTAGATTGGTACCTCGAGGACATAGGTCAGAGAAGGACTTATTGAGAAGTTAATAAGTCTGCTGATCATGGGAGCGTAGGTATGTGCGTGACCCATGTGATGTGAACTATGTTCGCCTCCATTATTTGTGATTGTTGTTATTTGAGAACGATTCCTGAGAGATTCGGAATGCGTGGTCCTTATGTACGTGATGTATCGGGATTGGATAGCAGAGTATGTGTGCACCGCAGCTTAATCTCGGGGTGCTAGTATTGTATATTTATGATGAGAATAATATACTGTTAATTGAAATGAACTGTCATGTATATATGTGAATATAAATAATAGCAACGTTATGTAAAGATAAGATGGAAGATCTGTAGTAAGTAGTATTACTAATACGGGAAACCGAGAACAAATGTAAAGCTCTCTGTTTAAATGAAGCTGCCGGAATTAAATCGTGAATCGTATAGTTATGTTAGATTTTTGGTATTGGACTAGTTAGATATGGGAATAACTAAAATGGGTACGGATACGTTAGGAGTGCACAGATAGTCGAGAGGTGAGTAATTCATGTGAGAGCACGTCCTAACATGTATTTTGCATTCATTGTTTAATGTCATTAAAACACTTGCTATTTTTAACCTGTTTTCACAATTGGGCTCTGACCCGTTTGCTTCCAAATCTATTTATTTATTTTTTTTAACTTTTAGGTGCCCAGCCACAAGGACACCATGCATAAGAGTTCCATTCCGGTGACGTACTGTAGCTGGTGAAAGTTACAGAACCTTGACAGTAGACGCCTCCACTTCCAATATTGACTCTATATTATCAGATTTTCTCATTTGTTGGGCATGTTGCCCCATTTCTTTTAGAGACATTTTATCTATTCAGTTATTTCAGATTTCGGGTTGTAATTAATTTAGTGATGCAGACTTGGTATTTGTTTATTTCAGTATTCGGATTGTTGTGAGGAGTATTCCTCCAGATTCATTATTATTTTATGGTTATTCTATTGTGACTATGTTGTGGTAGTTATGTTAGCATTTCATAATCTACATATTGCATGTTAATCGGATTTAATTAAAATTGACAACTCACTTTTTAACTATTAGGTGGCTAGTAATTGTTAAAAATGTTTTCGACAGTGATGCTACGAACTGAACCAACTTGACATTTTGAATTAATTTGAATAAAGGAGTAACTACCCGGTATTTAATTAGTCGGGGTGTCACATATGATACAAAGATACATATTGGTTTCTATCATTAATCACGTGCACATCTGTAGCGTCGTTGTATCTTTCTCCCTTTTTATTCATTTCTTAGTATGATACAAAGCTAAATATTGGTTGTGGTTGTTTTGTGCCCTGTAGGTGGACAGAAAATTGATAATAATGTTATTTCGAATTTTATGTTGAAACACTTTTGGGTTAAACACGATGCTATGGATCAACACAGGTAATGTTTTTTATTTGTTTGACTAGATGTAGTGTTCTTAATTTTTGTGCTATGTTTGATTTGTGTCAAACTAATGTCTCTATTAAAACTTCTATTTCCTGTTACAATTGATTGGTTGGATTTAATCAAATGATACCGTACATGTTGTCAATTTATAATTATTTTCTTGTTCTTTGGTTGGATTTTATCGAATATTAAAATGTTTTCCATATTCGGCTTTCAGATGGAAAGCTTCTTGCAATATGTGATGGTGGTGAGATTGCAAGTTATTTGGATGTGTTTGCAAGATAATATTGCTTTGATCTTTTGGAATATTTCAGATAATATTTCTTTTTTTTTTGTTTTGGATTCATATTGTTATAATTTTGTTTATATTACCTCATAATTCATTGTCTTTTTGAACAACTTTTGGATGTGCTTGACTGTAGAGACTATCTGTATTGTACGCATTCGACCGTCGACCCAAGAGATATAATCTGCATGTGCAATGATCTCGCTGGAGCTGGAGTAAATGTCAATACATTACGTTATGAGATTTCTATATTCATGTCAATTATTTTTTTAACTAGCTTTTGTTATGGATTGTAGGTTGTCCTAAGTATATTGTATATGTTTTCCTTGTTTAATGATCATAATTATCCACTTGGATAATTTTATTCCAAATTTGGTGGTTGATTGAACTATTACACAATAAATTTGTTATTTCTCAACACTTTAGTGGAGAATGTTTTCCTGGGAACCATAGACTTGGTATAACTAAGGTATGATGTACGGAATTAAGTTTGCGTATTGGTGTTATTGCCACGAATTAAGTTATATCGATGATGATGTTTATATGAGGTCTAGGACGAAGTATTAGTATTGTTGGAGTATTTTTAATTTCTTAAACAGGGATGATATTATAAACAGAGTAAACTTTGCCTAAATTTTTAAATTGTTTACAATTATTTGTGTTATATAAAAAATCTTTTTTACTTAAATTATACACGACTAAATACTTTGAAAAATTATCTTCGCACCTTCAAGCACAGGCAATCCGCTAGTGTGTGTGTGTGTGTGTATATATATAGAGAGAGAGAGAGAGCGCAAGGCTCTTATATATCATGCTTCCTACATCACACCTAGTTTTAGGCCCTAAAAAACTTTTTTTTTTCATTTTTTTATTTTACCCATGGAGTTAACCTTCCGATCAACACATGTTCAAAAAATTATATCAAATACAATTTCTAGCTATTTTTCTGTTGAAATACCTTATTTATAAGGGACTGAGTCAGCAAAATTGACTCAGACCGTTATAAATAAGGTATTTCAACAGAAAAATAGTTAGAAAATGTATTTTGACCTAATTTTTTGAACATATATTGATTGAAAGGTTAATTTCAATAGAAAAATGAAAATTTTGGAGAGAAAAAATTCTTAGCGCCTAGAACTAGGTGTGATGTATAGAGTGTGATGTAGGAGAGTCTTAATGAAGAAGACAAAGTCGGCTTTTTATGGGGGGTACACAGTGTCACCCCCAGCATACATTCCACACCCAACTGATGTTGAGGGCCTAAGAGAGAGCGACATGTGTCCATTCTGATGGTGAAGTAATCATGATGTGAATCCCCTCACGTGGTCCTGTTAACGGTTTTGTGATGGAATGACTGAGATACCCCTATCATGCTTTCCATGTAGGGGTGGGCACGGTCCGGTCCGGTCCGGGTTTTGCCTATTTTTTGGACCGGACCGAATATTCGGTCCTTAATTTTTTTGGACCGAGACCGGACCAATTAATTCGGTTAACCTACTAATTCGGTCCAGGCTTTTTTCGGTCCGGTCCGGGGTAAAATTCGGTCCTGAGCCTATTTTATATATATGTACATTTTATGAATGTTTTTATCTATTTTTCTCACAAATATATATACAAAAAAATAATACTCGAAACTCCAAGTGATATTTACATGATTTTTTTTAACCCAAATAAAAAAATGTCTATACATATATAAAATGTTCCAAATTAAATTCATAAGTTATGTACATTAATTCAAAAACTATACATAAGAAACACAATAACATTATTTTTATTATCTATATGTAGGAATCGGTCCGGTCCGGTCCAAATCGGTCTTTTAATATAGTGGACCACGGACCGGACCGGTTTAATCGGTTTTTAGTTTTTGTGAACCGATTTTCGGACCGGTTTCAAAATAGCCTTAATTTTCGGTTCGGTTCGGTTCGGTCCATTCGGGTCGGTCTTTTTTTTGTCCACCCCTATTTCCATGCCTGGCTAAACATATTTGCGGGAGGCAGTGTCGTTCGGTACGACACTGGATGTATCGGCTCTGCCGAAACTTTGTCTGGTGTTTGGTTTTATGCTCGTAGCCAAGAAGAGATAATATGGTCGGTTGTGCCCGACACACCTACCCCTAGCTCTTGAGCCTGGTGCCTTATAAGATGAGTGTCGTCTGAGCCGACACCTCACTGTCGGTATTAACGAAGCGATTAGTCTCGTCTTATGAGACGAAAATCTAAAGACTAGCTGGTATCTAGAGAGTCATCCTGACGAGATTATACTTGTGTATATCAATTACCCCCTAGACCTTAGCCTTCCTGCATCAGTAGGAGGATGAGATTTAAACTTGGTCCCCATTAGCTTTAAGATGACTACGCTTAATGTTTCGTCTCATCTGATGATGAAAGGCTTGCAGGTCGTGACTTTGGAAACTTAGTTGTCTATTATTAGTTGTGGCAGAAGTAGCATGATTCTAGGAGGCTGGGTGCAATATCCAAGGCACGTTTGGCCCACGCGCGCAACCCTTCACATCATCCCATGCCTCGGTATACACAATTCATCATTACCACCCTACTCAACTCAAAAATTGCCTTAGACAACAACAGTTCCTCCCATTTTCGTCATATTCGTAAAACCTCTAAACCAAAGCTACTTCGTCATTTTCTCTCTCTAAAACTTCGCCTCTAACTGTCCACTCCGATCGCTTTCCACCGTCACTTTCCTTCTCCGATTGTCATCTACTCCTACATCTCTTCTGGTATATTTCTTCTGATTTCTGACTTTATTTCGTTCAATCTAGATTGCTTCCATTTCTACTTTTTCGTTTTCTCGGCGTGTTGTTTGGTTTTTACACCTCGAGATTTGGTGGGTATTAGGTTGTGATATGTTTCCTTGCTAGGTTTTAACGGACGTTGTCGATTTTCCGGCGAAATTTGGTGACATTTTGGGCTTTCCGGTGACCTTCACGGTTTTTCAATGAGTCTTTTGCCGGACTAAGGGTTTCTGCTTCTTTGAGTGTTCTTGGTTGTTCTACCACAACATGATTCACTTTCTCCTTTTTGATCTTTCAAAACCTAGAACTCTTTTAGGCAAGTGTTTGTGAATGTACCGGAGTCTGTACGAGACTTGGCTTGAGCTACATCGCCTTCCGAACAGATTCGCCGAGAGATGGAAGAGGTCGAGACTCAATTTAGTCGAAAGAGGTCTCATCGAGAGAGTTCCTCCGACACCTCTCACTACAACTCCTTTATCTGTCGTAGCTCCCTCTCTATGTCGGACCAACTTTCCCCACTAAGACATTTAACCTCAGGTTCATTCCTCAAGTGTTATCGTCATAAGTAGTGACACAATGGCCGACAGTTCAAACCACTTTGTTGACAAGAGTTCAAATCACACTAAGCAAGGGAATTCTAATCATTCTTCAGACACACCGAGTGCTGATTCTTTTGATGAGGCAATGAGAGTCACCAATGTTCGTCCCGGACTGGCTGAGACTGCTGATTTTGCTAAATCACGTAATAGAGGTCATCCAAGTACCTCGTCTCGTCAGCATGAGGATTCTAAGCTCCCAATTTATGATATCTCTGATGACAAGACTAAAGATAACAATCCACCAAATGTGATGCCTGAGCCACCAGCTGTAGTGTTTGAGCCAATCCATCTAGGTCGAGATGACCGTGGTAAAGCACTTGTTGTTGATGATGATGACGAAGAGGCTTTCGAAGTTGATACAAGTGTTACCTCAACTTATAAGAGTGATGTCCAAGAAATTGATCTCATTTTCTGGCGACACTTTTACGGCATTGATCCCACAATCACTATAAGAGTGCCAGCTGAAGACGGGAGGGTATACGACTTAGGAAACGGTGACGAGATTGTTATATAAGAGCAGATGTTCAAAGTCGGCTTCCAGTTTCCGTTTGGGCCGAGCATTAGAGTTGTTCTTAATGCCATCGGCCTTGCCCCAACACAGTTAGCCCCCAACACTTGGAGGACGATCATGGGGTGGTCAATCATCCTTTGGAGACTTGCCAACGAAGAAGATTTATCCCCAGACATCTTCCGAGCGTGTTATTCTACCGTCACCACAAAATTCAATCCACGCCATTATCATTTCGTCGCACGCAAGCCTGACCGAAAGCTCGTGCACGTGAACCAAACCTCCAATCACGACTGGAAGTCTCAGTACTTCTTTGTTTCGAGCGTGTAGGAGTTCGGCGACAACGAGTCATTGAAGCATAGGGAAGTTGCCCGAAAGTGGGGTAGGATTTGTCTTACAGCTAATAAGGTTGATCCAGGGTTAAGTATGAGCAATAGAGGAAAAGTTGACCAATTGAGAGGAAATGATGGTGCGATAATATTTGAGGAGTTGCTAAATCCTGAAGTTCTCCGAGAAGTGGGAATGGGATCAGCCCCATTAGAGTCTCTTCGTAAGATTATTTGTTGTTGAAATTATTGTAACTTTTCTTAGCCATCTCATTCTTTTTTCGATACTCACAATTGTTGATCTTTTCCATTTGCAGATCGTCCCAATAACACATCAGACCACATCTGGGAGATGGAAGCCCCAATCACTTAAAATCTTGTCGCCCAGCTGAAAGTCAAGACTGCAGCCAAGACGACAGGCCCTTATAAGAACAAATCTACAACTATTGGCCTAAATATTGAGGGCTCAGAAAAAGGAAAGAGATTGCTGGCCTGCCAAGGTTCGGAGAAGACCCAGAGCCCAGTGTTCCAATTTCTAATGATGCATCGGCTGCAACTCGCTTTGCTCAGCTCGACCTCAACCCTGAGTCACTTCTCGACGGGCAGTCAAAAGCCCAAGAAGTCATCTCTTTTGTGACTCCCGCATGTGATAATCGTTTCTTCGATGCTCAGAGTAGCAATAGGATTGTCGACTTTTCTCTGCATAGAGCCACTCAGGTAGCAATTTTCTTTCATAATTTTTTCGAAGTGTTGTCTCGTCTCGTACTGACTCTAACTCTCGTGTCTGCCTTGTTTTAGTCTGTCCTTGCTCTCCAACGCCACTACCAGTGGGTTTGAGGAGAGCGAGCCCAAGATCAAGATGGCCAAGCAGGCCGAGAAAAAGATGATCAAGCTACAAAAGAAAATGGACGAGCAGAAGGTTTATCATAACGACGAGATAACCAAACTCCGAGATCGAGACAAGGGTCGCATCACCGCTCTGATAGATAACCATAAGGAAGTCTTGAAGAAAAGGGTCAAGGACTGTGAGGCAACTGTGGAAGAATTTAAAAAGTCAGCGGCTATGCAATCAAATATCTAGAGAAAGGCTCTAAGGCAACCATTAGGCAACTCGTCACCCAATTTCCTTAAAAGGCCGATACCCTTAATTCAATGAACTATTCTGACCCTGAAACCATAGGTGCCCTGGAGGAGATCTAAGCCGAGGAAGTTGTCGTCCAAGCTTCTAATGAAGAGACTCGTGTGGATGTCGGTGATGACGACACCACACTTGTCAATGATGAAGAGATGCCTGTTGGCGAGAACCAATAAGCCACAATCGTTCAAGACGAGTCGAGTCAACTCTTCGGGACGACTATGACAACGCCGAGGACAACAATACAGCTATTAAAAATTGTAAACTTTTCATTTGTGGGCGACCATCGGTGGTCTTTGATGCCCTTTTTGTCTGTAGCACTACATTAACCTCATCCCTCTGTTGGGATTTTAATAATTTAGCTACATTTAACATTACCCCTTTGTTGGGGTGCTTTTGTTCTCTAATTATTGTGAATGATATATGTTGATATTAGACTTCTGCAATTTTTGTTTTTTCAATCATTTCCATCATTCATAGAGTTGTCATGATAAAAGGAATTTGGACTATGAGACTTGTCTCATTTTCGTCCGTTCATTTTCCATCTGGGGTCATGGTCACCCAGAGTTGCCTCGGTTAAGAAACGATATATCCATTCGCCTGGGGGTATGGTGGCCCACGACTCTCTCGTCTCGCGGCCGAGACAAAGACTGCATTTTGTTGGGGTCGTGGTAGCCCAGCGTCGTCTGCCGAGAATTTTTTAAAGCCTTCAATTAATTGCACCATAAAAATAATGATGTTTAGCTTCCCACCTCTCATATATGAGACATGCCGACCTCCTGGCCAACCATGAGGCCTTAGAGAAAGAAAGGGAGTTGGAGAGGGCTAAATCCAAAGAGGCTTTGGATAAGGCCTTTGATGGTGGCCTTAATGAGGGTGTTCGTAATGTGGCCTCCCAACTCGCTTACTATCAATTAGTTGCCTTTAACCAAGGTTGGATTGAAGGTCTTAAGAAGAGGCAAGTCCCTGAGGGTGATGAGGCCTACAAGTTGCACCTTCCACTTCATGCCCTAATTCTTGATGACCTCTAGCTCCACAAGAGGATCAGGAGGTCGAGCAAATGATGGGCAACCAAACCGTTAATGGACAAGCCGACAAGAATGCGCCTAAGGGAACAACTCCCCCGCAGCTTGATCTTGTATTTTCACTTTTTTGGATGCAAAGGCCTTGGCCCATATCTTTTGTCTTTTATTTCACACGTAATGTAGGCCCCTAGCCAGTTTAAACTGTCAATGAGAAAATTAGTTTTGTTATCTTATTTTTAAAAATTGTCATTACTATTATTCCAATGTTATAACACTAAAATTAGCCCCTCAAGACTTGGTACTTGTGAAAAAAGAGTGAAGGGTAAGTCCATAACCGACTTCACATACATGTTAAATTGCCAATGAACAAGCTTACATAACCACTTACGAACCACTTATGCCTAACTCAATTGCCTTGGGTTGACATTGGTCGTTTTAAACCACTTTATGCCATCTTAGACTAGTCTAGTGTCACGTACCAGGAATTTTCTGCAATTTTCTAGCATAAAGGCTTCACCCTTACACCATTTTTCTCAGGAACATTATAGAGTTATCTAGTATTATCTAGTGTTGTCTACTATGTTATGGAGTAGTGTAGGATTTGCTAGAGTAATCTAGAGCATACTTGTATTGCATGGAATATTCTAGAATAATAAGGAATTGTGTAAGTCTTCTGGAATGATCCCTAAAGGAGGTGGGAACATTCTGGAGAATTAATCTTATCCATTCATGTACTTTGATCTCCACCGTCAATTAAGGAGGTAGGATGCCTATAAATAGGTGGGGAGGTCATTTGGCCAAACCATCCAAGCCAACCATTGTAATCTCTTATCAAGTAATACAAATACTTTGCTTTGTAATCTACTTGTTCCAGTCTTCTCCCTTTTACACTTGTTTTACAACTTTGCTAGATTGTTAGGCTTACTTAGTTAACTCAATGGTCATTGGAGTGCTAAGTGCCGCACGAAGGAGTAGCTAAAGTCTAACCCCGTAACAAGTGGTATCAGGTCGTGAATTGGGTATATCACGATTGAGGGTTGAGATGACTAGTGAATCAGAAATGACTCGTGTTGAGGGTGAGCACCAAGGGGGTGAGAAGGAGCGCGCGGATGCTGCCAGAAAGCACCGAGGCAAGTCCAAGGATGCAAGAACCAACCATGAGGTAATGATCCACGAAATTGAGGGGTCCCTATCCAAAATGACCCAAGATATAGGGTTAATCCATGACCGTCTCGATGAGCTAGAGGCGAAAGATGCAGCTATGCACGACGCGGTTAAAGGCTTGGTGAACAAACTAGGTGGAGACCTTCGACAAGGACTACGTGAACTACATGATGAAATGCTTGTGCAAATAGTAGGGATAGAGCCACAATTTGAGGGAGCAATTAACGACCTTAAGCAACAAGTTGACAAGGTATGTGCCGACATCACTCTTTGCAAGAAGGCTTCCTTAAACGCTATACCGGTTGTATGCCCAACCCCAGTAGTGGACGTTCCTAAGCCCATGATACTACGAATGCTAGAGATTTGGAAAATTTCCGTTGGGGTATGGAGCAATACTTTGAAGCTACAGGTATTGCCGACAATGCTAAGATTCGCACGGCCACATTTTACCTCACTGATACGGCTGACTTATGGTGGAGACGGAAGTTTGGTGATATCGGTAAAGGCACAAGTGCTATGGATACTTGGGTTGATTTCAAGAGAGAAATCAAACGTCAGTTTTATCCTGAAAATGTGGAGGATGAGGCTCGTGGTAGGTTACGCCAACTCAAGCAGAAGGGGACGATAAGGGACTACATCAACGAGTTCATTACCCTCACCCTAGAGATCCATGACTTGTCGGAGAAAGATTCCTACTTCTACTTTGTTGATGGCTTACAAGATTGGGCCAAGACAGAGTTGAAGAGGCGTGGAGTGCGTGACCTCACCACTGCTATAACCGAAGCAGAATCATTTATCGATCACGGCATAGGAAGGGAGAAGCCTAACCAAGATGTTGCGCCACCAAAGAGCCGGATGGATGATGATAGCAAAGGTGGGGAGATAGACCTCACAATGCCAACGCGGGAACACGAGGCCCAACCCCGGGAAAGGATGGGCAATATTATAACAATCAAGATAGGAGGCAACCCAAACCTGGGTCTTGCATGATTTGTGATGGAGCACATTGGGCAAGATTTTGTCCAAAGAAGAAGGCCCTTAACTCCATTATGGCTAGGTACGAAGTTGCCCAAGAGTTACAGAAGCAACATGATCATGAGGAAGCACAAGTCATGGGTTCACTTCGGATCCTTAATGCTTAGAATGCTAAGGTACGGAGCGGGGCACCTAAGGGTCATAGCAATGGACTTATGTACGTGGATGCTACCATCAATGGGCGCCCTACACGAACACTAGTCGACACGGGTACGTCACATAACTTTGTCTCCATCGAAGGAGCCAAGAGGTTAGGCCTCAAGAAAACCTTGGCGGAAGGATCAAATCAGTGAATGTTGTTGCTAAGCCTATACATGGAGAAGCACACGGTGTTAGCACAAGTATTGTAGGTTGGCATGGAATGGTCGACTACACTGTGGTTCCTATGGACGATTTTAAGATCGTCCTAGGCATGGACTTCCTAAGAAAGGCAAATGCCCTAGTGTTACCAAGTGGTTCGTCAATATGTCTCATGGGGAACGGGACTCCATGCATGGTTACAACATCGACCGGAAGTACCAGTGGGATAAAGACAATGTCGGCCATGCAAGTTTTGGAGGATGCGTCTAGCGGCAAGGCAAAAAGGAGATGCGGGAGACGTCGAAGGCCAAGGCGCGTGACTTAGGTGCAACGAGGGCGTTGCACAAATTTGGTGGGGGAGGATGTCACGTACCAAAAAATTTCTGCAATTTTCTAGCATAAAGGCTGCATCCCTACACTCTTTTTTTCTGGAACATTAGTTATCTAGTATTATCTAGTGTTGTCTACTATGTTATGGAGTAGTGTAGGATTTTGCTAGAGTAATCTAGAGCATACTTGTATTGTATGAAATATTTTAGAATAATAAGGAAGTGTGCAAGTCTTCTGGAATGATTCCTTAAGGAGGTGGGAACATTCTGGAAAATTAATCTTATCCAGTCATGTACTTTGATCTCCACCATCCATTAAGGAGGTAGGATGCTTATAAATAGGTGGGGAGGTCATTTGGCCAAACCATCCAAGCCAACCATTGTAATCTCTTATCAAGTAATACAAATACTTTCCTTTGTAATCTACTTGTTCCATTCTTCTCCCTTTTCTAGCACTTGTTTTACAACTTTGCTAGATTGTTAGGCTTACTTAGTTAACTCATTGGTCATTGGAGTGCTAAGTGCCGCACGGAGGAGTAGCTAAAGTCTAACCTCGTGACACTAGGCTATCTTGGGCAGAGTTATCCATCTTAGGTAAGCCATCTTCGGCCGATTTAGCCATGTGGTCATCTTAGGCCGACTTAGACATCTAGGCCATCTTAGGATGTTTTAACCATCTTAGCCTGGTTTGTTTGATCATCCTAGACCAATCTAGGCCATCTTAGGTTGATTTGGTCGTCTTAGACTAGTCTAGGCCAACTTAGTAGTCGTAGACTAATTTGGTCATCTTAGACCGGTCTAGGCCATCTTAAGCAGATTTAGTTGTCTTATGCTTATTTGGTATCTTAGACCATTGTTGTATTGTGCACAGGTTAGAGAGTAGTTTCCAAGCTAGACAGACCTTACGACTTAGAAATTAATACGATAATAGTGTTGAATCTAAGAACTTTACATTTTATAGCTAGTCTAACTTTAAGCATCTTTATCCGACGAAAGTTAAAACTAAGCTATGAAGGAAGCATTATCAACATCTCGTAATAAAACTTCAACAGATTCATAGACTTCTATAACTTAAGCAATAGTGTTCCATAATCCTATTCCTCCTATCGAGGCAATACGCATATTTTTTTATTTCTTTACTTGAATAAAAATGAAAAAAAGTATAATTCTCTCTCTCCGACTCAAGAAATCCGATTCACGAAAATGAACTCTAGCTTGAAGAACTAATTGGATCTCGCGACAGCAGGTTAATAAAGTTCTCCTTCTGTTGATATGGCCCCTTCGAGAGCCATCTAGTCTAGGATTCTCGTGTAAGGTCCTTCTCAGTTTGGGGCGAGTTTTCCGTCAAAGGGTTTTTTAGTCCCTAGAAGTAACTTCCTAAACACTAGGTCACCAACAGTGCTTGAATTTACTGATGTGTCGCGTGGAGAGTTTCTGATGATAGACTGCAAAGTGGATGAGAGCCTACTATCTTCTTCTTTAGTGAGATTCAATTCAAGAGCTAGTCAGTCATCATTGTGGTTATCCTCATAGAGTTCGGTCCTCAATGTTGGGAGGTCGATCTCTAAGGGGATAACAGTCTCCATCCCATAAGTCAAGGCAAGAGTTCCTCAAGTAAATCACGTGGGCGTTCTCATATATGCCCAAAGGGCAATGGGTAGTTACTCGATCCACTTTCCCTTGACCTTCTCCAATCTCTTCTTCATTCCAGCAAGGATCGTCTTCTTGGATATTTTGTACTTGTCCATTCATCCGAGGGAAGATATTGAGGCATAGTGATTCCGAATATTATACTCGGCACGGAAGTCTCTAAATGCGTAATTGTCAAACTGAGTTTCATTACCTCAAACTAAGGCCCTTGAAATCTCGAGCCAAGTAATGCTCATCAATACTAATCTCTCAGCACTAGCTTTTCCTGATGTGTCCATTTGTTGAAGTAGTCGCTCGTTGTGATGAGAAACTTTCGATCTGCTGGAGCTCTTGGAACTGGGCCAACTATGTCTATGCCCCATAAGGGTCAAGGACCAACGTGTCAATGGGTTCGAATCTACACCTAGTTGCATCATATTTAGGAAAAATTATTGGCACTTAGTGCACTTTTGAATGCACCTCACGTTAACCTTTTACATGAATAGCCACAAATATCCTTGTGAAATCGCCTTGTATGCTAGTGATTGTCCACCTGCATGGGCACCACAACCCCATGCATCTCTCTTAAAGTCTTACAATTTATCTGGATATACACATATCTTCTTGTTTGATACCAATTTGACGTAAACCACCCGTCAAAAGGCTCCTAAAAATATTTAAACTCACACTTTAGAGAGAGAAATACTCTTGTCTATTTCAAAATTCAAGTCTACCTCAAATGAGGCTACAAGGGGATATTTAAATAGAGGAGTAGCTTAGGCTCCAAGCTAAACCACTAATTACAAAAATGCCATTACTACTCCTAGCCTTTAAATACTAAAGCAAAACAAAAGAAAATGCTTTAATAAAAATAAAGAAAAATAACAAAAGAAAGTATACTATTATGCCTAAAAATGGCAATTATGCCCTCGATTCACATCAATCTTCCCTCCTTGAAAAAGAGTGCGCCCTCGAACTCAAAGGGGAAGACCAACTGAATCACCCTCCAAAACTCTAATCAAGGCATGTTGGGAAAGCTCCTCGGACGCGTCCAAATAGTCAGGTGGATGATCCATCGCCAATAGCACACGGCGTCGGGGAAGGGAGCACTCAAATGCTCGGTGCCCAACATTGCCACAGTTGTAGCACCGGAAGGTAGGAGGTCCTGATGAGGGAGCAGCATGGGTAGCGGAAGTAGGAACTGAAGATACCACTGGAGGAGGAACAAGGGCGAAAATCGGTGTAGGCAGAGCTCGTGAGGCCGGGAGAGGTGTGGGTGCTGTGTGGTAAGCCTCGACCTTGGCCGCGTACTCGACCGCCTTCAGGAAGGTCGGTATCTCTCTCAGACCCAGATCGTGCTTAATATGCGGCTGCAAACCCAATATATATCTCTCTGTCTCGGGAAGGCAAGCTCTGGTGCATAGAAACTGATACTGCTCTGTATACTCTACTACCGATAAGGTATCCTGTCCGAGAGATTGAACGCGAGCGAAGAGGTCGCGCTCGTAGGTAGGTGGAATGAAGGACGCCTGGAGGCCTTCAGCTCAGGCCAAGTCTGAATAGGAGACAATCCGACCGCCGTGCGACGATAACAGAGGTCGTTCCACCAAACCCGGGAAAATCCCTGAAACTTGGTGGCTGCAAGAAGGACATAAGAGCGGCCTTGGACCCGCTTGTACTCAAAAACTGTCTCCATCGAAGCTAACCAACCGACCATGGCATCTAGAGAGAACCGACCGTCAAATATGGGAACATCAATGCGAATGTCCCCATGGAGACTCCGGGAAAGCAGCTGAAGAGCCATGGATAGCGGACCCTCGTCCTGATGAGCATCAAATCCAATCACATCACCCGGCACAGGTAGAATAACTTCAACGGGGTGAGGTGACAGCTGTGCAGGTGGTGGATGAAGAGGGGGTGCAGGCTGGGGCACAGAAGGTCCGGGAGGAACGCGGGGATAGTGTGGGCATGTGCCTATCAAGTGGCCACGCTCACCGCAATAGAAACAATGCCGGTCCCGTCGAGGTGCCAAGTGGGGGGCATCCGGGGGAGGTAGGGGTGGAGGGGGAGGGATCGACTCCAAAATACTGGGGTGGCTATCCCCGTACTCGGAGGACAAGGAGGAACTCGAATGGAGGAGTGAAATGGCGTGGTAGGAGGGTGTATGGTGATGAAGTCGTGGTAAGAGGTGGTCGGGAGTCTCACTGGGGTGGTTAAGGGCTCCAGGGTTTTTTGGGGGGAAGGTGGGATGGGTAAATGTTTCAGGTGGGTAAAATTGGGTCGGAAGGTGCGAATAGGTGATTGGAAGGGGATATAAAGTATAGGTAAGAGGCCCGAGCAAGGGTGCGGGTTATGATTTGGGTCGGGTGGGTGTGGGAATAGTCTAGAAAGGGCCTCGACATCATGGTGGGGGAACAATGGGTCAACGGAAGTCGGTCGGATTAGGTGGGATTTAGACGGGTAAAAAAATTGGGGCGGGTGAAGGCCAGAGTGTGGTAGAGAGTATTTTGAGTTCAGACCAAGGCAAGAGAGTGGCCTGTGAGTGTCGGTTAGGTGTGGGTAAGGGTTTGACAGATTGGGATGGGGCAGATGGTTGTGGACTTGGTCGGCAAGGGGTTGGAAGGGTAGGGGACTGCTTTTGGCTGGGATTTGGTTGAAGGGTGGGGCAGAGGGGTTTTGTGGAGGTAGGCGGTAAGGGCATTGGTCGGAGGCTGGTTGGGGGAACACGTTTGTGGCCGCAGGGTGGTCGGCGGAAGGGTGGTGTTTGCCAGGGTCTGAAACGGGTCGGATCGGGTCATTTTTGGATCGGGTTAGTGGGTTAGGGTTTGATGGGAGGTTGGAAGGGCAGGGGCTGGGTTTTGGGTATCACAAGGATTGAACGGAGGGATTCCGACCAGAACAGGTGGCGCGGGTGGGGCTTCCAGCAGGGTCCCCTTGCCGGGTCTTTGGGAGGTGATTTCCGGAGGCCCACATGTGATGGTGGGTTGTTGTTTTGTAGAGAGAAGCTGAAAAAGGGTGTCAAACTTTTCATTGAACTCGTCTCAACTCTAGGATCTCGTCGTAATGTTGTTTGGATTTCTTGGGAACAATTGAAGGTAGTGTACGATTTGGAAAAAAAAAAAATCACCAATACACTAGCACCAGTGTAAAGCTTCACCCGCTCTGATACCAATTTGACGTAAACCACCCGTCAAAAAGCTCCTAAAATATCTGAACTCAAACTTTTGAGAGAGAAATACTCTTGTCTATTTCAAAATTCAAGTCTACCTCAAACGCGGCTACAAGGGGGTATTTAAATAGAGGAGTAGCTTCAGCTCCAAGCTAAAGCACTAATTACAAAAATGCCATTACTACTCCTAGCCTTTAAATACTAAAGCAAAACAAAAGAAAATGCTTTCACAAAAATAAAGAAAAATAACAAAAGTAAAATACTATTATGCCCAAAAATGGCAATTATGCCCTCGATTCACATCAGAAATATCTTTTGTAAAGCTGCCCAGTTGAGTTAAGCCGATTTAATTTTTAATTTGTGAGCTTCTTTCTTGTTGGTCGAAAGTTCACCATTCTTCAGGTAAGCAACGATTGGGTCCATCCAGCTGAGAGCTTGATCGATTTACATGGCCATGGCTTTTGAATTAGGTTCCTATATGCTCAGTCGCTCTATGTACTTCACTTCAATTATCCTCTTTTAGTTGGTATCAATTAATGATGTTAAGGTAGCTAACACATCAGTTCCACAGCAACAGTTCAGTTGTCCGACCATAAGGCCTATAGTAAGCTTCTAGCTTTATTCGATGTGCCATCATCTTAGGATTATTAGCTTCGTAATCACCACTTAGTTGGTTTGCGATCAGTCATGTCGCAATAAATGGCTACATCCCTTGCCCCCATCACAATTACTCTTTGTAAACCAACTATAATCGTTCATACTTTGTTTCATTGTTGAATCCCTAGTCGAACTGTTTGATCATGGATCATTGTGGTGTGATGAGGACAATCCCAATGCTTGTTCCACGTTTGTTTTAGACTCTGTCAACAAACAATTTCCACAAGTACAAATCTGATCTTCAAGATTAATTTGTCCACTATGATTCACATTGAACATCTCAAGGAGGGGACTTGATTGGTCGATTCCTTTCTCTGGACTTCCCGAGAACTCTGCTATGAAGTCGGCCAAGACTTGACCTTGATGGTTGTTTGGCCGATGTTAAACTGCGCCTGCTTTAATGACCTTTAGTCATTCAGTTAGTGTGGTCGGCCTTCTTAAGAACCTTCTTAAGAGGGAAGGAGGTGAGAACTATGCATCAAAATAATGTCTTTCACTTTCTCGAGGACCGAACCACGGCCAAGGCCAGCTTCTCTATTGGTATGCATCTTCGTTTTGTATCCAAAAGCGTGTGATTCACATAATAGACCGACTTTTGCTCCCCATTATATGATCGGAACAATGCCCCATTGATGATATACCAAGGTTCTAAAAAACGTGGGGAGTGATCGAGGCGTGGAGGCGAAGCCTTAAGCCTTTGAAGCCTAGGCGGGCCTTAGGCGTGAAAAGGCGTTTAGGCCTTTTTTAATGTTTTAATATTCTGAACCATAACAACGCTATTAAAAATACTAAAATTGTACATACCTTAAAAATATGTCTGAATATATGCAAATTAAAATACTATTTGATTGTTTTGGACGAGATATTGGTCCGGTTTGTAACAAAGTCTTTAAAAGGCGATATCGTTTCACTAAAGCATTTTTATTTTTATTTTTAAAAAAATGTGCCTTAAGGCTTTTACCAAGAATAAGGCGTAAAAGGCTTAAGGCGGGGTGTTTCTCCCAAGCCTCAAGCCTAGGCGCGCCTTTTAGAACACTGTGATATACTGTGAAACGGCAAGTATAAGTGGAGCTTCTCACCACTTATTGGCATTGCCAAATGAGGTGGGTAGCCATGGTACCTTTTTATTTCCTCTAGTGCGTCATCACATTCCTGGTCCAAACTGTGGTATCGGCCTTCATTAGTGCTTGGAAGAAAGGTATGCACTTGTCTGAATTTGTCCTGATTCTAACTCTTTAACTGTGGTCGGCCTTTTAGCTTCGTACAAGGCCTAAATTTCGTCTAGATTTACTTTTATGCCCCTTTGAGTGGCAAGGTAGCCCAAAAACTTGTCTAAGCTCACTCCGCGGGTACACTTTAAGGCTAGTTTCACATGATGTTAAACATGTTAGAGAGCTCTAAGATGTGATTAGCGACAAGCTTGCTCTTTATAAGCATGTCGTCGATGTACACCTCCATGGTTGAGTCAATCTTGCTCTTAAACATCTAGGTCACTAGTCTTATACGTTGCCTCAGCATTCTTCGGAACAAATGACAATACTTATAAAAATACAAACCCAATGTCGTAATGAACGAAGCCTTCTCCTGGTCGGAGCTGAATAAGAGAATAAGGTGGTATCCTGAGCAAGTGTCCATGAAGCTCATCCTCAAGTGCCCAGATAGGCTGGTCTAGGCAAAGGAAAACTATTTGGGGGGTACCCTTTGTTCAGATTGGTGAAATTCGCTCACACTCCAATTTCCATTCTTTCCAACAACAATTGTGTTGCATATCCAATCCAGAAATTGGACTTCCCTAATCAAATCGGCATAAAGTAGCTTAACTTCATTCTCAACCGCTCTAACTTGTTTTGGCGCTGAATTTCTTCACGTCTGCTTGACTACTCGGCTAGCAGAATCCATGTGCAACTAGTGGCAAGCAATATATGGGTCAATTCCTGGCAGGTCGTATGGTTGTCGGTCTTCATTCGTTCTATTTGAGGAAGGCGATCAGCTCCTCCACTGTGAATGTTGAGTCGACAGGAGAAAAATTATCAGATTGTGTTAATCAAGGTTCTAAAAAACGCGGGGCGTGACCGAGGCGTGAAGGCCAAGCCCCAAGCCTTAGAAGCCTAGGCGGGCCTTAGGCGTAAAAAAGCGTGAAAAGGCGTTTAGGCCTTTTTTAATATATTTTAATATTTTTTTACTATGATAAGGCTATTAAAAATACTAAAATGGTACATACCTTAAAAATATGTCTATATATTTGTAAGTTAAAATACTATTTTTTTAAAATACTAAAAAAAACAAAAAAAACTCGTATTTTTTCACGCCTTACTTCTAAAAAACTCGCGTTTTTTCACGCCTTGCGTGAAAAAACGTGCGTTTTTTCACGCCTTATCCCAAAAAACGTTGACTATCGTTGACCACGCCTTAATCCACGCCTAGGGCCAAAACTTGGCGCCGCCTAGGCGTGTTTTTTATAACACTGGTGTTAATCAAGAGGAACTGGTTGTAGCTCCTCCAATGCTCGATCCGCTAGGAGCGGACCACTATGATTTCTTCAACCCAAGGTCGAGCTCCTTTCGTTGCTATTTAGCTTGATCAGTCTCACAATCCTCGTCTTCCTTTCTTTTTTTGATGATGTTTGCTTTTGCTTAATGGCTATTGTTGGTTGGTCGCCCCTCGTGGTGTGAAGTCATCCTCTTTTTAAGATAGAGTTGTATAGGGTTTCAGATCTCATGACATGAAACTCGATCTCCTAATTGATCGTCCCTACTTTGACAAGTAGCTTGACCTATCTTAGTGGAGTTCCAATGTTGCCGTTGAAACTGACTTGTGAGTTGACCTCAAGATTCAAGTCCTTAAGCTTGCACCCAATCTTGTACAAAAGGTCCACGTACATAATCTCGGATGAGCTCCGTTATCGACTAGGATCCTCTTCACATTGAAGTCAACAACCCTCAAATTAGGACTCAGGACGACCTTTGGAGGAGGTTCACCCCGACCAAGTCCTTATCTAGAAACATAAGGACTCGGTACAGGTCGACCACCTTGCGCTCACACTTGTGGAAAACTGGCTTAAATACCTCCATCTAACAAGCTTCTTGGACATTTGCAGTGATTCTGATTCTCTCCGATAATTCTCTTCTCCCAGTGTAGCCGTGAATGCAACCACCACTCTAATTAGTGGAGCATCATCATCGTTCAGCCTTCTAGTATGATTTTATCATCCTTTATTCTATGTTTTTCTGAATCAATGAAGTCGTCGAGGTACCTTGCCTGAATAGCGTCCTTTGGGTGTTGTTTCAAGAGCCAGTAGTTCATAGTTTTGTGACCGCGATCTTGTGCAGCACAATTTTTGTCCCACTTCTTTGGGTCGCCTCCCATCATGAGTGGCCATTTAAAGTACGATTTATCCTTGATCCGAGGCAGAATCTTGTTTGGTTACTGAATAATCAAATTTATCCCCTGGTGGGGATCCTCCTCGACCAATGCATTTTCCTTGTCTTAGCCTTCTCTCACTTTCCCTCTTTGTTGGCCGAAGTTGACCTCCAGTGTGGGTTGCGCAACTTGGGTAACCATTTATAGAACGACTTAACCTTGATCGTGGCAAAGTCTTATACATCGATTCCTTAAAAATTGTATGAATCCTCAGGTAGGGTCCTCCTTTGTAACAACCTTAGGATCGTAATAGGATGCGACCATACAAAAGGCCACAGCCATAAGTTGAGCTCTGAGCAGAGGCCACGTTATGTGAATCGAGGGCATAATTGCCATTTTTGGGTCATTTTTGGGCATATTAGTAGTTTCACTTTATTTTTGTTATTTTTCTTTATTTTTGTTAATGTATTTTCTTTTGTTTTGTTTTAGTATTTAAAGGTAAGGAGGAGGAGTAAGATTTTTGTAATTAGGGCCTTAGCTTGGAGCCTAAGCTACTCATTCCCTTTAAATACCCACTAGTAAGCCTCATTTGAGGTAGACTTGAATTTTGAATTTGAAAAGAATATTTCTCTCTCTAAAAGTGTGTTAGATATTTTTTGGAACCTTCTAACGTGTAGTTTACGTCAAATTGGTATCAGAGTGGGTGTCGCTCCACATTGGTGTTGGTGTATCGGTATATTTGTATCAAAATCATACACTACTCGCAATGGTTCCTAAGAAATCCAAACAACACGAAGAGACTAATCAAGATTTGATGGATCAATTCGAAGAATGGACCAAGAAGCACCAAATCGAGATGGCGGAGTTGAGGCAACAAATGGTCCAACTCCTCTCCGCCATCAAACCATCCAGCACCACCACCCACCCGCACTCAAGTGGCCTAAACCCTATCCCCCTTTTCCTTGCTGCCCCAACTCAAAAAGAATCCCAAACCCCAATCATCCCCCTCCCAAGCCCTAATTCCACCCTTACCCCACCCCTCTCCTGTGCCGAGGGTTCTGTCACCACCACCCTCACCTCCATGCCTCGGTCGGCCCCACCCAGCCACCAGCCACCGCTGCCGACCTCCCTCCTGCCATCTCAATCCATCCCCGCCCACTTGTGGCAGCCAACAACCCACCGCCCCTGGTTCAGCCCCCACCCTCCCGCCCAGGCTTCCGCAAACTACCAACCGACCCGCCGAACCCCTTCAAACCCCTCCCCCTTCCGGCTGAACCTCTCCCGCCCACTACCCCACTCCCTACCCTAGGTACCAAAACCCTAGTCTGGCCCCAAACTGACCCTCAAAAATGTCTCCAACCCGATTTAAGCCCTCATTCCCGCCAACCCGACCCCACATACCCACCCCTCGGCTCAAATCTGAACCATGGGTAGCCCCTGCACTACACAGCCCCCAACCCGCCTATTTTTTTTAGTGGTTCCACCTCATTTCAGCCCCAGAGCCTATTTTACCCACCCACCGGCCCACCCAAATCATCTCCGCACCCCTACGGGTTGTTTGATTGCCCCAAAGGCCTGGATCATCCTTTTGGGACCCTCGACCACCCTCCCGACCCCGGGTCACACTACCCTCACCCTCCGCCTTTACATCATACGCCCGCCCACCACACCCTCTCAGTAATCTACTCAGGCCCTTCCTCATCGCCCTCCGAGTTTGGGGATAGTCACCCCAATATTTTAGAGTGGATACCTCCGCCTCCACCTAATGCCCACCGCTTTGCTCCACTACGGGATCGACAGTGCTTCTACTACGGAGAGCGTGGCCACTTGATTGGCACGTGCCCTCACTATCCCCGCATTCCCCCAGCACGTCCATCATTTTCATGCACTGGCTGCACAACTGCCACCCTCTCCCGCTGATGTTGTTCCTCCTGTGCCAAGTGACGTGATGGGCTTTGATGCTCATCAGGACGAGGGTCCACTATCTATGGCTCTTCAGTTGCTATCTCGGAGCCTCCATGGTGATATTTGCATTGACATTCCCATGTTTGACGGGCGATTCTCTCTTAATGCCATGATCAATTGGTTAGCTTCGATGGAAACGGTTTTTGACTACAAGTGGGTTCAGGGCCACCCTTGTGTTCTCCTCGCAGCCACTAAATTTTAGAGATTCGTCCGGGTTTGGTGGAATGACCTCTGCTACCGCCAGACAGCGATAAGATTGCCCCTATCCAGACTTGGGAAGGCCGCCCTCCAGGTATCATTCATTCCACCCACCTATGAGCGCAATCCTTTTGCTCGCATTCAGTCTCTCAGGCAAGACACCTCATCGTTAATGGAGTATACGGAACAGTTTCAGCTTCTGTGCACTCGAGCTCGCCTCCCGGAGACGGAGGATCAGCAGATCAGCCGCTATATATTGGGACTGCAGCCTTACATTCAGCACGATCTCGGCTTGAGGGAGATACCGACCTTTCTAAAGGCGATCGAGTATGCGGCCAAGGTTGAGGCCTACCACATAGCGCCCACAGCTCCTCCGGCTTCATGGACTCCACCTACACTAGTTTCTGCCCAGCTCCTCCGCCAGTGACAGCTTTAATCCCTACTTCCACTACTCCCGTTGCTCCACATTCAGGACCTCTTACCTTCCGGTGTTACAACTGTGGCAATGTTGGTCACCGAGCTTCTGATTGCTCTCTTTCACGACGCAATGCATTATTGGTAATGGATCAACCGCCTGACTATTTGGATGCGGCCGAAGAGCTTTTCCAGCATGCCTTGATTACAGTTTTACAGTTTTAGAGGGTGACTCAGTTGGTCTTCCCCTATGAGTTCGAGGACAAACCCTTTTTAAGGAGGGGAGATTAATGTGAATCGAAGGCATAATTGCCATTTTAGGGTCATTTTTGGGGCATATTAGTAGCTTTACTTTCTTTTTGTTATTTTTTTTTATTTCTATTGTTGTATTTTCTTTTGTTTTGTTTTAGTATTTAAAGGTAAGGAGGAGTGGCATTTTTATAATTAGGACCTTAGCTTAGAGCCATAACTACTCCTACCCTTTAAATACCCACCTGTAAGCCTCATTCGAGGTGGACTTGAATTTTAAATCAGAAAAGACTAATTCTCTCTCTAAAAGTGTGTGTTAGATATTTTTAGGAGCCTTTTAACGTGTAGTTTACGTCACCACGGTTTTGGAGTTATAGGTCGCGGATGTAAAGGAAAGCCACGAGCTAAGGGATGAAGCCGCGGCATTTAGTAGCCTAGACTTGCAAAGGCTCAACAGGTGAAGTGATGACGTGATGACGTGGCCTAAATAGGTCATAACTTGAGAAACAAGTCTGAAAGGTTCTAGAAGCCTTTTTGGAGGGATATTTCTAGAAAGATTATGTCATTTGAGGAAACTCGAGGTTCTCTGGTAATTTCTATAAATAGCAACCCTGGACACACTTTTCAAAGCTGTTAAAACCCTAATTCCCACTGTAGAGAGAGAAAGTGAGGTTTTAAAAGTAAGGAGGTACTGCCGCAGAAGAAGGTCGTGGACACCTATTGTTCACCGGAGAGGTGTTTAGAAGCAGTGGAAGGTTATTGTTCATCAGAGCAAAATCTATTAAGGGAAAGGATTTGTCCTCCTCTCTTCTTCCTTGATTAAAACCCTAGTTCTCTGTTCTTTCTATTGAATGAGATGAGCCTTTATATGTATTATGGGTTTAGACCATGGAGTTTTACTATTCATCGAGTCTTCTGAGTTCAGGGGCCATGTCAGTTTGTTGTTCATATAGTTTTCTGGGTTTAGTAGATCAGGGATAGTTACCGTTCATCGAGGTTTAAAGGCAATTGAGTTTCACTGTTCATTGGGATTTTAGAGACCAAGGAACGCTACTGTTCATCTTAGAAACATTGATTTAGTAGTTTTCCCTTAGGTTACTTGTGTCGAGATCATAGTTGTCAAATCGCGAATCGTATCGTGAATCGTTTACCCCCCGAATCGCGAATCGTGAATCGAATCGTGAATCGTATCGGTCGAATCGGAACCAAACGATAAAAACGTAGTAAAACATATGTAAATGGAATTTAACACTATAGAATTGGTAATTAAGCGTAATATGACAAAAAACTAATCATAGCACATGATAATATACCAAAATATATCACAAAAATTAACCGTAGTACATGTTCTCATCCATTTTAAGCTTAAAAATGTAAAAAACAAAAATATTTCATAAAACAGCCTACATATTAATTTAAAACACCCTACATAAAACAAATATATATATATCATAAAGAGCCTATATATTAATTTAATGTAAAAAAATCGCGAAAAAAAAAAAAAAAAAAAAAAAAAAAAAAAAAAAAAAAAAAAGTGAATCGGACCGAATCGTGAATCGGACCGAATCGGACCCGAATCGGAAGATTCGAATCGTGAATCGCCGATTCGGTCCGATTCTTTAGACATTTGCGATTCGAAGGTTGATTCGAATCGTTTTGGTACTGAATCGAATCGAATCGTCCGATTCGAATCGCGAATCGGACGATTTTGACAACTATGGTCGAGATTATGTGTTGAGGACACGGGTCTTTGAGGATGTTCATATTGATCTTATAAAAATTTATTTAGGGTTCTACCTTTGATCTTTGAAGATTTGAGTTGCGAGATAATTAGGGTTTTAAATTAATGTTTTACTAAAATATCCTTATTAGTTACTATCAGCAGTTCTAACTCCTTATTTGAGATCGTGGAGTTTAGGCAATATCATATTGTGCCTTGGTAATTTATGAGGTGGGATTCAATGCTAAGGCTGCGGCACTATTTTGGCCAGGCCGAGGTGTCATTGTCTGTTGAGAGCCTCATGCTTAGTGCTTGAGGTCAAAACGGTTAGTTTTAGGGAGATTGAGCCTAAGACCAACTATGGGGCTTACACCGCGACAGAGCTCGACGAAGGTGTGGTGGAGTTAACAACAGATCGCGGATCCACCATCCTGGACTTGGGCAGGAGTGGAGGCCGCAACCTGTGGCATGAATAAGTCTAAGATACTTGGAATAAAGCCATGGAGAATGAGAGGTCTAAGGTCATAAATAAAGGCCGCGGACTATGAGGTGAAACAAGGAAGATTGAGCCTTGGGAGAAACCGTGGAGTGGTGAACTAAGGGAGATTGAGCATTAGGTTATCGGGGTTATCTGAGGGCTCGGAAATTCATATTCTTTTCCTTTATATTTGCTTATATTGCACCATCTTGATTAACTGTATTGTTTCTTTCCATTGCCTTGTTAGTATATCTTTTATTTGTTAGTACTAACTTTGACAGGTGGGATGAGAACTTTGATTTAAACCTTGCTAAACTATTTGAGCTCATCCCTTTTATATTCCTTATTTCCTCGAGGTAGTAGTCGCGGAGGTTATATAGAAGAGCCGCGGGGTGTATAGCAGTTGCGGATAGAGATAAAGATTTGAGATGTTTTGCTTATAGATTTCACTCTTAGTAGTTGTATTTAATCATCTTTAGAGTTTTCAATGTAATGAATTGTATGAGGAGAAAGATTATAATGGTCAAGGCTTGTATTAGAGACTTTTATATTATTATCAATGGAATTAGTGATTACCGAATGGTTAATTATGTTGTTTAATTAGTAAACTGTGATAATTGATTTGATTGTCAACTATGATTGTCAGGTCGAGGCTCAATAAAGGTCGCGGCTGTGTAAATTGCCTTAATTATAAGGTTCAAAATTTTCCATGAGAGAACAAATGATAATAACAGTCGCGGTCTAATAAGGCAGGTCATGAGGCGTTACAACTAGTATTAGAGCGTTCGACCTTGGAGACTTTAGGAGCGTTAACTTTTTGTCTTGGTAAATGTATATAGAAAAATCGTGTTAGGATATTGGACTTATATGTATGTGATTCTTGTCAGGGAACTATGGCAAGAGGTAATCGCAGAGTTAACAGTGTTGCGAACAATAACGTGGACGCGAATCCAGTATCAGAAATGGCTGCAAGGACAGCTGAGCAGAGGCCTGTGAGCTACACCATTAAGCATTTTAAGAAATTAGGATTGGAACCTTTTAAGGGAGAGGCTGACCCTTTGAAGGCCGACGCCGGGGTGATGAAAATAGAGAAAATCTTTGCATCCTTAATTGTACCGAGGAGCAAAAGGTGCTCTTTGCCTCTTTTATGTTCAAAGCCGAGACAGATCACTGGTGGTCTATGGTTAAACGGACCTAGTTAGGAGGAGACGTCGTGACCATTTGTTGGGTGAGATTTAAGGAGCTTTTCCTTGAAAAGTATTTCCCCATTACAGCAAAGGAAAAGATAAAAGTGGAATTTAATTTATGGAGTTAACTCAAGGAACTATGTCCGTACCCCGATATGAAACAAAGTTCGCGGAGTTGTTGCACTTTGCCCCCTATCTTGTTGACATTGAGGAGAAGAAGGCTAAGAAGTTTGAAAGGGGCTTCCGCAGCAGAGTGGTGGGATTAAGGTTGCGGACTTATGCAGAACCAGTTAAGGTTGCTCAAATCATGGAACAAGACTTCGAGGATGGACTAAAGGCTAAGGGGGAAAAGAGAAAGGGCCCAAATGGAGCAAAGAAGGAAGAGAAACCACAGCACCAGGCGCAGAAGCCGCGGCAGAACAATGGCACCATAGAAGGAAAGCAGCAAGAGAAGGTTGGCACGGTGATTGTTACCTGCTTTAACTGCGGCATGAAGGGGCATTTTGCTAAGGCTTGCCCATTGAGAATGAGTTGTTGCAACTGTGGAAAGTCGGGTCACAAAATCAAGAACTACAGATTGCCGAAGAAGGATGCGGAAAAGCTGCGGGCTCCAACCAAAGTGTTTGCCCTAAATGCTAAGGATGCGGAGAAGACTGAAGACGTGATAGCAGGTACTATTATTATTAATGATAGAAATGCCTATGCATTTTTATATTCTGAGGCCACACACTCCTTTGTGTCCACCACTTTTGCACAAAAGTTAAGAGACGACCGCGGGCCTTAAACCCTCCATTAGTGATTGATACCCCTGTAGGAATTTCATCTGAAGACTTTATACAAGGGATATGCCACGGAGATTGGAGCGCAATGTTTCGGAGTTAATTTAATTCCCTTAGAAATGGAGGACTTTGATGTAATCTAGGTATGGATTGGCTATCCACCCACTTTGCTAAGATAGATTGTGCTAGTAAGGAAATCACCTTTTGTAAACCTAGAGAAATCGAGGTGAGTTTTAAGGGAAATAAACAAAGTAGGAAACCCTTGTTAATATCAGCTTTGAGGGCTAGGAAAATGTTAAAGGGAGGGTGCTGCGGATACCTAGCCTATGTGAAGGATCTTGAGAAGACTGCGGGCATCTTAGCAGACGTCCCCGTGATCGAGGAATTTAGCGATGTTTTCCCATCACCGCGGAATTTAGTAATGTTTTCCCAGAAGAATTGTCTGGTTTGCCCCGAATAGAGAGAGTGAGCTTACCATTGACCTTGTGCCTGAGGTCGTGCCCAATTCAAAGGTAACTTATAGGATGGCCCCCGTGGAGTTAAAAGGAATTAAAGGAATGGCTAGAGGATTTATTAGGCCGCGGCTTTATTAGGCCTAGCACTTACCCTTGGGGTCCCGGTACTTTTTATAAAGAAGAAGGATGGATCTATAAGGATGCGCATAGACCATATAGAATTGAAAAAAATGGTCGTGAAGAATAAGTATTATTTGTCTAGGATTGATGATCTTTTTGAGCAATTGAAGGATGCTAAATATTTCTCTAAGATCGATTTGAGATCAAGACATCACCAACTTAAGATAAGGATGAGGACATTCATAAAACAGCCTTAAACTAGGTATGGTCACTATAAATTTGTGGTGATATCATTTAGATTAACAAATACCCCGGGTTGCTTTTATAAACTTGATGAATAGAGTGTTTAGATCCTTCCTATATTCTAAAACCGCGGAAGAGCATGAAAACACCTCCGCGAAGTCTTTGAGGTTCTTAGGAAAGAAAGGTTATATACTAAATTTTCCAAGTGTGAATTTTGGCTTAAGGAGATAGACTTCCTCGCCCATATTGTGGACAAAAGTGGGTAAGCCGTTGACCCAGGAAAGGTCGCGGCCATTGTTGATTGGGAGAGACCAACCAATGTGACCGAAATTAGAAGCTTCCTCAGCCTAATAGGTTATTATAGGAGATTTGTAGAAGGGTTTTCCAAGATTGTCGTGCCCTTGAACCAATTGACGCACAAGGACAAGAAATTCCTATGGTCTGCGAAATGTGAAGCAAGTTTCCAGAAGTTAAAGGAAAAGCTTGAGGTCGCGCCTATTTTGGCCTTACCCAAAGAAAATGGAGGCTATGTGATCTAAAGTAATGCTTTAGGTCGTGGCCTTAGATGTGTGTTAGTGCAGAATGGAAAGGCCATAGCTTATGCCTCTAGGCAACTGAGGCCACATGAGAAAGACTACCCTATCCACGACCTAGAGTTAGCTGCAGTAGTTTTTATCTTGAAAATTTGACATTATTTGTATGGGGAGACTTGTGAGATATTCACAGATCATAAGAGCTTGACCTATATCTTCACCCAAAGATATTTGAACATGAGGCAAAGGAGGTGGTTGGAGTTAATCAAAGGACTATGACTGTTTAATTAAGTATCATCCCTGGAAGGGTAATGTAGTGGTCGATGCCCTTTATAGAACGGTTTCCCTTAATGCTTTGAGGATTACTAGTCAAGAATAAATCCTAAAAGATTTAGAGAAATTGGGGAATTGAAGTCATAGGCCCCAAAAGTCGCGAACATTTAAGGGCCCTTGTTGTGGAACCAAGTTTGATTGAAAAGATAAGAATCGCTCAGGTTGCGGACACAGAGGTACTAAAAATTCATGAACAATTAGAGAAAGGAGAGAGCCCAGCCTTTAAGATTGATGACCGCGAAGCCTTACCATTTGGGATAAGGATTTGCGTGCCACGAAATAACGAGATTAAGACCGAGGTGTTGGAAGGTGGCCATCCCTCAACCTTTGCAATTCACCCCGGAGGTACCAAGATGAACTAAGACTTGAAGGAAAACTATTGGTGGCCTAACACGAAGAGAGATCGCAGAGTTTGTTGCTAAATGCCTAGTATGTCAACAGATTAAGGCCGAGCACCAGAGGCCAGCTAGGTTATTGCAGCCTCTCAGAGTGGAAGTGGGAAAATAGTTCCATTAATTTTATTATTGAGTTGCCGCGGATATAAAAGGGAATGGATTCCATTTGGGTTATTATGGATAGATTGACCAAGTCCGCGCACTATTTAGCTGTCAAGACAACGGCCAATATTGAGCAGTGCTACTTGCACCGGAATTGTGCACCAGTTTTGTGCACCGGGTGTACAAAACACTTGTATAGTTGACTAAAAAATACATATTTTAGTTTTTTAGTCAACTGTACAAGTGTTTTGTGCACCCGGTGCACAATTCCGGTGCAAATTTCATTTTTGTTGATCATTTGCAAAACCTTTTGTCAAGGAAATTGTAAGACTCCACGGAGTGACCGCCACAATAGTGTCTAACCGCGACCCTAGATTTACTTCAGGATTTTGGAAGAGTTTTCAAAGGGCAATGGGATCGCGGCTAGACTTCAGCACAGCCTTCTATCCACAAACAGATAGGACCAATCAGACGTAGAAGATATGCTGAGATCTTGTGATTTGGACTGTCGTGGAAATTGGGAAGACTGCCTACCCCTAGTGGAGTTTGTGTACAATAATAATAGCTACCGGGTCAGTATAAAGATGGCCCCTTACATTGCCTTATATGGGAGAAGATGCGGCAACCCTTTATGTTGGGATGAAGTGGGAGAAAGACAACTATTGGGACCTGAAATGGTAGAACAAGCAGCCAAGTCAAGAAAGGTTGCGGAGTGCTCAAAGTAGACAAAAGAGTTGGGCAGATGTCAAAAGAAGAGACATGGACTTAGAAGTCGGGGACCATGCGTTTCTTAAGGTTTCGCCTTGGAAGGGAATTATAAGATTTGGAAAGAAAGAAAAGTTGAGCCCACGGTATGTGGACCATTTGAGATACTTAAAGAGGGTTGGGAAGACTTCCGACAGACTTGCTCTACCCCCAAACTTGTCCCATGTACACGATGTATTCCATATTTCAATGCAAAGGAATTACATTAAAGACCGCGACCATATCATGAGCCTATTGAGATCCGCAAAGATTTGAGTTATGAAGAGACCCCAGTTGAAATTTTGGAGAAGAAAGAAAAGCAGCTAAAGACAAAGACAATTTCTCTAGCCAAGGTACTTTGGAGACACCAGGTCGCGAAAGAAGCCACTTGAGAGCTGGAGTCAACCATCAAAGAAAAGTACCCACAATTATTCCAAGGTATGGATTAAGATATTGATTCTAATTTATTAAATTCCGAGGAAGTAATATCCTAAGTTGGGAAGGTTGTAACAACCCTAGGATCATAATAGGTCGCGGACATATAAAAGGCCACGGCTACAAGTGGAGCTTTGAGTAGAGGCCATGTCCTTGGAATTATAAACCGCGGATGTAAAGGCAAGCACAAGCTACAGGATGAAGTCGCGGTGTGTAATAGCCTAGGCTTACAAAGGCTCAGCACGTGAAGTGATGACGTGGCCTAAATAGGTCAAAACTTGAGAAACAAGTCTTGAAGGTTCTGGAAGCTTTTTTTAAGGGGTATTTGAGGAAAGATGATGTCATAAGAGGAAACAATAGGTTCCCTAGTAAGTCCCATAAATAGCAACCCTGGGCACACTTCCCAAAGCAGTTAAAATCCTTATTCCCACTGTAGAGAGAGAAAGTGAGGTTTTAAGAGTAAGGAGGTGCTGCCAGAGAAGGTCGTGGACACCTACTGTTCACCGGAGAAGTGTTTAGATGCGGTGGAAGGTTATTATTCATCAAAGCAAAATCCATTAAGGTGAGGGATTTGTCCAAATCCTCTTCTTCCTTGATTAAAAACCTAGTTCTCCATGTTTTCTATTGAATGAGATGAGCCTTTATATGTCTTATGGGTTAAGACCATGAAGTTTTACTATTCATCGAGTCTTCTGGGTTTAGATGCCATGGCAGTTAACTGTTCATATAGCTCTTATAGCTTTTCTGGGTTTAATAGACCAGGGATAGTTATTGTTCATCGAGGTTTAAAGGCCATTTTCATTGTTCATTAGGATTTTAGAGAGCTGGGGAACGTTACTGTTCATCTTAGATTCATTGATTTAGTAGTTTCCCTTAGGTTACTCGTGTAGAGATTATGTTTTGAGGACACGGGTCTTTGAGGATGTTCATATTGATCTTATAAGGTTTTACTTGAGGTTTTACCTTTGATCTTTGAAGATTTGAGTTGCGAGATAATTAGGGGTTTTAAATTAATGTTTTACTAAAATACCCTTATTGGTTGTTGATCAAAAGTTCTAACTCCTTCTTTGAAGGAGTGAAATTTTGGCAGCATCATATTGTGCTTTGGTAATTTATGAGGTGGGATTCGATACTAAGGCAGCGGCACTATTTTGGACAGGCCGAGGTGTCATTGTCTGTGGAGGGCCTCATGCTTAGTGATTAAGGTCAAAACGGTTAGTTCTAGGGAGATTGAGCCTGGGACCAACTATGGGGCTTACACCGCGGCAAAGCTCGACCAAGGTGTGGAGTTAACAACAAATCGCGGATCCGCCATACTGTACTTGGGCAGGAAGGGAGGTCGCTGCCTGTGGCATGATTAAGCCTAAGATATCAGAGGCCTAAGGTCATAAATAAAGGTCGTGAACTAGGATGTGAACCAAGGGAGATTGAGACTTGGGAGAAGTCGTGTAGTCGTGAACTAAGGGAGATTGAGCCTAAGTCATCGGTGTTATATGAGGGGTTGGAAAATTCGGGGCCTGTTTGGTTTGCAATTATAATTTTGTTTCCTGTATTTAAATACAATTCTGATAAAAATCTGCGTTTGGCAAACTGTTTTTAAACACTGAATTATAATATTTATGTGTTATAATCAAGTTTTTCAGAAAACAGGTTGAGGGTGTTTTATAACTTCTGGGTTTTTTTTTCAACTCATAATTATTCATTCTTAATATTTTAATGCATTTATACCTTAATATATAATATACATACATAATACATTAATATGTGTGTAATTCTTATAAATAAAAAATATATATGTACATGTACACAAATTACATATAGAATAATATAAAGTTAAATAATACTATCAATAGATACATGATACTTATATATAGTTTTATAGATGTATTATTAATGTATGGAATAATGTAAAATATACATATAGTACATATGTATTAAAATGTACATATCCATATACATATGTATACATTTGTATTATGTGTGTGTGTGTGTATATATATATATATATATAATAAGGAGTAGAATAGTTTACTACTCCATAAACATATAAGACAATTAGAGGTTAGGATTGAGCCACCAAGGCACTAAATTGAGGGTAAGATCACAATTCACACCATAAGTACTACAACTCACCACACTTGATTTTATAATTTATATTGCATTTACAATTTTAACCTACTAAAATTTATTTTCCCCCTCATTTTTCATCTAAAATTTCACTTTAATTCAATTATAAAGGGTATATTAGTAATACACTAAAAAAAGAATATTTTGGTACCTATTCAAGACGCTTTTACTGCACACATTTTCTGATGAACACCTCTGCTTCACGCATGAGAACCCCCACGAAACCATCTCGGTATGTTTTCTCTATCTCTCTTCATGCCTCTCTCTTCTCTATGATTTCAAACCATCCGGTTCATTCCTTTTATTTCTCATCTGCATAATTGCTTTTGTTTTTTATTTTAGAAAAAATGGATCAAATCTATCTATTTATCTACTTTGTTTTTTTCTAACCTTCTGTAATACCCCGTAATTTTATTGATTTGTATTTAAGGGATTAATTGAATTAAATGAGAATTAATTGAGAATTAATCCGGATATAAATACTAGCGAGATGTGAGTTGGTATTTGATTATGATGTTAAAATTGAATATTACTGAGAATATACGGTAATATATGAGTATTGAAAATATTTAAATTGTCACGAGGCAGAAATACGATAATTTGGGAAATTTAATTAGGACGCGCGTGTCAGTCGCGTCAGGAATGAATTTATTTAAATTAAAAAGTAAATTATATTTTTATCAACCGAATGATCATTTTGAGTGCGCCAACGCGTCCGAAAGGGTCGAAATATTCAGAAAACACTAGCCGGGGGTTTAGTTTGGGTCTCAGGGCATTTTTTAGGGCAAAATTCCCTTATAAAGGAGGGAGTATGTAATAACCCTTATTGTTTAGTAATTCATTTTATATTAAATTGCCATTAGAGGAATTATATAAAATATTGAATGATGAAGTAAATATTATTTTATGCGAAGTTAATAGATAATGTTTACTAGATTGTGCAGATTTACTATTATGTGAACGTAAATGGCATTATGTTGCGATTCATGGTGTCGTTGTGCTTTAAACGGCATTTATGGTTTAAATGAAGTTGGAACTTAAAACGATTTATATTATTCCGGATGCCAATTTAGAAGGCGCGGTTAGTCCCGAAATGTTCGAGATAGTCAAAATAAGTGCCATATTGTATTTTTGGGTCCCGGGCCCTTTTGACGGGTTATGACTCAATTATGTAGTTACGAGTCATTTTAAGGGTGTATTAGCACTTAAAGATGAGAATTAAGGCTAAGGGCACGATTATGTCTTGCAAACCCTTTTATTACTTAAGTGTGTTCCTACTAAACCTAGAAAGAAAGAGAGAAGAAAAGAATTGTGGAGAAAAAGAAGAGGAAGGAGAAGAATTGAAGATTTGGAGTTTGATTTTTCTTCTAACATAAAGGAATCCAAGATTCTGCTTAAGGCAAGTTTCTTACTTGCTAAGATATGACTTAGGATGAATAAATTGTATTGATAGTGTGTATTGGAATGAATTGAACAAATATGGGGTTTTAGGGAAATTGTGGTGTTTGAGCCCTAAATCTTTCATTAGATAGTTATTGTGTTAATTATAGTAGTTGGATTCATTTATGATTGTTTTGGGTTGGATTAAAGATGGTTGTTGTGGGTAGATATGAGTTTGGAAAAAATAGGGCATGAAACTCCATAGCCAAACCAGAAATTCTGGGTCAGGCGAATCGATTCGCTTAAGGGGTAGGATACACGTCTGTGATGACCGAATCGATTCGGCCTCTCCGAATCGATTCGGACCACCCGAATCGATTCGCTTCAAGACCGAATCGATTCGGCCAGGGCGAATCGATTCGGAATTCCTGTTGTTTTAGGTGATTTTTCTAGCGTAGTTTTAACCCTTTTCTTTTAGGCATAGGATATAGGAACCTTCTCTTATGAAGTAAAATTAGTGTCCTAGAGTCTTATATTAGTTAGGTAACTATCCTATACTAGAAAGGGAATAGATGGGGCTTATTCCGGGGATTATCAAATAGATGATAAGGTAGTTTCTTCCCTTAGTAAGCTAAATTGAGATTACGAGATGTAGGATCATTTAACGGTGGAACTTTAGAGATGTAATTGAGGTATATTATACTTGGTGGCATCTAGTGATGTCATTTTCTCTCGGAGAGTAATTTAGCGATTTTGTTAAGAATTGAAGTTTATAATGATGACATTAATTTCATATGGCTCCGGATATATGTATATATAAATGTAAGGCATATCTTAAAATGAGAATAAATTATGAATGAAAATTTGTATATACACACCTCTCTAAATGCTATCATAGGGAAAGTTACGCGTATGAGGTGAAGTCCCCTGGCTAGTGAATGCAGGGCGAATATAGTCTTCGGCCATAGGACCGATTATTATATTATGTGATTATTGTGCGAAGTGAGGTAATTCCGGGTGTGGTTATGACTCACTGTCGCAGGTATATGGCCACTTCTTGACGTCACGCGATGTAGGATGCCCAGGTTGCTTTGTTTGATAGGCCCTGGAAGATGATAGCTATTTAGGGGCGCTTCCAGTGGGGAAACTCGGAAGGACGGTCTTAGAATCGTTATATGATGTGTAATATAACTATTCTTGTTAAAGTGGAATCCTATTGTTTATACGGCACTTTAAGACATAAATTGCCTTGTATACGTTTCCTAATGAGATAAGGAAAGGTGAATTGAAGTTGTGTAAAAAGAATAGTGAATCTTAGTTGATAATATTTTATTCATACCCTTTTGCATATTTAAATTGGAATTATGGTCATTATATTTGCTTTAGTTTATGCACGTAGATTGAGTAGTTAGATTCTTATCATTAGTGATGATGATTAACTTGTCTATGACTGTCATACTCTTTATTCATCTGGTGATCATATAAAACCGGGCCCTGACCCGTTCATATTTCTTTGTTTTGCATGAACCTTTTATACGACCAGGTGCTCCATCGCAAGGACGCCCGTATTGACTTTTCCATCAGTGTCTTGGAACTGTAATACCTTGCAGTTGTTACGGGATATTTTGATATAGGCGTTTCCCCCTTTTTATATTCTAGTTATGATCGATTATACGTTCGGGCGTGTTGCCCATGTTTTGTACTTGTATTATATTATGTGATATTGTACTGTAATACTCGGTGTAACTTTAATTGTATTGGTCTGTCAACCGACAGCTTATTCGGTTGGTTTGTTGTATGGATATTAAACGACTATCTATCTTTATTTGTACCCACCATCTCTTTAATTGGATTGTTTAAATGTTTTTCATTACCTTACGAAATCAATTTTTGACAATCCGTTTTCTAAAATAATTAATGGTTATCCCGTATACTTATTGCTATATGTTGATGCTAAGGATGGACCATCTATGATTACTTCAATTATTGGAGTATCGGGTTGGCCACCTCTTATTTTAATAAGCAGGGGGTCACAGATGGTATCAGAGCATCAGGTTCTAGAGTCCTCAGGATTTATGCGGACTTGCCACGTTCTACCGTAGCGTTCTTTGATATAGAGCTTAAATGTTAGGACTGTTTTGTTTGCCTATACATGCGATCTTCTGCAAAATAAAGTGTTCTTATAGTATTCTAATTTAGTTTCTTCGTCACAGATGTCGCCCAAGAGAGGTCGCCCTGCGAGAAGAAATAGGGTAGTAGAGGATGATGTAGGTCCTCCACCGCCACAGCAAGGGACTATAAATGCTGCTGAAGTAGCCAATATTGTGGCCCAGGCAGTTAATGCTGCGATGACTGTCGTGGTTCAGCAATTTCCCCAAGCCCAACAGCCGAGGGTTCAGGAGGCGCAAGCCCCCGCGGGACCTTCTCCATGGGAAAGAGTCAGAGAATCTTTCTTAAAAGGTCATCCTCCGGAATTTCAGGGTGGCTCCGACGTGATAGTAGTTAATCAGTGGAAAAAGGATATGCAACGCCATCTTCGTATAGTGGAATGTAGTGAGGAACGGAAACAAATCCTTGCTACTTTTAAGCTGGTTGGAGTAGCCTTACATTGGTGGGAGTCGATGACTACGCCAGAGCAAAGAAATACCATGACTATCAATGACTTTTGGGTCTTGTTTGATCGAAAGTATTTCCCTCCGGCAATCCAGAGGGAAATGAGGAGAAAGCTTCAAGATGTAGTTCCGGGTGAACGTTCGGTGGCAGAATATGAGGAATTCACTCGTTTGGCCAGTTTTGTGCCGGATGAGGTAACTCCGGAGGAGAGGAGAATGTATAAGTTCATTGGAGGCTTACATTGGGGGATACGGCAACATTTGCTGGGCAATCCAGCTTTGCAAACTTTCGGGGATGTGATAAATGCCGCGTTACTCCATGGTCAAGAACATCGGTTGTATGTTCAAGGTAGTAAGAAAGCTTCAGTTGTGGGGCAAGCAAGTAAGCCTGGAGGCAATGGTGCTGGAGGAGGAGCACTACCCTCGTCCCAATTATTGGGAGGTAAGCAAAAAGAAAGGGACGCCCAACAAGGGGATATGTCCAAAAGACAGCGTTTCGGTGGATTTAATGTCGGTAGTGGTGCTTCCAGGCACGGTGAGGGTGCCCCGCAACAGCAGCAGGCAAGTCGGGGTAACAATGGGGGTCGAGGCCAACCGGGCCAAGGTTTTAGGCAGTTCAGGAATAATAGGGGCCGAAATCAGGAAAATATGATGGGTCGTTGCTTTTAGTGTGGGGAGCCGGGTCATTATAAGAAGTCGTGTCCAGAGTTGATTGGGGAGCAGTTTCCTAGGGTTCCACAGCATCAACAGGCACAGTTACCGCCACCAGTGCCTAACCCCGTCGTCCCTCCTCAACAGGGACAACTATAGTATGGGCGTGTCTACCACATACAGGATGTTATGCTTCCTCCAGCCCCGCCAGCGCCGCCAGCTATTGAGGGTAAGTTTCCCATTCATGGGCACATGGGTCGTGTATTGTTTGATACAGGTGCGACACACTCGTTTATTTCTAGAAGTTTTGCTCAGTCTACGGAGCTAATTAAATCTGCGGAAAGTACTTTCACTAGCGTTGAATATTCTATGGGGTGACGGTTCACTTATTTTCTTTGTTTGTAAAAGAATAGAAAATAAATCTTGGTAACTTGTGTTTTGAGGCCGATTTACTCGTCCTTGATATGGTCGGGTGTGATGTAATTCTGGGTATGGATTGGCTAGTGAAGTATCGTGCGATAGTAAATTGCTATGGGAAAACTATAGTCTTTGCCATTCCGGGGCAAGAGATGTTTTTAGTGGCTATGCCTCGTCTAGAGGGAGGTTCTAGCACTTATTTGTATTGTGTTGCGGATGAGACTTCTCGGGATGTAGTCATTTCCTTAGATTCAATTCCGGTTGTCAGAGATTTTGAAGATGTCTTTCGAGAAATACCGGGTTTGCCTCCCAGTAGGGAGATTGAGTTTGTAATTGATTTAGCACCGGGGACGCGACCGATTGCTAGAGCTCCGTACCGTATGGCTCCTGTTGAGATGAGGGAGTTAAGGGATCAGATTCAGAAGCTGCTAGAACAGGGGTTTATTAGGCGTAGTACGTGTTCGTGGGGAGCTCCTGTATTGTTTGTGAAGAAGAGAGATGGTTATCTCCGGTTGTGTGTTGATTACAGGGAGTTGAATAAAGTTACCATTAGGAACAAATACCCCCACTGCCTCGGGTTGATGATTTGTTCGACCAACTTATGGGAGCATCGTACTTCTCTAAAATAGATTTGAGGACGGGGTATCACCAGTTACGGATACGAGATCAAGATGTATCCAAAACTGCATTCCTAACTAGATATCGGTCCTACGAATTTTTGGTTATGCCTTTCGGGCTAACCAATGCTCCTGCAGTGTTTATGGACCTTATGAATAGAGTGTTTAGAGACTTCCTGGACCAGTTTGTTATTGTGTTTATCGATGACATCCTCGTCTACCCTTAGTCAGAAGCTGATCATGCTACGCATCTACGGTTGGTCCTGCAGACATTGAGGGATCATCAGTTGTATGCTAAATTCGAAAAGTGTGGCTTTTGGCTACATGAGGTACAATTTATGGGTCACATTGTGACAGCTCAGGGTATTTCTGTAGACCCAAGTAAAGTTATTGCGGTAAAGGAATGGGGTCAGCCCACAACACCTACCGAGATTCGTAGTTTTCTGGGTTTGGCTGGCTACTACCGCAGATTTATCAAGGGCTTTTCCAAGATTGCTAGCCCTTTGATCAATTTAACTCGAAAAGGAGTGAGGTTTGTGTGGGATGATTCTTGTCAGCTAGCTTTTGATGAGCTGAAAGATAGGTTGACTTCTGCTCCAGTCCTTGCATAACGAGGCCGGGGTTGGAATATTTGGTCTTTACCAATGCATCTCTGTAAGGATTGGGAGGTGTATTACAGCAAGAGCAGCGGGCTATTGCTTATGCTTCTCGCAAGCTCAAGCCTCATGAAAAGAATTATCTGGTTCATGATTTGGAACTTGCGGCAGTAGTTTTTGCCTTGAAGATTTGGAGACATTACCTCCTGGGGGAGAAATTTAGTCTTTTCACGGACCACAAATCGTTGCAATATTTGTTTTCACAGAAAGATTTGAATATGCAACAACGTCGATGGTTAGAGTTTGTGAAGGACTACCAATTTGATATTCATTATCACCCGGGTAAGGCTAATGTAGTGGCGGATGCTTTGAGTCGGAAACCCGAGGGGGAGTTAGCCGCGGTATGGAAGGCTAAATGGAAAGAGCTCAGCCAAGAGGATGCTGTTGCTAGGGCGTTTATATCGGTGTTGACTGTTACGCCTACTATAGTGGCAAGGGTTGTTGAAGCTCAAGGGGCAAAGGTTGTCAGGACCGTATACATCAATTGTTGACCGAGGGAGCGGAATCCTACTCTGTAAGTTTTGAGGGTGGGTTACGTTTTCACGGGAGACTTGTGGTCCCGGACGAGGGAGACTTGAGACGAGCAGTAATGACAGAATCCCATGGGTCCAAGTTTACAGTACACCCTGGGGAGACAAAATGTACCAAGACATGCGCCGTCAATATTGGTGGGCGGGTATGAAACGGGACATTTCTGAATTTGTTTCCCAATGCACTACTTGTCAACTGGTGAAGGTAGATCATCAAAGACCGACGGGATTATTACAACCCTTGGAAATACCGGTATGGAAGTGGGAAAGCATCTCGATGGATTTCATCACGGGATTGCCAACATCACAAAGCGGTCATGATTCTATTTGGGTGATTGTCGATCGTTTGACCAAGTCGACACATTTCTTACCGATGCGTACAGACTATAACACTGCTCGTTATGCTCGGTTATTCGTTGCGGAGGTGGTTAGACTCCACGGGGTGCCCATCCATATAGTCTCCGATCGAGACAAAATTTTTGTTTCCCATTTTTGGCGAAGTTTCCAAGAAGCTATGGGAACCGAATTGAAGTTGAGTACCTCCTATCACCCTCACGGAAAGAGTCAACCAAATGTTGGAGGACATGCTCAGAATGTGTGTGCTTGATTTCAAAGGAGGTTGGGAACAATACCTTCCCTTGGTCGAATTCGCTTATAATAATTCGTACCAATTCACAATCGGAATGGCAGCCTATGAAGCATTGTATGGCCGACTGTGTAGATCACCTACTTGTTGGTTGGAAGTAGGGGATAATAAGTTTCTCGGACCTGAAATGATCTAGGATACTTCCTCAAAGATTGAACTTATTCGTAATCGCATCCGAATTGCTCAAGATCGTCAGAAGAGTTATGATGACGCGAATAGAAGGCATGTAGATTTGGAGGTTGGAGATCAAGTTTTGGTGCGAGTTTCGCCAATGAAGGGCATAAAGCGAATTGGAAAGAAGCGAAAACTTGCGCCGCGTTACGTGGGTCCTTTTCCTATTATTGCTAGAGTAGGCCCCGTAGCTTATCAACTTGTCTTGCCGGAACACTTATAACAGATTCATGATGTGTTCCATGCTTTATCTTTGAAAAAGTACAAGAGGTGTGAAGGAGCTCACTGGCACATTCCTTTGGATGATATCGAATTGCAGCCCGATATATCATATAAGGAACAGCCAGTTGCAATCTTAGATCACGGCGAGCGTAGGTTAAGATCTCGAGTGGTACCCTTGGTTCGGGTCCAATGGGGGCACCACAATACCGAGGAGTCAACATGGGAACGTGAGAATGATATGCGAGAGAGGTATCCACATCTCTTTTTTGCAAGGTATGCCTAATTTTGAGGGCAAAATTCCCATATAAGGGGGAGAGTATGTAATAACCCTTATTGTTGAGTAATTCATTTTATATTAAATTGCCATGAGAGGAATTATATAAAATATTGAATGATGAAGTAAATATTATTTTATGAGAAGTTAATAGATAATGTTTACTAGATTGTGCATATTTACTATTATGTGAACGTAAATGGCATTATGTTGCGATTCATGGTGTCGTTGTGCTTTAAACGGCATTTATGGTTTAAATGAAGTTGGAACTTAAAACAATTTATATTATTTCGGATGCCAATTTCGAAGGCACGGTTAGTCCCGAAATGTTCGAGATAGTCAAAATAAGTGTCATATTGTATTTTTGGGTCTCGGGCACTTTTGGCAGGTTATGACTCAATTATGTAGTTACGAGTCATTTTAAGGGTGTATTAGCACTTAAAGATGAGAATTAAGGCTAAGGGCACGATTATGTCTTGCAAACCCTTTTATTTCTTAAGTGTGTTCCTACTAAACCTAGTGTAAGGACATTTTTGTCATGTCCGTTATCTTACAGTTTTGTATGTCGTACGCCGTTACATTTGGCACGTTTCTACATGATCACATATGACGGCCTCAATCCGAATTCCAGGAATCAAGCATCCTGCATCTCCATCATGTGTTTTACATCAGCCTCAATGACTTCACGTTCCATGCTTTTAGGGACTATATGCTAGTGGTACGCAAGAGAAGTCAAAACAGTGAAAGAAGGCTCGATATGGAAGTTCAAGGGCAATTCGGTAATTATACTTCCACCGACCGGAGGATAGGTCAACTGGAAAGTTGAAGAGCTTGCCGCAACAAAGATACTGGAAGAAACGGCATCTCATTCCGAGCTACGGTGAAGAATATGGCCCTTTGAAGATGGAGAGATTTCCTCGAAGGAATCTGGTTCCTGAGGACCGGACCGGTCCGGCCAAAATAAAAGAACCGATCCGGTCATTCGGACCGATCCGGTCACAAACGGACCGATCCGTTATGCTGAAGGCCAGTATACCCCAGACCAATGGCAAACCGATGAAGCTGAAAGCCGAACCGATCCGATGTCATCCGAACCGATCCGCCTTCAATAAAAGAACCGATCCGATGTCAACCGGACCGATCCGCCTCAGACCCGGACCGGTCCGCCAAAGATAACTTCAAACAGATCGTGTTCAGATCGTGTTCCGATTTTCATGGCTCAAGTCCTCTTATTTATACCAACTTCGGGAGAGTTATTTTTTAAGACTTTTCAACGATTTTCAGAGCATATCAACCCTAAAGTCTTCACCTATTGAGTCCTATGATTCTAGGTTTTTAGATTCACACATCTTCCATATCTATGTGAATCAAGTTTGGTAACCCAAGAACACCATTGCTGTTGTTCAACCCTTTGTGAAGTGGACCGTTCCTTCCTCTTCATTGCAGCCCTACTGGACAGGGATAGTTCCAGCCGCCAACCTACTGGAAAGGGATTCTTCCAGCCGCGACTACAGAATCCGATACCTGCGGGTAATTCTTAGTCAAAAACTTGTATTTTCATTGTAATCCGATTGTAAGCCGTTTCTCTTACAAATTATAGTGATATACAAATGGTTTTGCCCCTGTGGGGGATTTTTCCTTAAACTTTGTGTGTTGAATAATTCTTGCATGATTTCATATTGTTTCAATCACACCTAGTTGCATGTTTAGGGTTAATTTGGGTTAAAAGGTATTTATTATATTGTTTCCTTATTTGAACGCAAGCGCCTACTCTTTCACCTAGAAAGAAAGAAAGAGAGAAGAAAAGAATTGTGGAGAAAAAGAAGAGAAAGGAGAAGAATTGAAGATTTGGAGTTTGATTTTGCTTTTACCATAAAGGAATCCAAGATTTCTGCTTAAGGCAAGTTTCTTACTTGCTATGATATAACTTAGGATGAATAAATTGTATTGATAGTGTGTATTGGAATGAATTGAACAAATATGGGGTTTTAGGGAAATTGTGGTGTTTGAGCCCTAAATCTTTGATTAGATAGTTATTGTGTTAATTATAGTAGTTGGATTCATTTATGATTGTTTTGGGTTGGATTAAAGATGGTTGTTGTGGGTAGATATGAGTTTGGGAAAAATAGGGCATGAAACTCCATAGCCAAACCAGAAATTCTGGGCCAGGCGAATCGATTCGCCCCTAGGGGCGAATCGATTCGCTAAAGGGGTAGGATACAGGTCTGTGATGACCGAATCGATTCGGCCTCTCCGAATCGATTCGGTAGTATGCAGAATGTTGGGTTCTCTTGGCCGAATCGATTCGGACCACCCGAATCGATTCGGCCAGAGCGAATCGATTCGAAATTCCTGCTGTTTTAGGTGATTTTTCTAGCCTAGTTTTAACCCTTTTCTTTTAGGCTTAGGACATAGGAATCTTCTCTTATGAAGTAAAATTAGTGTCCTAAAGTCTTATATTAGTTAGGTAACTATCCTATACTAGAAAGGGAATAGATGGGGCTTATTCCGGGGATTATCAAATAGATGATAAGGTAATTTCTTCCCTTAGTAAGCTAAATTGAGATTACGAGATGTAGGATCATTTAACGGTGGAACTTTAGAGATGTAACTGAGGTATATTATACTTGGTGGCATCTAGTGATGTCATTTTCTCTCGGAGAGTAATTTAGGGATTTTGTTAAGCATTGAAGTTTATAATGATGACATTAATTTCGTATGGCTCGGGATATATGTATATATAAATGTAAGGCATATCTTAAAATGAGAATAAATTATGAATGAAAATTTGTATATACACACCTCTCTAAATGCTATCATAGGGAAAGTTACGCGTATGAGGTGAAGTCCCCTGGCTAGTGAATGCAAGGCGAATATAGTCCTCGGCCATAGGAAGGGTTATTATATTATGTGATTATTGTGCGAAGTGAGGTAATTCCGGGTGTGGTTATGACTCACTGTCGCAGGTATATGGCCACTTCCCGACGTCACGCGATGTAGGATGCCCAGGTTGCTTTGTTTGATAGGCCCTGGAAGATGATAGCTATTTAGGGGCGCTTCCAGTGGGGAAACTCGGAAGGACGGTCTTAGAATCGTTATATGATGTGTAATATAACTATTCTTGTTAAAGTGGAATCCTATTGTTTATACGGCACTTTAAGACATAAATTGCCTTGTATACGTTTCCTAATGAGATAAGGAAAGGTGAATTGAAGTTGTGTAAAAAGAATAGTGAATCTTAGTTGATAATATTTTATTCATACCCTCTTGCATATTTAAATTGGAATTATGGTCATTATATTTGCTTTAGTTTATGCTCGTAGATTGAGTAGTTAGATTCTTATCATTAGTGATGATGATTAACTTGTCTATGACTGTCATACTCTTTATTCATCTGGTGATCATATAAAACCGGGTCCTGACCCATTCATATTTCTTTGTTTTGCATGAACCTTTTATACGACCAGGTGCTCCACCGCAAGGACGCTCGTATTGACTTTTCCATCAGTGTCTTGAAGCTGTAATACCTTGCGGATGTTACGGATATTTTGATATAGGTGTTTCCCCCTTTTGGTATTCTAGTTATGATCGGTTATACGTTCGGGCGTGTTGCCCATGTTTTGTACTTGTATTATATTATGTGATATTGTACTGTAATACTCGGTGTAACTTTAATTGTATTGGTCTGTCAACCGACAGCTTATTCGGTTGGTTTGTTGTATGGATATTAAACGACTATCTATCTTTATTTGTACCCACCATCTCTTTAATTGGATTGTTTAAATGTTTTTCATTACCTTACGAAATCAATTTTTGACAATCCGTTTTCTAAAATAATTGGTGGTTATCCCGTATACTTATTGTTATATGTTGACGCTAAGAATGGACCATCTATGATCCTTGTAATTATTAGAGTATCGGACTGGCCGCCTCTTATTTTAATAAGCGGGGTGTCACACCACCTTAAGAACTTGCACCTAATCGATCGGTGGCAAAGACAACACGACAGGGCGGTGGCTGTCTCTCCTGGTGTTGATTGTGATGGTCATCACGACTGTGTCATGGGAGACTAAATCCTCCTCCTTGACGGTGGGTGGGCCCATGGATATCAGATTCATGGACCTCATTTAGCCCACTCGACTGCCCCTCAAGCAAGCGTCGAGCGTATTCATTGACATAACGTTGAATCTCACTGTCACGTTGTTGCAGACGTTACTCGTATATGTTAATCAGGCTGAGACGTGAAGTTCCTGGTTGGAGGCTCTTATAAAGATAATCATGACGATGGCAGTTGTGGATGGTTAGACAAACCAAATATCCTCTAGACTAGATTGAGCATCGCCAAGGGATGATGGCGACTTGGAAGGGAACTAATCATGCTTTCAATTCTGACCTCAGATTGGATCTTATCTTTTGACCTCCATCGAGTTGGGAGCGAAACAATAGTCGCACACTCAGGGTTGGTGGGTGCGAAGAATTTCTCACAAATTGCACGGCATTTAATGTTACAATAAGTGAATTACCTAATTTGGTGGGAGTGGCATGCAATGATGTAAAAGAGAGAAAAAGATATATGTGAGAAGGAGGGAGAGAGTGATTTTATTGGCGTAGAAGCTTGGGTGATATGAGAATGCTAGCCCTAGCACAGAGAGAGTATTTTGCGTGTATAATGGGGGTCTAGTTAGCCGAAGTATATTTGGCTGTGTGATCTAGTGAAGTCTTGCCCTATAATCATAACAAAGCAAAGTGTAAAGAAATCAGATAATAAATTCAGAAACGTAGAGAGAGTACTAACCGGGTGCGAACAGGAGCGACAAACGGTGGGGTTGTAGAATTTGGCAAGGAAATATGAATAATTAGGAAGAGCAGATCTGGAAGAGGGATATATAGGTAAGGTAACGGGTGAAAGCTTGGGCGTACAATCCATGTTTATACTCTGCTCTGCTCTGCTCATTCAATCCCTCGTCTCGTATCCTATTAAAACCAAAGCAAAAGGTTAGGGAGTTTGCCCAAGTTTCTCACACAACCTAGTTTTTAACGACCATCGCTGTTATACGCATTGGTTCTGGGTGATGCTAAATAGACTCTATATACATGCACTCATAATTTTAAAAAGTATAAATTTGTATATAAATAATGTAAATAATAAATATTTTTAATCTTAAAAGTATAAATTTTCAAAGCATAGAATCATGTAAATTTAAGTCATACGATTTTTTTATAACACAAATGTGTATATATTTTTTAAATTTTGAACAGAATTTTCTTTGTTTATAGAATTATCCATCATGTTTAAAAAATAAAAAATACTCTAATAACAAAAATAATAATAGTTCATCTTGGACCTTATATAAACAACATAATCAATTTAACTCAACTTGTCGAAATACAACCACATCAATAAATAAATAAAATTTAGGCAGAGTTTCCTTTGTCTATAGTAGTATCACCCTTTTACGATATAAAAAATACTCCTACATTACTAATATATCAATAATCAATTTAATCAATTCGTGAAAGAATACAAGTATTTCAATAAATAATCAAATTAGTCTGTGATGCGCAAACTTAATTGTGTAGATGAATTGTATCACAAACCTTCTCACCGTCTAATAATGTCTTAACAAACTTACGTCAATGCAAATCTATTACTTCAAGAACCGACAAAGAGCTTGTTTTCAATATTCAAAATCATCCGCTAATGCAACTGTGACACCCCGCCTAATTAAATACCAGGTGATCAGTCTTTTATTAAATTATAATCAAGGTGACGGTCGGTTCATTCTTAGCATCACTGTCGTAAAAATAACATTTCCAATTTAAACACCCTAAATAATTAAGCTAAGTGTCAAAACCATTTTTAGACATTACTTTCCAAATTTTATTTTATAAACCACCATTTAAAACTTTACATAATTTACAGTTAAATAACCACACAACAACTATCCTGGATCATATAATCCAAAGAATTAAACACTCAACTAATTAATTCCGACATTAAAACTTAAAGGAAAAACATCCTGACAATAATAAATCCCAAAGTGCAAATACTGGAAATAAATGAATTACAATATCCAATAAAACAACTGAATAATGGAAAAGGGCAACACATGCCCAACTGATAAAATAAATGCTAGAAGTGGAATCAAGAAATGAGGTCGTCTAAGCAAGAGGCCTGCAACTCCCACCTAAGCTGCAGCGCGTTCCTTCCAAAGGATCCTATGCAATACGCCCCTGTGGCTGGGCACCTGTAATATATACATATATATACAAGAGAGAAAAGAAAATGGAAAGGGGTCAGAGCCCGATGGTAAAAACGATTTAAAAAAATTTAGCAAGTATTTAAAATGTTTACTGGCCAATGCAATAACATATTGGTGCGACACTCCCTTGAGAAATTCTCACCTCTCTTCTAATGTGCACGCTTATCGTACTAACCTTCCCAACGATTTAACTTATCTTATGTCGCTCGTAAGATTTAAACTGACAAATTCAACTGTTTAAGAGGTTCATTTCATTCAACAACATAGTTCTCATTTAACCTTATTTACTAATAAAGTCTCTCCGCAATATATTATACTTTTCAAACACTTATTCCCAAATTGAAATAATTATTCATATTTTACTTACCATAAACACAGTAGATAGTTCCCAAATTCCAGAATTTAATATATATATTAAATACTCATATAATATATATATTCTAACGGCACCCCACATAAAAATTATGGTGCGGGCATACTCTGATATCCAATCCCCGTATCACTCGTACTAAGGGAAATACAAGTTCGGGATCACTCTCGAACTGTACTTAACACAAACACAAACAATATTGAGGCGAAGCATAGATTTCAGGTCTCTAAGAGGTCAGCACATGCCCTTACGTCTCTTAGGACCGTCTGAACTATCGATTCGATAGCCTGTACCGCAGGATTTCTATCTTCGAGCGTACGAGTCAATATCCCCCATAAAGGTCCTTTCGAGATAAGACTGTCCCAGCGCGGTAACCTCAGGGATAGCAAGTAGCGCGGGCATGATTTCCACACGTATATAGTATATGCATAAACACAGTCATATAAATATACTACTATTACCATATCAAATTTAGGTACATCTCATAGCCCATAATTATGGCATTTGTACTTCTTACTCATTATTTAGTTATCACGTAACACGTTTGCCTCTTTCCTTAATTTGTGGGATTATTCCAACTTATCAAGTGACACTCGTGAATTTCTATACTCCCAAGTGTAATCTCAGTAGGTACTCATTTATTTTCCAACATAACTATCCTACGCGTCTCTTTCTTTAGTACATGGTTCCATCGTCCCTTATGTGTAAACATCCCCGAAAATGTGAATCTCGTCTTACATTAAAGGTTTCATATTTTTAATAAGTCCTACTGGTCTTCTTTACGTCCCAAAATATTTTAATAAGGATGTCCAAAGATTATTACACATTTAAATTGAATTCAACTATTTAGAAGGGAAAATATGAGTCTGCCAGGAGGGGTCGATCGATCGATGGCAAGAGCTCGATCGATCGATGCGTCGATCGATCGATACTCCTGGTTCGATCGATCGATCAAACAAGTATGACGAATTCTGCAGAAAACCAGTTACGGGTTCTATCATCCAACAACATCCAAATCTAGATTTTTCACTCCCAATCTCCCAGAAATTTATACCACAAATGTCCTAAACCCAAATGGACAATATTTAACGTAAAGCATGCGAGTTTTCATCAAGATTCAAGGATTTAAAGTACCCAAATTCATACAATACTCATGAACCCTAAAAATTTCTTTAACTTAATTCAATTCATTCTTTCTCCATAAATTATACTTCTAACTCATCATAAATCCGTGGTTAAACCTCTACATATGAAGGGGATTTCCAGATTATCATTTATATCAATAAAACATGAAATTTTCTAATCTCCAACATGGGTTTTCTTTCATAGAACTCATCCTAATCAACCCTAAACTAACATGAATGAAGCATTAACGAAATTAAGCAAGATAAATACTGTCCTGGGGATTTTTGGTCTCTGATTTGTGCTGAAATCAGTGTGGTTATGATCCTTGCGACGTGATCTATCGTTTGGCGGCGACGGCGGCACAAACGAAGGAGTTTTCGGCCTATAACTCCTTGGTAACCTCTTCCTTTCCCTCTCCTATGGGCGTCACTTGTCTTTGGTTGTGTTAACCCTAGAAGACAACCCTAGGCATCTGATATAACCCTTGCAAATTCGTGGGTTTAATTACCCAAAATTACAAAATGTCCAAAATGTCCTCCCGGGGTACTAATTAAGCCTAAAAATACTCCGAGACCCAAACTAAACCCCCGGGTACACTTTTCTGACTATCTCGACCCTTCCGGATACTTTGGCGCACTCAAAATGACCATACGGACAACTTATAATTTATTCACTTTTTATTAATCGATATTTAGTCCCGACACGACACAGGCGCGTCCCGACTTAAATTTTCAAAATTGTCATTTTATTCACTCGTGACATTTAATAGAACCAATATCATATATTACTTTACTCATTAGTAATATTCAACAAGTTTCCCATACTTACTAACTCACATCACGTTAGTAATTCTTAAAAATAATTAATTTCTGAATTTATATTAAATTAATATCTCACATTAAATTTAATAAATCCCCAAATTTAGAAAGCATAAAAATACGGGGTATTACAGCAACATACACAAACAACACTAAAGGAGAGGGTGGCCTAGTCTCTTCTTTCCTTTCCTCAGCTTTCGCTCCTTTCTTTCCCATTTCTCAGCTTCCCCCTATGTTTCAATACAATATAAATCAATTAATGAATGAAATTAAACATCTACACAAACATAAATTTATATTGATCGTATAACAATTAATAAATTTACATAAACTAAATGCAAACACCCATTTAACATGCTTGGCTTCTTCCCACATTATTTCAATCAATCACTATAGAAACGTTAGGTAGGGGTCGTGTGAGAGTGGGTGTGGTGGTGGATTCGGTGTTGTGTGTGCGAGAGAGAGAGAGAGAGAGAGAGAGAGAGAGAGAGAAGTTTGATTTGAGTGTATGTGCCTAAAGTCACGGCTGGCATTTTTTGTGCTTAAAGTCACAACTGGCATTTTTTGTGCCTTAAACACCACCTACTTATTTCTTACAAAAACTCACATTACAAAATTTTAGAGATAAATTACAAAGAGAGTTGATTTGAACTCAAAAAATTGAAATTTAATGATTTTTTATTCCTCAGATTTATTAGCTTTAATTGGATAAAGTAGTTGATAATTTTATACACAAAAAGAAAATCATCACATTGATTCGAAATTGACATTCATGAAGATGTATTTATGTCAGGATTTACTTAAATGAATGTGTCATGTTCGCTTCAAAATTGACTCACGTTAGTGGTGTAAGAGTGTTAGTATTTAAAATAGATTAAAATGATAATGTTAAGAAATTGCAAGTTGATTTTTTAAATATATACTTATAAATTTAAACACAAAACGATAACACGACATGAAAAACGCCAAACTGATCCAAATTGGCATAAAATGGCATATTTGTGTCAATGGCATGGTTGTAAACTTTTCCTAAATTGTGATTGCGCTAACGATACATGTTCATCACATGCCCCGAACATTATGCTCTGACATCTGATGAAACTCGTGTTGCTCTGACAATACGTTCTCTCAACACTTCTCCCACATGTCACTTGCATTGCATCTAGACTACATCTCATTGTCACTCACATTTAATGACACACATTGTTGCTAACTTCATTGTGTTTATCTATGCTTATGTACTAAAAAATAATTTAGGGCGCATATGTAATTTATAACTAAAGTCTAAAGTAAAAAAAATATGTTCTAACAATATTTAAGTTATTTAAATGGAAGCCCATTTTAACATATTAATTACTATTGTGACAAAAAAGGACAATATTCGAAGACCAAAACTCATTCTCATTTATATTAACATTTTAATTACACATTTCACTGATGTTATCAATAGAAAGATGTAATAAAGGGTGTCCACATATAATTATTCACATTAAAATCTCCGTAATTTTCTTCACTACTCTCCTCCATGGCCCTCAATTGCCAAATTTGCCAAAATTGTTCACCAAGATCGAATTAAAGTAACAAATCAAGTAATTTTAAAAAAATATATATTATTATAATAAACTATGTCTTAATTAATACTTTATACAGAGAGCTAATATTTCTATAGATAAGAAATATAATAAACGAATTTTACAACGATGATAATAATAATAATAATAATAATAATAATAATAATAATAATAATAATAATAATAATAATAATAATAATAATAATAATAATAATAATAATAATAATAATAATAATAATAAAGGTGTAAATTAAAGACCACACAGTCTAACCCAAAACATTAGTCAAATAGAAATCTCCAAGCCCTTCTTTGCCATGTTATCAAGGACATCATTGAGATCTTGAAATAATCCAATGATCTATTGATCCCATTATCGTAGTTCTTCATTGTCATCTCAAAATGTATGCCAGGATCAATTGATCCCCACATTATATCTTCGTAAATCATTCTTGAGGATATTTCCTCAGCCTTGTAAAAAGCAATGCTCAGCAATGTCCCCTACTCCTCAAAGTTTGTATTTGTATAAAGTTTGCTCGCACTCAAAAGATTATGTACAATTATAGCCCCATCAAGCACAGTAAAATTTTCGAGCAGAAGTGCTTTCTGGTGTTCTTATAGTTCTTCAGCAAATGCGTCGATTTCAGGTTTCCTCTGGATTATCTCCAAATACACCTTTTGCAAAATTGGATAAATCTTTAACTTGGAGTAACGCTCAACTTTGTACAAAGGGGAAAAAATGGGAGAACGTTGAGGACTTACAGCGCCCAAAATTGAGCATGTCACATTAATAGCGAGAGCTTGCTCTAGAGCGTAAGAACATCAACATTATAGTATGGGACATCAAAAAATAGCAACACAGTGTTCTTGATCTAGTTTGCATAATATAATAACATCGACATTATAGTATGGGACCGTCAACGTATTGGGTCACCCACAACAATTTCAAACACATTACCGACATCTATTCGAATGAAGGCAACTAGCTTAGAACTCCCAGACGGCCATCGTTTGCCATCGTTTGCAGCTGCTAAAAACAGAGTCAATAATTGAATTAAATGGAAGTTGAAATTATCATTATTAAAATATAAATCAACAAATTGCTAAAAATAAAACCACAAACAAAAAGGACTTAAACTAAGTCTTTAGATCACTTATTCATCACAACTACCCCACCTAACGCATACAGTCAGAGCCTAACAATGTATATAATATAAATTGGGAATGAACATAATAATACAATAACTCTTAAGAGTGTGTAAATAATAAAACAATAAATATGAACATATAAAAATAATGCATAATGTTAGTAATTGTGAGTGAATTCAACTAATGCCAATCTAAATTTGGGCCCAACTTTAGCTATGACACCACCATTACAATGGTAGTGTGTGAGAGTGACATTAGTCAACAACTAAACCCAAACCTAACTAATTTAGTATGTATGACCACACTTCAAATTGTTTGAGTATAACACGAATTTATAAAATTTCTATTAACATAAACATTAGATGGATCAACAGACCATGATTAATCAAAATAGTCTACCAGCAGAACATTATGTAAAAAACATAAAAGTACATCCATATTTTTTTCTTAAATCAGAAATGACACACATACATCTCATGCTTACTAAAGACAAAGATGCACAAAATAATATTTTGTACCAATTTAACTATTTGCATCTATTTATTTCTCACACAAATGAACATGAAAGAGACCGCGACAAAATTATAAACACGAATGCACTAATTCGTAACACTAATTGATATTTGCTCATAAAATACACACCAACTGCACATAAAATGCAATTAAGGAACATAATTGCAGCAATTAAAAGTAACTCAATTTGAACAAAATATAAAAATACTCGAGAAGAGTTTATATTCAACATTTAAAAAATCACGATTGAGAGAAGTTGTATGCCAAGAAAACTCAACCGTTTCTCCGACGTATATCAATCATTGTTTCGGCTATCAATCTTTTTTGTCCTAGAGCTTGGCTTTGACATTCGTAATCTTATATGATAATTTAAAGCTCTAATGCTATTGTCTTCCCCTGTTCAGAAAGAAATGAGTATGATTCTGACTTGGATATATGTTAAATTCTTTGTATTTAGGAATGGACTATACAAAAAAAAGCTTGGCACTTCTGGAAAAACTCAATGAAACTGCAAATGAAATTGGATACATTTATATAGTTAATTCGATAGTTCTTGTTAGCTTGACTTCACAACCCACTATGACATTTATACAATTAATTAGAGATTGATATCGATAACCCATCATGACATTTATACATAATTACATGATATTGTTAATTTATGTAGAAAATGATGGATATTATTTTAAGAAAGTCATGAATTAGGTTTTACCTTATCGTAGAGTTCATTGTCAGATATTTGAGCATCGGTGAAGATTCAACAACTATGTTGACGGAGAACTAAAAATTGTTGCAAAAAACAAATTATATTTCAGTAATTAAAATATTTGAGTTGAATGAGAAAAGTGTGCCAAAATTACTCTTATTTATTTCGTTTGCTCTCGAGCATATCACATGCAACGTGCAATTTCTTATATATTTTTTTTATTTTATGAATTCAAAACTTGAACGCTACACCACGAAAATCCCGTAAGTATTCATTTTGTTTTAGACCTTGTAGATATATTTTTGTTGATGATAGGAAAATAAAAAAGGAAACTACAATAACTACAATCTTCCAAAGAAAAATGGCAAATATTCCACAAAATTGTAATTCATAACCAAATAAACAAACAGTTAGGTATATTTCGTTATATAAAAAAAAAGTGAAAAAAAAAGAACGGAAACAAATTAACACGCAAAGAAAATAAGGGAAACGAAGAGTACCTAAGAATAAAATCGTGGGATGCATGTTTTCTCGGGTGATGATATAAATGGAGAGATATCGTGTATGCCATAGTTATTCTAACCTCTTTAGTTACGCTGATGTTGGTGTCCCTGCTGACATTAATTTTAATATGTAAGAAAAATCCCTAAAGACGAAGCACTGGTACGAGAAAAAATAATATGTAAAAATATATCTAAAACTGGGACAAGGAACAAGTACAGGAAAAAAATTAAGAAGCAATAAAGCACTAAAAAACTATCAAGACAGAGACAAAGTGAAACTCAACATTGTTTTAAAAGGAAAAAAATCCAAATTCCTTAGTACACATAACAATAAACTTATATTAATTACTAATCTTAATGCCACCATCAAAATAAGAAGATCACGATTGCACCTCGTTGATTATTGATTTAGACTCCAATTAAATTATCTCTACTATGAACTCGTCCCTCTTATCCCCATGGAGTATCCAACATATTTTGAATAAATTTGAGGGATTTCTATCTTTGTCAATTTCAGATTAAGCACTGCTTCGTGGAAGCAAACTCGATTGTGGGCTACTTGGTTACTTTAGCTTCTAAAAATGAGTGTTCCTTAGGTCGATGTCAAATTGGATGTTTATGGCCTTCCTTATCTCAGAATCGACGAAATCTCATCCGATGTAGACGATTCCATCTCTGACATTCTTAAGCAAGACATTAAAACTTATTTCCTCCCCAAAGATGCAAACAATAAATGAGGTGCAATTAGACCCCCAAACTGATTATTCTTAATGTTACTTAATAATATTTAAAAAAAAATCATAAGAAAATATAGTATTTACAAAAATAGCTTACAGTTAAGAGAAAAATAGAGAAACATAATTTAAAAATAATAATAATATCAACACTAAATAATACGATCTTGTATATGATCTTCATCATAACTAAAACATGATAATACATATGAAAATGTATCAATTTTCCATCTACGGTCTTCAAAATAATTATAGGTGCAAATTTCATGAAAACATTTTATTGAAATTCTACGAATGTTTTCCAAATTTAAAAACTAATCAACGTAAATGGAGTGAAGAAATTACCAGAAATTAAAAGTTTAGGCCTACTATCTCCAGCTCAGGAACTTTTAGGGTTGTTAGACCAATTGAAAGTTTGAAGAATCATAGAAACCCTATAAAGTCAAAAGAGTTAGATTTGATACATAATTACTTTTAAATCCAACTTAGCTCAAGTTGTAAGATGATTCAATCCTGAAGCATATATATATATATATATATATATATATATATATATATATATATATTTAAAGCAAAATCTTAATTAAATAGGTTAATACAAAACAACATATTTAAATGTCAGATAAAATAATAGCTCAACATATTAGTGCATGATTTAAAATGTGAGAAACAAAATAAATAATAGTATGCATTGCTCCTAAATAAAACAACATGGTAGACCCACATAACTCAAAGAGTTCATTATAAGATATACTCATACTGGGTGCTTCATTTCCCAAATAATAATCCCTTATTTCTTAAATACTGGGTGCTTCATTTCCCAAATAATAATGTATTCCTCTACGATGAATCCTTCAATGTACCTCGTATTCTTAAGACACTATTTAAAAAAATTCATCAACCTTTCAAATGGGTACATCCATCGATATCTTACTGGGTCGTAAATAAACACCTCATTGCATAAGTGCATCGTAAGTGAATAGTTATGTCAAAGAATATCGAGAGGAAGTACTTCTCTAACACATAAGTTATTTCGACAAGAGTTGCTTTTGCAGCCACGATGTGCTTTCGATTGAGTACTTTTGCGCACAAAAGTATGAAGCAAAGGGTAATATACATAATGCCCCTTCTCAAATCCTTGTGCTCAAAGAAATAATTCTTAAATAACAAGGGGACCAATTTCATGATCGCATGCCAATCGTAAGACTTGAACTTGTGTAGATCATGTGTGGCATTGCTCACAATCCTCTGCAAATTTAATGAAAAATTAGAGGGAACTTTCAAATTATGCACTGTGTCTAAAAGCACCTTTCTTTTTTCCCTCATCAAAAAGTATATGCGGCGAGGGGGATTATATTCCTCCCGCTACTGTCTTCTTTCAACCATAACTGAGACCTAATTTTTAACACTTTAAGATCACGTCATTCCTTTTCTACATCCTTTGAATGGCTTCCACTTAAGCACGTGCTCACACGATGTTTGATGATATTATTTCAGCACATATGATATCTAATGCATGGCGCATGGGGTTACCCTTGCAGTACGAAAAGTCAAATAATATTGACTTCTTAGACTACGCCTTCCCTTTCTCGGCTTCATTCTCAACAGGTGTCTTTTTATGCTTGGCATTCTTGAATTTAGGATTCTTCCCTAAAACATTAGCTCCACATTTGGAAGACCTTTTAAATCCTGAACCAAAAGTTTTCTGGAAGGTAGCCTACGTTTGACCCCACCCGGTAACAAATTAGAGACTTTATCAAATCTAAACCTGTGATCGGGAGGAAAGAATCTCTTATCGGAATGATATATAATTTTGACACTATCCTTGAGATGTTTAGATCCAGTTTCCTTTCTATAAATGGGACACCCAAAGAAAACGTGAACATTACATCCCGATAAAGTCCCATAAGCTAGGAAATCATTAATTGCCCAAATCAACATAGCTTTTAATATGAACTCTTCTTGTTTTCTAGAGTCAAATGCTTTCACACACGCTACCCATAAATCATTCAATTCTTCTACCAATGGTGCCTAGTAGACATTAATGTCGTCGCTTGGTGCCTTTGGCCCAGGTATTAATAAAGACAACATCGAAAATTCTAGTCTCGTGCACAATGAATGAGGGGGATTTAAGGGTGCTAAGATCACCGACCGTACACTTTGATTAGTTTTTAGAGGGATAAATGGATTGAACCCAAATGTTGATATTTGTAAATGAATATTACGATGTTCATTGGTAAAATCTGGGTAATTAAAATTTATGTTTTTCCAAACTGTCGAGTCCATAGTGTGCCAAGTCATTCCCCTCACTATTCACAGTATAATGAAAAATATCTTCAACCTAGGTCCAACGGGGAAATATTTCAATAATTTTTAGGCACTTTTGAAAGTGTCCTTCTATTACCTATATAACCATGCTCTGGCACATATTCAGGTTACCTGTATGCCGGATAATGATAAAAAAATTTCTACTCCTTCCACTGTAGTATGAAATCATACTTGCAAGCATGAATTGATTTATACTTCATTCCCAAACCTTTCAAACTATTCTTCGTACTTGGATAGTTATTTGGAAGATTATTTTCTTTGGGGAGAAAACCCTTTACCTAATTTAAAATTCCATTCATGTTATTGTCAGACAAACTAAAATAACTCTTTAAACTATACAAACCGACCATGGTATGAAAAGTTATCTGATCTTTGCTGCAAAAGTTATCACTTTTCCATTTCTACAATGTGTGCAAGGACATGAGAATTCTTTATTATTGAGACATCTCTTTGCGAATTTCACAAACTTGTTAGCACCTCTACGATATATATCCCCGAGTCTATTTGTCTCACCATACACTCTTTGTATAGAGGATACCCCACAACAACGTTAGGAATCGTTACCTACCATGTGTGAACAAAAGGGTTATTTCTACAAGCTAGTTTATCCCCGGGGATACTTAAATCATTAGTTAACAATAACAATGTTGAAACACTATCATGTTGAAACCCTAAGTAGCATATACATACCAAATTGGTTTTAATTATACTTTATAACCTAATCAAATCTAATTTTCAAAACCTAGGTTGAAACTCAAAGCTTTGTATACGTATCAAATTGGTATTGATTATAACCTAACTGAATCCAATTTACAAGACCTAGGTTGAAACCCTAAGCCGCCTATACATATCAAATTGGTTTTAATTATACTTTATATCCTAGTTAAATCCCATTTTCAAAACCTAGATTGAAACCCTAAGCTTCGTATACATACCAAATTGGTTTTAATTATACTTTATAACCTAATCAAATCCAATTTTCAAAACCTAAGTCGAAACCCTAATCCGCGTACACATACCAAATAAAAAATTATTGTAGAATGCTCATTGTGTTCTTGATTACATTTTTAAATAAACCCACAAATTATTCACATTATACATACAAATTATACATACGAAATCCCAAAATCCTTCACATTTTTAAATAAACTCACAAATTAGTTTTTTAATCAAAATAATTACATTTACAATAAATAAACATATATATCCAAACCCAAACAAATATCAAAATCAAATTGATCAAACCTTTAAACCTAGGTGCTGCACACGTTGTATCGAAAAATATCAAATTATAAATATAAATACAACTATTTTACAACAACCAAACACATATATTCAAGGCGACATAAAATCGATTCGGTTGTGAGATTTACAACAACGAATCGATTCGGTTACCCATAAAATCGAAATTTTTTCATTCTTGCCTTAAATCCCTAAATCGTTGTTGTGAGATTTTTTAGGACTTTGCTAATGTAATATTGAAAGATGTAAAATATTACAATAGGCTTATGATGGGGGTATGATTTGGTCTTATTGAGAGGATTACGACAACGAAATTGGGTTGATTTTGTATCGTAAATTATCTGAGAGAAAGATAATGAATTATGGGGAGTTTGGGAATTGAGTTGATGAAGCAGACCAGTAGGGTGAGTTAGGCTTAACCACTAAAATTTATAAAAGGGGCAACTAGGACCCTTAGAGTTGTGTGAATAATAATGAATACGATTAGTGGAATAATTCGTAAAGAAATTTTAGTACGACGAGTATATGAGAGAAATATACTACGAACAAGTGTGAATACCTAGGTTGTGTGAATACCTATCATATGAATACTTAGGCGGTGTGAATACATAAAGTCTATTAAATGTATTGGGGTCGAGGGTTATTCGGACCAATATCGAACATAAATAATATGGAGATCGATGGAATATCCGGACCATTATATATCTATATATATAACAGTTACATTGGGGTCGAGGGCTATCCGGACCAATGTGAATGACATGATAAATTGGGGTCGAAGGAACATCCGAACCAATGAATCCTTAATGTGTGATACAAGGATATTATAATGAAGTATATATTTATTTGTATATATTGTGTGGGAAATATATACCGTGTATTTTATCTACTTATGCGAGACAACAGACAGTTAGATAGTGTGTATCTAATAGGAATAATTTAAGTCGAGAAACTTAATTATGATTAAGCTAATAACATATGAGCATGTTAATTGTGATTGTGGATATCGAAATAATAATTAAGTAAGAGAAACTTAATGTAGCGATTTAAAGGATAACATGTGAGGAATGTTACTTATGTTGATAATTAACACATGAGAGATGTTAATAAATTAATGTATTGTATGGGCGGTACGGGAACTTAGATATGTAGATAAGTTCGGTTGAATACTTTAGTCTAGTTAGCTTGGGCAGCATAGCTATGTGGTCTAAGTATTGAACGTTAGGTGTGCACTATAGATGAGAGGTGAGCAAAACTCAAGAGAGAGTGTACGTGAACATGTGTAATCAATAACCGAATTTTTAATGTAATAAACACTTGTTAAATATTTTCAAAACGTTTTGTGTACTAACACTTGCTATAAAATATTTTCAAAACCTTTTAGGTGTCCAGCCACAGGACGCCAGGCGTGACTTCATCATAGGGACTCGGAGCTGTAGCACTGTGGTTGCGGACATGACTTGATTAGACGATTCTTCCTTTCAGATCTAGTGTAGGATCTCATTTTACATTCCATGAATGGACATGTCGTCCATCGTCAGTCTTTCAGTTCTTTTGTCATTGGAGTATTTGCTTTTGGATTTTAGCCGATGGTTTATTCGGCAAAGCTTTATTCATATATATATTGTGATGATTGGACTATAGTATATTGTGAATGTTTAATTTAGTTTTCCGCATTGTCCTCTTATCTATTTTAATGAAAGATAAAATTTGGCACCGGTCTAATTTCATTTTGGTGGTTAGTAATTAAATAGTTTTAGACAGTGATGCTAAGAATGAACCATATGAGAAACCTATTTTAATTTAATAAAGGCCTGGTCAACCGATGTTTAATTGGACGGGGTGTCACAGATGGTATCAGAGCATCAGGTTGTAGTGTCCATAGGATCTGCATGGCTTACTATAATTTTTGCATATTGTTATTTTGATATAGAGCCCTATTGTTAGGACTGTTGTTTTATCTTTACGTGCTTGAGATACCGTGCTTCTACTATTAAATTTTTTTATAAACTGTGTACTTATACAATTTAATTCTATTTCAGTATGCCGTCGAAGAGAGAGCGAGCCGAGAGGGAAGCTGCCAGAGACGAGGTTAGGGAGGATCCTCAGGAGCAGCAGGTACCACCACCACTACCAGAGATGATTTCTTTACTCAGGTAGCAGTAAAAGTGGCACAGACAGTTGAGATACCTATGAGGGCCATGTCAACTGACTTCCCTCAGCATCAGGCACAACAGCCCACAACACCAGCTATTCAGGCCCAGCAAGGGCAACCCACTTGGCATAGCATAAGGGAGACCTTCCAGAAGGGCCACTCGCCCGAGTTTTAGGGCGGTACAAATATAGTGGCGGCATGCCAATGGAAGAAGAATATTTTGTAGCGCCATTTGCGCATGTTAGATTGCAGTGAGGTACAGAGGCAGATGTTGGCCACCTTCAGATTAGTAGGGGTAACCCTTCAGTGGTGGGATCTAGTGACCACCGGTGAGGAGAGACTCGATGACTATTTTAGAGTTTTGGATGCGATTTGACCGCAAGTACTTTCTGCTTGCAGTTTAGTCAGAGATGAGGAGGAAGTTCGGGGAGGTATGTCAGTGTGACCGCTCAGTAGCTGACTACGAGGAGGAGTTCACCCGCCTGGCTAACTTTGTGCCAGACGAGGTGAGCAACAAGGAGAGGAAGAAGACTAAGTTCATGGATGGGTTGGCCTGGAGGACCGGGCAACATTTGATTGGTAATACTGCGTTGATGACTTACTCTAAAGTTGTTAATGCCGTACTTGTACACTGTCAAGATTATCGCTGCCATACGTATGGAAAAAATAGGGGAGCAGAGACTTACCATTAGGGCAATTCAGGGGGAGTAGTGGTAGTGGGGCACCACCCCAGCAGCAGCAGGCAGCGGGCCAGTAGGGGTAGAATTCTCGACAAGGGAACTCTGCCAAGAAATTTAGATAGGGTGGTCGTAAATCAGATTGACAGGGCCAGCGGCTCCCCAACAGCAACAGGCTCCTCAGGGACGTCAGGGTCAAAGGAATCGGGGGAGGCCATCAGGGCCAACGTCAAGGCCAGTAGGGCCAGGGGCAGAGACAATTCTAGGGTTAGTGTTTCACATGTGGCCAGTAGGGTCACAAGAGTAGAGCTTGTCTACAGCGAGACAGGGTACAACGGCAGGGTGCCCAACAGGGGCAACAGGTTTCGATAGCTCTAGCACCAGCACCGGCCCCATAGCAGCAGCAGGGTCAGATGCACTACGGGCATGTATACAACGTCCGGGATATACCAATGCCTCCAGCACCTCAGGCGCCGCCCTGCAGTAGAGGGTACGTTTCCTATTCACGAGTTTGAGGGTAAAATTCTATTTGATACTGGGGCATCACATTCTTTTATTAAGACTAGATTTGCATGAGCCGATGGTTTATTAAAGTCAGTCGGCAGTCTTCTTGTGTGTGTCGAGTCACCGATGGGGTGGTTTGCTGATACATTTAATCTGTAGAGGAGTCTATATTTTGATTGGGATAATGAGTCTAGTGGCAGACGAGGGGTACGACGTGATTCTAGACCTGTATTAGTTGGCAAGTTATCGAGCGATGGTAGATTGCTATGAGATGACTATATTGTTCTCCATCCCAGGGCAGGAGATGTTCCTAGTAGCGATGCCAATCGCACACTCACCTATATTGTATTGAAGAGGAGACCTCACAGGAGTTAGTGGTACCTTTAGATTCGATTCTAGTAGTGGGGGAGTTTGAGGACGTATTTTAGGACATACCCGGGCTGCCACCGATCCGGGAAATAAAGTTTGTCATCAACTTAGCACCGGGGATGAGATCGATTACTAGAGCATCGTATCGCATGGCTCCTTTAGAGATGCGGGAGCTGAGAGAGAAAATTCAGCAGCTCTTGGGTCAAGGTTTCATTCTACGGAGTACATCGCCTTGGGGTGCTCCGGTGTTGTTTGTGAAGAAGAGAGATGGTTCACTCCGCTTTTACGTACATGGTGACGATACGGAATAAGTATCTGTTACCTAGGATTGATGATTTGTTTGATCAGTTGAGAGGGGCTGCGTACTTCTCCAAGATCGACTTGAGGTCAGGCTATCACCAGTTGTGTATTCAGGAGGAGGATGTTCCTACGACCGCTTTCCTGTCGCGGTATGGATCCTACGAGTTTAGGGTGATGACATTTGGGCTCACCAATGCGCCTGTAGTGTCTATGGACCTCATGAATAGGGTATTCCTAGTGTTTCTAAATCAGTTTGTGATAGTATTCATTGATGATATCCTCGTTTACTCGTGTATGGAGGAGGAGCACGCTGAGCACTTACGCATGGTTCTGCATAGGTCTGTCAATGGATTGGATTTGATCCAAATCCAAATCCGATCCATTTAAGCGAATATCGATCATGCCTAAAATCCGATTATCCGATTACCCGATTATCCGTTAATAATTCGAACCGATTAATATTTTTAATATATATATATATATATATAAATTATATATAATATATTTTTAATTAATATATATATTATATTTAATAATATTTTTAATATATATTATATTAGTTCTTCAATTCATTATATGTTTTTTTGGAACATTTGCAAAATAAATTTAACAAAATATAAGTTAATTTTGTTTTGTAAATCAAGTTTAACATAAACGGATAATCAGATCGGATCCGAATCCGTTTAACATAAACGGATATGGATTTGGATTTGCCTGATCCGATCTGATTAATAAATGGATCGGATCTGAATTCGTTTAACATAAACGGATATTGATTTGGGTTTGTCCAATCCGGTCCGAATCTGATCCGTTTACAGGCCTAGTTCTGCAGACATTACGGAACCATCAGGTGTACACCAAATTTAGTAAGTGTGGATTTTGGCTTTGGAAGGTATAATTTATTGGCCACATTGTGTGTGATAGGGGCATAGCTGTTGATCCAAGTAAGGTATCGACGGTGAGGGAGTGGGGGCAGCCCACGACACCGATCGAGATTCGTAGCTTCTTGGGGTGGCTGGATATTACCATCGCTTCATCAAGGGGTTCTCCAAGATTACTGGAACTTTGACGAACTTGACTCGTAAAGGAGTACCATTTGTGTGGAGCGACCATTGTCAGTTGGCCTTCGACGAGCTAAAGGACCGATTGACATCAGCACGAGTACTTGCTTTTCCCAAGGGAGGATTAGAGTATCGGGTCTATACTGACGCATCCTTGTAGGGACTTGGGGGTGTGTTGCAGTAGGAGGAGAGGGATATAGCTTATACGTCTCGAAAGCTAAAGCCCCACAAGAAGAATTACCCCAACCCACGACCTCAAGTTGACAACTGTCGTTTTTGCGTTAAGGATATGGAGACATTATTTATAGGGGAACAATTTACTTTGTTCATGGATCATAAGTCATTTCAGTTCTCTTCACACAGAAGGATCTGAGCATGAGGCCGAGGCGGTGACTAGAATTCGTGAAGGATTACTAGTTTGATATACGCTATCATCCTGGTAAGGCTAACGTAGTTGTAGTTGCTTTGAGCCGACAACCTGCTGGAGATTTAACGGAGGTGTGGAAAGAGAAGTGGAGTGAGATTCGACAGGAAGAGGAGGTTACCAGAGCCTACATGGCAGTTATGACTATCACTTCTGAGATCGTTATGCGGGTAGTGAAGACACAGGTAGAGGATCAGTTCTATCAGGACAAGGTACGACAGTTATTAGCTAAGGATGCAGAGTCTTACTCAGTTAGCTCAGAGGGAGGCCTACGCTTTAATAAAAGATTGGTAGTGCCCGAGGATGAGGATTTTAGACAGGCAGTTATGACTGAGTCTCACGGTTCCAGATTTAGGGTACATCCCGGTGGGGGATAAGATTTTCCAGTATATGAAGAGATAGTACTGGTAGAACGTCATGAAGAGAGACATATCAGAGTTTGTCTCAAAGTATTTTACTTGTTAGCTCGTGAAAGTTGACCATCAGAGGCCTTCGGGGATGTTAGAACCACTTGATATTCTCATGTGGAAGTGGGAGATCATCTCGATGCACTTTATTAATGGGCTACCTACGTCGCAGTGGGGTCACGATTCCATATGGGTGATAGTGGATCAGCTGACTAAGGTGGCTCATTTCTTACCAGTCCGCACAGACTATGGGACGATATAGTACGCTCAGCTATTCATTTCAGAGATTATTAAGCTGCACATGGTCCCGATTAATATTGTGTCTGTCTGATTGAGATAAAATTTTCATGTCACACTTCTGACAGAGCTTTTGGGAGGCCATGAGCATAGATTTATGGTTGAGTACGGCATGCCACCCGCAGATGGACAGACAGACTGAGAGGGTGAATCTGATGCTTGAGGATATGCTGAGGATGTGCATCCTAAATTTTGGGGGAGGGTGGGAGAGATACCTCCCATTGGTAGAGTTTGCATATAAAAATTCGTACCAATTTACTATCGGTATGGCATCGTTCGAGGCATTATATGGGTGGCCTTATCGATCGCCCGCTTGCTGGTTAGAGGTGGGGGATAGCAAGTTATTTGGACCTGAGATGATTCAGGAGACTACTGCCAAGATTGAGTTTATTCAAGGACGTATTCGGATAACTCATGATAGGAAGAAGAGTTATGCCGACACCGACAGGAGACATGTGGAGTTAGAGGTTGGCGACCAGGTGTTAGTTCGAGTATCTCCTATGAAGGGGATTATGAGATTTGACAAGTGAGGGAAGTTAGCACCGAGATATATGGGACCATTTTCTATTATAGAGAGTGTTGGACCGGTAGCGTACAGATTGGGACTTCGAGAGCATCTTCAATGGATACATGGCGTGTTTCATATGGCATCACTAAAGAAGTACAGGAGGAGCGAGAGAGCTTTCTGGCATGTTCCACTTGAGGATACTGATTTGCAGCCAGACGTCTCATATGAAGAGAGGCATGTGGCTATTCTAGATCGTAGTGAGCGTAAGCTGCGGTCCAAGGTGGTATCACTAGTGCGAGTTCAGCGGGGACACCATAATACTAATGAGTCGACATGGGAGCGGGAGGATGACATACGAGAGTAGTATCCAGAGTTATTCACCTCAGGTATGTCCAAATTTTGGGGATGAAATTCATTTGTAAGGGGGAAGTATGTAATACCCCGTATGTCCGCGTATTTATAATTTAATTAATTCGGGAATTAATTGAGAATATACGTATTATTTAAATTATGCGAGTCTAGTAATTTAATGTGATTAAATGAGAAATGTGATGATTAAATATCAACCGAGAGATAGATATTGATTAATATTATAGTATGAAATTTACTAAGTGTGCATAGTGAATAATTACTGATTATTGTAATACGACATAGTGAGTGATATGTGCGTATTTTATTTTATCTCAACCAGGAGTCGCGGGTAGACTAACTTGAGGTTGAGATAGGAAAAATATTTTTTAGGTGACGTGGATGATAATTTAGGGGTCACAGATGTTTCTGAATAGGTCGAAATAGTAAAAAAAGTGTATCCGGGAGGTATTATTTGGGTCGCCGGTTAATTAAAGACCAAACTGACACCTATTGGGGGCGTTTTGGTCATTTGGAAAATAGAGGTTAAGGGACCAACGAAATTCTAAGTGTTATGTCTGATGTTTAAGACTTGAGGCTAGGGTTAGAAACAGTTAAACCCAAAGGAAGCCATTAGAGATAAAAGAGAAACCAATTTTCAAGGCTTAGGAGGTGTTCTTGAAGACTTGAACCTAAACCTTGCTCCCTAATCATCTAAGGAGTAAGGATTTGAAGAGAGAACCATCAATCCATCAGCAACACCACGAATTCATAACCTACAAACCTAGAGGCAAGTTGTTTATTGCAAATTAATATGAAGTTATAATACCCATGTGACTAGGGTTTGAATAATATTGATTTCTTTGATATGGTTGGAAAAAAAACCTATGTTTATACAAGTTTGGGTAGGATCTTGCATGTAGATTGAATGAAAATATGTAGAGGATAAGTTATCTGAGATTTTTAGAGAGTTCTACGAATTTACATCTGGGGGTCATATGAGTATTAATGGAAAATATTGAAATATAGGGTTCTTGAGAATTTGATGAATTAATCCTTTTTTAATAGATAATTTTAATGTTTTGATGACTGACTCACGTTAGAAATTACTCCCACACATGTATAAATGGTTAGGAACATGTGGCCTAGAATTTGGTGAAGTAGCATGAGAATTATATTAAGTACAAGTGGTGGAAATCGGGTAAAAATGCACGAAGAAGACGAAGTGCAAAATCTGTACATAATCAAATCGATTCGACCCGGGTAGGTGAATCGATTCGGCCTAGGGTGAATCGATTCGATTACCCAGAAAATTGAAAATTTCCCCTTGTTTTCTTTGAATCCCTAAATCGTTGTTGTTAGATTTTTGAGGACTTTGATAATGTAATATTGACACATGTAAAGTATTACAGTAGGCTTATGATGGGGGTATGATTTCGTCTTGTTGAAAGGATTAAGGCGAGAACGAAATTGGGTTGATTTTATGCCGTAAATTATCCAAGAGAAAGATAATGAATTACGGGGAGTTTGGGAATTGAGTTGATGAAGTAGACCAGTAGGGTGAGTTAGGCTTAACCACTGAAATTTATAAAGGCGTAACTAGGACCTTTAGAGTTGTGTGAATACTCATGAATATGATAAGTGGAATAATTCGTAAAGAAATTTTAGTACGACGATTATACGAGAGAAATATACTACGTACAAGTGTGAATACCTAGGTTGTGTGAATACCTTTCATATGAATACTTAGGCGGTGTGAATACCTAAAGTCTATTAAATGTATTATGGTCGAGGGAATATCCTGACCAATACATGAAAGTTTGATTTGGGGTCGAGGGTAATCCGGGCCAATATCGAACATAAATAATATTGGGGTCGATGGAATATCTGGACCAATATGAATGACATGATAAATTGGGATCGAAGGACCATCCGAACCAATGAATCCTAAATGTGTGATACTATGATATTATAATGAAGTATATATTTATTTGTATATATTGTGTGGGAAATATAATATACTTTGCGATTTATCTACTTATGGGTGACATGAGACAGTTAGGTAGTGTGTATCTAATAGGAATAATTTAAGTCGAGAAACTTAATTATGCTTGAGCTAATAACTTATGAGCATGTTAATTGTGATTGTGGATATCGAAATGATAATTAAGTAAGAGAAACTTAGTGTAGCGATTCAAAGGATAACACGTGAGGAATGTTACTTATGTTGATAATTAACACACGAGAGATGTTAATAAATTAATGTATTGTATGGGCGGTACGGGAACTTCGATTTGTAGATAAGTTCGGTTGAATACTTTAGTCTAGTTAGCTTGGGTAGCATAGCTAGGTGGGCTGAGTATAGAACGTTAGACGTGCATTATTGATGAGAGGTGAGGAAAACTCAAGAGAGAGTGTACGTGAACATGTGTAATCAATAACCAGATTTTTAATGTAATAAACGCTTGCTAAATATTTTCAAAACGTTTTGTGTACTAACACTTGCTATAAAATATTTTCAAAACCTTTTAGGTGTCTAGCCACGGGGACACCAGGCGTGACTTCGTTCTAGGGACTCGGAATTGTAGCACTGTGGATGCTGACAGGACTTGATTTGACGATTCTTCCTTTCAGATCTAGTGTAGGATCTCATTTTACATTCCATGTATGGACATGTTGTCCGTCGTCAGTCTTTCAGTTTTTCAGTTCTTTTGTCATCGGAGTATTTTCTTTTGGATTTTAATTAATGGTTAATTCGGTAAAGCTTTATTCATTTTTTATGATGATTGGACTGTAGTATATTGTGAATGTTTAATTTTGTTTTTCGCATTGTCCTCTTATCTGCTTTAAAGAAAGATAAAATCGGGCACGGGTCTAATTCCATTTAGATGGTTAGTAATTAAAAAGTTTTCGACAGTGATGCTAAGAATGAACCATATGAGAAACGTATTTTAATTTAATAAAGGCCGGATCAACTGATGTTTAATTAGACGAGGTGTCAGAATGCGGTCAACGTGCTACATGCCCCATCACACGCGCCCCAAGTATGATTCAGATAGGCAAAGTAAATAAACATCAAACCTTACTAAATTGGGTATAAAGATAGTCTCTTTTATTTCAGGCACACTTAATATTAACCGTTTGCATAATTTTTTTTCGAACCCCTAGGTTTTTAAAAATAGGTATCGTCTCGCACCTACGATTTATATACTTATTCTAAATCAACAACGCCCCTACTCGATGGGTTACAAATATGTTCTCGTATATTTTATTATTTTCACAATTGTTCAAGCTTAACCGACATTATAAATTTTGACCCGAACCCAAAATTTCTTAAACTAGTTATTATCCCTTAAACCTACTGCCTTTACATGTATTTTAATTTATTTAAAATCCCCAAACTCAATCCAATTTAAACCCAAGTTAAAACTATCCTAAAATGACCCGACCCAGACCAACACTCTGGGCCAGATTGACCCGGGCCTGGGATTGATCAATTTGACGGCCCCAGTGATTGGTCTTTCCTCTTGTTCCTACTCAGTCTATCGGATCAATTCGGCTCAAGCCTCGATTGATATGTTCCTTTGGAAATTCCCAGTATGGGTTGATTTAGGGGTTTTGCATGAGGTTAGAAGCTAGGTAAGTTTAGGGCCTTTATGATAAATAAAAATACTTATAAACTAGTAGGTAGATTTAGGAACCTTTGGTGTTCGGGGTAAAAACCTATATAATTGGTTAACATCTAATGTGTGTAAAAATTGGAAATGAAAGATACTGCATTGAGACCTATAGTGTAGGGTTGATTGTTGATTTATATGAATTATGCAAATCATACCAGGTGTGTGTGTGTGTGTGTGCTCATGCTCATGGGTAACCTACTAGTAAGGATTTGATGGCACGTATAATGTTACCACGTGGGTATCCCAATGAGTGCACGGGTTCTACCTATGTCTTATTATCGCAATCTTATGTGTTGAGGCGCCCATCTCCCGAGTTGGAATAATGGGGTTGGATCCTCTCATATAGCCTTGGGTAGGACCATACGTTTGGTGTGATTGTGTATCCCTTTGATGTTGTACTAAGGTTCATATTCTTCGAGTCCATCATTTGATAAAGTAATCTTTACTTTAACGTTCCCATGTCCATTTTTTAAATTAAGTAACTCTTACTATAAAAATATTTCCTTGCTTTAACATTCTCAATTTACATTTCCATATATATGTCTCTAGCGTATCATACTTTAATATTCCCGAGTCATAGTTTCGCATATACATCTCTTGTATAATTTATTTCAATATTCCCAGTTACAATTTCAAGTGTATACATCTCTAGTATAATCATCACAATGTACAAGATAATGCAAAATCACACAATCTAGAATACCCATGAGCAAACTTAACTCACATCTAATCCTATAAGTCTATGCGCTGCCTGAATCAAAGTACGATAACCTATCCCTATGCCTTCGGGGATCACTCGTGACTCTGAAATCAAAAGTATTTTAAAGTATAAAGATTTTGTATGATGACAAGTACAATTGATATATGACATAACCTCACTATCTTAAAACTAATGTTCTCGAGATGAAAAGATGCACTCAAAATATGATGACACCTATCTCCAAAATTATAACAATAATGCAATCAAGAACCTCAAGAGAATCGTCAAAAGATGAATTTTATGATCAAAGTACTTAATCAATCCAAATCAAGTCCACCATATACCATTCATGTATTGATAAGAATCAATAATTCATCATGAAGTATAAAAGAATAAAGTCAAGCCTTGATCATCATCATCATCGCCGAAGTAATGAGCTCATTACCAGATACTCACTATCCAAGGAACCAGATAAAGATCCATACATTCACAATCACCATAAGCTCAACCTTAAAGAAGCACACTTAGTCTTTTAATCCAATTTAATCGAGCACTAAGAAAAGTTCATTTCATCCAATCACGAAAGCAAAGCTCTTGATTAACATATTAAAATGAGAAGTGACATTACATGTTCCACACAAACCAAAGAACTGATCAAACATCGGAAGATGTTCCCTGAGCTTTGAAGAACTTTAGGAAAGATTGTAATAATGTAAATTAACTTCTATGATGTTGCATTTGCTAAATCCAACCCACCTAAACCTTCCCAAAATTCTTAACCATGCCAAAGCAACCTGAACAACATAACAAGGACTTATAGTTGACTTAGAGTTGACTCACCCTTGGGGTAAAGTTGACTCAATTTTGAGTTAGAGTCGAATTAAACTACCTATTTGGAACTGAATTTATTTGAATGAAAAATAACAATAGAGAGAGTACTTTGAGTCGAATCTAATAACTTTGAATCGACTCGAAGTGTGTTAACTGGAAATTTTTCAATGGTTAGTTTTCAAATATTGAATTCCATAAGATTGAGAAGTTACCATACTACTCTCTAATGACTAGTTTCAAACATTTCCTATAAAAGAGACCTTGGGTGTCTTTATCAAACACACAAGCTTCCTATAACGTCTCTATTGACCAATGTTCCATTTCTAAGCTTGTGTCAATTTACTTGAGCTTTCTAAAGAGAGAAACTAAGTCCCAAACCCATTCCAAATTAATAATTTCAAACCCAAAACTTCATTGATGCAGAGATCCAGCCAAAACCCTTTTGAGCTTAAAGCTTCACCCTCAAGCCCTCTTTAACCAAATATATAAACCCAATACTCTTGTGTGCTAACGTTTCAATCCAATACCCATTTGAGTAATATACTTATGATTATTTAATTTGTTAAGAGAAAGTAAGCAAATATCATACTTTTTTTAGTGAAGCAACTTTGATTTACATTTGGTTATAATTCTTATTGTTACGTACGGTTGAAATTCATTGTATCTTTGTGGCAGGTAGTGAAGTAGTTGCAGGCAGTTAAGGGGTTATAAGACCGTGAGATTTTGCGTGTGTCGATTGAGGAAGGATGGGTATAGTTCCTTTATTGGATGCACTTTGAAAGGTGTTATAATTCCTTGTGAGGTTTTTAGTTCCAACTAAGTGAACCGGAGATAGTGAAGTTTCCCGAGTACCGTCTTGATCATGGGCGTAGGCAAAGGTTGGACCACATTAAACCTTCGATATGTAAAGTTTCTCTAAACCCTCTCTTTTAACAACTTATGCTTTTTGATTACTTGTTTTTACTTGAATTGATCATATTGCAATTAATATTTGAAGAAATCTAAGAAAGTTAATTATTGCCATTGATTTTATATACACTCAATTCACCCCTCCTCGTGGGTATATTTCAAGGCCCATAGTGACACGACAAGTTTTAGCTATAGGACGTCCCAACCCTATAGCCTCAAAGCAATAATAGAAATATAATCATTATGTCGTCATACCCAACGCACGACCCCATACCCAAGGCTATAGGAGAGGATATGTCCCCATGTCCCAACTTGGGAGACGGATGCCTCATCACATATGATCAAGGTAAATAAGACTTATGTAGAGCCTATCACAATCACTGAGAATACCACGCGCGGTCAACATCGTACGCATCCTATAAAATCCCTACTAGTAGGTTACATATGTGTACACTCACACCCCAGGTATGATTATAAAAATTTATGTAAATCAGCATCAAACCTTACTCAATTAGATTACAAAGATGGTCTCTTTTTTTTCGTATTATTGCGTACCTTTAGCATTAACCATTTGCATAACTTTAGCTCGAACCCCTAGGTTCCTAAAAATTGACATCGTCCTCACCTATGGTTTATATACTTATTTTAAAATAACAGCAACCTTACTTGATGTATTATAAATACGTTCTCGTATAGTTTATGATTTAAACAATCATTAATGTTAAGTAATATTATAAATTTTGACCCAAACCTAAAGTTCCTAAACTAGGCATTATCCCTAAAACCTACTTCCTTTGCATGTATTTTAATTTATTTTAAGTCCTCAAACTCAAACCAATTTAAAACTGAGTCAAAATGCCCCTAAAATGATCTGACTATGACCAGTATTCAGGGCCGAATTGATCGCACGGTGCTTAGTTCTTCCTCTTTTTTTGTTTTATTGCGGTCAATAGCAAAAACCTTCAAAACCATACAACCTCTAATCATCAAACAATCCCACATCCTTAATATGAAATCATCATATATGTATAAGAGACTCATTTCCATAAGTTTTAGAAGATTTATAACACAATTAGCTGGTCAATGGAAGAATTGATAAAACTAGCCCTAGCTAACTTCATATTCTTCAAAGAATAATTCGATTAACCTCTGAATTTTAATCAATTATCATAATAAACACAAGGGTTTTACATATTACAACATATATGATTCATATTTAATAATTTTGAAGTCAGATTTCAAGGATTCATAATTTTGGTTTGTTGTTTCATTAACCAATTTCATGTATTCATCAATAACATAATTTATGGTTTTTAATTTGATTAATTCTAATTATGAATTGATGTTTGATTATGAACTAAAATCATATTACATAGTCATATTCACAAATTCCATCATATAACTACTATCACAATACAAACTTAATTATATTTCTACACAATGTAAACTTGCCTTAGGATGACTGCAAGAAATTTATCCCAAATCTCTAAGCTAGGGTTCTTCCTCCTTTCCTTAGCATCTAGGGTTCCTCCCAACTTGTGTTATGTGGTGAGATTAAGATGATTATGCTAATATAATAATCAAACTCGAAATTACGCTTAGGCCCCAATGGACCAATATTCCACTATTTTAAACTCAAACTGAACTTTCTAAACATCTCGTGAACCAATCCGAAATCTATCATGTTCTAAAAGTCAATTATTTTATTAAGTTCATTAATTATACGGTATGCATCGGCTAATATTAAATTCTTAATTATTAATTGATTAAATTATGACTCACTATTATAAGAACCTACTTCGCGATCCGTGGGACCCGATGTCGAGGGAATAATCCAAATAAGGAAATCCTAAACACCCAGCCCCTGACCATTCCATAGCCACTCATAATACTAAGTCACCTAAAAATTTGTCTTAATGAATTATTACGAGTTCGCTAATTACTATAATAATATATGTCCAATCAACATGCAACTGAATCACGTAACATCTCAAGGTCAAATCTCAATCAAAATAACACACCGAATGTCCAACATCTCAGACCACAAAATGACAGACCAAATGTCATATGAAATAACAACTTGTCAATAGTCAATAATCAATTTAGCAATTAAATAAATGCCATAAAATATGGCATATTAAAGGTTTACGTTTTAGAAAAAAAATGTGTTGAAATAAAATTAAGGGTTTAAATACTCTTTGAGCATTGGGGTGGTTATTTGGGGGTGTTTAGAAGTAAATATAGTTAATTATGTGATGTTCGGGAGAATGTGGTGTTAAGGAGATGTTACAACCCCAATCCTTCACACATAAGTTGGTCAATATTATTCATAGTAAATAAGAGTTATCAAATAATTAATATCATTCTAATCCATGCAATTATAAATAAACAACTTAAACATGATATGATAATATTGATAATAAATATATCCCAAATTAAACCAAAATCTGGAATAAGTTTAATAAATGTCAATCATTAATAATCCAACTTCGCGGACCATGTTGAACGAATTAAATGTATAAAGAAACTCTGGAACATAACATAGGGTCCATAAACAATTGTCTTAATAGAATTGTAGTAAAAAAAATATGAGAGTGAAACTCTGACACCTAAATCAACTGAAAGATTGAGAAGATTGAAATGACTAGAAATAGCTTTAAGGGTTCGCTTTGTGCGAAAGATCAATGGAGATATACCAATTAAAATTATTTTTAAATTTTAATAGTGCTAAAAATAAGATGCACGACCTAAAGGTTATTGTGATAAATTTTTTATCAAGCTAGGTCAGTGTGATAAATTTTTTATCAAGTTTAGAATCAACCAAATTTATCGTTCTTAATATAAACAAGTGATTCTAAAAAAGAGAAAAAAACAAAACAAATACACAACACCGGATGTATGAGGAAAAATACAATAATGAGAAAAACTTGAGGCTAAAATGAACGAAAAAATATTATAACATTGATTTTCAAAATAAAAAACGTATAATCACACAACGAGATAACTTCATTATGCCCTCTTTTGAGCCACATCTTCCAAAGAAGCTGCCAACTGGTGAATAACGCTACATAAGCGTGAGAGATTTTGGCCTCAACCAATGTCTTCAAATAATTTGCCACTTAAAATATTTTTTTGAAGTTGAATAATTTTTTTTATTCCAATGGAATAAGTGAGAAGCCACTAATGCTTGAGTACTAGTTTTTTGGATGCGAGTCATCTTAGAGGCTTGATAGTGCACTTGAACTAATGGATTGATTTGTATAATTAAATGCCACACACAAATCCAATTGTTACCAAATTTAAATCTTTGATTAAACTGTCACACCCCACCGAATTCTGGCGCCACCACCAAAACTAAGTCGGGCGTGAACTAAATAAAATATCATTCTTAGCATAAGACATAATAAATCAATCCATAAGATAAATATTAGAATCAATCCCAAATGATAATAGCAACTGAATGATAAAAGATCCATCACATGCTAAAACTTTGAATAAATCCAGTCTCCAAAATGATTTAATTAAAACTGAGTAATAATCAACTGTGAATAATCCAACTGAAATCCTTTAACAACTTTGGAACCGAATGGCCCAATCAAAACCATAAACTGTGTCTCAAAGTAAATACGAAGGAATGAAAACCTAAACTAAATCAATACGCATAAGGTAGAGCAACTCTAACTGTACCTCCAAGCAAATCTTCAAATATTTGTATGCAGCTTCTCCAAATACTATTTCCTGAAAAAGTTAGTCAACGCACAAGGTCAGAGCCCCGAGCATGAATACACACTACTCCCCTCAAATAGGGTCCGTGAACCTAGACAGTAGCATTATACGTAATAAATATCACAATAGAGTATTTTAATTACGAATATAATGAAATGCGAGCAAGATAAATTACTAACCAGCCTCAAAGATTCTGATAAAGGCACACCAATATCATTTTAATTATCAAAATATTAATTTAATTAAATTAACCTAAATTATCATTATTTTTCAATTCTTACTTTAATTAAGTATAGCGGTCCTCCCGCCTCGGGTGATTTCTCTACCAAAATACACATCCCTTCATCAAAACGCCAGCTGATCCGTTTAAACTATCGACCCCTGCTGATTGACGAGGTTCCACACACGACACGACATAAAATACTGACTGACCCGTTTAAATTGTCGGTCCTCGCTGATTATGTCGCCAATATATTTTAATACCCGTCCTATTATCTTAGGTATTAATTCTCTATTTCTCAATTTCATAATTAACAAATTACCCCACCCTTTTAATCGACGTGAGATCCTCAAAATATCCCTTAGTCCCATACCTAAGGGTCCCAAAGTCACCAATACATCCTACCCTATGTATATGATGAATTTCTAACATAAATATCGACCTAGTCTCATGCCTAGGCTAGCATAACGATGATAAAGTATCAAAAATCAGCCCACCCCCGACATAATAAAGTCGTAATAATCTACCCTCACTAGTCCATACCCAGAAGGCGTAAATCATCAAAAGGCCTACCCACTAGTCCCATACCTAGAAGGCATCCTAAGATATAGGGAGAGCAGAAATACCCAACAACCCGTTGTCACAATGGAAATTTATTAATACCAACAAGTCACACAAACAAGCATAATTAATCAACATATACAACTACGCATAATAGTCCAATTCAATTAAATCTTAATTTAATTATCACATCGTCATAAACACCCAATTATTCCCATTTAACTATTTTAAATAAAATATGCCGAGATTTCATCATTAATACATCATATTTCCAATTTCATTATCTCTACAAAATTTACATGAGTTATACGTCCCCAAAATTCATTAATTCTAAACCAAGGTTTTTCTACATGCAACCTATACCAATAAAACCCAAAATCCACTTATCAATCCTACGTACCCAAGGGTTATGAATATTATTCAGATTAAAAGATTTAATAACCACAGTCCCATAATTAGTGTTCACTTTTTCTAATTAAGTTACTAATTGATTTTAATAAAAAACACATGATTAAGGGTTTAGGCGACACTTAAAATGCATAATACTAAAGGAAAAGAATAGAGTATTCATGTCTGAGATTTAAGTTGAAGAAAAAATGGTAGCACGGTTGGATTCCTCTCGAAAAAATTAACAAAGAAGTGTTATTGGACAAACTTGATTAAACCCCAATTAAGTCTTCTAAAACTTGTGACAAAAAACTTGATTATGTTGGAGGTTGATGAATATGTGGAGAGGAAAAACTTTTGGAAGATCTCTCTGGGGAAAAACTTGGGAAAAAGTGATTATGAGAAGCCCCTACGAATTAGAATGGTTAAATACCAAATAGGAATCCTAACCCAACTCAAACTCTAAGAAAATAACCCACTGACTCAAAATCTGGGCATAGTCGATCGATCGACTCCCAGGGTTGATCGATCGACCCTACAAATCTGGCGACAGTTCCCCCACAAAATGTCTATAAGTCAAAAATAATTAAAAACTCAATTAAAATCTATTTTAAATCCGATTTCAATTCCGCTTGAAGTTTTATTCTTCTAAAATCGTAACCAACATATTTTACTAATAAAAATTATTAAATCCAAAATTTTATTTTTCTCGAATATTTCAATTAATTAATTAAATTAATTAATAAAAACACGGGGTTTTAGATAAATTAGGTTTGCATACAAGATGTGTTTCGATCACAATTAATAAATTACGCATGCAATCAACACGGTAAATGAGAAAAAATCCGTAAAAAAGCCAAAACCTTTAATTCAACACTATTGACAATTTTGGATACAATCGATTTCTACATTAAGCTATATGCGCAGAGTCTTCAAAATACCAACATATACGACTCAGCTCTAGAGCCGTCCACAGATAGCGATCTACATTCGATATCCACCGATCAGCCTTCTTCCTTCTTTAGTAATGAACCATCGGTTCAAAAGTCAGCCGTATATGAATGATATTAAAACTTTAGGGTTTTACAAAAGTTCACAAATCATATGGGGAATGAAAGGATTGTGAATCAAAAATTGTTTTGTGAAATAAATTACGAAAACCTTTGTGCAACTCGTTTGAACGAAAACAGGATTTCATTTTGACGAGATGTAGAATTGTTCCAACAAAAAGGCAATGTTGTTCGAAGCCAACATCAAACGAGCTTGTAACGAGAATGTTCTATCGAGCTGAACCAACCTTATTCAAAGTTCACTAGAAGAGTGATCTAATGAAACCTCATTTTTATTCTAACAAGCTGGAATCTCGTTGGAATAAAGCCAAATAAAAAAATTATCTTTCAATCCTTTCGAAAAGCAGCCTCGATTTTATAAAAAATAACATCCCGAATATGATTTTAGAAAATTTATGAACACCTAAAGTTTTATACCTTCATGAGTTGTAGGGGTGTCTTCGATCTTGGAGATGTTGGAGTTCGGTTCGACGAGTCTATTTGTAATGGGATATGACAAAATATAAAATAAAGCCTAAGCTATGAGTAATTATAAATATTTGCTCTTATAAATTTTCCCATTTGGCTATTCCGGTATAAAACAAAATTGAAGCCCAAATTATAATACAACCCCTATATGACAATGATTCCTAATGCCCTCCCAAACCCTAGAAATGGAATGGCATAAAAGAAACTTTGTCTTTAAATTCAACTTGTTATCCCCGTGGGAAACTTTGTCTTCATCCGGTGTAGTCTATGAATTCATCATTAACGCGAAAGAAACCTACACACATGAAACAAAGAGATGTCGTGACGCTGCATAGAGTTTTAAAAAGAAAAAAACTCCCCCTCAATTTGTTCTCTCGCTTCTTGTCCGTAATAGACAAAGGAGTAGAACCTAGGCATGAAAATAAACGCATCACACGAAGAAGTGAGATATCAACACAAGTATAATCAAGGAAGCTTAGGTGATGATAATCTCAAAAGGCAATGTTGTAACACCCCGCCCGCCCGGGGAGAGCGAACGGAGCGCTAATGCGATAAAATAAATCCAAATCCACAAATAACAAGGTATAGAGCATCTAAATAAACCCACAATAATATAAATACACTAATCTCAATCTCTTCAATTACAACAAGTCTCTCGAATAAAAATATAACAACTAACTCGAAAATAAAATACAAATCTCCAAAGCTCTATACATCAAAATAATAAAAATCTTTCACAAACAATCCTCGCTAAAATCAATCTCCATAGTGCCCCAAAATCCGCGCTAATCTGCCACTAAAAGAAAATATGGGGAAGTACACAATACGACAGGAAAGACGCTCAACAAATATATATTAGCGATGAATAAAACGTAACAACACGAGTACGAATATTCAAATCAAAATGCAAATCTCAAAGCATTTATCAATATAATTTCTCAACAACACTTTAACCGGGTCACCAGGCCTCACCACATCCGTATACGCTTTATCAAGCCATAGTCGGGAAACAGGAATTTTGGCGGGTGCCCAACATCCGTGCCATATTAAAATCTCATGACAACGTGCTCATCAACAATATAATGATACCACATGAATCAAAATAATTTCAACAATTATTTTCCAGATTTCAATGAATTTATCAATTCAAATATGAGTTCAATTAAATAAGAATTCAAAGAGAATGACACTCGCGAGATTTAAGGAGCATATTGTGTAAAACCCCATACCTCAAACCATGATGAGAAACCAATGATCACATCCTCAAGATCAACACAAAAGATCTACAAAAGCTCCTCCAAGAACCTCCAACAAAATAGCCCCAAGAACACCTCTAATCTAAAGTTGGAACTCACAAATCTCAAGGGCCAAAGTATATATAAAAAGAAGAGGAATATAAAATATATTTGTTGCCAAAATTTGTGCCAAAAGTAGGTTAAAAGGGTTGCCCACAACTTCCTTTTATAATGCAAAGAAATGAAAAGTTAGAATCCAAAAGACTCATTTAGATAAGGCAAAGAAATGAAGAGTTGGAAGTCAAAACAACTCTAAGAGTTAAAAATATTTAAAAATCATTTTAAAATCCGTTTTCGAAACCGTTTGAAATTCTCGCCTTTAAAAATAATAACCAACATATTTGAGCAATGAAAATAATTTTATCTAAAACTTTATTTTTCCTCTTTATTTTGGAAATAGCCCAAAAATTATGCGGGTTGTTACACTTCCCCACTAACAATGGAATTTCGCCCTCGAAATTCGTCGAATGCCTAACTCTAAAAAATCAGGGCACTGCACTATCTCCAAAAATAAATCACGTCTCCCAAAAATAAATTCCTCACCTCTAATTTCGAAACCTAACACGAATATCACCTAAAATTTTCTATCTCCAAAAATTGCTAACCACGCAATGAACCCAAAACCCAAGCCCCGAGGGTTGCCGTATACCTAAGCTCTGATACCATTTCTAACACCCCGCCCGCCCGCCCGCCCGGGGAGAGCGAACGGAGCGCTAATGCGATAAAATAAATCCAAATCCACAAATAACAAGGTATAGAGCATCTAAATAAACCCACAATAATATAAATCCACTAATCTCAATCTCTTCAATTACAACAAGTCTATCGAATAAAAATACAACAACTAACTCGAAAATAAAATACAAATATCCAAAGCTCTATACATCAAAATAATACAAATCTTTCCCAAACAATCCTCGCTAAAATCAATCTGCATAGTGCCCCAAAATTCGCGCTAACCTGCCACTAAAAGAAAATATGGGGAAGTACACAATACGACAGGAAAGACGCTCAACAAATATATATTATCGATGAATAAAACGTAACAACACGAGTACGAATATTCAAATCAAAATGCAAATCTCAAAGCATTTATCAATATAATTTCTCAACAACACTTTAACCGGGTCACCAGGCCTCACCACATCCGTATATGCTTTATCAAGCCATAGCCGGGAAACAGGAATTTTGGCGGGTGCCCAACATCCGTGCCATATTGAAATCTCATGACAACGTGCTCATCAACAATATAATGATACCACATGAATCAAAATAATTTCAACAATTATTTTCCAGATTTCAATGAATTTATCAATTCAAATATGAGTTCAATTAAATAAGAATTCAAAGAGAATGACACTCGCGAGATTTAAGGAGCATATTGTGTAAAACCCCATACCTCAAACCATGATGAGAAACCAATGATCACATCCTCAAGATCAACACAAAAGATCTACAAAAGCTCCTCCAAGAACCTCCAACAAAATAGCCCCAAGAACACCTCTAATCTAAAGTTGGAACTCACAAATCTCAAGGGCCAAAGTATATATAAAAAGAAGAGGAATATAAAATATATTTGTTGCCAAAATTTGTGCCAAAAGTAGGTTAAAAGGGTTGCCCACAACGTCCTTTTATAATGCAAAGAAATGAAAAGTTGGAATCCAAAAGACTCCTTTAAATAAGGCAAAGAAATGAAGAGTTGGAAGTCAAAACAACTCTAAAAGTTAAAAATATTTAAAAATCATTTTAAAATACGTTTTCGAAACCGTTTGAAATTCTCGCCTTTAAAAATAATAACCAACATATTTGAGCAATAAAAATAATTTTATCTAAAACTTTATTTTGAAAATAGCCCAAAAATTATGCGGGTTGTTACAAATGTATCAACCAACTATTTTAAAAAAAAATCATTTTTTCTTTTAAAAATAAAGTATAAAATGAACAAATACATCACACCATGGAGTAACACTAAAATATTCAAAACGTGAATGCATAATGTAAGGGTGTGAACATTTTCCATACGTTAATAAACATATATAGTCATAACATGCATGCACGAAAATTTGAGACACTCATAATGAAAGATTTCAAAGTCTACCTTAGGTGTAAATTTGTAAACTCAAATGAAATTGACTTTAACTTAATCAACATGTCATGAACAAAAATGATTCTCACACCACTGATGCCAAACCATGTAAGTTTTTTTGAGACATTTTAGTTGTGCAAACCCATTGATCTTTTACTTTAACTCCCTTAAAATCTTTTCATATATGATAATAAACTCTTAATTATTTTTGAAAAAATTAATGCTCATATGTAGAGAAGCATCAATGTATCAAATATTGGCTAAACACTTCTTTTTTATGTGACTCTAATCTTTTTAGGCTCTTTTATGCAAATAGTGGCTTTTCACGCAAAGATATTTGATCTTTCGTAGCCCTTTTACATTGCTTAACAGTTAACAATATTTTCCCAAAAAATAACTTAAATTCGAGCAATGGTTCTTACATGCACAACTTTATCGTTTTTTATATTTGGTTCATTATAAAGCCAAATTGAGATGAGAACATCGTATTCAACAAGTGATAAGTAAGTGCGATGTTCAAACAAGTTTGTGCACGTGTGCATTTAAGGTGATTAGGAGTTAAACATGTCGAAAGTAGTCATCAAATAGCAACGTTATGAATCCACACACTAGAAAACTATAGAAACGACGCCATATCTCAAAACACAACAAAAAAGTCATGTGTAAGTATGGAATGAATGGGTGATCCAGACATCTTAAATTTTCATCCATATACGGTGAGAAAATAACTACAAAACTCTTTTTGTCTTTTTCAAAAATTTTATCAAAATAAAATCTTCTTGCCTTTTTCTTAAAAAAACTAAAATCTTTTTATATTAAAAAAAAAAACAGAAAACAAAACTCTTTTTGGATTTTTTTCAAAATAAATCAAAAAGAAAAATAGATAAATATAAGGATGATACAATCTAACAATAGGGATGCAAGTTGTGAACATGATAAGCACCCTATTCTAAAAACACATCTCAACCTCAATCATTAGGCCCAGAGGAGTTCTCAAAAGGAGATGATATCGTAAGAAATTCCTCCATCAAATTTTGCGAAGTCTTGACTAAA